>CM053563.1:8585338-8615382 GCA_028646485.1 Cryptoprocta ferox | reverse complement strand
TTTTATTTCTTTATTTATCTTTAATTTCTGAGCAGAATTGCAACACTCTTGTCATTTCTTATCACGGATGAAAAAGTCACGAGGGAAAGACCCTGCATTCGCCAGAATGGGGCCATTTCAAACAGCAAACCCTTGCGTTCAAGGTCTTTCCGCCACCATTTGTTGCTACAAAGTTCTTATGTCACCACAGCTGAATAAATCCTGGGCAGATGGTCCTGTCATTTATCGGAGCCCGAGGAATGTGAGTGGGGTGCCAGCTGCCGGCTGGGACAGTCCCACATGAGCGGGCGTGTTCGGGCCGGGCTATTCAGATAGGGCTATATGTCTTATCGGGCAGCAGATTTGCAAGAGCGATCGAGAAAAAAGGGGGGAGGGGGGAAGGCAAGGAAAGAAAAAAGAAAGAAAGAAACCCTGTCGCTGCCGCCAGTAATGCGGTCTTGGCTTCTAGCACCTTTTGTTTTTAAGTTGCAGTGGTTTGGTTTGTGTTTAATAAGTGTGCCTAGAAAGCAGGAAACAAGAAATGACCCGCAATCCCACTGCCAAAATAGCCCCTGTGGGCATTTGAAAAGAAAATACGCACCGCGTTGGACATCCAAACAGAATTGAAAAGAGGGGACACTCCGCCATCACGCTCCTCCGCTTCCCCCCCCAAAACCAACGACCGTGACACATCCTCGTTTTCCCTTCCAAAGAGGAAAAAATGCTTGTGTACATACTAGCACATCTCTGTGCAGGTGCGTGTATTTGTGCGCATGTATATTATTTATGTGTGCCTCTGTGTCTATGTGTGTGCAGAGGTTTGCATTTATGAGTATGTGTGTATATGTGCTTTTACATGTGTATGTGTGGACATGAGCACACGTATATGTGTGTGTATGTGCTTATAAATGTATGTATATACGGGTGTGTATGCGTGTGTGCGTGCGTGTATACGTGTGTATATGATTGTGTGTGTGACAACAGCAAGGCTTCTCAGGACCTTGCCTTGGAACTTACCCTACGTCACTTCTGCGCCCTCCTATTGGTCAAAGCAGCCACAAGACCCGCCCAGATCCAGGCGGCGGGAAGGCGACTGGCGGTCTCAATGGCAAAGTCACAGAGCAAGGGGGTGTGGCCTAAGGAGGCATGGGGGGGGGCATTATTTTAACAATCTACCACAATTAATTATTGTACTGCATTTTCAGTGCCTTACTAGTTGGGTAGTAGATTCAAGAGTGTGAATTATAAACGGAACAATTAGATCGGTGTATACATAAAGCAGAAACTAAAGAGTGCCAGCGAAAACAGAAAGGGGCTTATGAGTAACGGAATTCTCTGCATCGAGGTCCAGAATGAAAAACAAAATTCTCGATTTCTCCTCTACACGTCATACATCCAGATCAAAGATGATTCATCATGCATGTTCTCGTTCATGTTGGAGTATTTCCTCCAACTTTTGAACATTTTTTAAAATATTTATTTTTGAAAGAGAGAAAGAGTTGTGAGCGGGGGAAGGGCAGAGAGAGAGAGAGAGAGGGAGACACAGAATCTGAAGCAGGCTCTGGGCTGTCAGCACAGAGCCGGCCGCGGGGCTCGAACCCACGATCTGTGAGATCATGACCTGAGCTGAAGTCAGACACGAAACCGACTGAGCCACTCAGGAGCCCCCCTCCAACTTTTGAAGTGGCAAACCTGACATTCTGCTTTTAATTACTAATCCTTTTTCTTGAAGGAGTCATGGCTTAAATGCAATGAAAGAACTAAATATTTATTTAATTAATTGCTACACTAAACATGGGGCTCGAACTCAGAACCCCGATTTCAACAGCTACATGCTCCATTGGCTGAGCAAGCCAGGTGCCCTGTAAAATAATCAAATATTAAATACAGGGTTTTAAAAGTTTAAAACACTCTCTAAACACTCAACCCAAAGGCTGGGGCCAAAGTTTCACACCTTTCTGAAACACCATGCTGATCCTGCCATACATCTCATTGTTTCCTACCCGTTTCCGTAGGTGTTTTGTCTCTGAGCTCTGTCCCTGTCCCTGTCTCTGTAACATTAAAATGCTAATCATTTATTAAATTCCTATTCTGGAGAGTACGGTAAAAGGGACGGAAGTGACTCTTTGTGGGGTCCTCTTTCCTAATGATTGGAATTCAGATGTGATGACTGGAGCTTGGGCAGCCAAATTGGGCCTTGAGGTGGACGCTACCTGACAGCGAATGGCAGAGCCACAAGTTAAAAGGAGCTTGGGTCTCTCATGATTGTGGAGCTACATAGCAGCCCTGAGCTGTCAGCCTTCAGATTCCTCCCTCTCTCTCTCTCTCTCTCTCTCTCTCTCTCTCTCTCATACATTAAGTATCCATAACTTTCACTTGAGTGGTGTACTAAACGCATTTTCTCACCAGGCTCAAGGACCGTTAACATTTCCAAAAGAAACATGACAGGCGTTACTGGACTGTAATTGGGAGAATTGGCCAATTTCTTTTTCGTCTTTATAATTTTCTATAGTAAAATGAAACCAGTGTTTTAAAAACCTTTTGGTTATTTATCTTGGAAGTCAGTTTTCCTTCAGGCTAGAAAAACAACGCAAGATTAAGATACCAAGATTAACTGAATGCTGAGGCTCATTTAAGATCACAACTGCAATTTGTACCCGTGGCGTCCAAACAATACTCATCAGAACACCTCACGGTGTTTGTTCATTGGTTATCGTCCTATAATTCATAGAATTACGCTGATGCTTTTAGTGCTTTGAAAAACTGTCTGGGGCGCCTGGGGGGCTCAGTCGGTTGAGCGTCCGACTTCAGCTCAGGTCATGATCTCACGGTTCACGAGTTTGAGCCCTGCGTCAGGCTCTGTGCTGACAGCTCGGAGCCTGGAGCCTGCTTCGGATTCTGTGTCTCCCTCTCCTCTCTCTGCTCCTCCCCCACTCGTGCTCGGTCTCTCTCTCACACAAAAATAAAATAAACATTAAAAAATTAAAAAATAATAAACATTAAAAAATAAAAAAAAAAGAAAAAGAAAAACTGTCTGGATTTGAGGAGTGGGAACTTGTAACTAAGAAGTAGACAGGCTGGGGCGCCTGGGGGGCGCTCAGTCAGTTAGGTGTTGGACTAGATTTCGCTCAGGTCTTGATCCCCAGCTGCTGGTCTACCATCTTCCTTTATTAAGACCAGAGCCACCCTCCCCACCCCAGGACAGTGAGCCCAGACAAATCTTACGTCGTAGGGTCTAGAGTGTGGATTCTGCAGCCGGACTTCAAGGGTCCTCACCCCTTACCAGCTGTGTGGCCTCGGGGAAGCCATTTCCCCTTCCTGTGCCTCAGTCTTCTCATCTGGAGGATGGGCATGAAATAGTAACAGCACTTACCTCGGAGGATTGTTGGGCAAATAAATCGAGTTATATTTACAATCGCCCTGTTTCTTATTTTGAACTAATTCCAGGGGTGCCTGGGTGGCTCAGTCAGTTACATGTACGACTTTGGCTCAGATCATGATCTCGCGGTTCATGAGTTCAAGCCCACGTCGGGTTCTGGGCTGACAGCTCGGAGCCTGGAGCCTGCTTCGGATTCTGTGTCTCCCGCTCTCTCTCTCTCTCTCTCTCTCTCTCTCTGTCCGTCCCCTGCTAGTGCTCTCTCTCTCTCTGTCAAAAATAAATAAACATTAAAAGAATTCTAATAAAAAAAATTTAAAACACGGTGTCATACACCTTGCTTTATTATGGAAGCAATCCTTCTTGAGGATTTCAGCATATCATTTCATAGAAAAGGAATCTTTCAGATCGGCATAGAAAGAATTCCTTCCTGATACACACACACACACACACACACACACACACACACACACACACATATTTTGGTAACACGGCAATTTGGTCCATTTTATGGATGCTAAACAGTCCTCTACGAAGGGATACCCGGTCTAACTGCAATCTTCGCTAACGCTCTCTTTGCTTTTCAAACTCACACTCTTTGGGCTTTCCTGTCGCTCCCTCGCACGATCCCTTTCCATGATTCCTCCTCATCTGGCTGACATTGACCCCCAGTAGGGCCTGGGGGGTTGGGCCTGGACCATTTTCTCTCCCCTCTGAACACCCTCTGTCTAGATGATCTCTTCCAGCTCCGTGGCTTAAAATACCTCCCATGTCCCCCTGACTTCTAAATTTATATCCCCACCCACCCTACGTCTGCCCTGACCTCCTGGCGCGTGTGTCCAACTCTGCCTGGCGGTCTGCTCGGCATATCAAATTTCAGCCCTCTAAAAATGGGACTCCTGAGCTCCCAGCTCATTTCTCCCGACAGCTTCCCCTCCCCGTCATGGTGAATGAACCCACTGGCATGTAAGTCAAAAACAGGAGTCATTAAAAATTGTTTTTAGGGGGCGCCTGGGTGGCTCAGTCGGTTAAGTGTCCGACTTCAGCCCAGATCATGATCTCGAGGTTCGGGAGTTCAGTCCCCGCGTCGGGCTCTGTGCTGACAGCTCGGAGCCTGGAGTCTGAGATTCTTCAGGGATTCACAGGGATTCTGTGTCTCCCTCGCTCTCTGCCCCTCCCCCGCTCACGCTCAGTCTCTCTCTCTCTAAAATAAATAAAGATGTTTTAAAAAACTTTTTAACTTAAAAAAGACTTTTCTAACAACAACAAAAAGGTGGGGGGAGGGCACCTGGGCGGCTCAGTTGGTTGACACTCCCACTTCATCTCAGGTCATGATCTCGCACTTCCTGAGTTCGAGCCCCGCATCAGCCTGTCAGCACAGAGCCCGCTTCGGGTCTTCTGTCCCCCTCTCTTTCTGCCCCTTTCCCCACTTGTGCTCTCTAAAAAATAAACATTTTAAAAAGAGAAAGAGAGAGAGAGAGAGCAAAGGATTTGCATGGCATTTCACCAAAGCAGATACACAAATGGCAACAAGCACATGAAAAGATGCTCAACCTATTAGTCGTTAAGGAAATCAAAACCACAATGAGATACTATTTTACACCCACTAGGATGGTTATAATTTTTTTTTCAAAGCAAACAGAGCATTAACAAGTGTTGGCAAGGAAGTAGACCAATTGGAACCGTCATGCCTTGTGGTGCAAATGTAAGTAAAATGTTACGGCAGCTTTGGGAAACGGTATGGTGATTCTTCAAAAAATTAGATGTAGAATTGCCGTATGACCCAGCAACTCCATTCCTAGGTATATACCAAGATCACTGAAAGCAGAGGCTCAGATATTTGTCCACCAGAGTTCATGGCAGCGTCATTCCCAATAGCCAAACGGTGGAAGCAAAAAAAAAAAAAAAAAAAAAAAAAAATATATATATATATATATATATATATATATATATATGTTTTTTCCACACAGTGGAATATTTTTTAAGTTTATTAATTTATTTTTTTATGTCTTTATTTTTTTATTTTGAGAGACAGAGACAGAGAGTGAGCGGGGGAGGGGCAGAAAGAGAGGGAGACAGAATCGGAAGCAGGCTCCAGGCTCTGAGCTGTCAGCACAGAGCCCGACGCGGGGCTCGAACCCACGGACTGTGAGATCATGACCTGAGCCGAAGTCGGACGCTTAACCGACTGAGCCCCCCAGGCGTCCCTAAGTTTATTAATTTATTTTGAGAGAGAGAGAGAGAGAGAGAGAGAGAGGGAGAGAGAACACAACTGGGGGAGGAGCAGAGAGAGAGAGAGAATCCGAAGCAGGCTCTGCGCTATTGGCACCGAGCCCAATGCGGGGCTCGAACTCACGCCCCTGAATTTAAAAATCGTTAAAGTGGTAAATGTTGGGGCGCCTGTCTGGCTCAGTCAGCGGAGCATGTGACTCTTGATCTTTGGTCTCAGGGTTGTGAGTTCGGGCCCCACGTTGGGCATAGAGATTACTTAAAAAATAAAATAAAATCTTTACGGGTCCCTGGGTGGCACAGTCAGTTAAGCATCCAACTCTTGATATCGGCCGAGGCCATGATCTCACGGTTGTGAGCTCAAGCCCCTCAATGAGCCCCGAGACAGGCTCTGCTCTGAGCGTGGAGCCTGCTTGGGATTCTCTCTCTTCCTCTGTCTCTGCCCCTACCCTGCTCACATGCATTCTCTCTCTCAAAATAAATAAATAAGCATTTAAAATAAAATTAAAAAAAATAAAGTGGTAAGTGGCATGTTCTGTATATTTTACCATGAATTTTAAAAAGTCCCAAAGGGGTCGGGGTGCGGCGTCTGGGTGGCTCAGTTGGTTAAGCATCAAACTCTTGATTTCAGCTCAGGTCACGATCTCATGGTTCATGAGTTTGAGCCCCGCATCAGGCTCTGCACTGACGGCGTGGAGCCTGCTTGGGATTCTCTCTCTCTCCCTCTCTCTCTCTCTGTGCCCCTTCTCTGCTCGCACTTGCTCTCTCTCTCAAAATAATAAATAAATTATTTTTAAAAAGTCAAAATAAGGGTGCGTCGTTGGCTCAGTCAATAGAGAATGCAGCTCTTGGTCTCAGGGTTATGAGTTCAAGCCCCACATTTGGATGTAGAGCTTTAAAAAAAAAACAAAACTCAAAGAAGAGGTAATTATTAAAACACAAATTTAACTATTTAGTAAATGGGCCAACATTTGTATTCCTGTCCCGGCCCTGAAAACGCTCAAGACCAAGTGTTTCCTTCTTTACCCTCTCCTGGACTCTTGCAATAGTCACGTCCCTGCTTGCCTCTTTTCTATTCATTATCCTGACAATCCATTCACCCTCCTCGGCCAGAGATGTTTTTTTAACTTTTTTAAAGCGTGTATTCATTCTTGAGAGAGAGATGCAGAGCGTGAGCAGGGGAGGGGCAGAGAGAGAGAGGGAGACACAGAATCGGAAGCAGGCTGCAGGCTCGGAGCTGTCAGCACGGAGCCCGACGCGGGGCTCGAACCCACAAACCGCGAGATCACGACCTGAGCCGAAGCCGGACGCTCAACCGACTGCGCCACCCAGGCGCCCCGAGATCGTTTTTTAATGTAAATCAGAACATGTCCACGATCCCTGCTTACGAACCACGAACGGCTTCCAGGCCCACTTGGCGTAAAATGCCACCTCCCTACCGTAGCCCACAAGGCAGTCGTCATCTGGCCTCAGCGCCCATCACTGACCCCCTGACTGTCCAGCCACACTGGGCTCCTTGCTCTCCTTCGAAGACACAAGCCCATTCCCACCCCAGGGCCTTTGCAAGTGCAACTTCCTCTCCTTGGAGGTTCCCAGATTTTCGTATCTCTTGTTCTTTTTTATTTTTCAGAATTTAGCCCGAACGTCGATTCCTCAGACAGACCATGGCTGAAAACCCCAAAGAGTGTGTGTCCTCCCAACCCTCAGGCTGGTCACTGCGGAACTGCTTCATCTGCCACGTCTGTAACACCTGGCACTACCTAGACATACCCTGCTTATTCCGTCACTGTTTATCGGTATCCGGTGGGCTCCCGGATGTGCCCCCGCTGCTCACGCAGGGCTTGGAACAGAGCTGGAGCGAACACGCATGTTCATAGGTCATATATCATATGTAATAATATGTTTGCTGCATGAGGAATAATTGTCCCTCCTGACTCTCAGAAACCCGCATTCTCTCGGCTCCGTTAGTTAAGCCTGACCAGCTCAGGTCATGATCTCACAGTTGGTGGGTTCGAGCCCCTTGTCAGGCTCTGCGCTGACGGCGCGGAGCCTCCTTGGGATTCTCTTTCTCTCCATCTCTCTCTGCCCCTCCCCTGCTCTTGCTCTCTTGCAAAATAAATAGACTTTAAAAATGATTTTAAAAAAGAAAAAAGAATCCGCCTGCTCCAATGCCAACGCTCTTCATCTGCAAACTCCTTACCCTCAGTTACCTCATTAAACTTCCCCGGCCTGAGGGTCTCATCTCACCCAGAGAAAAGTCCCCAGTCCCACCAGGGGCTACAAGGGCCGCAATATCTGCCCATCCCCTCCCCTCTCCTGCCACGTGCGTTTTCTCCAACTTTCTCCCCACCTTGCTCTCTCTGCCCCAATCACACTGGACTCTTTGCCCTTCCTCAAATACACCAAGCAGGCTCCAGCCCCAGGGCCTTTGCACTGGTTGTTCTTTCTGCTTGGACGACTGTTCCCCCGAATATCCGCACAGTCATCACTCCCTCATCCGCTTCAGGTCTTTGCTCAGATGCTAGTTCCACGCAGTCTTCCTCAGCACAGAGTGAAAAATCGCAAATGCTCCCTATCCCCCTTTTCCCACTATCACGACTCGATGTATTACGCATCTTTCTTATTCGTTCGTCTCTGCTTCGTCTGCCCAATAGCGTCAGCTCTCAGAGGACAGGGAATTCTGTCCGTCTCATTCCTGGCTGTATCCCGAGCGCTAGAATCCAGCTAACAAGTACCTTATTCTTGACACATGGGTGTAGATAACGTGCAGTTTCCTCTCTTTGGAAAGCTTTCTTATTCCTAAGCAGAAACAGAAACCCCGAAGTTTAAAAAGTGGGTAAAAGGCATGAACAGAGAATTCACAGGAAAAAAATTAAAGGACGCTAAATTAAGAACTCGCCGGCTGTGTGGCCCTAGATAAGTAACTCAACCTCTCTGATCCTGTTTTCTCACTATAGAAGAGGAGATGCATGATAAATATTTGTTCAGTGAATGAACAACTGAATCTAGAAAACTATATCTAACTCGTGGATTTTTGTAAAGCCAAACGAGTTAGTAAAGGTAGCGGGCTTATTACAATATTGTCTGGCACCCAGCATCCCCTACGTAAGGGACAGCAACGACTACTCTTTTTTAATTAAACATTTTTAACCCTTTTATTTTATTATTTTTTTAACGTTTATTTATTTTTGAGAGAGAGAAAGAGCACGAGCAGGGGAGGGGCAGAGAGAGACAGAGACACGGAATCCGAAGCAGGCTCCAGGCTCTGAGCTGTCAGCACAGAGCCCGACGCGGGGCTCGAACTCACAAACCGAGATCGTGACCTGAGCCGAAGTCGGACGTTTAACCAACTGAGCCACGTAGGCGCCCCTTCTTTTAACACTTAAAAATTTTTTAATGTTTATTTATTTTTGAGAGAGGGACAGAGACAGAGCACGAGCAGGGGAGGGGCAGAGAGAGAGGGAGACAGAGAATCCCAAGCAGGCTCGGCACCGTCGGCACAGAGCCCGACGCAGGGCTCAAACCCACGAACTAGGAGATCATGAGGTGAGCCGAAGTCAGATGCTTAGCCGACTGACCCAGCCAGATGCCCCAGCAATGACTACTTGTAAGAAGTAGTATTATTTGTTGTGGTTATAGGCATCCTTCAAGATCCCTTCTAGTGACACCTCCACCAGGAAGCCTTCCTGAATGAGGCTAGGCAAGATTAGTTGCTCAAAGCCCCCCCAGAACTTTATGCAGTTCTCTCTTTAAACTTCGGCAAAACGTGCCCCAATTCGTGTATTCTGTATTTTACGCCCCACACCGGGGATCAGAACACATCTTCACGATGATTACAGGCCTTCTCTATCTGGCGGTAAACAGGCTGACCTAGCCTGTCCCAACCACCGGACCGAGCTCCTAAAAGCACAGCTTGTCTCACTGGCTCGTGTATGCCCAGCACGTTGCCCAGAGCCTGGAACAAGGAAGCTTCTCAGTTAATATTGGGGGAGCGAATCAATGGACCATTCTGTCGCCTGCCTCTCAATCTGGAATGCGCATAAGCCCGGGGATATGCAACGGAACCCTAAAGAGTCATGAACCCGCATATTTGTGTTGACAGACCTCACTCCACAGAGTTACGACAACTTTCTTTTCTTGTGATGAGAAATTTTCAGATCTACTCTCTTAGCAACTTTCAAATATACGCTACGGTGTTATTAACGATAGTTTCCATGCTTGTAACCTGGCATCCCCGGGACTCATTTATCTTGTAAGAGGACATGTGTGTACCTTTTGACTACCTTTGCCAATCGCCATCTCTGGCAACCCCTCAACTGTTCTCTGTACCTAGGAGTTCAGTGTTGGGTGTTCTTTTTTTTTTTTTTTTTTAAGATTCCACATATAAGTGAGATCATAAGATATTCTCTCTCTCTGTTTGCCTTATTTCACTTAGCATAATGTCCTCAAGATCTATCCATGTTGTTGCAAATGGCGGGATGTCCTTCTTTTAAAAACAATTTTTTTCCCAATATTTATTTACTTTTGAGAGACAGAGTATGAGCAGGGGAGGAGCGGAGAGAGAGGGAGACACAGAATCCGAAGCAGGCTCCAGGCTCTGAGCTGTCAGCACGGAGCCCAACGTGGGACTCGAACTCATGGACCGCGGGATCATGACCTGAGCCAGAGTCAGATGCTTAACCGACCGAGCCACCCGGGTGCCCTGGGATTTCCTTCTTTTTAATGGGTGAGTTTTATTCATATATATATATATATACATATATATATATATACACACTATTCATTCTGTATGAGTATTCATTAATGTAGGAATGGTTATTTGTATATGAATATTCATTAATGCATGAATATTTATTTGTATCTGAATATTCATATATACAAACCTATATATGAATGAATGAATGAGTAGATGGACACTTAGGTTGTTTCCAACCTGGCTTTTGTGTATATCAAGTAGTACAATGAACATGGGGGTACAAACAACTTTTCTGGTTAGTGTTTACATTTCCTTCTACCCAGCAGTAGAATCGTTGGGTCTAATGGTAGTTTTCTTTTTTTTTTTTTTAAGGCGGGGGAGGAGGGACAGAGGCGGAGGGAGAGAGAATCCTAAGCAGGCTCCGCGTCCAGCGCAGAGCCCCATGCGGGGTTCGATCTTACCTCCACGGGATCATGACCTGAGCCGAAATCAAGACTCAGAAGCTTAACCGACTGGACCACCCGGGTGCCCCCCTTTTCTATCCCATGGTAGTTTTAGTGTTTTGAGGAACTTCCAGAATGACTGCACCAAGTTCCGTTTCCCATGGCAAATATTTTGATTGCTGATTCCACTTCATACTTGGAGGGAAAACTCATCTCTGTATTAAAACGGACGGACAACCGTTGCGTTACGCAGCCAAACGTGAGATTTTAATGACAAAATAAGACTTCAGAGAAATGCCTATCAAACAGCCGGTTCCTTCCAGGCCTGGATGAGAGGGCACATTTTCCTTCTTTCCTGGAAAACTGGAAAAGCCATGCGTTCGTCCGAATGTGCCATTTTATAAAGGAAGGGTCCTGGTTGCTTGTGAAGCCGTCCGTGCTCAGTAGAGAGGCAGGTGCACTGAGGGTGACCCGGGGTGAGGACCTCGTTCTGGGGACCCGCTTCGGGCAATTGTCCACATGGAGGAAGCTGGGTGAAGGGCAGCCCCAGAAGGAGACGTGGGAACATCAAAAAGTTACTAAATATGGGGGCGCCTGGGTAGTTCCGTGGGTTAAGCTTCCGACGTCGGCTCAGGTCATGATCTCACGGTTCGTGAGTTCGAGCCCCGCGCCAACAGTGCGGAGCCTGCTTGGGATTCTCTCTCACTCCCTCTCTCTCTGCCCCTCCCTCACTCGCGCTTTCTCTCTCTCTCTCAAAATAAATAAAATAAACTTGTTTAAAAAGTTACTAACTAGGGAGCCCGGGGGTTGCTGGAAAAAACCCTCTATGCAAGGTCTGTTCCTCGGTAACTGTAGCTAGTATTGGGCTGTTTTTTGTTTTTTTTTTTTTAATGATTTGGAAGCTTTTTTATTTACTTATTTATTTTATTTTAAGAGAGAGACAGCGCGAGTGGGGGAGGGGCAGGCAGAGAGAGAGAGAGAGAGAGAGAGAGAGAGAATCCCAAGCAGGTTCCGAGCTGCCAGCACGCAGAGCCTGCCCAGAGCCTGACGCGGGGCTTGAACTCACGGACTACGAGGTCATGACTTGAGCTGAAACCAAGAGGCAGACGTTTAACCGACTGAGCCACCCAGGCGCCCCAATATAGGGTTTTTAAGTGTCTGTGGGTGAGTCAGATGGATACAGTAGTCGCCCCTTCATTGCAGGTCCACTGTCTGCGGGTGTAGTGACCCACAATCAACCGCGATAGGGAAGCAGACGGTCCTCCTTCATCCTGCCCAAGCCTCACAACGCCTGCATCATTCCTCTCACTTTATCCCCCACGGAACGAAGGAGAAGGGCAAGTGCAGTACAGTAAGATATTTCGAGAGAGAGAGGCCACGTTCACATAACTTTGATTACGGTGGGTTGCTAGCATTGTTCTATTTTATTATTGTGGTTGTTCATCTCTTCCTGTGCCTTTAATTTATAAGTTAAATTTTTCCGTAGGTGTGGACGGATAGGAGCAAACATAGTATATTCAGGGTTCGGTACTATCCACGCTTTCAGGCACCCCCTGAACGTATCCCCCACCCCCACCCCGCCGAGGAGAGAGGACTAGAGAAGTTGGGAAACTGGGACCCGCAAGAACAATCTGGAACCCATGAGAATGAACCGGAAGCCCCACGTGTCTCTTACCACCGCCAGCCTCAATTCTCTGCATGCCCTGCAGGAAAAGCTGGGGCCCGGCCCCCACGGAGCTGCCCGGGCACCTCCCCACGCTCACAGAGGCTGGAAAGGAAGAACCAGCAGAAGCAGGTCGAGCGGAGGTCCGATCCTGCCCCGGGCCAGCAAGGTGAGGCGGCAGATCAGCGACAACACGCACGAACCCCTGTGGGTCTGGGGCCTGTGCAGACCTCCCCTCTGTAAATCCCATGCAAATGCCTCTTTTCGGTAACCCTAAGCCGGAGCCACTCGGGGAGAGGGATTCTAAGACGCGTAAACCCAGCTTAGCTAAATTAGAACAAAATCGCCGCACGGCCCAGAGAAGGAAAGCCGCTTGCCCGACATCACACAGCAACTGCCTGAAAGAACCGGTGCGAAGCCAGGTTCTTTTCTCAGGGGATGGCATGATGTTGTATGAGGTCAGATGTTTGGGCCCAGGAGTCAGGGTGCTGAAGAAGGAAGCCTGGCGTTGCCATTCACTCGCTGTGTGGCCTTAGGTAACTGAATTAACTTTTCTGATCCCCAGTCTTCCTGACTGTAAAATTGGGGACATTAATAGTATCCATGTCATAGGGCTGTTGTACAATGAAACACATGTGCAGAGAGCCTAGCATGATGCTGGGCACATGATGAGAGCTTGTGGGGGACATTACTGTCTTAGTATTATTTCCAAGCAGGTGTGTCCAACAAAGACATTGCAAGGTGAAGGGACATGTGTTCCTTTTGGTCCCTAAATTTTATTTATTTTTTAATATTTATTTATTTTTGAGAGAGTGAGACAGAGACAGAGGACAGAGCATGAGCAAGGAAGGGGCAGAGAGACAGAGACACAGAATCGGAAGCAGGCTCCAGGCTCTGAGCTGTCAGCACAGAGCCCGACGCGGGGCTCGAACCCACAGACCGTGAGATCATGACCTGAGCCGAAGTCGGTCGCTCAACCGACTGCGCCACCCAGGCGCCCCGGTCTCTAAGTTTTAGATGAGACAACGTATAGCCCACCTTCCTCCACCAAACTTTCCATTTAAGTCATGTCTTTATGTCTACACGGACTCCTGGATTCCGATTTTATCAGGGGGTTATGATCTCATTTTTAACATTGGTGCTCACATTGTCCCCGATTTGGGCGGCGGGAGCCCTGCAAGCCGGCTCTCTGTCCTTCCACCCGTTCTCATCATTCCCTGAGCATTTCCTCATTTCCTTGACCCCCAAAAAGATGTTCCGGGTTCATCTCGTATCTTCACTGTCCCCTCTCCCGTGGAATCAGCCAGTCTCTCCAAGGAGAGGGGAGGGTGCTTTTAAAGGCGGGTGGCTGACCCCTCACCCCGGAATGACCCCCTCAGCCTCTGATTTCAATGCGGCTGGCCCGGGCCAATGGCAGAGGCGATGCTCTAGCGGTTGCCATGGAGACTTCGGGGCGCAGAGCGGAAGGAGGCCCTGACGTCACTGCGGGAGCAAGTGCCGCGGCCACCTCCTTGTGTTAGCCGGGCCACAGGGCGCTGAAGGCAGCCTCTGGGCCAGCCGTGAGACAGCAGCCACCCTGCCTTCTGGGCCCCCCCCACCCAGAAGGTGGCAGCAGCCCCAGGGAGATCCGCCCTCGCTGCCAGGACCGCCGAGACCTTTGGAGGCCACCCCAAGAAAGGAGCGGACCCTCCTCGGGGCGGCCTTGCCCAGACTGGGCACGAGCCGGCTGGCAGACACCGCCTCCACTTCCCTCTGCCGAAGCTCCTGGGAATTCCCAAGAGCCTTCTCCAGGAGGACGTGACCAGAAGGCCGGACACTGGGCCCCGTGGGCAGGGCCAGGGGCCTCGTCGACTGGAGGGACAGATTGGGCCCCTTGCAGCCTCTTTCCTGCTCAGCCTTTGCAAAGGGACTGTGGCATCCTGGATCGCTTTCCGGATTCCCGAGGCAGCTCGGGGGTGCACCAGCGGGCATACTGCTGCCTCCGGGAGCTGGGCAAGATGCTGTTCGGGGTGAAGGACATCGCTCTGCTAGAGCACGGGTGCCAGGCTCTGGAGGTGGACAGTTACAAGTCCCTGATGATCCTGGGCATCCCCGAAGACTGCAACCATGAGGAGTTCGAAGCCATCATACGGGCCCCCCTGAAACCTCTGGGCAAGTTCGAAGTGGCTGGGAAGGCCTTTCTGGAAGAAGAGAGGTCCAAGGCAGCCATCATTAGGCTGGCGGAGGACATCAATTACGCCGTCATCCCCAGGGAGATCAAGGGCAAGGGCGGCGTGTGGAGAGTGGTCTACATGCCCCGGAAGCAGGACATCGAATTCCTGACCAAGCTGAACCTCTTCCTGCAGAGCGAGGGCAGGACCGTGGAGGATGTGGCCCGGGTCCTGAGGCAGGAACTGTGCCCCGCAGGGACAGATCCCAGAAAGCCACCTGCCAGAAAGTGCCGTGCGCCCGGCTCCAGGGAGAAGCCCGGGGCTGGGGCCACCGCCGGTGCGGATGCGGTGCCGCCTCTGGACTCCACGGAGAAGCCGAGCAAGGCTGGAGATGACAAGACAGGCAAAAAGAAGCATAAGAAAAATCGGCGACGGCACCATGCATCTGACAAGCTGTGAGGTGACGCGGGGAGGGTGGCGGGTGGGGGGGGCAGAGTGAGGTGGGTGACCGGGGAGCCTCTGAATTCGTTTGGGAAATTTGCGTGGATGTGGATAATACGAAGGATGGGGAAAATCACTCAAATGTGGGGGGTCACTTCGAATAAGAACGGGTGTCATCTGAGTGAGCATGGGGGACATCTGACTAGGGGGGTGAGGGTCGCTATTCTTACCTGATTAACTTGGGGGTTACATCTGAGTGATGTGGTCAATGTCCGATTGAGTGTGGGTCATTCATTCATTCATCCATTCATTCATTCTACAGATATTTGCTGCCCACCTGCTATGTCCCAGGCGCTGTTCTAGAAGCTGGGAGAAGGGAGCAGACCCAGCACAGATCCCTGCCTTCAAGGCACTCAGAGAGACTGGGGAACATTTGAATTACACGGGTACATCTGAGTGGGTGTGGGTTCCATTTGAGTAGATGTAGGTAAGCTGGTTGAGCATGGATCACTCATTCATTCAACAGATGTTTTCCGAGCACCCACGGTGTACCGGGCACGGTTTCCGGCACTGGGCATACAGCAGGGAACAAACAGACCCAAGCCTTGACCTGGCGACACTCATAATTAAATATCTGAGTGGGTGCGGGGAACACCTGAGTGTTACTTGGATATATGAGTGAGGGTGATAGCATTTGAATGTGTGGGTAGCATCTGAGTATGAACGTAATATGTGAGCCATTGTGGGCAACGTGTAAGTGTGGGAATAACACCTGGGTATGTGCGTGAGTATCATTTGACTGGGCGAGGGTGGCTTCTGGGTGGAGAAGGATCTCAGAGA
Source organism: Cryptoprocta ferox (assembly GCA_028646485.1). Lineage (NCBI taxonomy): Eukaryota > Metazoa > Chordata > Mammalia > Carnivora > Eupleridae > Cryptoprocta > Cryptoprocta ferox. The sequence goes on along the minus strand of CM053563.1, from coordinate 8,599,565 downwards.
CCCTCAAACCACGTCTAACAACCTGGAGACCCTAAGGGACCAGCCGTGAGGTCGCTGTCCCAGCCCAGAAGCCCAGAAGCACATCAGAGTGTTTCCATGGAGACCGCGGGCTGCCCCCTCCCCGCCCCGCACGAGCAGGAGTTTGCAGGAAACTCGAGAAGGGGAACAGGGTCTGGGATTCCAAGGTTTTGCAGGAGGTCTCTTGCCAGAATTGAGGAAAAGCCAAGGAGGAGGAACATGTCAGGGAGATCCTTGCCTTGGAGAAAGGCCGCTATCTCCTTCACCACCGCCCTCACCACCCCGTGCCCCCCCCCCCAAGACAGGGACAGCCCCTCTTGCTAAGCATGTGTTGCCAGGAAGAGGCACAGAACCTTCTAGCTCTAAGCCCTGCTGGAAATCCTGCCATTGCAAAGTCTAGACCCGTTTTGGTTTTTCAGGGGTTTTGTTTGGTTTTTGGGTTTTTTGTTGGTTTTTTTGTCGATTTTTTGTTTGTTTTGTTTTGTTTGGTTTTGTTTTGTTTTTTGGGTTTTTGGGTTGGTGGTGGTGGTGGGTGTTTTTTTTTTGTCTTTTAAAAGGATGTACCTTGAATGTACCTCTGGCACAAATTCGTCCAGTGTGGGCCACCCTGTTTTGCATGTGGCAAGCAGAAACCATGCCCCACCAAGTGAGATGTCTGTTTACCACACCCGGGGAGCTCAGTGCTCTGGTGCTTGACTTTCAAAAGCTGTCGCTGTTCTGTACTCGCTCGGTGTCTCTCACAGAGATGGTCAGACGGGGACTCTTCTGCTCTGATTGGCACGTGGGGTTGGGATATGGGTCTCCCCAGATTCAATTCCAGAAGCTCTGACGTGCGCAGAGGGGGCGCTCCCCTCTACACAGCAAAGGGCAAGACTTCCAGGAAATAGTCCAAAAGGAGGTAAATAATTAAAGAGGTCACTTTCAAGCGTTACCGATTAACAACATTAACTTTGAGTCCCCCGTGATGGTGAAGAACAACAACAAAATTAATCAGGTGACATCCAAATGTCCATGGATAAGGCAGAGCTCAGGGACGTCTGACCTGTGAATCTGCAAACTCCCATTGGTTTAGGGATTGCCAAAGGTTTGAGCTGAATTTTTTTTAAATGCAATTTACACACACACACACACACACACACACACAGGCTCAGATTCTTACCCACCGATTGTAATAGCGGAGCCGGCCCCCCGATGTCTTACTATGGTGGACATTAGTCATGTCTGTGAATTCCAGCCTCCAACCTCTGTTCTCATTTCTATGAGGCTGTACCCTCTGTGGCCCCCTCAGCAGAGCCGAAAGGTAAAGATTCTTCTTCTACCCACCCCTTCACCTTGGCAGCCAAGGTGCAGGGTGCGGGACCCACCCTCAGCTGGTCAGAAATTCCTCTCAGGTCCTTGCATTCCCAGCAAGTGTCAAGACCGAAGGAATTTTTAGAGTTCACGTGCATTGACAACTTAAAACCCGAAAGACTCTGATTTCTGTAAACTCCCCTAGCTGACTCTGCACCGTCAGCCTCGATATCGCTTTGTGTGTGTGTGTGTGTGTAAAGATTTTCCTGCCATCCCCACATATATATTTAATCTTCTTGCCAAGTGCATCCATGGTCTAGAAGTTTGCAGTTTTCTATTGATCTTTTTCGCCTTTGTAAGTTTCCAGCCTGGGCAAAGCCACTCCCAGTGTGTTGTTCTCCCGTGTTCACTGTTTCCTCGGAGTCCGAACTTGAACAAATGCTACACAGACCTCAGGCACATTTGTTTGTTGCATGCTGTTCTCCCATTAAGGCACAATCATTGTAGCGTAACAAAGGACAGTGTGACCTTTCTTACCGTGTTATTGGTGTCAAAACTGTTCTTTGTGATTATTGTGAGTTTCAGGTGTTTCCTCGCCAACGTTGTATTTGTGATCCGCCACGTGAGTGGTTGTTCGATGTTGCCCCTAAAACCAAACCTACCGCTTCTCAAGGTTTTCTGGAAGAGTTTCCGGAGCAATGCAGGCAGTGGTGCAAAACTGTTACCATTTGAAGCCAGTTATCTGTGAACCAAGGCATGCCGGGCACACCGAGAATCCTGAGTAAAAATTCCCAAGGGAATTGGACACGATGGCTGAGAGAAGCCGGCGGCTGGCCTTTGTAAACCCCCATTTTCAAAAGTGGATTCAGTGAAAACTCTTCATTGTTCTCTGGTTCGTGCTCTAGTGTACAAATATGAACTTATAAAATAAACGGTTGCAAATGCAAACACAGTATGCTCTTTGATATGTTGGGAGAATGCATCGTAGATCTAATCTGGGAAAACAATCTAGCTGCCAAAACACCATTTGGGTTTTTTAAGTTTATTATTTTGAGAGAGAGAGAGCGCGCGCGGGGAGAGGCAGAGAGAGGCGGAGAGAACGAACCCAAAGCAGGCTGTGCGCGCCCGACGCAGGGCTCGATCTCACAACCATGAGATCGTGACCTGAGCCAAAAATCAAGGGTCAGACTCTTAACTGACTGAGCCAGCCACCTCCCCCTAAAAAGGCATTTTGAAAATCACTTCCATGGGTCGCCAGAAGTTTCCCAGGGCGGTATTGTTTTCTTAAGGGGTGTCGATCCCATCTCATGGCAAATAGAACACAAAACACACAACGTTCTTCGTTCCCAGCGGCTCCCAGAAGCTGAGGGAAAAGGTGAAGTGGTTTATCTGGAATAAAAACAAGAGCTAGTCTGCGTTCCAGGCACTGTGCCCCGTTTTCAGGACTCATGAATTCATTGTCTCTTCCCAACACCTAATGGCGCTATTGATCCGCAACACGGTATCCAAAACCCTTGGGCCAAATGTACTTCAGAATTCAGAGTTTGGGATTTCAGAAAGGTGAGAGTGTCTGTCCCTTATATTGTGTAACTCACCCCGTGGACAGCTTTGGGCACCTCCCCTCACCAAGCCCATTAGTAATCTGCAGGGAAACATAGGATTTTGACATAAATGGAAATAAATTAAGACTATAAATAGCCTCTAGTCCCTCTAGCTCTTCTCTAAATGTTTTCCTCGTTCTTACGGGGAGAGGGGGTGATGCAAAGCGTTCAGAGTTTTTTGGATTTCAGAAGAGATCAGTGATGATGAGTTGTACTATTCACTCGATGGATAAGGAAAATGAAGCTCAGAAAGGTTAAGCGACCTGCCTAAAACCACACAGGAAAGCTCAAGTAGGACTGAAGCCCAGGTCTTTCGGTGGACAGTCGGTGCTCCCGGCGCAGGGCTGGGTCCTTCTGCGGCTCCTCCCACAGTGCTCGCTGAGGGCCAGGGATCCTGAAGGAGGGCTCCGAACCTCTGAGAGCCCGACCTATATCTGGTTCCCAAGGGACAGGCGCTGGCGACTCTCCACCGGTTCCCCTGACTGGCGCTCTGCGCTTCTGCGCCCTGGGAGGCCGGGCTCCATGCACTGCATTACCCAAGCTCCTTTGCCCATGACTTCCGCATGGGATCAGCCAATGGGAGGCAGCCGCGGAGTCAGGGGGCGGGAGGAGAGAGAGAGGTCGGGATGTTTCTTCCGTGCTCTCTCTCGCTGCCGGACTCTCTCCGTTTCCCGGCAGTTGCTGTGTCCTTTTGCAGTGATAAATCTGACTGTGCGGCCACTCCTCTGCTTACACTCCTCCTTGGCTTCCATCCCCCTTCAGAAAGAAGTTCAAGGTCCTCATAACCCACCGACCCCCCCCCCCCCAGCTCTCCATCTGACTCCACCCCCAGACACGCTCCTACCCACCTCAGAACTTCTGCCCGCGTTGTTGCCTCTCCCTGGGTCGCTCTTACATGACTCCCACTGGCTCTTACCCCTCAGGCCTCTTTTTCCAGGAAGCCTTCCAGGCTACCCCCAGGATCATCGTTCCCCCTAGTTTATCTCCTTACAGCTCCCCTGTATTTTTCTGGCTTGGTATGTCTCTCGATGGTGATTGATTTATTTGTATAGATCTGTTTAATGTCACGCTTCCTTGTAAGACTATGAGCTCCCAGAAGGCAGAGCCGGGCCTATCTCATTGCCCACTGTGTCCTCTGGGCCCAGCACTGTGTCTGGCACATAGTAGGTACTCGAGAAATGCATATACAGGTACGACTGTTTTAATATAGGTTGTATTTTTATTCGGGAATGGTAAAGCCAAGAGATAGGGAGATGGCTGTCATTGAAAAGATAGTTTGTTAGGGGCGCCTGGGTGGCTCAGTCCCTTAAGCATCTGACTTTGGGTCAGGTCATGATCTCATGGTTTGTGAGTTCGAGCCCCACGTCGGGCTCTGAGCTGTCAGCTCAGAGCCCGGAGCCTGCTTCGGATTCTGTGTCTCCCTGTCTCTCTGCCCCTCCCCTCACTGTGCTCTGTCTATGTCTCATAAATAAATAAACGTTTAAAAATTTTTTAAAAATATGTTGAGCACCTATCAGCACTGTTCCAGGTTCTGAGAATTCAGCAGTGAACAAACTAGAAAAACAGCCGGCCCCACATGGGGCATGTATTCTAATAGCATGAGACAACAAATAAATAAGAAAATCCTAGGAAGTGGGAAGTACTGTGATAAAAATAATTCAGAATGATGTGAAAAATCCCCCCCAGGGGGTAAATTCTAAAATTACACATGTAAGCATTTCTTTTTCTGGAAAAATAAAGAGCTATTTCACTGTGGTTACTTTGTGGGGAGGTGTTGTTGGTGAGGGGAGGCTGGGGCTGGGAGAGGGAGATTTATTTTTCATTTTATACCTTTCTGTAACTTCATTTTCTTTTCTTTTTTTTTTTTTTATTTACCTATTTGTTTTTGAGAGAGAGAGAGAGAGAGAAGGAGGACAATCAGGGGAGGAACAGAGAGGGAGCGAGAGAGAATCCCAAGCAGGTTCTGCACTGTCAGCACAGAGCCCAATGTGGGGATCAAGCCCTTGAACCATGAGATCATGACTTGAGCGGAAATCGAGAGTCAGACACTCACCCAACTGAGCCACCCAGGTGCCCCTCTGTAACTTCATTTCCTTAACTCATCTGTGTCGTTTTTAATATTATTCCTTAAAGTGGCAACCAAGTGTCAGGGAGAGAGGTTTGAGCCATGTTTTGCTTCCCCCATTCTTTTTGAATTTTCCATTTCTTTTAAACAAGTATCAACGTGGGAGCTGTAATTATCCGTTTGTTCCCCTGCACCCCTGCCAGAGATCAGGGTAATCTAAAATACCCACAGCGGAACTGCTCAGGGTCGGCATTTTTTTTTTTTAATTTTTAATGTTTATTTATTTTTGAGAGAGAGAAACAGAGTCTGAGGGGGGAGGGGCAGAGAGAGAGAGAGAGAGAAAGGGAGGGAGACACAGAATCTGAAGCAGGCTCCAGACTCTGAACTGTCAGCAGAGAGCCCGAAGTGGGGCATGAACCCACCAACGTGAGATCATGACCTGAGCCTAAGTTGGATGCTTAACGGACTGAGCCACCCAGGCGCCCTAGGGTTGGCTTTTTTTTTTTTTTTAAGTTTTGTAATGTTTATTTATTTTTGAGAGACAGAGACAGAGCATGAGCAGGGGAGGGGCAGAAAAGGAGGGAGACACAGAACCCGAAGCAGGCTCCAGGCTCCGAGCTGTCAGCACAGAGCCCGACGTGGGGCTCGAACCCGCGAACCGTGAGACCATGACCCGAGCCGAAGTCGGCCGCTTAACCGACTGAGCCACCCAGGCGCCCCGGGTTGCCAATTTTTGTAAGAACGTTGACCATTTACGGTTTTCATTTCTAGGATAACCCTCCCCGCACCCCACTCCCCCACGCAAACTTTTTACCAATTACAGAAACCGAATGTCTCATCTGCGAGGTCATCCCGCTTGGAAGTCTTGACTTTTCGGACTTGGATTCTTAAACCAGTATTTGTTTCTCAAACAGGTAGCCTAGGGATTCTTAGTTTCGGGTGGCTTTTCGGGAAGGCTGATTGGGGGATCGGGCCTAGAGAAAGGAGAAGCCGCCTAGAAAAGGCGCTGCCCCGCCCCCGCCATCCCCGCCCTTCCCGTCCCTAAGCAGACAAGGGTGCGCAGCGCGTCTGTCCGTTGCCAGGGAGACCGCTGCGGGGGCTCCAAACTGTGCGCCCGGGACCGCGCGGTGGGGGGCCAGGCGGGGGCTGCGCGCGCAGGCTGGGACGGAGCCCGCGGGAGGGAGAAAATCCGGCAAAGCCCTAACGGACCCGGCTCTGCAAAGGCCGCAACAACACAAATGAGGCAATAATTGTGCAAAGGCCTCGCGGAGATCTTCACCAGCCCCCACCCGCCAAGCATCTTCCTTCCCTCCCTCTCTCCCTTGCCTTCCCCTTCCCTCTTTCTCTACACGTCCGCCTGGTTCCTTCAGGAATTAAATACAATCCCGCGGCCTGAGTTAAATAAAATTAAATGGATTCATGGGGCGCTTGGGTGGCTCCGTCGGTTAGGCAGCCGACTCTTGATTTCGGCTCAGATCGTGATTTCACAGTGCGTGGGTTCGAGCCCCGCACTGGGCCCTGTGCTCACAGCTCCGAGCCTGCTTCGAATCCTCTGTTTCCTTCTCTCTGTCCCTCCCCCCGCCTTCTCTCTCAAAAATAAATAAATAATAAATAAATGTTAAAAAAATGTTTTTAATTACATGTGTTCGTTTTTACACTTTGTATTTAAGTCATTATTTCACAGGTTTTTTTTTATTGTTGCTGAAATTTTTCTCTTTAAACAGATTGTATATTTCATTATATTTGGTTTACTTTGTAACCCAGTGAATGCATTCTTTTTTCTTAAATTTTTTAATGTTTATTTATATTTAAGAGAGAGACAGAGTGCGAATGGGGGACGGTCAGAGAGAGCAGGAAACACAGAATCCCAAGCAGGCTCCAGGCTCTGAGCCGTCAGCACAGAGCCCGGTGTGGGGATCGATCTCACGAAGACTACGACCTGAGCCAAAGTCGGATCTTAACCAACTGAGTCACCCAGGTGTCCCACTGAATGCAATTCCATGCACTGTAAAACTTTATCTTGAAAAGGGACCCATAGCACGTAGAAAGGGTTAAGGATTCCTGAGACAGAGCACCCTCGAGAGGGTAGAGGCCATTCTTATATTCGGCAGGGGGAGGGGAGTGTAGAATGGCCTCTCCAAAAATAGGTGGCCCTTCAGCAAAGGGAAATTGCCAAGAGAAGGTGGGGCCATAACATTCTCGGCATTGGGAACAGCAAGTGCAAAGGCCCTGGGGTAGAACTGAGTAAGGTGTCTTTGATGACCATCAAAGAGGCAGGTGTGGCTGGAGTGGATGGACTTGGTGAGGAGGAGAGGAAGACAAAAGCGGAGGAGGTGTGCTAGGGCTTTGTGGACGGTGGTGAGGACTTTGATTTTACTCCGAGTAAGATGGAGGATTTTTGAATGAACAGGGACAGCTCTGCCTTACGTTTTTAACAGATCCCTCCAGCTACCGGGTTGGGGTGGATTGCAGGCGGTGAGGGGGAGGCAGGAAGCTGTTTACAAGGGTCCACCTGACCTTGTGGCTCTGAGAAGTCATTCTGGGCCCATTCAGCCTGCAGCAGGGTGCCTGCTTCCAAGGAAAGTGTCCACGCCAGCTGTTACCGTTCCCAATGCCACCGTGGTGAGTACTGTCACTCAGCTAGCTGCCCCAGAGTTCCCTGGGAAGCTTTGCGCATCCTGGGCCCCACATTCCGGGGATCCTGACCCACTATGTCTCTGGCCGAGTCTGAGGACTTTTGATTTAATTCAAGTTACTTAGTTAACATTTTTGACAGCTAAACATCCAAGCAATAATCCAAGCAAGAAGATATAGAGTGAAAAATGCATGTCTCTGCCACCTCTGGGGGTCCCCAGTCTCCCTCCCCAGAAACAGTCACGGTTGGCAGTGGGTTTTTTAATGTTTTAATGTTTAATTATTTTTGAGAGGGAGAGGGGGAGAGAGAGAGCAGGGGAGGGGAGGGGCAGAGAGAGAGGGAGACACAGAACTGGAAGCAGGCTCCTGGCTCTGAGCCATCAGCACAGAGCCCGATGCAGGGCTCGAACTCACAAACTGTGAGATAATGACCTGAGCCAAAGTCGGAAGCCCAACGGACTGAGCCACCCTGGTGCCCCTGGCAGGGTTTGCACCTGTGAAGAGTACGTGCACACACCTAGGCCTTTTGGCCCCCCTTCACTCACTTACACACACACACACACGTCAGACTGTTTCAGAGTCAAGGCTAGGTTCCATCACTTCCCGTGGTGGGACCTTGAGGAAGTGATCTTTCATCCTCAGCTGTAAGATGAGAATCATCGTCATACTAGCTTACATCATGTTATAGTGAGGATGTCCTGAGTTAATTCGTAGAAAGCACCTAAAATGGTACCTAGGACATACGCAGGTGCTCCATAAAACCTGATCATCCGCCTTTGCACTAGGTACTTCCCTTTTACATGGCTGCATAGTATTTCCCCGGGGAGAACCGTACAACTGAGCCAGTCCCTCCTGATGAACACTTAGATCCATTCATTCACGCGAAAATCTTTATTGAGCACCTACTGTGTGCCGAGTCCCACGCCAGAGGCTGGTGCAATAAGGCCCTGGTACCAATTTCTCCACCAACACGCATGGTTACACAGGGAAGGATCGCAGGTAGCAACAGTCACATGACGCGAGATGGTAACATCCACAGCCAGTGGCCTTCAGAAGGACCGCGGCGTTAGCGCACCCACCTCCCAGGGCTTGGCTGGAACCCGCACGTTTAGAATGGCAGGTTTGGGGACTGCCGCCTTTCTGGGGGAAGGTGCTGACGTGGGCCTTGGCGGGCGTTTGGCTGGGAAGCGACGGGCCCCAGTGAGGCCCGCAGCACGCGGCCACACCCCTGTGCGGGAGGGGAGTGAGGGCGCCCCGAAGGGAGTGGACAGCCCCCCTGTCAGTCTTCTTGAGTCAGGGAATGTAAGATGAGAAGGGGGAAGGTGGGCCTCACCCTCTGGGATGGGGGGGGGGGGAAGCGAGGAGGAACTTCCTGCCCGCCTGCCCCTGCTCCTCGGGCTGGGAGGCTGTAGGCGCGTCAAGGTCAGCCTGCTCCGGGGTGGCTGCCGGCCTGGGGGCGGGAGACCCTGGGGGGGGCTGGGCTGCGGCCTCGGAGCGCCTCGGCCATATTGAATAGCCACGGCCAAAGTCGTCTTTGTCTGCGAAGTCCTCTCCCAAGCTGCAGGCGAGTCCCCGAGGCAGGAAGAGTCGCAGGGCCGCCGTGCGCCCCAACTTGGAGCCGGGACACCGGGCGTTTGCGGCTGGCAGTGGGCTTTGAGCCTCAGGACTGACCTCGCCCCCGGCTCACGTAAGCATCCCGGGTGGGGGTTGATTCCCACCAGTCCTTGGTGGGGAGCCGGACTTGGTCAAGGCTGGACTTGGTTTCCCGCCGCAGAGAAGTTGGGAGGAGTTGGCTCATCCTTTTGGCTGGAGAGGTGAGACCCTCCGGGCAGGTCGGCTGGGACCCCACCCTCAAGACCCAGGCCTCCTTGTAGTTTGGGGTCGCTGCCCCCACCCCAGCTTTCACCCTGGAGATCTTAAAGACCCTGGAGAAAAGCCACGTGGGGGGCTGGTTCCCCTGGGGCTTCCTCCCGTCCCCGGACTGTCTGATCCTTTGGAGCGTCCCAGATGTCTGCAAAGACGTGGATCTGGACGTGCTCGTGGAAGCCCTGAAACCCGTGGGGACCTTCAAGAAGATCGGCAAAGTGTTCCGCAGGGAGGAGGACTCCACGGTGGGGATGCTGCAGATCGGGGAGGACGTCGACTACTTGCTCATCCCCAGGGAGGTCAGGCTGGCCGGGGGCGTGTGGAGGGTCATCTCCAAGCCCGCCACCAAGGAGGCGGAATTTCGCGAGCGGCTGACCCAGTTTCTGGAGGAAGAAGGCCGCACGCTGGAGGACGTGGCCCGCATCATCGAGAAGAACACCCCACACCCGCCCCAGCCCCCCAAAAAGCCCAAGGAGCCCCGAGTGAGGAGGAGAGTCCAGCAAATGGTGAGCCCCCCTCCGCGGCTGGTCGTGGGCACCTATGACAGCAGCAACGCCAGCGACAGCGAGCTCAGTGACTTCGAGGCCTCCAGAGACAAGGGTGACAAGGGTCCCAAAGGCCCGGGGCGCAGCAGGAGGGTGCGCAAAATGCCCGTCAGTTACCTGGGCAGCAAATTTCTGGGGAGCGACCTGGAGAGCGAGGACGACGAGGAAGTGGTGGCCGCCTTCCTGCAGCGAGGAGAAAAGAAGCCCAGCGCGCCGCCCGCCCGGCGCCGCGTGAACCTGCCGGTGCCCGTGTTTGAGGACAACCCCCGGCCGCAGCTGTCCAAGGCGGACAGGTGGCGAGAGTATGTCAGCCAGGTGTCCTGGGGGAGGCTGAAGCAGAGGGTGAAGGGTTGGGCACCGAGGTCCGGCCCTGAGGTGGGCGAGGCCCGACAGGCCTCCTCCCGGGTGGAGAGGGATGGGACACGGGAGCCAGGCAGAGCCAGCCAGGGGGATAACGTGGGGAACGCAGGAGGCAGCCAGGTGCCCGCGACACCCCCGAGACGATGGAGGCCCCAAATCAACTGGGCCTCTTTCCGCCGTCGCAGGAGGGAGGAAGCAGCATCCACAGTTCAGGTGGCAGAGGCTGCGGACGATCAGAGGGAGGAGGCTGTAGATGATCAGAGAGCGGAGGCTGCAGATGATCAGAGGCCTGAGGCTGCAGATAATCAGAGGGTAGAGGCTATAGCTAATCAGAGGGCAGAGGCCGTCCCTGTCCAGGGGGCAGAGGCTGCGGATAATCAGAGGGAAGGGGCTGCAGATAATCAGAGGGAAAGGGCTGCAGATACTCAGAGGGCAGAGGCCCCAGTGGTCCAGGAGGCTGAAGCATCAGGTGCCCGGGTGGCCACAGGGGCAACCCAGGGAGCTAGGGCCCGGAAACAGGTCAAGACAGTGAGGTTCCAGACCCCTGGACGCTTTGCGTGGTTTCGCAAGCGCCAGAGAGCCTTCTGGAACACCCCCCGGTTGCCAACCCTGCCCAAGAGAGTCCCCAGGGCAGGCGAGGCCAGGAGCCTTAGGGTGTTGAGGGCAGAGGCCAGAGCAGAAGCAGAGCAGGGAGAACGAGAAGACCAGCTGTGAGGCGACAGGCAGGGGTGGCCCGGAGCACGCCGCCACCAGCCACCACACTATCGGCCCCTCAGGGTGCGGTCCTCCCTCTCCCGCACTTGGATGGAGACGCTCTGCCTGCCTCTGAACTTGAAAATGGAGGTGAAGCAAGGGCCAGGCAGTGGGCCTCCCACCTCCACCCAACACCCCTCTTTCTTGTTAAAATTTTGTCTTTCATGCATTGATTTGTTTTTTAAATACAGACTCTTTCTAGACACCCAAGGAATGTAAAGAAAGAGACCCATAGGGAAGGGTTGATTCACCCACTATCTGACCTTCCTCATATGCAGCTCTAGGTGCTCAGCTTGAAAACTAAGGGGAAAGCCCCTGGGGAGAAATTCCCTCCCCTTCTCCTTTCCCTTCTCCTTTCCGCATTGACTGCCTCCTTGAACTTAAAAACTAGGCACAAGCCAACATGCAAATAAAAACGTTTACAAAGCGATTTTTCCTGGCTTTGGACTTGGCCATTGAGGAGTGCTCAAGGGCGATCTTGTCACTCCCCTGTGTCCCCTCCAGCCCCACCTTCCAAGATGGTGACCTGTGTTTATGTCGCTTTGCTGGCCACCCCCCCATGCCCCCTGGGTTCGGGCCCAGGGCCTGCAGCTCACGCATTTCACCTGACCCCGGTTACAAGGTAGAGAAGAAGGGAAACGTGTCCACAGTTCAGATCCTGGGGCCCTTCACGCCAGAGCCGTGGATTTGCCAGAGCTGGCTGTCTGGCCCAGGAATCTGTTTCCATCAAGCCCCACAAACATCCCCAGGGGAAGACTGGCCATAGGCCACACTGAAAACTCTCTGCAGGGCGCCTGGGTGGCTCAGTCAATTGAGCGTCAGACTTCAGCTCAGGTCGTGATCGCGATCGTGGTTTGTGGGTTCGAGCCCCGCGTCGGGCTCTGTGCTGACAGCTCAGAGCCTGGAGCCTGCTTTGGATTCTGTGTCTCCCTCTCTCCCTCTCTGCCCCTTCCCCGCTCACACTCTCTCAAAAATGAATAAACGTTAATAAAAATTAAAAAAAAAAAAAAACCTCTTTGCAATAGAAACAGTCCAAAAAGCAGGATTGTGGTGTGTGTGTGCTGGACTCCTGTCCAGGATAGCGTGTAGTGTGCTGTGACTCGTGCTTATAATCGGGGAGAGATCAGGTTGCTAAGGCCCCGTGGGCGCTCGCAGACATCTCTCTGTGTCCCCCAACCCCAACTCCACCAGTGAGAAACAGCAGAAGGCCACACCCCAGCCTAGCTGAAGGCCGGAGCAAAGGGAAATCACGGAGCAGGGAGGCCTGAAGGCCAGCCCTGTCCTGACTGTGGCTGCGGTCCTGGCCTGAGCTTCTTAGTTATTCTTTTTTTTCTCCCTTTGGAACTAAAGAATGACATGCAGTCACCCACTCCTGCCCTGGAAGTAGTCACTGCTGGTCCTGCTTCCCTATGATGCTAACAGGCCCTTTGCACTTGGTGTAGTTCACGGCTCATAACCCAGTAAGAAAGAGGCCCAGTGGGATTTGGAAGACAGACAGGGTGTGGACCCCACCTGGAGGGAGGAGGGAGGGATGGACTTGGCTGGGGGGCTAGGGAATAACCAGGCTGAACCGGGCCATCTCAGGAGTGCATGGCCTTCTGACATCCAGGTGGGTGGTGGCCTGGGGTCTTGTCCCTGACTGCTCCCCATTGACCACGGCGGGGGGGAGGGGAGGGCTAGCCTGCTTGGGTTGCTGGAAGGTGACAGAGGGTGGGAGCAGAGATGGTGAGAGACACGGGGGGCGGGGGGGGGAGACTCAGAGATCTGGGGCAAACTCAAACACCTGCCGATTCTCAGTCCATCCCTCGTATCCCTGGAGTTCCAGGGGTGAGGATACATCAAGGCCCAGGAAGCAGAGGCCCCTGGGGGTACCTGAAATTGTACCAAAGTTTTCATACTATTTTCTTGTTTATTTAGTTTGAGAGAGAGAGAGTGCGTGCGCACAAAGGGGAGGGGCAGAGAGAGAGGGAGAAAATCCCAAACAGGTTCCCCGATGTCAGTGCAGAGCCCAACATGGGGCTCAAATTCACAAACCCTGAGATGGCAACCTGAGCCGAAATCAAGATTTTGACACTTAACCAACTGAGCCACCGAGGCGTCCCAATACTGTTTTTAATCCAAGGGGGTTTCATTTAGTGCTTGAAGGGCCCAGTCCCCAAATGCAGCCCAAGATGCCTCCAGGGCTGTAGTTTCAAACGTACCAGGATTTTCCTGGAGGGAAAACTGGAATTTTGTCTCCAGATCAGGTTTTGTTTTTTTTTTAATATAGTTTATTTATTTTTGAGACCGAGAGAGACAGAGCACGAGTGGGTAAGGGGCAGACAGAGAGGGAGACACAGACTCTGAAACAGCCTCCAGGCTCTGAGCTGTCAGCACAGAACCCGACGCAGGGCTCGAACCCACGACCCTCGAGATCATGACCTGAGCCAAAGTCAGACGCTTAACTGACTGAGCCACCCAGGCGCCCCTCTCCAGATCAGGTTTTATCTGGACTTGCCCAGCCACCCCTAGATGTCCCCAAAGAGAGAAATAATGGAACACCACCACCCGGGTGGCGCCCTGCACCACGGTGGTGTGGACCTGCCAGGAGGAAACCATCAGGGACAGTGTAAGGAGGGATCTGGAGCCTGGCTCACCCCTAGCACCGCCCCTTACATGCAACCTTGGCTGGTTACTTAACCTCTCTGTGCCCGTACTTACTCATCTGAAAGGGGGATCTTTATAGATACAGAGCCTTCCTCCCAGGGCTGCTGAGAGGGCTGAAGGAGAGGTAATGCCTTGGAGTTCAAATCAGCCCCACAGACGTCATCTGTCATGTTCCTGTTAAACATCAGAGGCGCCAGTTCTTCACGAGACACCTCAGCCCTGAGGGGCCCCCTGGGACAGTGGTTCCCCCTCCTGGCTGGTGTGTGGAAGGACCCAGAGGCGTTCAAACACCCCCAGCCAGCCTGCACTCTCAGAGATGCTCCCAGAACCCGGGCAGTGGGGAGGGGATGGGGGGGGGCAGGGGATGGGGGGGGCATCCAGAGCCCTTAGGCTTCCAGGTGATTCCAGAGCGCTCCCGGGACTGCGGACTGACACCCCAGGGCTCCGGG
>CM053563.1:8492637-8584838 GCA_028646485.1 Cryptoprocta ferox | reverse complement strand
CCCTGGTGGAGTGTGGGGAGGACATAAATCACACCTCCTCCCAGAGAGATCCCAGGCAAGGGCAGTGTCCGGAGGGTTCTGTGTCAGGACCTCGCAGAGGACACAAGGGTCCTGGGGCAGGTGAAATGCCTGCTGCTGGATGAGAGGCCCTCGCAGGCCCTGTCACCTGGGGCCCCTCTGTAAAGTGAAGTGAGCCTTCTTGTCTGGTCTCTCTGTGCTCTGGATGGTGGGGGAGGGGAATGTCTGAGGTTGGGCCACCACCCTGGGACTGTCTTGTCACCAATTTGCACCCCATTTGCCCCTCCACCACTCCCAGCCCTGGGATCACCTCACCCTGTACAAGCCTTGTCCCCACCTGACTTCTCAGACCCCAGAACAGGGATGTGTTTGTAATTTGGAGCCTAAGAAGCCCCACGTTCAAGGCTGACAACGCACTTGGACCTCAGATCCTTGGTCTGTGCTCTAGCCGGGATTCCAGCCAGCCACCCTCTGATGGCTGGGTCCTGGCCATACGGGTTTTAAGTATTTTTATGTCACTTTTGCCTCCAGCCAAGTTCTCCGGAAGAAGGAGTGTGCGTAGAAAGACCTAGTCCCCTCCCCAACAACAACCAGCCGAGGAATCCGGTTGGAAACAGGCTTCCCCAGCTCCTGGCTATACACGCTGATGTAACTAATTAATTGAGAGGTCTGAAATTGAGTGGGTGCAGAGTGGGGAGGGAGACATGAAATCTTTTCATCTTACTTGAGTCTGCACCTGTATGGACCACCTCGAATCTTCCTTTCCCACCCGTCAATGACATCTTGGGCCAGCCTTTTGGTGGGAGAAAAGTCCATCCAATCCCGTTTATTTTTAAAAATAAAAAAAAATTAATGTTTATTTATTTTTGACAGAGAGAGTGCAAGCAGGGGAGGGGCAGAGAGAGAGGGAGACACAGAATCCGAGGCAGGCTCCAGGCTCTGAGCTGTCAGCGCAGAGCCCGACGTGGGGCTCCAACTCAAGAACCACAAGATCATGACCTGAGCTGAAGTCGGACGGTCAACCCACTGAGCCACCCAGGCGTCCCCCCTCCAATCCTGTTTAAAACTCCCTCCTCCTTCTCCCTCCTTCTCCAGCTCTGGCCCCAGGACTTGCAGTGGGGGAAGGGGCACATCCTCATTTCCTCCCCAGTCCCCTCTTTTGGGGTCTGGACCCCTACTGTATTGGACTGGGGTGAAGGTCATGCAGGGACACACGTGTCTCTGATCTGTCCTGTCAATGCCACCGTCCTTGATTGGCTTTATGACTTCTTGGGTCACGACTGACTCCAGTTCCGAGTCCTGCTGCGGAAGGGCTCGTGAAGCGCACATGATTCGAGATGACGGGAAAATAATAAAACAATGAGGATGACAGGTCATCTCTCCCCCTAAGTGGCCAATCAACTTCATTCTGCTCCCAAGGTACAAAATTAACAGAGCGCATTCCCCGGAACCAGGGTGGGGAACCATCAAGAGCCCATGTCGGTCACTTACTGCTAGCTTGGACCTCGCCCCCAAGCCTAGCAGCTTAAAACAACCATGCGAGTTACTATCTCACATATTCTGGGGGTCAGGGATCTGGGAGCTGCTTCAGGGCGCTTCCGGCTCGAGGTCTCTCTTGAGGTTGCAATCAGGATGTCGGCTTGGGGCCGCTGTCATCCGAAGGCTTGTATGGGGCCGGAGGACGCGCTTCCCGGACGGTTCACTCCCAGGGCCAGTGGCTGTCGGCTTTTGGCTGGACGGCAAGTGACTCCTCACGGAGCCCAGCGCAGGCTCCTGCATTGGGATTTGGCTTGGGGTGAAGAGGTAAAAGGGATGTAATGGCCTCAAGGGCAAATTCCTTCTTTTCCGGATAGCACCTCCTGCCTGCGTAGGAAACTGCGGTTTCTGCCCTGTCTAGGTCTAGGGAACAGCGAGACAGGTAGTGACATTACAGCAGAGAATCATTACAGGGCAAAGAGGAAGCCCAGTGCACCATTAAGGAGACGTTCTGGGACAAGTCACGGAATCTTCAGCTGATAGTGGCTCAAACACAGGCAAGAAAGCCAAGCAGTGGAAATCGCCGGGGGTGATTTAGCAGCCCAACAATGTCAGTTTCAGAGTCCGCAATTTTCCTGGCCTCTCCTCACAAGAGGAGAGTCACAAGGTGGCTGCAGCAGCTCCAGACATCATGTCACACACCATGTTCAAAGACAGGAAGCAGGGGACAGCAGAAAGCAGGAAATTTCTCCTCGTTGAGGGTGGGGACACCTTCTCCGAGAATTCCTCCGCAGACCTCCTTCTATATACCTTTGGCCAGTACTGAGTCACATGACCACCTCCTGACCAGGGTGAGGCTGATTAAGGACCAAAAAGTGCGCTTTTTAAAAAATGTTTATTTATTTTTGAGAGAGAGAGAGAGAAAGCACGCAAGCAGGGAGGAGCAGAGAGAGAGGAAGACCGAGGATCCAAAGTGGGCGCTATGCTGACAATGCAGAGCCCAATGTGGGGCTCAAACTCACGAACCGTGAGACCATGACCCGAGCTGAAGTCAGGTGCTTAACCGAATGAGCCACCCGGGCGCCCCAAAGAACCTCTGTCTTATACTAGAACAAAATCTAGAGGCACCCGGGTGGCTCAGTCGGTCAAGCATCCCACTTCATTCGGCTCAGGTCATGGTCTTGTGGTTCATGAGTTCGAGCCCAGGCTCACTGCTGTCAGCACGGAGCCCGCTTCAGACCCTCCATCTCCCTCTCTCTCTGCCCCTTCCCCCCTGCCACGCGCGCTCTCGATCTCTCTGCCAAAAATCAATAAACATTAAAAAATAAATAAATAAAAACTCTCTAAAACAATCTAGGTACTGTTAGGAAGAAATAGGGGCAGGGGATAGTTTTGTGGGTAGGCACTAATCAGTATTCCCTACGTGTCAGGTTGTGTGTCGCTAAACAAACAGGCTTCCCCAACACTTAGTGCTTAAACCAACATGCGTTTTGCACACAAGCGTAATTGGGCCAGGGCTCAGCAGGGGCTGGGCTCAGCATTCCCTCTCCGTGTGGCCTCGGCCCGGGGCCTCTCTGCTGATGGCCAAAGATCCTTGTCTAAGACTCACACGGCTGGCGAGTGGGCATGCCATGCCAGCTGTCACCGGTGCCATTGTTCCTAACCGGTACCCGGACTGGGGAACGTGCCACACGCGAGCTCTCCATGCCTGACCTCGCAGAGTCCATTCAGCACCCACATAATGGAGTCACTGTGATTGATCTCCATGTCATCGAGGCTCGGAGAAGTTTGGAGGCTGCCCCAACAGCACACGATGGAGTCGCAAAGTTGTACGTTCTAAAATAAGAAGTTCCCTCGGGGGCGCCTTGGGTGGCTGAGTCCGTAGAGCGCCCGACTTCCGCTCAGGTCAGGATCTCACGGTTTGTGGGTTCGAGCCCCGCGTCGGGCTCTGTGCTGACAGCTCGGAGCCTGGAGCCTGCTTCCGATTCTGTGTCTCCCTCTGTCTCTCTCTCTGCCCCTCCCCCGCTCACGCTCTGTCTCTCTCCGTTTCTCAAAAATGAATCAACGTAAAAAAGAAATAGTCCTGAGGTTTCTGGTTACCTGGGAATGCACCAGAAACCTAGTGAGGAGCCACCCACTGCAGCTACGTGGGCCGCACAGAGCTGACCCACTAGACGAGTGAGCTTTGTCACACCATGTTCTTAAATTGTTAACTCACAACGTTTTGAAATCAGGAGATGCCTCGGACCAAGCCCACATTTCTGCTGAGCTGAGCCCTGGCTCCCTCTCCTGTGGGACATAAATCCTCCCCTTGCTGGAGTCCTGTTCAGCCCACTTCTCTCCCTCCCATCAGCTGCCTGGTCTCTCTATGGATATTTGAGTTTGGGAGCCCTGCTCAAGGGTGAGCAGGGGGCAGCTAGGGATGTTTTGGTTACAAATCACAGAAAACCGAACTGATAGCAGGCATGAAGATAAGGATATTTCTTACTTTCTTAAATAAAACTTTGGAGGAAAGAGGCTTCTGGGTTTCAGTAGCAGGTCAAGTATGTTTTTGAGAACGCAGAATCTTTCCTCCACTTGTTGCCCTTTGCCTTCCAGCCATGGTCACATTATGGCTGCTGAGCTCCGGACATCACCTTATCACACAACAGGCAAAAAACGGATAGGTGGGGTGGTGACGGTCCTCTCCTGTCTTGCTTCTCCTCTTTTATCCAGTCACAAACCTATTTCCCAAAAGTGGCCAGCACACTCATTGGCCAGAACTGGGTCACTGCCTACCTGTGGCTGCAAAGGAGTCTGGGGAAAAGGAGAGCCGGCTTTTTTCTTTTGTATGAGGTAGTAAATGGGAGAGGAGTTGTAAGTGACTGTTAGATCAGCCAACCAAACATCAGCAGTGACTGAGGTGAACTCATGCCCACTGCAAACATAATTTTTAAAGAGAGAGAGAGAGAGAGAGAGGTGGAGATATTCCTTCTCTGCAATAGTTGCAGTGGGAGAGATACTATTTTGCGTCCTAAAATCCATCTAAAGAATCAGCTTCCGGGAGGAGAGAGGGGAGGGGGTGGGGAAAAAAAAGACTCAAGAAGGTGACAGGCTTCAAGAAGGTGACAGATTGAAACCATTCCCCAAGCATCCATCTTGTTTTCCTGTGTCGCCAGTAGGCTCCGTTACCAACCTCGCCTGTTCCCTGTTCACTTAAAACCTGTCCTTGGAAAGAATTTGAACAGGAGCCTGGGAGAGTCTCTTAGAAATTGTTGCAACAGTTGAAGATAAAATGACCTCCCAAGGAAGCCTACATTTCTGATTGGCTGTCTTCCTTGACTCTTCGTTGCCATGGTGATTAGGAGGTTCAACAGACTCTATTTTTTAAAGAATAAACAACCGCAGGTCTTGTCCCGTCAGATCAGGAAAGGATCACTTCTCTTCCATGAACACGATGAAATAAAAGCCCAGGGCTCTTTCTAGATTTGTTTTTAACAAAGAAATGGAAAGTCTCCTCTCAACGAAGGTAACAAAGGCACTTAGGCTTGGTGGCGTCCGCGGGCCTGCGGACGGCAATTTTCACTATCACGTCCAGCGCGCCATCTGGTGGTCAGCGTGAGAACAACAGGCCTGGGTCTCCTCTCTGCCCCTACCCCTACCCCTTCCAAAAATAAACAAACATTTAAAAAATTGAAAAAAATAAAATAAAATAAAAGAGGCTGCGGTCATCTCAAGGTAGAAGATCTGCTTTCAAAGTCACGCGGCAGTGGCCAGGCTTCGGGGGCTCACTGGCTGTTGGGAGAGGCCTGAGTCCTCGCCTGTGGGCCGGTCCATCTGGCAACTCCCAACATGGCAGCCAGTCTCCAAAGACCAAGCAAGACAGAGAGTGTGGGCAAGACGGAAGTCAGTCTTTTTGTAACCTAATCCCTGAAGGGGCATCCCATCCCTTTCGCCATGTATTTGTTAGAAGCCAGTCACCATGTCCAGCCTACACTCACAGGGGCATAGATCCCAGAGTCATGTGAATACCAGGCGGCCATATTAGAGGTTGCCCATCTTAAGTAGACAGGCGAGGGTGATAATCAGTGTGACCAGGGCTCCATCTGGTGGGAAGGGATGGCAAACAACAGGGTATGTGACAAGATGGGATGTTTTACTTCTAACAATTTTTTTGAGACAGAGAGAGAGAGCACGCGCACACACAGGAGCAGTGACAGGGAGAGAGAGGCAGAGAGAAAGAGAGAGAGAGAGAGAGAGAGAGAGAGAGAGAATCCCAAGCAGGCTCTACACTCAGCACAGAGCCCGACTCGGGGCTCAATCTCACCACCGTGAGATCGTGACCTGAGCTGAAATCGAGAGTTGGGCACTTGACCAACTGAGCCACCCAGGCGCCCCATAACAATTTTAACTTCGTAGTTGTACTGCCAGAAGAAAAAAAAAACCCACAGGATGACTCGTTAAATTTGAATTTTGAAAAACAAAAAAAAATTTTTTTGTATTAAATATAAGTATGTCCCATGCAACAGTTGGGATATACTTATACTAAAAATAACTCATGGAACATCCAGGGAGGGACATCCAGGAGGCCTTTGACACCCAGGCCTGGAGGTCAGAGAGAGGACAGTATGGTACACAGAATCCTGGCCCCATAGAGAGATACGCAGATCCTAATCCCTGGAAGCCATCAACGTTACTCTCCATGGCAAAAAGGAACGCGAGGCTATGTTTAAATTAAGGTTGTGGGGGTGCTTGGGTGGCTCAGTGGGTTAAGCATCCAACTCTTGATCTCAGCTCAGGTCTTGATCTCAGGATAAGAGAAGAGAAGAGAAGATGTGCCTGGGTGGCCCAGTTGGTTAAGCCTCTGACTTTGGCTCAGGTTATGATCTCCCAGTTTGTGAGTTCAAGCCCCATGTCAGGCTCTGACAGAGCTTGGAGCCTGTCTTCAGATTCTGTGTCTCCCCCTCTCGCTGCCTCTCCCCTGGTTGCGCTATCTCTCTCAAAAAAAAAGAACATTAAAATGTTTTAAATAAAAAGATAAGATAAGATAGATAAAGGTTGTGGACACAGAGAGAATATTCTGGATTATCGGGGCGGGTGGGCCCATTTGCAACATAATGAGAGGCAGAGAGCACAGTTAGGCAGCCCCAAGCCAGGGACCTTCCACCAGAAGCTGGAAGAGGCAAGGAAGGGCTCGATTTTGGACTTCTAGTCTCCTTAGCCATGAGACAATACCCTTCTGTTGTCTCAAGCCCCCCTGTTTGGGGCACTTGGTTACAGCGGTCCTAGAAAGCGAATACAAGGGAAGAGGGGTGCAAGGTGGGGGGTAAGGAGGGAAGCAGAGGTCGGACAAGAGAGGAAGGGGCTTCCCTGCTGGCTTTGCAGGTGGAGAGACCACCGGCCGAGAAAGGCAGGAGCCTCTGGAGGGAAAAGGTTAGGGGGTCCCGGCCAACAGCTAGAAGAAGCCCCTGTGACCCGCAGCAGACTTCTGTGTCACAGGAGGGTAAGAGACTTTCAAGCCGCTCGGTTTAAGGGGATTTGTCACAGCGGCCACAGGAAATGAGCCCAGCGGGCTGAGAACAGAGGTGCAGGCAGGGCGGGGAGGTATGAGAGACAGAAGCGTGGGGATCAGCAGCATCAGGGCCTGGTCCCCTGCACAGACCTCAGAAGAAGAGGCCCCAGGGAGACAGACGGGAAGCCATCAGGAGAGATCGCAGAGGCCGAAGGACAAAAGTCAGAGGCTGACACAGGTCACTCCCGAGGCAGCGTGGAGCTCCCACGTCTCAGGGAAGGTCCTGGTGTCCCCTCGGTGCTGATGGCTTCCGTGGGGCTCTCCTGCCCAGCCCCGTCCCCAGAGTCCGGGTCCCATCCGGCCTTGGTTGCAATTACGTGGAACCCATAGGTTGCAAGTTCCAAGGGGAGAAGTGGGAGACTGGAATGGAGAGACTGGGGGGCACAGCGTCTCCCAGTGACGTGTGTCTAGTGGGTAGAGGCCCGGGGTGATGCTTAGGGTCCACACACACACACACACACACACTCACACGAATAATCCTGCCCTATGCGAGGCAGAGCAAGAGACCCCACAGAGGTCCGAGTCCTAATCCTCAGGCCCTATGAATACAGGCTGTTAAATCAATTGCCCTAAAAATACGGAAGTTATCCCGGATTGCCCAAGTGTGGCCAGTGTGAGGGCCCTTAACAGTGGAGACGGAACAGGAAGGGAGACCCTAAGAGAGGCAGCGTGGGAAGGGCCTGGCCTGCAGCTGCGGCTCTGAGGATTGCAGGAAGGGGCCACGGGCCCAGACCGCATGTGGCTTCTAGAAACTGGAAAAGACAAGGAGAGAGAGAACGGATTCTCCGCCAGAGCCCTGCCGACACCTTGATCTTAGCTCGTGAAGGTCCATCTTGGACTTCCGATCTTTAAAACCGTAACAGGGGCGCCTGGGTGGCCCCGTCGGTGAAGCATCCAACTTCGGCTCAGGTCACGATCTCGCGGTCCGTGAGTTCGAGCCCCGCGTCGGGCTCTGTGCTGACAGCTCAGAGCCTGGAGCCTGCTCGGATTCTGTGTCGCCCTTGCTCTCTGCGCCTCCCCCACTCATTCGCTTCTCTGTCTCTCAAAATAAAGACATAAAAAAATATAAATTAATAATAATAATAATAATAATGAATTTGCCTTGAGCACAAACGACAGAGAAGCCCCTGGAGCTACACAAAGAACTGTGTGCTGTCTTCCCTATCCTCAGTTTATGTAAGGAAACGCAAACTTACGTTAAAGCGATTTCAGTTTCGTTGTCGAACTTTATTGAGCTATGACTCACATACCATAAAACCCACCCTTTGAACATGTACTTACTCAGTGGTTTGGGGTATATTTACCCACCTATGCAGCAACCATCACCATCAACTTTAGAACATTTTCATCAGAATGTTCTTTTTTTTTTTTCATGTTTATTTACTTTTGAGAGAGAGAGACAGAGTGCGAGCAGGGGAGGGACAGAGAGAGCGGGAGAGACATGGAATCCAAAGCAGGCTTCAGGCTCCGAGCTGTCAGCACAGAGCCCGACGCGGGGCTCGAACTCACAGGCCGTGAGATCATGACCCGAGCTGAAGTCGGGCGCTTCACTGACTGAGCCACCAAGGCGCTCCCAGAATGTTCTGATTCCGGTAGAAATGTCAGAGTATTCAAACAAAGATGTTAGTATCCGTGGTCACAGCAGCATTGTGCACGATAACTAAAGGGAAGAAACCGCCCAAATGTCCATCGGTGGTAACTGGGTGAATAAAATGTGGTTCTTTGGCCCTAACGAGGAGTGAAGCACTGATACTTGCTACAGGAAGATAGAGCTCGAGAACATTACACTGAGCGGAAGAGACATAAATGACCACATAATATATCTTTTCACTTACATCAACTATCCAGATAAAAAAAATCCATAGAGGCAGAAAGTGAATTAGCTGTTGCCAAGGGCTGGGGGAGGTGGGATGGGCTGGGACTTTCTAAACAGGGAGCTCTCGGGGCGCCTGGGAGGCTCAGTCGATTAAGCATCCGACTTTGGCTCACGTCATGAGCTCACGGTTCGTGGGTTCGAGCCCCGCGTCGGGCTCTGTGCTGACAGCTCAGAGCCAGGAGCCTGCTTTAGACTCTGTGTCTCCCTCTCTCTCTGCCCCTCCCGCACTCCTGCTCTGTTTCTCTCTGTCTCAATAATAAATAAACATAACAAAATTAAAAAAATAAAATAAACAGGGAGCGCTCACTAGGAGTGAAGAGAATGTTCTAGAACGAGATCGTGGTGGAGGCTGTCCAACACTGTGACCACCCTTAATGGCATTGAACTGTACACTTTCATATGATTAAAATGGTATACTTTGTGTTCCGTGTACTTTGCCACAATAAAGAAAGAGAAACACTGTAGTAATTAGCAGTGGCTCCCCCCCACCCCCGCAGGGCTGCCCCCCGCCCCGCCACCTCCATCCTAGGCAACCACTCATCCACTTCCGGTCTTCACAGCAGTTTCATTTTTAGCCACAGAGCAAAGCCTGGCGCTTGGTATATTCTACATGACCTGGGGCTGCTGTCCTTTGTATTCTAAGCAAATGCACCCCTGCAGGGAGCTTTCAGCAGCCAAGGCTGCTGGGGACCGGAGGCACCCTTCCCAGCACGGGAACTGTCTTCTCAGGGCGCCTGGGTGGCTCAGTCCGTTAAGCATCTGACTCTTCATCTTGGCTCAGGTCATGATCTCATGGTTTGTAAGTTCGAACCCCACATCCGGCTCTGTGCTGACAGCGCAGAGCCTGCTTGGATTCTCTCTCTCTCTGCCCCTCCCCTGCTCACATCCTCTCTCTCACATACGCTAAATAAATAAATAAATAAATAGGGGCGCCTGTGTGGCTCAGTCGGTTGAGTGTCCAACTTCGGTTCAGGTCATGATCTCACAGTTCGTGGGTTCGAGCTCTGCATCGGGCTCTGTGCTGGCAGCTCAGAGCCTGGAGCCTGCACACATTCTGTGTGTCCCTCTCTCTGCCCCTCCTCTGCTCATGATCCGTCTCTCTCTCTGTCTCTCAAAAATAAATAAATGTTAAAAAAAATTATTTAAAAAAAATAAATAAGACAAAAAAAAAAAAGAATAGTCTTCTCAAATCCAGTCAGATCTGGGGTGTTCTGGTTCCCTGCCTCTTCCAATTAGAGGAAACCCCGGCACGGCCCCTTCCAGAGGCTTCCCTTCCATGGAAGAGCCACACTCTGCAGCCTTACGGGCCAGAGATGACCCACAGATGAGTTTTCTTTGCCCATATGGTGTTCTGATTTTTTAAATTTTTTTATTTTAAGAAATGTTTCATGTTTATTTGAGAGAGAAAGAGAGAGAGAGAGAGAGAGAGAATCCCAAGCAGGCTCCAGGCTCCGGGCTGTCAGCATAGAGCCCGATGCGGGTCTCAAACTCACAAACCACGAGATCATGACCTGAACCGAAGTCAGACACTCAACTGACTGAGCCACTCAGCTGCCCCAATAAATAAAAATTTTAAAAAATAAAACAAAATAAAATGCAAGACTCCAACTGTTAACAAAAGGAGTGTTCAAAAATGATTAAAAGGTCTCCTTCTAATTTTTTTAACGTTTATTTATTTGTTCCGAGACAGAGAGAGACAAAATGTGAGTGGGGGAGGGGCAGAGAGAGAGGGAGACACAGAATCCAAAGCAGGCTCTGTCAGCACAGAGCCTGACACAGGGCTTGAACCCATGAGCCAAAGTGAGATGCTTAACCGACTGAGCCACCCAGGCGCCCCGATTAAAAGGTCTTTTTAACAAAAATAATTTTTTAAATGTAAACAAGAGGTGAAGATGTTCCCTGTTTCCTGCAGCAACACACAGACAGATACTATTTTGCATGATCAAGCCCATCTAAAAAAATCTGCCCCCTAAGGTGACCAACTGAGACCCAGGAACACCCAACTTGTCTCCCGGTGCAGACCCGAGGTTTGCGTTCTTGGCCTCAACCTAGTCTGTTCATTTAAGCCTGTCCTTGAAAGGATCGTTTGAACAAGAGAGTCTTGTGAGAGTCTCCTAGAAATTGTTGCTATCTCTTGAGAAAAATAACCTCCCGGAGAAGACTGTAATTCTGATTGGTCGCCTTCTTTGATCATTTGTTGCCATGGTGATCACATCATCTTTCTATTATTAAAAGGAATAATGCTTGTAGGGTGTTTTCTTTCTCCCTCTCTCAATCAGAAGAAGATCGTTGCACATTTCTCCCGTCAACATAATGGGAATAAAAGCCTGTGATTCTGCTCGATTTCTTTTCTTTCTTTTTTTTTTTTTTTAGTATTTATTTATTTTTGAGAGAGACAGACAGAGTGCAAGCAGGGGAGGGGCAGAGAGAGAGGGAGACACAGAATCCGAAGCAGGCTGCAGGCTCTGAGCTGTAAAGCGCAGAGCCTGACACGGGGGCCCGAACTCAGGACCTGAGCCGAAGTCGGACACTCAACTGACTGAGCCCCCCAGGCGCCCCCAGACTCCACCTCTTAATGCCAGAGAGACGAGGCTCTAGAGAAACATGTAGGATGTGCCACATTGTTGTGGACACCTTTGGAAAATAAAATCTACCACACTTTTAAAGGTAGCGTTGGTTAGCAGCGCCTGCCTGGCTCAGTCAGTGGAGTGTGCAACTCTCCACCTCAGGGTTGTATGTTCGAGCCCCACATTGGGTGTAGAGATTACGTAAAAATACAGTGTTAGAGGCTCCGGGGTGGGTCAATCAGTTAAGCATCTGACTCTTGATTTCGACTGAGGTCATGATCTCACGGTTCATGAGTTCGAGCCCCGCGTCGGGCTCTGTGCTGACAGCTCATAGCCAGGAGCCTTCTTCGGATTCTGTGTCTCCCTCTCTCTCTGCCCCTTCCCCTGCTCATGCTCTGCCTCTCTCTCTCTCTCTCTCTCAAAACTAAATAAACATTAAAAATAAATAAACATGAAAAAAATTTTTGAAAATAAAATCTCAAAAAAAATAAAAATAAAGGCAGTGTTGGGTAGAGTGAAACCTCTCACTTTCCTTGCCCACTTTCTGAGAGGAAGACGGATGAATGCCCTACATTGCCTTGGCCTTGGAGCTCTAAGAATACAAGAATCTAAGAATTGTTGTGAGGACAGAAAGTGTCATTTGGTGAGAGGTTTGTCTCTCTCACCAAAAGGTTGGGCCGGACCCGCCTTTTATTGGGTGACTTACCAAAGACCTCTGGATAACGCAGTGGGTAATTCTGGAGGCTGAATAGCATCAGCCCAAGATCAAGGCCAAATAACATCAGCCCAAGATCAACAGCCCAAACAAGGCCAGTGTTCAAATCTCAGCTTTGTAACTGTCTGTGGCAAACACTTGCTACTTTTGTGGCCACATTTATTGGTCCACTGCAACCTCAGATTCCTCACTGGTAAAATGGGAATCAAAATAATATCCATCGGGGGTTGGGTGAAGCCTGCTGAAACAGGTATGGACCAGACCAGGATCCGGAGCAAGACCCAGTACTGGTGCGGCTGGGAGCTGCCTGGGGCCCGCTGTGGCTGGCATCTATTT
The DNA here is from genome assembly GCA_028646485.1 of Cryptoprocta ferox. NCBI lineage: Eukaryota > Metazoa > Chordata > Mammalia > Carnivora > Eupleridae > Cryptoprocta > Cryptoprocta ferox. Next base: position 8,572,299 of record CM053563.1, on the reverse strand, counting down.
CCATCAACACCGGAGCCGCTCCTGCCCCTGTGGGTCCACGAGCTGCTACAACTGGGTCGCCCAGGCTGACGGTCCCTGTCCTCATCAGAACTGCCCACAAGCCAGCACTGGCACAGTGTGAATGGAATAAACGACAGCAGGGTAACCCAGAACCCATCCCCCCAAGGTGGGACACACGGTGAGCTCACGGAGTACACAGCCAGGCTCTCCCGAGAGCTAGTGTCTGGGACACCCTTTCTAGAAAGGAATAGCAGGTGCCAGAAATCTAGGCAAATGGTTGCAGTCTGATGGTTGCAGACATGCACGGGCGACCTTGGAGGCATCTTCGGTGAGCAGAGCCCCTGCCACTAGCGTGCTGGGAGAGGATCAGCAAGGGATCGAGATTACGTTGTCCTACATTTCTGGATGAGAAAGACAGGATGGGGGTTACAATGTACGTAAAGACGGAAAGGCGCTAATGACAGCCTTGAGTTTGAAGAGCTCCCTACCTCCGAGGACCCTGGGGCTCACACTGGATGGTTCTAGGGTAGCAAATCTATGCAAAAAACGAAGCCTTCTAAAGTTAGTAGCTGGAGGTTTGATGAGAACTGATATTTACAGGGTGTTGGAGTATCTCCCCACAGATTGCTTTTTAATTACAAAAGGAAAAAAGAGTAACTTTACAGCAAGAAACCTCACTGTCGCCTCGCCAGTAACAGGACAAACCGGACATCATCTGCCTCCTGATAAGATACACTAAGGACACAGAGTTATTTCTATGATATTCATTTTTTTTTTTTTAATGCATAACCTGGGAGGTCTGGGTTAAGCGTCGGACTTCGGCTCAGGTCATGAGCCCCCAGTTCGTGGGTTCGAGCCCCGCACCAGGCTCTGAGCTGACAGCCTGGAGCCTGCTTCAGATTCTGTGTCTCCCTCTCTCTCTGCCCCTCCTCCACTCACACTCTGTCTTTCTCAAAAAGTAAATAAACATTTAAAAAGTTTTAGAAATAATAAATAAATAAAATGCATAACCTGAATCTAGTCATGAAAAAACATCAGACAAACCCAAATTGATGGACATTCTACAAAGTAACTGACATAAAATTTTCAAAAATGTCAATTTTCAAAAAAACACAAAGAAAGATTGAAGAACTATTCCAAACCAAAGCAATATGACAGTTAACTGGAATATGTGATCCTGGCTGGAAAGGAAGGAAGGAAGGGAGGAAGAAAGGGAGGAAGGAAGGAGGGAAGGAAGGAAGGAAGGAAGGAAGGAAGGAAGGAAGGAAGAAAGAAAAGATTTTTTAATTGGTTGGTTTTGGGGTTTTTTTGTGTTGTTTTTTTTTGTGTGTTTTGCTGTTTTTGTTTTTGTTTGTTTTGTTTTGTTATAAAGAACAGGATTGGATTTGGTAAGCTTTGAATATAGATTACCTATAGATTAGATAATTGTATCAGTGTAAAATGTTCTGATTTTGATTATTGTACTGTGATTTCATAGGCGAATGTCTTTATTCTTAGGAAATTCACATTTAAGTATCTAGAGGTAAAGTGACATGAGGTCTGCAACTTATTCTCAAACGATTCTCAAACGCCTATGCGGGGCGCCTGGGTGGCTCAGTCAGTTAAGCGTCCGACTTCGGCTCAGGTCACGATCTCACGGTTTGTGAGTTCAAGCTCCGCATTGGGCTCTGTGCTGACAGCTCAGAGCCTGGAGCCTGCTTCCGATTCTGTGTCTCCCTCTCTCTCTGCCCGTCCCCTGCTCACACTCTGTCTCTCTCCCTTCATAAATAAATAAACATCAAAAAAAATTTTTAAAGGGAAAGAAAATGTTATATGGGAACATATATACGGATAATAGTCATATTTAATCAGTTCTCAGTTACTTATTTTAACATGCCCGGGGCGCCTGGGTGACTCAGTTGGTTGAGCGTCTGACTTCGGCTCAGGTCATGATCTCACGGTTCATGGGTTCGAGCCCCGCATCAGTCTCTGTGCTGACAGCTCAGAGCCTGGAGCCTGCTTCCGATTCTGTGTGTCCCTCTCTCTGCCCCTCCCCCGCTCACGCTGTCTCTCTCTGTCTCTCAAAAATGATTACGTGTTAAAAAATTTTTTTAATTAAAAAACACACACGCACGCGTGCACACACACACGCACACGCACACACACTAGACATCCAGGACAATTCACCCACATGATCCTGGATGTTCTTTCCTCCCCTAAGTGCTAGCCGGACAGAGGATCCAGAAGAGAATTCTGAGTGTGCCGAGGACAACAGCCATAAGAGAACAGGAAATTGGGTCCCCGAAGTTTATCTGCTTATAAGGAACTGGCACATTAGACACCGTGTGAGTGAGGTTTACACACTTTCACTGTGTCAAAGCCACTAAGATCTGGGCGGCTTATTTCTTACAACAGCTCACATCGCTTACTGTAACAAGCGCAACTTTTTAGTGACAACAGTAAGTGCCCTCTTCCTCATTTTCTCCTTTCTGCCACTGGGGGAGCCGGGACAGCGTTGCAGCCATTTGGATTCAGACAGGGAACCCACATGTGGGGGGTGACAGGGCTAAGCCACCAGCCCCGGATGACGTCGCGTAGCAATGCTAGAGATGGTCAGCTGCAGGAAATGACTAGAAGTCATTACAGAAGAAAGGTGAGGTTGGAGGACACTGCTTTGGGAGAAAAACTTGGGAGGAAGAATAGAAATGTGCAAAGAAGGGGATTATGAATGTTTTTCTACATGATGGACAACTGAACTCTCCTCTTCCCTCCCACCCAGGATTTCCAAGAAAAGATCTAGACTTTTCTACATGGCAGAACTTTCCCCCCACCACATGCCTCTCTCTTGCTAAGCCAACTTCAGTTTTGTCCAGGTGCTAAGTAACAATGTGTTCAAGGAAGGTGAGCCTTGCCGCCAAAGGTGAACCGTGATGGGCCTGAGGTTTGTTCCTGTTTGTTAGTGATCGGTTGAGAAGTGATCATGTGACCCATTTGGGGCCAGTGAAACTTGAAGGGATTGGAAGGGAGGTTTAATTTCTCTGATAAAAGGAAACCGATGAGCCCTGCTCCTTTTCATCCTGACTTGGATTCCTGCCTTGGGAAGTCCTGTCTGGAGCTATGGCAGCCATATTGTAACCATGAAGCAAAGAGCCTGAAAATAAAAAATATTGAGGATGTCAGACCAGAAGCAGAAAAAGCATCTGAGGCGTTGGTTTCATCATTGAGCTACTGAACCAGTCCTGGGCTGACCCTGCCTCCTGACCTTCTATTATGTCAGATTTTTTAAATTGTTTTTTTAATGTTTTTTTATTTTGAGAGAGAGAGAGAGAGAGAGAGAGAGAGCATGAGGGGGGAGGGACAAAGAGAGAGAGGGAGACACAGTATCCAAACCAGGCTCCAGGCTCTGAGCTGTCAGCACAGAGCCCGGCGCGGGGATCGAACCCACGAATCGTGAGATCATGACCTGAGCCGAAGTCCAACACTTAACCGACTGAGCCCCCCCAGGCGCCCCAATGTGAGATATTTTTTTGAAAACTGAATATGATACAAAAATTACAGAGAAGGGACCAATTGTGATCACTGAAGGATGCTGGAGCAGTCATGAAAATATAATGCAAAGAGGTAGAGTTAGAAAAACAATCAGTAGCAATGAGCGCACTCAGGCCGAAATCTTGGTTTCTAACATGCTCCAATAAAAGGAGGCTCCTTGGAGAAATGGTTGATTCTAGGACTGCAGCAAGAAATGTACAAAATGAGCCTGGGATATCTTATAGTGCCAGAAAGTAAAGAAGGGCCCCCTCATACACACACAAGTGAGAATATGCCAAAGAGACACAAGAGATAACAAAAAGAGTTCCCACTAGTCAAAGCTGGAAAAACTTGAGCAACAAAATAAACGATGTACTATAGTGTAAGCTATAACATAAAATAAGTATCCACCACTCCACAGCAATCTATATAAAGTGATTGAATAAATAAACACACAGGGGAGAATATACAGATTTCTCGTGTGGAGTATATATTCACAAAAATGTATGTAGATATTACCCTCTCAAGGAGATGGAGCGGAACTCTCTACTTCTTAGGTGTAGACTGTGCAGAGTGATTTCTGTCTGAAGGGCACATTCAGGGATGGAGGGGAGAGTGGAAAAAGCTGATGAACAACCATGTCAGCCAGGTGCCCATCAAGGTTAACATCAATAGTGGTGAGTCATGTACCCTTCCTATATGTGATGAGAATGACCATAATCCCAACCCCATAATGAGAAAATATCAGATAAATACCAGTAGAGGGAGGTTCTACAAAAGACCTGACCAGGACTCCTCAAAACTGTCAAGGTAATCAAAACAAAGAAAGTCTGAGACACTGCCATGGTCTAGAGGAGGCTAATGACATGATGAATAAAAGTGATGTGATCCTGGAACAGAGAAAGGACATTGGATAAACACCAAAAACTGGATTTTGGTTAATGATAATGTATCAGTATTGGTTCATTACTTGTGACACATGTACCATACTGATGTAAAATCAATTAACAAGAGAAACTGGGTGTGGAGTCTATGGGACTCTCTGTACTCCCTACAACTTTTCTATAATCTAAAACTATCCTAAAATACAAAGCTTTTATAAATACAGAGGAAAAAATGGAGTAATAAACAATACACAATTTACCTAAAAGAAGAAAAGAAAATAGGAACAAATAGCAAATGGATCAAATAGAAAGTGCACAGCAAATGCCAAACTTCAAACCATATGATTAATCACATTAAATATAAACGAGTCAAACACTCTGATTAAAATACAGAGATTGCCAGACTGGATTTTAAAAAAAAAGCAAGACCCAACAATATGCTGTCCACAAGAAAAACACTCTAAATATAAAGATAGAGTCACATCAAAAGTAAAAGGGTAGAGGGGCACCTGAGTGGCTCAGTTGATTAAGCATCGGACTCTTGATCTCAGCTCAGGTCATGATCTCACCGTTCGTGAGTTCGAGCACCATCTCGGACTCTGCATTTTCAGCACAAAGCCTGCTTGGAGTTCTCACTCCCTCTCTCTCTGCCCCTACCACTCTCGTGCTCTCTCTCTCTCTCTCTCTCTCTCTGTCTCTCTCTCCCTCAAAATACATAAATAAACTTTAAAAATTTTAAGTAAAAGGGTAGAAAAAGCTATGCCACACAAACAAAAAATATAAAGAAAATATAAGAACGTGGAGCATTTATATTGAGATTGGAGCAAGTAGACCTCAGAACAAGAAACATTACCAAAATAAAGAGGGTCACTTCATAATTATGAAACCATTTGTCAGGAACCATCAGAAATGTAGGTATATCAAATAACAGAGTTTCAAAATACATGAAGCAAAATTTGACAGGTCTAGAGGGGAGAATAGACAAATTTGCAATCACAGAAGTTTTCAACACTACCTCCTCAGTAGATGCTAGAACAAGTAAGAAAAAAAAAAGCAGTAAAGACATGGAAGACTTGAACAACACTATTACCCAATTTTGCCTAATAGATATTTATAGAATACTCCACATAACAACCACATTCTTTCCCTGTGCCCAGGAATATTAACCAATATATACCATATATTGGCAGCCCGTAAAACAAGTCTCAATAAAGTTCAAAGGACTGAAGAGTATGTTCTCTGACCATAATGGAATTAATTTAGAAATCAATAACAAGAAGCATGGGAAAACCCCAGCTATTTGGAATTACACACAATAATAAATAATCTAGTGATCAAAGAAGAGATCACAAGGGAAATTTAAAAATACCTTGAACTCGGTAAAATAAAAATGCAATATACCAGGGGCGCCTTGGTGATTCATTCACTTAAGTGCCCAAGTCTCAGTTTCATTTTGGCTCAGGTCATGTCCTCACGGTTTGTGGGTTCAAGCCCCACATCTCTCTCTCTCTCTCTCTCTCTCTTCCCCTCCCCTGCTCACGCTGTCTCTGTCTCTCTAAAAATAAATAAATAAACTAAAAAAAATTTAAAACATCTGACTTTAGCTCAGGTAATGATCTCACAATTCATGAGTTTGAGCCCCACATTGGGCTCTGGGCTGACAGCTTGGAGCCTGGAGCCTGCTTCTGATTCTGTGTCTCCCTCTCTCTCTGACCTCTGCTGCTCGTGCTTTGTCTCTCTCTCTCTCTCTCTCAAAAATTAGCATTAAAAACATAAATAAATAAACTGATACACTCACTACAATGATTCTATCAACCCAGAATCCCACCAAGAGTGTAGTCTCATGCTCTCCAGACTGAGCCAGCCAAGTGCCCCGAGAACATGTCATTTGAACAAAGACTTGAAGCTAAGGAAAAGTTAAACCATTTGGCTATTGTGAGGAGAATATTTGAAAGAGAGGAAATAATACAAAAGCCCTAAGGCAGGAGCCAGACACAAATGTTTGAGGAAGAGCAAAGAGGCCGGTGTGGCTGGAACAGAGAGAGAAAGGAGCAGAACACAGGGAGGTGAGGTCAAAAAACATCAGGTCACCAGATTGTGGCATGGGTCCACTGGACCTGGTGTAAAAGTCAATAAAAGTAAAGCTCATTTTATTTTTTTTTATGTTTATTTATTTTTGCGAAAGAGAGAGACAGAAAGACAGAGACAGGGACAGAACATCAGCGGGGGAGGGGCAGATAGAGACGAAGACACAGAATCTGAAGCAGGTTCCAGGCTCTGAGCTGTCAGCACAGAACCTGACACGGGGCTCAAACTCATGAACTGTGAGATCATGACCTGACATGGGGCTCGATCCCACAACCCTGGGATCATGACCTTAGCCAAAATCAAGAGTTGGACGCTCAACCGACTGAGCCACCCAGGCACCCCGATTATTTCCATTCTCTCTCTCCAAATAAATAAATAAATAAGCAAGCTTTTAAAAATTAAAAAAAAAAAAAAAAAGAGTGTGGGCTCTTCAGTCAAATTGCTTGGGTTCGTGACCCTACCTTCTCCTGGGTGATCGTGGGCAAGTTACTTCAATTCTGTTCTTGGTCAAACCTCCAAACCCCTCTGGTCTCATCTAATTCCAGGGGCAATAAAACAGCTTCAGCCAATGAAAAAAAAAAAAAATGGAAGAAACAACCCCCCAGAGAGGTCATAAGAATTAAATGGGCTAACACAAACAGAGTGCTTGGAATAGTGCATGGAACAGCATACATGCTCAAAGATGTTACTGGTAGTGTCTTGACTATTTCATAACCCTAAGTAATTCAGAAGTTAAGATCTGCCTGGTAGAAATTCAGACTTAAGAAAAGGAGAGAGACAGAGAGAAGGAGAGAGCATGAACCTGTCTACATTTTGCTAATTTGCTCAGTAGATGTTGACTGGGGTCCTTGACCTTCTATTTCAGGCCCAGTGCCGATGACCAAGACAGGGTTTAGCCTAGATCATCTCCATCAGGAATTCTTTGGTTACAAGTGACAAAAATTCTAACTGGTTTGGGAGAAAGGGAAATTTTAATCGCTCATGTAATCAAAATCCCCACATGATGGTGCACAGCTGGCCTCAAGACTTCTGGAACCAGGAAAGTAAATACTCTCACTCCATCTCTTATTTGCTTCTCCCTGGTGTCAGTGTTTTTATTATTATTATTATTATTATTATTATTATTTTTGAGAGAGAGAGAGCGCAAGTGGGACAGGGGCAGAAAGAGAGGGAGACACAGAACCCGAAGCAGGCTCCAGGCTCAGGGCTGTCGGCACAGAGCCCGATGCGGGGCTCGAACTCCCCAACTGTGAGATCATGACCTGGGCTGAAGCCAGACACTTAACCGACTGAGCCACCCAGGCACCCCTTCCTGGTGTCAATTTTATTCTCTCCTGCAGCAGTGGGAAAATAGCCACAGACAAACAGCTCTGGGCCTATTCCTTCAAAGCCTTACTATCCATAAGGAAAAGGCTTTTTTTTTTTTTTAAGATTTTATAAGTAATCTCTACACCCAATGTGGAGCTCCAAGTTCAACCCCAAGATCATGAGTCACAAGCTCTACCAATTGAATCAGCCAGGCGCCCCCATAAGGAAAAGGCTTCTTGGCCCCAAACTCTGGACCCAAAAACCCAGGGAAAGACTCCCATTGATTCCGCCTACAGTCCGTTTCAGGTGGGACATCATGACTGGCCCAGCATGACTTCCCTGCCCATTCCTCACCCAATCTGCGGGGGCATGAGGGGCGGGGCACATAACGGACCGGCAGCTCCGCCTGTAAACAAGGTTTGAGTTTTGTTTTGGAGCTCCGGTCAACAGTAAACAGTTTTCAGATCATCTGGGCATCCTTTTTCCTCCATGGTTGGAACCTTGGAAAAAAGAAGTGCAAGACTCAGTTGAGTCTAGGAGACAGCAGGAGAATGGTTGGGAACTATGGTCTCTCCAGCCCAACACACGTCGCTGCATACAGCACGCGCCCCATTCGTGCTTATTCAGTGAATGAATGAACGTCCTGTTCCCAGAGGCTGCCCTGTGACGGCCCCAATTTCATGGCCTCTGAGCTGATCAAGCGTGAAGCGGGGATAGGGATCCCGCACACCTGCGGGGCGTGTCTCGGGGCGCAGACAGGAGCCGCGACAGGAGGAACCTTCCCGAACAGAACCTTGAAGACCCCGCCAGCAAGTAGGGCCCAGTTGGGGGCGGGGCTTCCAGACCCGAGAATTTTGGATCGCACCATCTTTCATCTGTTAGAGGGGAGAGCCGAGACAGTCCTGCATCTTTCGCCAGCCCTTGTACCATTCCCTGACCACCGAGAGATACATTTGCGTCTCTAACAACCACACAGTTTCTCCCTTCGCCTCATTACACCTCCCGACTCCCCGCGGCCACACATTTCAGGCTTCCCACCACGACCACGCAGTGGCTCGCCCCAGTTTGACGCATTGCAGGGAAGGCCGGACCAATCGGCGCCGCGCTCTCATTTCCGCCATGGCCCGGACCCAATAGCGGCGCGGCTCACACAGGGTCGCGTCACGCGCCGCCGAGCGGTGCCCCTCCGCCGGGGAAGCCAGCGGACTGGGCGCAGGGGGCGGGGCGCGCGGCAACGGAAAGTAGTCCCGCGGCCGAGGCGCGTGCCCGCGCGCGCGCGACCGGAGGCAAAGCCCGGCCCTGCGCAGGGCGGGCGCGAGAGATCCGCGGGCCCGTCGGTGCAGAGCGGGGCGCGGAGGGATCCGTGGGAGCCGCAGTGAGGCGGCGCGCGGGCAGGGCGGGGCGGGGCCGGGCGAGGCGGGGCGCGCGCGCGGCGGCCGTTGAAGGACCGTTGGGGCGGGAGGTGGCGGCGGCGGCGCGCGCTGCGGGCAGTGAGTGTGGAGGCGCGGACGCGCGGCGGAGCTCGAGCTGCTGCAGCTGCCGCCGCCGGAGGAACCTTGATCCCCGCGTTCCGGACACCCCGGCCTCGCCATGGTGAGTGAGGCTGGGAGACCGCCCAGGCTGGAGCTCTGGGGCGGGCAGGGCGGGCAGGACTCCTGAAGGGGCGAGTGGACCCAGAACGGGGAGTGTTGGGGCCCCGGCGAGCGCCTCCGGGGGACCCCCTTCGGCCCGGGGGACGTTCGAGCCCAGAGCGGGACACTTGGATCCCAGAAGGGGCTTTGGGGTTTGAAAGGCGACTTCTAATACTAAGTAGGGTGTTTAGACCCCAAAATGGGCACCCGAGCTCTCAGAGGGGACGTTGGAACCCGGGATGGGACATCTGGACCCTCACGGGGGGCGTTTGGACCCCAGAAAGGGCGTTTGGAGCCAGGGTGGGGCGTTTGGTCTCTGAGATGGGGCGTTTGGACCCCACAGGGGGCGAGATAAGAAACACCGGCTGGGGAAGGGGGGTATTTGGGCCCTAATGGAGACTTTGAGTCCTAAAAGGATGCAGGGAAGGGAGATCAGAGGAAGGCCGGGCTGCTGGGGAGCTCCCGAGAGCGTGTGTAGCTGGACCAGGGTGGGGAGAGGGGCAGGGATGGGGGTGACTTCTGCAGATCCGACCCTGGGGGGGGGGGGTGTTCACCAAAGACCGGCATTGCAGAGGAAGGAGGAGGAGGGTGAGGTGCAAGCTTAGGGGAGGAAGCGCCTGGGGTGGGCGGCAGCGGAGGTTAGAAGATGCTCTGGAAGCCTGCAGGGACTGAAAAGGATTGGGGTCGGCGAGGCGGTTAAGAGGGAGCGGCGAGGCTGGCGCTCTCCAGTGGTGCGGGAGCGGGCGGCCTCGTGGTTGATCTGGGGGGCGGCCAGAAAAGGTTACTAGTGGGTTGAGGCTGTTGGACTAGGGAGGTTGGCGTTCTTGGGAGGGGGCTGGGGCTGAGTGTTGTGTTGGGTCCAGAGGAAGGTGGGGGTGGGAGAGGACTCTGGCTCCGGTGGTGGGAGGCGGGGAGTGGGGTGGGGGGGGGGTTGGAGGAGACGAGGAATGACAGCGAAAGTGGGCCTCGATTTGGAGGTGGATGTGGGTAGCTCCCTGGAAGTCTCCAGGGAAAGACCAGGACAAAGACTGTTGGGCCGAGATGGGGAGGGGGCTGCAGAGGCCAAAGGGAGTGGCCATACGGTCCCCCCTCCCCAGGAAGAATGGGGCTGGGCAGGAGGCGGCCCATCCGTGGGAGCAGGTGGGCGGAGTCGTTCAGGCCCCTCATTGCGCACTGAAGCCGCATGAAATGGGGGTGGGGGGCGTCAAAGTTTGGGATGCACCGAATGCCCGCCCCTCTGCGACCGGGAGAGCTGCTTTTTCCAAACAGGAGCCCTGGGTTTCTCCCTACTCTGCATCTCACTTGTGCCAAATGACAGTGCAGTACAGTGTGGCGTCGGTGACAATCGGGCGCCTGTTCGTGGGGCCTCGGGGTGGGGGCTGCAGAGCTGGGACAGAGAGGGCCTCCAGAGGGACCCCTCCGTCTGCCTGATGGCCACTGGGTCTGCCCAGGGCCCTCAGCGAGCGCTGCTGTCACTTCACGCCGCGAGGGCTTGGAGCGAAAAGCCGCAGACGAGCTCTTTCCTGTGCCCTGCCACCCCCAGCACCCACGGCCCCCCCAGGCTCAGCCTCGGCACCGTGCGCAGCCATCCTCCCTGGCAAGGCCGGGGAGAACCAGCAGCCACTGCTTGTATCAGATCTCATACTTGCTGACACAGGCCTGGTGGCTCCTCTTGCCGCCACCCTGTCTTCCCCCCCTGGACCTTGCTGAAGGGGCCCTGGAGCCCCGGCAGGTGCCAGGAGGCCCCCTGCCTCCCAGCGAGGACCTGAACTCGGCGCCAGCTAGTTTCTCTTCCCATTTGTAATCAGCAAGGTAGGGTGGGACCAGCCACTGTGAACTGGCCTTGGACTTTGGCCTGAGCGCCGTGGCTCCGCCTTGGCCCGGGTGAGGGGCCCTGGCCTCGGTTTCTGATCTCATCTAACACTGCTGTCTGGCATTGGCTGGGGGCTGGGTCAAGGCAGAGAAATAATACCCTCTTCCCTCCCCCACCCCAAGGTTTTTTTTTTGTTTTTTTTTGTTTTTTTTTGTTTTTTGTCCAGCCCCTGGCCAGAGCCTAAGATGAGGGAGAAGGAGGCCGCAGACCCAGTGGGTGATCTTGGAGACAGCTTTTCTGAAAGCTTAACGTCTCCAGATTTGGAAAGGGAAGGAGCCCCGAGGAGGGGCCCTGAGCGGTGATAGTTTCCTGGGTGACCAGGCTCGTGGGCAGCAGCCATGCTCCGAGATCTAGAGCGCGGAGCCGGGACCTTTCCTTCTCCGGGCAGGGGAGAGGGTCTCCTACACGGGGAGGGAGCACGCCTGACAGGTCCTACAGGCAGAGCCACGCCTATTTGCTGCAGCCCCAGAACCCCCCGCGTGGCATGGCATGTCTCGTCTGTGCCATCAACGTGGGGAGTGGCAGACACGGGCCTGCAGAGCACCTCTGGGCACCCTGGGCGACCTGTCCCAGCCCCTGACAGTGCTGCCCAAGGCAGAAAGAATTGGGCTTCTCGCAGAGGGTAGGATTGCGGAAGCCCCCGGATTGGGCTGGCTCTCTCCATTCGTGGCCAAGGCGGGGGACGAGGAGCCGGTGGAACGGCAGCCCTCCTGCCCAGACTGTTACTCTGCCCTCCTCTTTTCTCTTCCCTCCCCGCTGGCGTTGTCTGGCCTTCAGTAACCAGAAGCCCATCCTGTCTTCTCACTTTCCCCAGCGGCCCCAAGTCTTGTTTGAAGGCTACAGTACAGAAGCCTTCCTCTGGTCGTCCTCCCTTTAGACTCCAGACTTTTCCAGAATGGGCATGGACGTGTTCTTCCTTCTCCACCTTCCTTCCTCCTCCCCTAGCCATCTCTTTTCTCTGTCATCATCACTTCGATTTCCCCTCCCATTCCGCCTCTTTGGGGCTTGGCCTCAAGTTCCTCTTCCCTTAGATTGAAAAGAAAAAAAGGAAAAGGGCATTTTAGACCAGTTCTAACATGACGGGTTCATAGTGTTTGAGACAGGGGGTGGGGGGAGGTCATTGGCTAGCTTCCGGAACCACGGCGCAGCTCGTTCGCATCAGTTTTGAGGGCGTCCAGCCTCACAGCTCGAGCCGTGCCGTGGACACGGAGCCCCTTCCCCCTGATTGTGAAAGTGAAGAAGGGGGGCAGCCGTCTGGGCATCAGGCAGAGTGGCACCTTCTTGGCAACATTCACAAAAACCGGGGAGAATGCGTGCGTTGCCGCCTGAGGCTGAATGTTGGGACTCAGCACCCCCTCCCCGGCCCCTCCTGCAGAAGATCCCTCGCCTGGCAGGTTCCCAGCACACCAGTGCAGAGGAAGCCAGTCTGGCCTCTCCTCCGCCCCACCCCCAAGCCCCGCATGCAGCAAGGGCCGCCCGCCACCGACTGGCCAGTCCCCAGAGTGGCCAGGACTGGAAAGGGTTAAAAACTGCAGCGAAGCCTGGACGCTGCTGACTTCAGTCCTGAAAGCCTTTGTCACCCTCCTCTCCCCAACATGCGCCCCTCCCGCCCAGCAGAAATGGAACAGCGTGCAGGACCGGTGCAGGGACATAGAGCGGCCACCTCTGGCCCGACTGGGCTCCGTCAGGCACTCAGGGCCGTTCAGCACCCCCATTAGGAGAATTTTTACCCGCTGGGTCCACTGTGCTCAGACCTGGCACCTCCAAATAGGTGACACAGAAACTAGCGAAGAGCCCAGACGTCTTCCCTCTGTCCTAGCCAAGGACTGGCCTGCTTCAGCGTGGAGCCTTCTAGAGCTGCTCCGTGAGGCCTCCAGGGCAACCGCTCCCTGCACACAGCCTCCGGGGCCCCCGGCGGCCACGCCACACTGAGACACGAACCTCGCTGTGCAGGCGCAGCTGGTTTGCAGCTGGTGCTGGTGCAGCACATCTCCCCACCCACCCGCTGTGGCCCCGGGGTGCGCTGGGTGGAGCTTGGCCGCCCTGGGGTCCGGCAACTTGCTCAGGCCCCTCGTCAGGGCAGGCTGGGTTTCCGGTACACTTCAGCCCCCGGCTTCCTGAATCCCCAGACTGTCTGCCAGGCCCTGGCTGTCCCGCAGACCCCGACGGGCACGCGCTTCCTTGGCCCAGGTGCAGGGGCGCGTGGGCTGCCCTCCCCAGAGGGGGCCGGGCTCCACCAGCAGGACGCGCCAACTGGGACTGGCTGGCCCAGTGACTAACTGTCTCCTTGTTTTTCCAGGCTGACCAGCTGACCGAGGAGCAGATCGCAGGTGAGCTTGCCTCCCCTCCTCCTTCTCGTCCTACCTTGGGGAGGCCTCTGCATGCGCGGCCAAATCTTAGTCCTGCCAGGAATGGCACCCGCCAGATAGACTCATGTGTTCCCTCCATCATTTAATGCTGGGCCTTGTGCTTGGAGTGTGGGGAACTGTGGATAAGAGCACACCGCGCCCCAGTTACACCAGCACCCCCACCCCCACCTGCCCCCGTCCCCAGTCCCGAGATGGGCACTTACCCGATGCCGAATCCGTGTGCCTCTCCTAACCTGGAGTCATCCGGGGGTGCTCTGTCAACCTGGGGCCGCGGGGTGAACCCCTCCGTCTGCCCCAGCTCCTGCCAGTGGGACTCCGAGGCCAGCCTCCCTCCGGAGGCTGCAGAGCTCCTGTCCCCTTTTAGGAGCCACCCCGGAGATGGCCTGTCACTCCCACCTCCGCGCTCCCCGCTGCACGTGCTTGCCGTCACTGTCCTCTGCCAGTGGTGGCTCTCCCCCAGCTCTCCTCATCCTTTGGGCCTCCGCTCACATGTCACCTTGGAGAGGCCGTCCCTAGCTCCCCATCTCAGATCGCCTTCGAAACCATCTCATGTCTTTGTCTGCTTGTGTCTCCTGTCACTAGATGTGAGCTTGAGTTGGGGGGGGGGGGCATCTTCAGTGCCCAGCACACAGTCGGTGCCCTATACGTTTTTGTCGGCCAAATAAATGAACAAGCGAATGGTCGTACATCTCCCAGGAAGCTAAAAGAAATCCTGGGATCCCATCTAATTCATTTCTGTGGCCCCCCAGCCCCTAGATCCCAGAAAGGTCACCGCTGCAGGCGCTATTGTGTGAGTGAGTGGGTTTCTTGGTCTCCCTCTCCCAAGCCAGAAAGCACCTCTCAGTTCGTCTCCGTGACCGCAGGCCAGCACGAAGTAGACAGGAGAAGGGACCCACAGGCCGGGGCCCCTGCCTCACCCCAGACCCCAGCTGTGCTGTCAGGTCCAGCGGGCCACGTGACGAGTATTGAAGGCCCCACATCTGAAGTGGGAGGAGGCCGGAGTGGACTTGCCTTCTCTCCTGTCGTCCCCTTCCTCCCCACCCACTTTGGAAATGGCCCCCGGGGGCTGTGGAGACCCACCTAGAAAGCCGGGGAGCCGCCCTGTTGGGTGATCGTGCACTCAGGGAGCCCCCGCGACCCAACCCCTGCCCTCCACGGGAGCAACAAGGCCGCGGCACGACAGAGCGGCGCCAGCAGCCCCAGGGAGACTCGGGTCCCGGTGGCCCAGAGGCTGTGCGCGTGGCCTGCTGCGCCTGCCACCCACCCCCCAGCTCTGCCCTTACGCGCCACGGACAGCATGCTCTGCACCCCGTCCCCGTCAGCAAACTGCCCACCATGTCCCCCCGGCCCACACCCGCTGGGAAGAGGCTGCCAGGCGTCTGTTCTCTGAGGGCTGGGGGTAGGAGCGCCAGGTGCCAAAACGGACCCGGTGGGAGGGCAGCAGCCGCGTGCTTCTCTCCCCGCTCCTGATGCGTCCCCAGCTGTGGCCCTCCCACTCAGCGCCACTCACTCTCATCCCGCTTGGCAGCCGGCCCCTCTCCTTCCTTCCCCCCGCCCGCCCCACGCGCTCTGCTGCCGACCACCCCCTCACCGTGTCACACGCAGCCACTCGCTCCTCCTCGGGCCTGGCGGCACCGGCCAGGAGAGACGCGGGGCTGCCAAAGGCCTCCTGCAGGCTCCTCGTCCCTCCGCAGCCAGTTGACCTTGGCTGGCCTACTTCACATGGAGAGGTCTCTTGGCTTTTGTGCACTCTGTGACTTTAGTCCATTTCATCATTTGAGGGAGAGGCTGAGGCCAGGGACCAGCAAGAATTGTAGAATTCTCTGAGAAACACTGTCAGCCTGTGTCTTCCCCCCGTCCTCGCTGAGCTAGGTTGGCTGAACCGGTAGCTTCCCCCGGTACACAGTAGGTGCTCAATAAGTGTTGACCAAAGGAAGGGGTCTGCGCGGAGCACTGCAGCGAGGGGCTCGGACCCGAGTTGCAGGCTTGCTGTGACCTCTTCAGGTGGGACGGGCTCCCTTGGCCTCCGTCCACGGAGGGCTTTCCCTGTGGTCCTTGACCGCTGCCTCGTTCCCTCTCTTACCGCAGAGTTCAAGGAGGCCTTCTCCCTCTTCGACAAGGACGGAGATGGCACCATCACCACCAAGGAGCTGGGGACGGTGATGAGGTCCCTGGGACAGAACCCCACTGAGGCAGAGCTGCAGGACATGATCAACGAGGTGGACGCGGATGGTGAGCCCCGGGGGGCGGGCGGGTAGGTGGCCCCGCTCCCGGTCACCTCTGTGACCACAGGGCGCCTTCCTGGGGGTGGGAGTGGGGCGGGTGAGCCGGTGTCTCCTCAGCCGGGGCTCTGGTGTGGCCTCCTGGGGCCCGGGCCAATGGCGCTCCCGACTCCCTTTCTCCGCTCCCAGGGAATGGGACCATCGACTTCCCAGAGTTCTTGACCATGATGGCCCGAAAGATGAAGGACACGGACAGCGAGGAGGAGATCCGAGAGGCTTTCCGGGTCTTTGACAAGGTGAGCGGTCCTTGGGGCGCCTGGGTGGCTCAGTCGGTTAAGCGTCCGACTTAAGCTCAGGTCATGATTTCATGGTTCGGGGGTTCGAGCCCCGCGTCGGACTCTGTGCTGACAGCTCAGAGCCTGGAGCCTGCTTTGGATTCTGTGTCTCCCTCTCTCTCTGACCCTCCCCTGCTCACGCTGTCTCTCTCTCTCTCAAAAATAAATAAAAACATTAAAAAAAAAAAAAAGTAAGCGGTCCTTTGCCAGAGTGGCTCTGGGACCCGGCGGAGAGACAGATGGCTTGGGCCCGGGGACACCACTTCCACGAGGCCTGGGTCCCGGCGCCGGCCTGCCCTGGGGCCTCAGGAGGCCCCCTTCCCCTGCCGGGTGTGGGTGCCTGACCCCCCCCCCCGCTGCCTCTCCCCCTGTCCCAGGACGGCAACGGCTACATCAGCGCTGCCGAGCTCCGTCACGTAATGACGAACCTGGGCGAGAAGCTGACCGACGAGGAGGTGGACGAGATGATCAGAGAGGCCGACATCGACGGGGACGGCCAGGTCAACTATGAAGGTGAGCGGACACCGGGCGCGAGTAGCGGCTTCAGGAACAGGCCCCAGGTCCCTTGGGCGTGGGGGGGGGGGTGCCACCGGCTCAGCCTTGCTTCCCCGCTGAGCCCCTGCTCTCTGTTTCACTCCACAGAGTTTGTACAGATGATGACGGCCAAGTGAAGGCCCCTGGGCAGCTGGTGATGCCCGTTCTTGTGATCTCTCTCTCCTCGCGCGCGCGCTCTCTTCAACACTCCCCTGCGTTCCCCGGTTCTAGCAAACACCAGTTGATTGACTGAGAATCTGATAAAGCAACAAAAGATTTGTCCCAAGCTGCATGATTGCTCTTTCTCCCTCCTTGAGTCTCCTCCCAAGCCCCTCATCTCTTCCCTTCTCCTTCCCCCCTTCCGGTCACATCTTCCGAGGCCTGACGCGTTCCCCTGGGGGGGCCTCTGCCCTCCTCCTCCAGCCCGGGTGGCTCTCCTCCGTTTCGGTTTGTTTCCGTTCATGTGTCCTCTTCTTTTGGGTGCTGGGGTGGCTGCCAGCCCTGTCCCGGGGGCCTGCTAGGGAGGGGTGAGGCCTCACCCAGGCAGAGAGCATGCCTTCTGCTGTTGCACGCAGCCAGCCCCGTGATTCCGTGTGCACATCCCAGCAGCCTTTTGGGGCAGGGGTGCCGAGAGAGGCGTTCCGGAAGGCCTGGGGGGGGTGTGGGGGGGAGTTGAGGAGTCGTGGTGTCGACTGGCTGTGGCCCAGGAGGGGGTCGAGGGGCAAGGGAGTCCCGGAGGCCGTCATTCTTTTACCGCTCACGGGGGGGGGGGGGGGGCTGACTCGCCGAAGGGGACGGACAGAGCGGCCCACACTCGGACCCTAGCGGCCACCGTCCTGACGCCGTCCGGCTGACTTCCCGTGGTTGGCCCGGGGCGTGGGGGTTGGGGTTGGGCCGGGCCGCTCTGCAGCTTGTCCGCGCCCGTGTTTCTAAAGCGAGATCTCCGGCTGTTGTGTGACCTGGACCTGGTGCTAATGTCCCATGCCGCTCCGCCACCACGCGCCCGCCCGCCCGCACCGAGGGCCCCTCGCTGGGACCCACGTGGGGATGTTGCTTTGTGATGTACAGGTTATCCTTTGGTTTTGTTCTTTCTTTCTTTTTCTTTTTTCCCCTTTATGCCCCTTAAAACTGACCCCGTCAGAAACCGAGCCGGGCTAGCTGAAGGGTGGGGGAGGGAAGGGCGAGCCCCGCCACGCTCTCGAGAGAACGTCACCTGCAATAAAACTGTGTCGTCGGCCAGCCGCCCGGGGGACCGCTCAGCCGGCCCCTCCCGCTTCTCCGCGCTGACTTGGTTGGCTCCTTCACATCTGTGCCGTCTCTGTGCCCTCCCTGCCCGCGCCCGCCTGCCTGCCCCCACCCGCCCCCAGCGGAGAGCATGATCCGTGACCTTGCTTCTGGTTCTCGCCTCTGGGACAAGTGAGTCAATGTGGCAGTTCGGTCGTCTGGATTCTTCTTTTTCCTTTTTCTGTTCATTTCATCTTGCCCCCCACCCCCACCCTCTCCCAGGTCGTTCAAGTGGCTTTTCCTGGGACCTGCCCGGCTTTGAGAATCTCCTCATCCACCCTCGGGCGCTCCGCCTCTGGGGGAGGGGGGGGGGACGGGGCGTAGGGGGAGACCCAGCCAAGAGCTGAGGGTGAAGGGCAGGTAGGCGTGAGGCTGTGGACGTTTTTCGGAGTGTTTTGGTTTAGGTTTTGGTTTTGTTTTGTTTTGTTTTGTTTTTAACCGGGCAATCTTGTGTTCAGTTCAAGCTGTGAAGAAAAATATATATCAATGTTTTCCAATAAAATACAGTGACTACCTGACTTGGCTCTTCCCCTCTCGCCTCTCTTTCTGGGCCCGCTCCCTGCCCCGCTGCATGCTCACGCAAGAGCCTTGTCCTTGTCACTGGCAGCCACGAGGGGGACCTCTGAGCCAGAGTTCTGATCCCAGCCGGATTTCACGGGTCCGGGTCGTCGAGGGAGGGGTACCGATCCAGCAGGGTGGCCGGTCGGCTCTGCTTTGCGCGCTCGCCATAGCTGACGGGGGTGCACCGACCCCCGTGTCTGCAGGGGAGTGAGCGCAAGGTGAGACCAGGGAAGGCCTGAGGCCGGGTCGGGACACGAGAGCATCCCGGGGGCAACACCCGCAGGATGGGCACTCACGCTGGGAGGGAGGGAGGGAGGCCGGCCGTCCAAGGGAGCAGCAAGGAGCCAGACCCTGGGGGTGACACCCGGCTGGGGGGTTCTCAGCGCGATCTGGGGAAGGGGTGACGTTCACCGGAAGAGTCCATGGCCGTCAAGCAGCCTACGGACCACGTGGGCCTGAGCTCACAGCTTTTAACTCCCCGAGAGAGCGCAGGCCAGGGAGACTTGAAACAAGCCCCAAACAGTCGCAAACCCCAGAAGCCTTAGCGAGCGCAGGGCTGTGGAGAAGCGAGGGCTGGGGGCCCGGTGGTTCCGTAGGGGAGGCGCGTGGCAATCCTCCCAGAACACACGAGCCCCGCCCCCAACCGCAAAGCCCACCTGCTCCCCATTCCCAGGGGTGCAGGGAGGGAACGGTCAGCAGACGCGGCCTAACTTCGGACCCGCGCACACCCCACCTCCTCCACCGGGCGGGAGGGACACAGGGACCGAATTCAGGGGAATTAAGAACACCTACTTGCTCTCCCCGGTCCCTGGCCTTGGGAGGGTGGAGAAGGCCAGCTGCAGGGCCCAACCTCAGGGGCCTTCCTGAGGGCGGAGGCATGAGGCCAGGGCCCAGCTCCACGGGTGCGCACGCTCGGGGCCCGGAGTGACCTCAGGCAGATGACCCCGGCCGTAACCTGGGAGCGTGGTAGGAGGTGCCCCTGCGGCTGGCCAAGGCCCTCGGGAGCCCAGGGGAAGCAGGCCCGGGCTACAGCCAGCCGCAGCCACTCTGCTCCACCAGGTGCCCTGCTCGGCTCAGCCTCCGTCCCCTGGAACCTTGCAGCAGCCCATTTGGGCTGAATGCCGTTAGTGCCCATTTTGCAGACTAGGAAACTGAGGCCCAGAGAAGTGAAGAGACTACCTCCAAGGTTACTGAGGCAAACCTCCAAAGTGGCAGAGCTGGAAACTGAACCAGACCTGACCTCGAGGGGTCCATGCCCTCAGCTGCCCACCTTCAGTTTTAATGGTTGTTTTAAAACTGACTTCAGGGGCACCTGGGGGGCTCAGTCGGTTGAGCGTCCAGCTTCGGGACTCAGGTCATGATCTCAGGGTTCATGAGTTCAAACCCCGCATCGGGCTCTGTGCTGACAGCTCGGAGCCTGGAGCCTGCTTCGGATTCTGTGTCTCCCTCTCTCTCTGCCCCTCCCCTGCTCATGTTGTCTCTGTCTCAAAAATAAAAACTTAAAAAAAAATAAAAATACAAAAAATAAATTAAAAAAACTGACCTCAGGCAGGCCCGAGCCAGAGCCAGTGGGAAGGCTAGGCCAGGCCTGGGGTCGCCGTGGTGCGGTCCAGGAGGGGGGCTGCCCTCTCAGCTGCCAGGACATCTGTGGAAAATTCTGGTCTCACAGTTGAGGGAAAGGCAAGTTTCGGTGACCCACGGAACTGGGCTCCGAGCCCAGTGTGGACACTCGCTGCAGTGAGTCCGTGGGCTCGCCCCACCTCAAGGCCCAGCTGTGCCACTTCCTACCTGACAACCTGTGGGCCTCAGTTTACCATTCTGCAAAATGGGAAATAATACTGATCCTGTAAAAGGGAGATCATAAAAACATCCACTTCAGGGCGGGGTGGCTCAGTCTGTTAAGCGTCTGACTTCGGCTCAGGTCATGGTCTCACGGTTCATGAGTTCAAGCCCTGCTTCGAGTGAATCCCACTTCTCTCCCTCTTTCCCTCTCCGTCTCTCTCTTCTCTCTGCCCCCCACTCAACTGCGCCCTCTCTCAAAAAAATAAATAAATAAATAAAAATAAAACCGATATTTAAAAAAATAAAAGAAAGAAAAAAGAAAGAAAAACTGGGGCGCCAGGGTGGCTCAGTCAATTAGGCATCTGACTTCAGTTCAGGTCATGGTCTCGCGGTTCATGAGTTTGAGCCCCGCTTCGAGTAAGTCCCACTTATCTCTCTCCCTCTGCCCCTCCCCTGCTCACGCTGTCTCTCTCTCTCTCTTTCAGAAATAAACCTTAAAAATATATATATTTAAAATAAAAAGGAAAGCACCCTCTTCAGAGGGCTGTGCCAGCCACTTTCTAGACACATCTCATTTAACTGGCATGCCAGCCAGATTGAGTCGGAACAAGGCCCTGCTCCCGTGGAGGGTGCGCGTGCCCTGCGCCAGGCACCTAGACCTGAAATACTTACCGAAATCCGGGGGGCCCAGGCGGGTAAAGCCTCCGGCCCGCATTTCTCGGACGTGGCGGAAGTGCGCCTCCAAACCCCAGATCGTTCAGATTCCCAAACACCCAAGTGTTTAACCTCCACCTCGCGCGGCCTGTCATTGCTTTTCCCCCTTGGGCCCTATGTTTTGAAAGACTTTTACTCCCAGACAGGCTGCGTTATTAAATAATCATGACTTCGCTTTCCCATTCTTTATTAATCAAAGACACACAGATGGCACTCAGCTTCTAATGGACACGGGCAGGCTCCGGGGGAGCTGACTCCAGCCCCGACCAGAGAGATGCTTGGAACCAGAATCATTTCCGGCTCAGGCTCACAGGTCTGCCAGGCCAGCTCAGCCCTGTCCTTAGGAGGCGACTAGCCGAGGGACCCCGCGGGAGGCACCCACCCGGGGGGCCCCCTCACTTCCCGGTGGGTAGTGGCGCCTGGGACCACTCCTAAGTGTCATTCCCACTGTGACCAGCAGATGGGGCAATGACTGCGGAAAGCCCCGGAGAGCTGCCGCTGGTCACACACGCGTGCGATTTTGTGCACATGCAAGTCCCATCTGCGGGCCAGGCCCCGTGCGAGGAAGTCCGAAATGACTACAGTGAAGTTATAAATGGACAAAGTCTCCTTCGCGCCCCGACGCCCACTGCTCTCACCAGGCGGGCCCCTGGGCTATGCGCTCACAGATGCCTGCACTGTGTGTGCTCTCGGCACAGAGCCCAGCTTGCGACTTTGCATCTTTTCCGCTTCTTGTAATAAATACTTAGTTCTGCGACGATTAAGCTGTCATCCAACTGGGAAGTGAGTGAGCCGGGGCCAAGGCGGCGGCAGTCACTGCTAGATCCCCCGGGAGGCACAGAGCGGCCTTCAGGCCCCCCGGCAAGTTCCAGGGAATCTGTTGAGTCAACGATGAGCAAGAGGCTGAGGCCAGAGACAGCACCTTGAGCACGACAGAAACATTCCTCTTTCCTGGGCTCCCTTTCTCGCAATCCTCCCGTCCCGCTCAGCCACCCCTCTCCTCCAAGAAGCCCTCCCTGATGTCCCCCTTGGACAGCACCCCACCTCCCATCTCTCAGCCCCGCCCACTCTGGACTACGAGCCCCAGGAGACCAGGGCCAGGGCTGTCTCTGTCACCTGCCGTGTCCCTAGCATCACAGTCTCAAAAGAACCTTGCTGACTGACCGAGCAAATGTCTGCGTCGGGGCAGGCTGCAGGGAGTACCATCGTGGAGCCCAAAAAGCGCCGAGAGTGCCTGAGACAGGAGAGATTGAATCTTCTGGGCGAAGGACTAGGGGCGCCTGGCTGGCTCAGTTGGTGGAACGTGCGACTCTTGATCTCGGGGTTGTGAGTTCAAACCCCACTTTGGGCGTGGGGGTTACTTAAAAATGAAAGTTTTAAAAAGAAAAAGGGAGGAGGAATAGTTTAAGCAGGACCTGAAGGGCCACAGTGCTTTTGAGGATTGGAGAAGGGGGAACCCTGTTCCAGGAAGGGTGAGCTCAATAAGCAAAGAGGTGGAGGCCAGCTGGGTCATGCGCGGGCTCTTGGGGAAACCTTGGTGGTCTGCTGTGGCTGGGAAGAGAGGGAGGGAGCTGTTCCTGGGCCTCCACCAGAGGGAGCCCTTGGGGCTTGGCAAGCAGGGCAATGACCACTAGGACGGGACTCTGAAGAGGACGCACAGGCATCAGGGGTCAGGACATCAGCTAGGAGACGAGTTTCCAAATCATCCCGGAAGGGCTGCTGGTAGATGGGCCGAGGAATGCTTGAAAACCCCTGACCTACAAAGGGCTTGGGGGCGCCTGGGGGGCTCAGTCGGTTGAGCGTCGGCTCAGGTCATGATCTCGCAGTTTGTGGGTTCGAGCCCCGCGTCGGGCTCTGTGCTGACAGCTCAGAGCCTGGAGCTGCTTCGGATGCTGTGTCTCCCTCTCCCTCTGCCCCTCTCCCACTCACGCTCTGTCTCTCTGTGTCTCAAAAATAAATAAACATTAAAAAAGAAAAAGAAAAAGAAAAAGAAAAGAAAAGAAAACCCCTGACTTGGAAGATGAGCCAGTGGGGTCTGCGATTAAACAGCGGGATGCAGGGGGTGGGGGCGGATTCTTGAGAAGTTAGGCCTGGTGATTAAAAGCCAGGGGAAAACCAGCTCCTTGGGGCGCCTGGGTGGCTCAGTCAGTTAAACACGGGACTCTTGACTTCCGCTGAGATCGTGATCTCACCGTGGGTGGGACCAAGCCCCCCCTTGGGCTCTGCGCTGACAGCTCGGAGCCTGCTTGGGATTCTCTCGCTCCTTCTCTCTCTCTCTCTCTCTCTCTCTCTCTGCCCCTCCCCCACCTCAAAACACACATAAAAAAAAAAAAAAGAAAGCCATCTTCAGTGCTTAATCCTCCCTTCCCCTGGATCCAAATCTGAAAAATGGGAATGGTAAAAGCACCCACCTCAGGCTTGGATGCTGTGGGTTCAACCACCCAGCCTTGTTCTGCCACTGAATGAGCCCTAGGAGGCCACATAGACAGAACTGACCCACTTTTCTGAGGCAGCACAGAGTGGGGAGACAGGCGCCCCCTGGGGGGTCTTGCCTGGACAGGTAGGCTCCCTTTCCCTTGGCTCCAATGCAGAATGCCCCTCTGCAATCCCTCCACCCCCCACCCCATCCTTTCTCCACCGCCCTCCAGGGGCCCTTTGGGTGGGGTCTCACTGAAGCTGGGCCTGGTTTGGTGACAAAGGCCAGACGCCACCTGACCTTCCTTGCCCCCCTGTTTGGTTTTTCTACAAGTCAAACTTTTTGATTATTAAAGTCAACCAATAGATCACTCTGGCAAGACCGCCGTAAAAGTTTCTAAACCCCCTCAATTTTTTTAATATTACGTTCTTTTTAATAGTGGTAAAATGCCCATAACATAAAATGTACCATGTTAACCATTTTAACGCATACAATTCAGAGACATTTAGTACATTTTCAGTGTTGTGCAACCATCAGCATTATCTAGTTCCAGAACATTTTGATCACCCCAAAAGGAAGCCCTCATTGTGACCCATTTTTAACTCTCCCAGGCACCCCTCCTCGTTCGTCTGTAATGTGATTCAAATCATGGTGGCTGGGGAAAAAAAAAAAAAAGAAATGGGGAAACAATGGAGCAAAGTGTTGCTTTTTGCCAACCCCCATTTCAAGCCACAGGAAACAATAGCAGCGAATGGCAGTAACGGTAGCATTTTTTGCGGTATTTATTCCAGGCAGGCGCTGTGCTAAACTGCTTTACGGGGGGAATGGGTTAGTCCACAGCCCAACCCTGTACACCGAACACTGCGTTATCATCCCTGTTCTGCACAAAAGGAAGCCAGGACACAGAGACAAAGCCACTAGCCGAGTAAGATAGAAAGATGGACTGCACCCTGAGACTGTGCTCTCTGCTCACTGTGTGACCCAGGGCTGGCGATTGCCTTCTCTGGGTCTTGATTCCAGTTTCTGTGGAGAGAGGGTGTGCCCAGCAGAAGACTCACTGCTGTTATCTCTATGGGAGGCCCGTGCCTCCCAGGTCCCGGGTCCCTGCCCCACCCCCACCCCCCGTATGTGTTTATGGTTTTAACCCTGGAGCAACTGCAAAGGGGAACTGGGAGTGGCTGGGAGGAAAAAGGACTGTCCCTGTCCCCCCCAACTACCACCACAAACACCACTTCCTTTCCCGCCAGTCGGCTCCCTCCCAAGCACCCTTGATCTCGGGGGGCCTCTCCGTGGGACGTGGGGGGACGGCCATGAAGCCCAGACCCCAGAGTCGAAGCAGTCACCCCAGCGGAGTCCTGGGGGGCGCGGAGACCGGCCTAACATCTCCAATACCCGCAGAGCCAGTGCCCGCTATTTGTGGAATCAATGAATGACATTTTTGTGAGGGCTCCTCGGAGGACACAGGAGGTGGGGTCAGGCTTCGTAAGTAAGCGGGCAGCTGTTTATTCAGGGACAGGCACACGACTTGGGTCTGCGTCCCTGTTCCCGGCTAGTCCCCACTCCCTCCTTTGTCCTCAGGCCGCTGATCTCCCCCTTCACCCGCCCCCACCCCCACCCCAGTCCACATCTTACAAGCCACCAAGCCATGCAGTTTCCCAGGCACGCGTCCAGCGTGCCACCTACCATACAGCAATCTGTCCCTCCTCCGGTCCCCCCCGCCCCCCCCCGTCTCTTCCAAGTCTGGTGGGAAATCGGGAGTGAGGGGAGGCAGGGAGCTCGTCCACGAATCCCGGGCTCCCATGAGGCAGAAGAGAGGGTGGCTTTTGGAGTGGCCTGAGAGAGGACAGGGACGTCCCCTGGGGGTGTCGGGGGGGAGGGCAGCCGAGCACCCCGAATGGGTGAGGATCAGAGCCAGAACCTGAGCCAGAGGAGACCTGGGTGCACAGAAGCTTCTAGGAAATTTCCCGCCTTCTAAATATTTAGACAGTGAGATGGATGGGCAAGCCGGGGCCAGACCGGGCTGGCGGGGCCACCGGTTATTTGGAGAGAACCATTCTTTTCGTGCTCCAGGATACACATTCCCTCTGTCCCCCCTCTTCTCCCAGACCCTGTCTCGGCCACTCTGAAGAAGGAGAACTAGGGGGATAGCAGCTGATCGCCCCCTGCATCCAGGGGGTCAAGGTTCCAGCAGATGAGGACCTGAGACTCATCTCCGAGGTGCCCCTGAGCAGCTGGAAGTCAGGGCAGGAGACCGCGGGCAGCCGGGTCAGCAGAGGGAGCAGGCCGTCGCCGCCCCCTCTTTGGATGGCATTCCCGTGGTGCTGGCGGACCGCTGTGCCTGGGGTAATCCCCCCTGCCCCTCGCCCCAGGCCGACAGAGGCACCCAGCTCCCCTCCTTCGCCCCAGGAGCAGTGGGGGCCCTTGAGTCCTTCCTCCCCGAGGAGGGCCGGGAGAGGGGTGTCTGCGAGCCGCCGCGGGCAGGCCTGGGGCACCGGCAGCAGAGCCAGCCCCTGAGCCTCTGGAAGACGGCCTTGCGGAAGAGGATGAAGACCCAGGGGTCGAGGATGGGGTTGAAGGCGTTGAATCGGAAGGCCAGGAGGTCCCCCATCTCACTGCTGTCCGGGGCGACGGCCTGGGTGAAGCCTCGGATCTGGGGGCAGGGCGAGGGCATCAAGAAGCACCCATGAGTCCCGCATGCCCACCCCACCCATCCCCCCACCCACCCTCACTCCCCTCCTTCCACGTTGCTCACTGGCAGGAATGAGGGAGGGGCGCCCTTTAGAAAGGGAAGGAAATACGATGTAAACAAAGTAAGAAATGCATCCGGGGAGCAGAGCAAGAGAAAGCCCCAGGAAACTACCAGCCCAGAGAGGCAGAGCCGGGGGCGTGCGGGTGTGTCCCGGGCCCCCGTGGCCCGTGGGCCTATCTGCACCTTCCTGTCCCTGAGTTGTCCCCCTGCCCCCAAAGGTAGGACGGCCCTCCAAGGTAGCCCAGCCCTTGCATTTTACAGAAAGAGAAGCCAAGGCCCAGAATACAGGAGCGGGCGAACAGGTGGCCCAGTGCCAGGCTCTGTCCCCTCCTGTAGCAGGGAAGGGGCAAGAGCAGGAGAGTCCGGGCCAGAGGGAGGGCGGGGCTGGGGTGGGAAGTGGCGGAGAAATCAGACTCTGGAATCAGACCGGCCTGGGGTCCAGACCTGGCTCTGTGTGACTGTGGGCAGGACACCTCACCCTCCATCTGTAAAAACAGCCCCAGGACAGGAACTTTGTTCCCTTCCTTGCTAAGTGCTTGAGGAATGAGTGCAGAAGGTCATCTGGAAATTATTCGAGAGAGAATTTGTAAACCACAGAGCACAGGGCGGACATAGGGCAAGCGTGCAATGAATGGTGGATCTTACTATCATCACGGGGGGGGGGGGGGGGAAGGTTGGGGTGGGTTTGGAGGGGTGCTGGAGATGTGGAAGCGGGGAGACAACGGGTCAGGAGGAGGCAAACAGGGCAGAAGCATATAGGGAGAGACTTGTGTAGAAAGTTGGCAGTTGTCTGACCACAGGCAAAGCCTCTGACCTCTTTGGGTCTCAGCTTCCCCCTCCGTGAAATGGGCGCAACCGCTGGAGGACACAGCTGGCTGCTGCCCTCCCTTCCCCCCCCCCCGCCCCAGCTGCAGAGAGAACTCACCGTGAGAGGCAGGGAGCACACGGCCATGATGCCCGTCATGAGAGCCAGCAGGATCAGGTGGTCAACCTCGTCCTCTCCCGCTCGGGGACCGGGGACCAGGGAGCCCTGGTGGCGCCTCTGCTGGCGGTACATGCGGCAGAGGCTCAGGGTGACGGAGCTGTTGCAGAGGACAGTGGCGGCCACCAGCAGGGCCACGAGGCCGGCGTAGGCCAGCGAGAAGGCGCGGCCGCCCGGCTCTGCGGCGCGCATGCGGATGAAGCACCAGCTCCCAGGGCAGTACTGCTGGTGTTGGCCCAGGCCCAGCAGGGGCAGCGAGCAGAAGAGGGTGGAGAAGGCGTAGATGGCAGGCAGGGCCAGGCGGGCGCAGCGCGGCCCGTCCAGCTGGGCATAGACGTAGGGGTGGCTGAGCGCCAGGCAGCGCTCCACGGCCATGGCGAAGAGGATGAGCGTGGAGGCCAGGCCGAAGAAGGTCATGGCGAAGGCGAAGGCGTCGCACAAGGCGGGCCGGCCCCGGGCCAGCCCCAGCAGCGAGCTGTTCCGGGCGTAGGTCACAAACACCGCCGGGCTCAGGAAGCAAGTGCCCAGCAGGTCGGTGACCGCCAGCCCGGTGACCAGCACGGCGAAGGCCGACGGGCGTGACCGTCGCCGCGCCCCCAGGATGCCCAGGGCCAGCCCGTTGCCCACCACGCCCGCCACAAACATCAGGGTGCTGGTGGCTGGGCCCACCGAGTCCCGCACGTAGGTGAGGTTCCTGCACGAATCCGCCATCCCCCCCGCCTCCTGGGCTAGAGGGGTCCCGAGGGGGCAGGGGGCGAGGGGGGCCGGGTCTGCCCCCCTGAGCCCCACTCAGATGCCCACCGCCTTCCCCATGGTCAACCCCAAGGTCTGCCCCTCAGTCTGCCTGCCTCTCTCCTCTCTCTCCCTGCCTTACCTCCTTCCCTCTCCCTCTTCTGTCCTCTCCCTCGCCCACCCCCTTCTCTGCCTCTGCCTCTCCCTCTCTCTCCCCTCCTCACCGCACCTCTGTCTGCCTTCTCCCTCAGTCCCTCCTCTGTCCCCTGCTCTCCTGTGCTCCGGGAGAGGTCCGTCTGTGTTGGTCTCTGCGTGTCAGCTTCTCCCTACTTCCCTCCTCCTCCGTCCCTCCCTCCCTCCTCGCCTTGCCACGGCTTTTTCATTTCCTCCCTCTGCCCCGCCTTCCCTCCCCCTGCTTGCTCCAGAGGTGCCCCCCCCCAATCTTGGGCTCTCTCCGGCCCTCCCTGGCTTGCTCTCTCCATCTCCCCGCCCAATACATCCTCCCAGTCCTGCCTCTACCTCCCCTCTCAAGGTGCCATCAACCTCCCCTCTCAAGGTGCCATCACTGAGTCACCTGCCACTTCCTCACAGGAGGGTCTCTGTCTGCCCTTCTCTGTTCCTTGGTGTCTCCCAGTGGCCCCGTGTGGGGATCACTGAATTGTCACACTCTGGGGCACACCAGGACAAGACCTAAGGGGCACAGTCCGAGAGGCCATCTGGGGGTGGCCTCTGGGATCTATTCTGGGCTCCAGGCCCCGGGGTTAGGACATTACCCAGGGATTGAGAAATGCCCAGGAAATTCCTCCCTGATGCAGTGTTTTACAGGCACTACTGAGATTTCTGTTCACTCCTTCCAGAAAGCTGGGGAAGGAGGTGGCCGAGCCTGAGAAAAAAATGCCAGTCCCTGGAGCCCACCCTAGCTTGCAAGCTCATCACCCAGCCAAGTCCTGGGAAGAGAGATTCGAGGGACTTGGGACTTGGTGTCCCCGCAGTCAGGGGCAAGGGGGGTGGGGTGGGGACAGGCCCCGGGGCTTCCAAGAGCACCAAAGGGGAGCGCCCTCCCCCCTCTTGCTTCTTGCTCCAGCAATCCCAGGCCCTAGGCCAAGCTTTGGTGACCTTGACTTCCAGGAATAATATTTTGGCCACAGATAGCCGTCCAAGACTCCAAGATCACTGTCACATGGATCTCTCCCACACCTCCCCAAACGCACCCCCAGCCACCGCCACCCTCGGGCCAGTGTGGTCAGCCTGCGTGTCCCAGCTGCCAGCACAGCTGTTAATCATCCTGGGTTCCCACTGAGTCAATGGCTCCCCATTCAGCCTCTCTGCCCATAAGAGCCAGAGACCCTCCAGATACCCCTTAGGGGAGGCCGTTTACATGGAGGATTACAGACCCCCTTCGACCTGAGCTCCTGGCCCCATTCCACCACCTCTTTGCGGTGTGCTGATCCGGGTGAGGACGAGAAGCCAGTGTACCTCAGCTTCCTCATCTGTACAATGGGCTACCACCAGCCTCATGGGCCCGGTGGCCAACCATGGCCAGAGCCCTCTTTGTAACATGGCGAGAGGCTGGGCCGATGTTGCCTCACGTCCAAGGCCAGGAGGGCTGCTCCTGATCCCCGGGGCCGGACACTGGGTGGCTGCAGACTTCCCCTCTGTACCCATGGCCCTCAGTGACCACAACCCCCTCACCCCTTCTCCCCCTCTCCCTATCACCCATGCCCAGCTGGCATCCCCAGCTTCCGGCCTCAGCTCCAGCCATAGCAGGGGCTCTGAGAGGGGGGCGCCTGTGTGTACCGGCCTCAGGCCTCCTGGCTATGTGGTCCCCAGACAGACCAGAGGGAACTCAGGAAGTTGTATCTTATTAATGAAAGATGACGCTTGGCAGGCTTATGTCCTGTCGGAGCATCAGGGGAGTTGGGGGTGGGGGGGATGGGGTCGCTCCGGTTCCTGGAGCCTCCCTCCCAGTGGCTTCCGGTCCGTTAAGCATTCAGGAAGTCCACACTGCTCCCATGCCCAGTGAGGCCTCACACACCCTGCCCCCTCCAGGCCTCAGTTTACCCACCTGCGCCCCTGGGGGCCAGGAGCCCTGGGGCCAGCGTCAGTGCTGGGTGTCCTTCCACTTGCTTTCCGGGAAGCCTGGCATACTGCCCACAGCAAGGGCCACAAAAGGTCCCTCTTCCTGCAGGTGCCTTGGGGCGAGAGGTCACCCCGGCTGGGCCATGAGGGGGTGGCTTCCATGGGCGAGGGAACCGTGGGAAGGAGCTGCCCTGGGTGGGTGAGTCAGCCTCCTTCCCCTCACGCTGCTCCAACGGGACTCAGGCGTCCCCAGAAGGACCGTGGACACCACCAGGGCAATGGCCAGCCCTGGACCTGGGCAGAGAGGGGGATGGGCACCCAGGGGCGGCGTGTGCTAGGGGCTGTGGTGGACGTGTGACCTTCACGTGCGGGTCCATCCGTGTGGGATTAGTGTAACCCAAGTGACCCTTGCCACAGCGCCGTGAGTGCGTGTGTGTGTGTGTGTGTGTGTGTCCTCTGGCAGCGAGTGGGCATTACTTTCTCTAAGGTCTATTGGTCCATCAGTGTCTATTTGTGCGTCTTGTTGTGGGTCAGTGCCTGTGTGCCGTGGCCCCGTGGGCCTCCTTGTGGCTGTGTCTACCGTGTGTTTGCGTGTGAAGGGGCTGCCTGGCGCTGGCGCCGTGGGAAGAGAACGGCTCTGGGAGCTCCCCTCGGCCACCCACCGTGTGACTCTGGAAAACGACTTGCTAGGGCTTAGCCTTGATGTTCTTCTTCATCAAGCAAGGGCTGCCTTGCCCTTGTTGGGGGCATAGTGTGGAGATCAGAGGCAGAATTCGCGCCGCCCGCCTCCTCCAGGAAGCCCTCAAATAGCTGCTGGTATTGTTATTATCTATTCGACAAACTCTGACCCACTTAACTGTGTGCCAAGGGTGAGGGACCCAGAGGGGCTCCGAGGGCGCCATCCGACAGACGCGGCAAGGGGCGGGAGAGGAAGAGGAAGGTCAGGCTGGAGCCTGGGCCGGCAGGCCCTCCGCTGAGTCATCCGCACCCCCCCAGGTCTCTCCCCCACCCCTGCTCGTTGACCAGCGCCTCCGGCTGCCTGCCCAGGTCTGCATCTGGCTGAGCTAACACCCGGCTTGCCCTGGGCCCAACCGGGTCTTGACTCCCACCTTCCTGATGGTGCCCTGGGAGGAGGATGGACCCACCTGCGGCCCTCCCCACCCCACACACAAACAGGAATGGTGACACGCACACACACCCTCGGCTGCTCACACCTGCCAAGCCCCTCTCGCTGCTGCAAGAAGTTGCTGTGTGTCCATCCTGACCTGTCCCTCATCGACAGGTCCCAACACCTTCAGTCAGAGGCCATTTTCCTCTGCCCCCCGCCTTTTCCTGCACCCCAAATGGGCCCTTGCCTAACCTGTCAGCCTCTGCCTCTCAGCCCTGCTCCAAGGGGCTCTACCCTGTCGTCCCTGCCCTGCCTTTGCTGGGAGCTGCTCCCCTCGCTTCCGTCCTTCAAGCCCCCTCCCAACACCTCCAGCCCCTTCCAGAGCAGCTCATCCACCGGCTCCCACCTCCACCCCCAACTGGCCACCTGATGTCACCGCCCTGTGCCTGATTCCACATTTGTAAAATGGGGATAAACCAGGTCTTTGGGTGGGGGGGGTTATCCAAGAATTAAGTGAGGTTGGGGCTTCGGAAACAAGATTCCAGTAAGTGATGGTCATAGTTGTGGCTCGGGGCCACCCGGCCCCCAGACCCCTTGGGCAGAGCCAAGTACTGCTCAGAGCATGTGGGGTGCAGAGGGGAGGCAGCCTGGGAGAGGCAGCCCTCAGGGTTTGGGGTGAAGAGGGAGAGGACTGCTGACTGCAATCACTTCCCCAGGCGGTCACCTCTCAGCCTCTTGGCCTGGCTCTGACCCCAGAGCTGACCTCACAGCTGGGACTGGCCGGATAGAGCAGCGGGTGACCAGAAGCTGGTGCTCCCAAGTCATACCCGTTAACAAGATTATCCAGATTTGCACGCATGGATGCTGGTCACCGGGGACCTGCTCTCTCCGGCTCATCCAGCCATCCCCCCCCCCCACGCTCCGCTTCCCCCACTTCCTCCAGGTAGACCTCCCTTCCTGCCCGCACTCCCTACCCCACAAGGGGTCAGCCGGCCCCCTTGCTTCTCCTGACTTCCATCCCCCAAGACCAGGAATGTGAAGGAAGAGTGATCTCCACTATCCACCCCCAAGATTTCAAGGCTGAAAGGGTCCAAAAATCCCAACAGTCTAGGCTCAAGGAATCCTTACACGCGTGAGGTGCAGAGTTCTGGATCGCAGCGCCACAGGGAACAGGATTCTGGCCCCCCCAGGGTTGAAAGACTCCAGAATGCCAGCCCTCTGAGGTCCCACAATTCTAGATTCCTTTGCATTTCAGGTTCTAAAAGGCAAGGATGCTGGGTCTGAGAAATTCCAGAATCCTCTGGCAACTTCCCTCCCGGCATCCCTCCTCCCCAGCCCCCACCCCCCAGCTCATCCTTGGCTCTCTCTGTCCCCGGTCTCCCCCGGGGCTCCCACAGACATGATGCAACCGGGGCTGGAGCCGGCTGAGAGGTGGGAGGCGGGAGGGAGATGTAATTGCAGAAGCTCTGCCTCAATCCAGCAGGAAGCTCAGAGTTGGGGCCCAGGGGACCCTAATCCAATGTGAATAATGGAGCACTCACCAGAAGCATGCATCCCCCTCTGGGGAGGGAGGCTAGGGAGCGGGCTCCATCCAGATCCAGGGGTCCAGCCACCCTCCCCACCCCGTTAGCCCCAAGCTGGGAGGCACAGGTGTTAGTCTGGAGAAAAGAGGAAGTGGGCGTGAAGAGATGGGGGGGGTGTGTGTGTCTCTAACTCAGTGGCCCTCCAGCCACTCAGGTAAATGACAGAGCAAACCCACATCTCATCCAGTCTGTGTCTCCCCGTTTTCGACATTCAAGACATATCCCGTTCTCTTCATGCCACTGTAAGAAGTCCCTGGCACTCGGTCCCCTTAACCAGGGGACGGTAGGGCGTAGGGCGCGGCGGAGACTCTGGTGAACTGCAAAGTCCAGGTTCCATCCCCTGGCCTTCTGGTCACCCCGAGGGCTTATACGGGTCTGAGGTCACCAGCACTTCCAATTCGGGAGAAGCCAGAAATAAGGACTTTTATGTGGAGTACTCCTATTTTTCAATTTGGCAACCAAGTCAAGAACATTTTTAAACATTATGTAGGCCAAAAGTAGAGAATCAAAAAAAAAAACCCCAAATATACATATATATAGCTGCAGGCTATAAATGTCCCGTGGGCCACCAACGTGTCAAGTGGGAAACACAGGGCAGGAACCAGAACTACCTCAGTCACCCCCGTGTCTCCAGAACAAAGAAAATGACCATTGAAGGAAAGAATGTCACATCTTCACGTGTCTCCTCTCCCACCAGACACGCTTCTCTCTCCTCTGGGTCCCCAAGTTTTATTACCCTCATGTCCCAGCTCAGATGTCCGCTCCTCCCGGAAGTCCTCCCTGATGCCCAAGCTGAGTCAAGCGCTCCCTCTGAGCTCCCCTGACCCCCAGCCCTGCCCTGTCTGGGTCATCACTATCTGGGGACAGGTCTGTGTCTCCTAGTGGATTCTGAGCCCCAAGAAGGCAAAGCCAAGGACTGTCTCTGTCACAGCTATGTCCCCTGCTTCACCCAGAACAAGGCTGGTCACAGAGCAGGTAGGTACTCAGGGAGAGCCTGGAAGAACGCCCGGAGGAATGAATGAACAGAGGTCAGCCCTACAGACAGAGGTAAGGCTGTGGCAGGGGGTAGCCACCTGTGAGAAAAGGGGGTGGGGTCATTCAGGGAGAGAGAAAGTGGGGGTGGGCGCAGGGGATCCAACGAATCTACAACCCAGGAGAGTAGAGGGGCCAGCTCAGGGGTTCAAGGGTTCGGCACTGGAGGCCACAGTCCTCACCTCATTACCTCCTAGCTCAGTTTCCTCATCTGCAAAATGGGTAGCATACAGTTAGCCAGCTGCCTTCTGGGCGGTTGGGAGGATTAAATAAATTCGGGATCGCGCAGTGCTCAGTGGAGGTCAGAGCCCTGAGCGCTTATGTCCTCCACATCCACAAACCCCACACACGCCACACATCCTCACCCCCAGCACACTCCAAACACACTCAGAGGGGCTGAGAAGGGACAGGTTCCCCCGTGATGGCCCCAAGCTCTCTGCGTGCCTCAGTTTCTCCAAAAGCACAGGTACCACCACGGTCTCCGCGTTTATTGGATTCATACTTTGGCAAGGGAGGGGGGTAAGCTGCCGCGAAGACTCAGAGCAGGACGCAAAAGAGGCGCTTGTCGCGGAAGGGGTTCTCTGCGGTGGGGACCGGCGTCACCAGCGGGTCATCTTTGGCGTGCGTCTCGCAGAAGGCCAGGAGCTCGGCCGCCGCCTGCGACACCTGCGGACGCCCGGGTGCGGTCCATTCTCCGCCCAAGGCCCCGCCTCTTGGCCCGCCCCCGCCCCTTCTGGCCCCGCCCCGCCACAGCCCCTCCCCCGGGTCCCGCCCAGTTCCGAAGGGGATCTTCCCACGGTTCCCACCTCCAACAGCGCCGAGTCCGGCCCCCGGCCCCCACCCCCCCGCACCTTCATGCGGTCGATGTTCACCTCCAGCTTCAGCTGTTCCACCGTCTTGCGGGCCTCCGCGATCTTGGCCATGTTGTTGGACATGGCTAATGGCGGGGAAGAGTTTAAAAGCCGGGCGGGAGTAGGGGCTGAAGGGGTAGGCTGGGACAAGCCTGGGTCCCCAGGTAAGGGCGGCAGCGGTAGTGGGACCCGGCGACAGGGGTGTGGGTGGAAGAGCGTACGAATGGGGTGTCCGGAGGTGGAGAGAGGGAGGGACAGGAGCCCAGAGAAAAGAGGAGGAATGAAGGGACGTACAGATGGGCGGCCAAGAGGCAGGCCAAGGGAGGGACAGACGAACAGGGAGGAGAGCGACAAGAGGAGGGATGGAGGGGTGCATAGATGGGGTACCTGGAGGCAGATGGAGGGAAGGACAAAGAGGGGCGAGGGAAGGCCGGAGGGAAATGCAGCGGCGAGGCTGCCAGGCAGGTGGAGGGAGGGACCACAGAGCAGGGCCACAGGTGCTCGGTCAGGAGCCAGGTGTCCTCAGCCCTCGGGGACAGAGCATGAGCCAGGAGGGGGGCCCTCCCCAGGCCAATTAGCGGCAGCTCCGGGGAGAGCAAGGAATTAAGATCGCGGCGGGAAAGGCGCAGAGGGGGCCTCATTAGGGCCTTAGCAGCAGCTGCCCCCT
This sequence comes from Cryptoprocta ferox, assembly GCA_028646485.1. NCBI lineage: Eukaryota > Metazoa > Chordata > Mammalia > Carnivora > Eupleridae > Cryptoprocta > Cryptoprocta ferox. The sequence goes on along the minus strand of CM053563.1, from coordinate 8,537,008 downwards.
CCGGCCCCCTTGGGGAGCTCCCCCACACCCGCCCAGGCCACCTCAAAGGCTCCTCTGCTCATTAGCCGCCAAAGAGAGGGCTGGGGGTGGGGTGCGCCGGGCAACTCAGCCACGACCGCGAGAGGGGCCGAGAGGATGGAGAGAGGGACAAACGGAGGGGCAGAGGGAGCCACAGAGTGACCGAAAGACTGAGGCACGGAAGAAATAAAGAGACTGGGGAGAAGGGAGAGATGAAGGGATGAAGCGAGGGAGAGGGAGGGAGGACAAGTGGAGGGATAAAAAAAAAAAAGACAGTGATCCAGGGGACAGAGGCACAGAGGGGATGAAGGGACAAAGCGGGGACAGAGAAGGGGAGGTGGAGGGTCCAGGAGGGGTGGAGTGAAGCGGTGGGAAAGGATAGAGGGAGGGACAAATGGAGGGACAGAGGAAGACAGGATGATAGAGGAGCAGGGAAAGGCATGGGAGGGATGGGGTGGATAAAGGGACAGAGGAGAGAGGGGACAAGGGGTCGGAGAGAGGGAGATGGAGGAGACAGGCTGATGGCGACGCAGACGTAGAAAGTCATTCATTCACTCATTCATTCATTCCTAGGCGGACAGACCGCGGCTGTGATCGGGCAGAGGGATCAGCTGTGGGGTCCAGACCGGAGCCTCCTACCTGTTGCTGCTCGGGGCCAGGATGGCAGGCAGGTGGCAGAGCCTGGGAGACCGCGTCTGGGTCCCCCCCCCCCACTCCCCAGTCCCGCCCCGCCCCCTCCCCCGGTGCTCAGCCCCTGAGGGCCCGCCTCCTCCTTGCTGCCACCACCGCTGCCCCCCCCACACATCGCTTTGGGTCTGTTTCTTTGGGTCCCCTCTCTCCATGTCCGTCCCCCTCCTTGTCCTTCTGTTTCTGTGTCCTCTTCTCTCCCTCTCTCTCTCTCCGTCTCCCCTCTTCATCTCTGTCTGTCTTTCTCAAACAAGCACGCACACGCTCACTCCCAGAGCCTTCAAGGGTGCCCCCCGCTCTGCACTTATTCCGATGTCCCCCCCCCCATCGGCCACCTGTGTCGTCCCATCGCAGACCACCCCTCTCAGCACACAGGCTCATGCTCACAGTCCCTCAGACCGACATGCACACTTCCTCCCTGTCGCACGACTGACCCGCGCCCACCACACTCTCTCACTGGCCACAGTCAAGGCCCCCCCCCCGGAAACGCCACACACGGTCGCCCACAATCTCTCAGAGCGTGTGGCCCACCATCACCAATGCCGCCTCACACACCACACGCCAGACACACTCTCTCAGAGTGTCAGATGTGCAAACACAGCGTCACACTGTCGCTCGCGACCTCTCAAGCCGTCACACACATTCACATGCGACTGGAACTTCTCTCCGTCTCACACCCGGTAACAACGTCACACGCACTTCTTCCCGTGCCGCACACTAATACGGCATTACTCACGTGACATCTTTGTTGAGCACTGTTCCCCAGTATGTTATGGTGTCACACAGTGACTCCGCCACAGAGTCATACAGTGACAGCCATACAGTGACTCACCTTCGCATGACCTCCCCGGTGTCACACACCATCTCACACAGCCCCTCACAGGGTGTCCCCCGCGCGCTGTCATGCACAGTGCACACCGCTGTCACTGCCATCACACAGCAGTCTCGTGTCATGCACACACGCGCTCAAGGTGTCTCTCATCTTCTCGTCTCTGAGTGCCCTGCACAGTGGCACAGTCCCTCACGTGCTGTCACAACACGGTGACAGTCTCTCAGTGTCCCACATGCTCTGTGTCACACATTGTCAGTTTCTCACAGTTGACCAGCGTGGCTGACACACACTCTCACACTCACGTGGTCCCTCTGTCACACCCATTGGCCCGGGCCTGTCACACTGCCTTCTCACGCCACCTCTTGGTGTGTCACACTCATTCACCCTGTCACACATCATCCGCCCACGTGACCCACACAGCCCTCATATCCTCCCCCTGTCGCACACTGTGCCACACAATCTCTCGCTGTCACATAGAGCCTCCTGACGTCACAGCCCCCAAATGGTGTCTCAGGCACACCCAGCCTCACGGAGTCCCACACAGCCACCTGCGTGTCACCTCTCTCATCTCACACACTCAGTGTCACACACAGCGTCTCTGCGTCACACATGGTTTCACAGTCACACCCTGTTATTTTGGTTGTCCCCAAATGTCACAAGGTCACACAGCCACACAACGTCAGAAGCTGACGGTAGTACACGCTCACACAGTCTCTTGGCGTCCCACGCCACTTCCCGGTGTCACCCAGGGACACCCACAGGTTCTCTCCTGCTCTCGGCACACCCCTGCGGGCGCCCGTACCCAGCCCTGGGGCCTCTCGCGACAGCTCCCTGATGGCCACACGGGGGCGCCCGCGGCCCGCCGACACCAAAGCCGTAGGCGGAGGTGGAAATTGGGAGGGCAGGGCGCCCCTGCGGGCCGGCGGGGGGTCGCAGACGTGGGAGGGACGCCGGGACACAGCGGGGCGGAAGGGGCGGAAGACCAGAGGGAGAGAACTGAAGACGGACTGGGACAAGAGAAATGCAAAGAGAGGGGGACAGAGATGAAGGGAGAGGCAGAGAGAGACAGGGACGCAGAGACAAATTTGGAGAGATAGAGTCCTAGGGACTAGGTGAAACGGAGACAGGCCGAGGACTGCAAAGACAGAGACGGAGGCATGCAGGGCATAGGAGAGACACACGGACAGAAACGGAGAAGCAGAGACAGGGACCGAGAAATACACCAGGAGACGCACACAGAGGAGAGCAGAGGCCAACGCAGAGCAAGCCTCCCACAGGCGGTGGTGGCGGAGGCGGGCCTCGCAGGGCGCGCCCCGGAGGCGTGGCCTCGAGCCGCTCGGGGCGTGGTCAGGGGCGTGGTCCCCCCAGAGGGGCGCGTCCCGGGGCGGGGCATAGGGGCGAGGGCTGGATGAGGCGTGTCCGCAGGGCCGGGAGCTGGGGAGAGGTGGAGGTCCTGGAAGGAGCTTCTCCTCGCAGTCCCCCCTTCCCAGTTCGGTTTTTTACCGACTGGACGGGGAAGCGAGACGAGCGGGGAGGGGACACCGGCCCGGGTGCCGGTGATCTGAGGGTGCCCGACCCTGACTCCCCGCTTCCCCCCCCCCCCGCCACCCCGCAGGAGCAACGGGCCCAGGTGGGGGGAGGGAACCGGGCTCACATCTGGAAAGCATCAGGCGCGCCGGACGTGCCAGGGCCCCGGGCCCGGCTGCGGAAGGGGGGAGGGGAGCTAGGGCGCCCCCGTCCTCCCCCTCAGCGGGGTCTGCCGGCGCCGGGGAGGGGCCTGGGCGCGCGCCGAGCCTCTGCGCCTCCCGCAGCTGGTTTCCATCAGCGATTTTGGCCCCGACCGCCCCCAAGGAGGAAACCCAGCTTAGAGTGGGGGAAGCCAGGGTGACGACCCAATCTCCTAGCCTCCTCCCTGACGGCGGCCAGACGCCGGGGGGGCGGGGGAGACGGACGGACGCGGCTCGAACCGTACATAAATAACCTCCCTTTCTCGCCGGCGCTGCAGACCTCAGCCGACGTTGAACTTCGGTTTTCAGACGTGCAATCCTGGCTTGTGCTGCGCAGGAGGTCGCCCCGGCCTCCTAACCAGCCTAGTCCTCAGTGGCATTATTGTGCCCATTTTTTGGAGGGGGAAACTGAGATCCTGGATTCGCCTTCAGCTTTAACTTTAATTATTCAAGAAATGTGCAGTGAACGCCAGCAGTAATTCTAGGGTCCGATACGGAATCGCCCACTGGATGTCTTAGTGGGCATCTCACGCTCGCCCCGTCCAACACTGAACTCCAGACTCCATCCGCCAAACCCCCTCCTACTGCAGTCCCAGCCATCTGGAGGTAGATCTTTGGGGTCATCCTTGACTTGCCTTCCTTCCTCCCACACGCCCCACCAACCGATCTAGTAACACCTGCAACTAGCTCCGGCTGGCAGTCCCTTCTCACCTCCTTTGCTGCCCACACTCTGGGCCGCCACGGTTCCTCACTGGCTTCCCTCATCCGGGTCCCCACAGAGCAGCCAGAGGGACCCTGTTTGAAAGGAAGTCCCCAGATAATAGCATGTGTTGGCGAGGAGGTGGCGAAAGTGGAACCCTCATCCGCTGGCTGTGGGAAGTAAAGTGGCCTAGCCACTGGAGAAAACAGTCTGGCACTTCTTTCAGAGGCTGAAGAGTTACCAAAGACCCAGCAATTCCAGTCCCTAGGTAGCCACATAAAAGGGGCGCCTGGGTGGCTCAGTCCGAAAAGCATCCAACTTCAACTCAGGTCATGATCTCACGGTTCGTGGGTTCAAGCCCAGCGTCAGGCTCTGTGCGGACAGCTCAGAGCCTGGAGCCTGCTTGGATTCTGAGTCTCCCTCTCTGTCTGCCCCTCCCCCACTCATGCTCTGTCTCTCTCTCTCTCTAAAAAATAAAAATTTTTAAATTAAAAAAAAAATGAAAACATACCTCTGGACAAAAACTTGTACACGAATGTTCCCGGCAGCTTTGGTCATAAGGGCCCCGAAATGGAAACAACCCAAATGTGCTCCCACTGATGAGTGGGAAAACTAAATGCGGGATGTCCAGACAATGGAATATCATTTGGCAAGAAAATGAAATGAAGCCCTGACACGTACTACCACGTGGATGAACCTTGAAAACATCATGCTAAGTGAAAGAAGTCAGTCACAAAAGGTCACACATTGCATGATTCCATTTATATGAACCATCCAGGATGGGCCAATATATGCAGACAGTAGATTAGTGGTTTCCAGGGGCTGGAGATATTGGAGGATGACACCTAAGGGTTTCTTATTGAGATGGAAATATTCTTTTTTACAGTTTTTAAAATGTTTATTCATTTTTTGAGAGGGAGACAGAGCATGAGTGGGGGAGGGGCAGAGAGAGAAGGAGACACAGATTCGGAAGCAGGCTCCAGGCTCTGAGTGGTCAGCACAGGGCCCGATGCGGGGCTCGAACCCACGAACCGTGAGATCATGACCTGAGCCGAAGTCGGGACACTTAACCCACTGAGCCACCCAGGTGCCCCTGGATGGAAATATTCTTAAATTGATAATGGGGATAGTTGTACAACTCTGTGAATATACTAAAAGCCACTGAACTCTATATGGGTGAATTTTATGGTATGTGAATGATATCTCAACATTTTAAAAAATGTTTATTTATTTATTTTGAGAGTGAGAAAGAAAGAGAGAGAATCCCAAGCAGGCTCCACGCCATCAGTCCAGAGCCCAACACGCGGCTCGAACTCAAGAACTGCGAGATCATGACCTGAGCTGAAACCAAGAGTCGGCGCTTAACAGATTGAGGTACGCGGGTACCCCTTGACTTTTCTATTTTTTAAGTAGGATTCACGCCCAGCGCGCAGTGCAACTGGGGACTTGAACTCACAACCCTGAGATCAAGACCTGAGCTGAGATCAAGAGTCGGAAGCTTAACAGACTGAGATACCCAGGTGTCCTGATGTGTGAAGCAGATCGCAATAGAGCTGTTAACCCTCACCACCCCCCAAAAAAACCCTAAGTCCCTCTGGTGCTCACAATTCTCCCATGGCCCCCACCTCCCTTGAAGTAAAAACTAAAGTCCTCACCATGGCCCATGAGGCCCCGAATAATGTGGTAGACCCTACCATTCTCTGCCCCCCAACTCCGGCTACTCCCACCCCTTTGTCCATCACCCAAGATATTCACATCCCTCACTTCCCCCACCTCCTTCAGATCTCTGTTCAAATGTCACCTTCTCAGTTAGACCATTCTGATGGCTCTACTTAAAATCACAAACTCCTCTGCTCCCCCACCCCACCCAATTTCCTCATAGCTCTGCTCAGTTTCCGCCCATAATCCTTGTCCCCTTTAACAAATCGTAGACTTTATTTGTTATGTCATCACCCCTGCCCCGCCCCCCAATTCCCGTCCCTATAAGCAGTTCCTTTTGTGTCCTTCTAGAGAAAACCCATATAGCAAATGGGCTATGTCGGGCAGAGAGGGCTTAAGAGCATGGACTCTTAAGCAACCTGAACTTAAAATCTGGCTTTGCTACTTATTGGCTTCAGGTAAGTTCCTTAACATCTCTGTACGTTGGTTTCTCGATCTGTGAAGCGGGCATACTAGTACCCATATATCTATTTAATATGCCCTCGAGGTTGTGAGGATTAAGTGAGGCCCTGAGAATAGAGTCTGGCAGGCAATAAATGCTCAATTTAACAGTTGGCTCTTATTTTTTGTTTTTTTAAAGTATGAAAACATACTCACCCAACATGAGGCTTGAACACATGACTCCGAGATTAAGAGTCACATGCTCTACAGACTGAGCCAGCTGGGCGCCCCCCAGTTATTTATTTATATTTTAAATGAGTTTGTACCAAAATCTTAAAAAAGAAGAAAAGACATCCATGTGTACTTCAACCGTTTTGACCATGGTGGCCAGTGTGGCCTTAGACAAGTCCCTTCTCCTTTCTGACTTTAGTTGAAGTAAAGTCTCTTCTTTTATGGAATGGAGATGGGGCAAATATTCCCAAAGGCCTGATGAGCAATGGCTTTTTCTGGAAATTTTTAAAAATGTTTATTTATTTATTTTCAGAGAGAGAGAGAGAGAGAGAGAGAGCGAGCACAAGCAGCGGAGGAGTAGAGAGAAAGAATCCTAAGCAGGTTCCACACCACGAAACCGATGCTAGGCTTGAACTCATGAGCGGTGAGATCATGACCTGAGCCAAGATCAAGAGTGAGACGCTTAACCGACTGTGCCACCCAGGTGCCCCTTGGCAAACTTTTAAAACTGACTTTTATTCATTGGTACTTGAAAAGAAATACTTGTTTATCCATACACACGCACACTGCCCACCCAGTGCCTCGGTGGGCAGTGGAGATGCAGGTGGGCACAGCTGGCCTGGTCTCCTGCTCTCTCAGAGTTCAAAGCTACAGAGAGGTGGAGCCACCCACCTAGACACAAAGGTCAAAGCAGAACAAACACCATTCTCCACCTGACTGTGGAGTCCGGTGGGGGGTGGGTCCTAGCTCTAGCTCACTCCTCCTTGCTGTGTGATCAGGGTAAGTAATGGCCCCTCCCCAAACTTCTACTTACCCATCCACGAAACTGGTATGATTATTGAACTTATCCAATACAAATATGGGCAAAGAGTATGAACAGGCAATTCACTGAATTACAAGTGGGCCAATGGACATACAGAAGTATGTGTTGCCTCAAGGAAACAGGGAGAGAGACATGCTAATTAAAACAGAACACGGTTTTCCCCCCCATGAGATTGGCAAAAACACCTGGTGGACAGGTGGGAAAATGGGCATCTCAGAAATTGCTGTTGGAAATGTCAGCTCAAGGGACTTTTAGTGGAAGGAAGTGTGTCAGTGTCAATTAAACGTTTTTAAATGAGCCAACTATAATGACCAAACAATTCTATTTCTAGGAGTGGAGCCGACAGAAATACATACATATATGCACGTAGAGGTTCAAGGACATTACTGCAGCAAGGTCCCTAACAGCAAACTAATTGGGAGAGCTGACAATCCCACAGTGGCCTCTTATGCAGCTAATAATAATAATACAGTGGTAGGGGGCACCTGGCTGCCTCAGTCAGTAGAGCATGCCACTCTTGATCTTGGAGTTGTAAGTTCAAGTCCCACGTTGGGTGTAGAGATTAATTAAAAATAAAATCTTAGAGCACCTGGGTGACGCAGTGGGTTAAGCATCCGACTTTGGCTCAGGTCATTATCTCACCGTTTGTGAGTTCGAGCCCCGCATCCGGTGAGTTCCAGTCCCGCTTTGGATGAGCTTGAGCCCTGCTTCAGGTGAGCTTGAGCTCCACTTCGGGCTCTACATTCTTTCCCTCTCTCTCCACCCCTTGCTCACTTGTGCATGCTCTCTCAAAAAAATTTTTAAAAATAATAAAATAAATAAAATCTTTAAAAAACAATAATTATACAGTGATAGGAAAATGGCATCTAAATTTAGATGAAATGGACAATTTCCTAGAAGAATACAATTTAGTAAAACTGACACAGAAAGAAATAGAAAAGCTAAATAGTACTATGACCATCAAAGAAACCCAATTTGTTTTTTTTTGAGAGAGAGAGAGAGAGAGAGAGAGAGAGAGAGAATCCCAAGCAGGCTCCAGGCTCAGCAGGAAGCCTGACCCAGGGCCCTGGGATCATGACCTGAGCCAAAATTAAGAGTTGGACGCTCAACTGACTGAGCCACCTGGGTGCCCCAAAGAAATCCAATTCTTAATTAAAATCCTTCCCATAAAGAAATCTCTGGACATCGATGACTTAACGCCACCTAATAATAATAATAATAATAATAATAATAATAAATAATTAAATATCATTAAATAATAATAAAATAGAATAAAACATTGATAAATGACAAATATATGGTTCAATTTATATATGTAAATATACATAGTATATATGTATATATAATAGTTACATATTTATATAGTTACTTAAATTCATATTTGTATGCAAACACATAAAGGAAAACAATCAAGGCTACACATCACACTGATTATGATGATCTGAGAAAAGAAATTTGGGTCGTCCCTTTACTTATATTGTTATGAAACCATGTTTATGACCAAACACAACTCAATCAAAGGTCAGATTCATTGTCGTAAAATAGCCAATGGTAGGAAAATCAGGTTGAGACCCTCCCTGAGATCTGCCGCCTGGCCCCACACGCTACTATATTCAAGGCAAACAGTAGTTGCTCATTAAACGTTAGTCCAAAGGAAAGCCACTTCTCCCATTTTACCACAGAAGGAGAGTCCGCCACATATGTAACAGTGTGCATTTATTTACAAAGAGGTTAGAGAAACACACAGAATCTGGCCCCCCTGTGCACTGGGGAGTCACCATCGTCATAATAAATACAGTAATTTTAAAAAAGAAAAAAAAATACTGGATTGGAACAGCTGAGGGTCATCCTGGGCTCTCCCCACTCCCTCTGGGAGGGGGAAGGATAGGGGGGACATGAGCTAGAAACCATCCTCCTTCCCCTCTTCTACCTCCTAATCCTCCATAACTGTCCGGGCATAGAGGTGAAAAGAATCTTTCTTCCCAGGTGTTACCACCTCCTCCTTGACCCTCAAAACCCCAGAGTCAGTGCTCCTTCCTTTCCCAGGGCACTCTGCAGGCACCACTTGGGTCAGACACAGAGTCTCTGACCACAGTGCCAAGGGGATATCTTAAGAATCCAGGGACATGGACGGGGGCACTTTGTGAATGAGCTTGGGGGGGGGGGCACCGTATCTGGGCATGGAAAGGAGGAGTAGGAGGGTTCGGTGACGGAAGTGAACAGGAACAAACGGACTAAGTGTCTAAACTAAAATGGGGAAATTCAAACTGAATTACCCCTTCTGCATACCATATTACACCCATAGTACAGATGAGGAAAAGTGAGGCCCAGACAAAGGGAACTTTCTTGCCCAAAGGCTGCAGAGCCAGCAGCCGAACTGGGTCAAACAGGGCTCCTCCCCCAGTCCTCCCTATGGTGGAGGGGGAGCCTTTTCAACCAAGACTGCAGTGGAGGGGGGCAGTGAGGAAGGGTCTTTGGAAGCCGAGAAAATGGTGGTCTTTGGAAGGGAGGTACGGAAGGGGCAGTGATTGGGAGTGTGGTGGTGCAGAGGCCATGAAGGGGACGCCCAAGCAAACCCCCCAACTCACACTGTGGTCATGACCTTGAGAGAACCCGAACGGAAACGCAGTATCTTTTTCTTGAGCGCGTGGGAAGCCTTGATCTTCACAAAGACTTTGGCGGGGCCCGCGGGCGCCCCTCCGCCTGCACCACCCCCTGCCCCAGAGGCTGCGGTGGCTGCCACCAGCTGCTGCGGCCACACCAGGCCACCGCTGCCGTCTGAGTCGCTGGACGCGGAGCTGAAGGCAGGCGACTCCCCCTCGCTGGCGCTCGATTCACTCTCCCCATAGCCGCCGCCGACGCCGCCGGTGGGTCCCCGGCGTCCCAGGGGCCCCAGGCGCCCGGCAGAGCACTCCGAGTCGCTGCCCGCGCAGCCATAGAGGAGACGGCGCTGAGGAGCCGACGGGGATGGGCCGGGCCCCGGGCCGCGGGCCGCCGGGGCTCGGGGACGGCCGCGGCGTCCGTCCGCAGCGTCGATCTCCGCCGTGGAGCGCCAGCGGCGGCAGGACCCCGCGGCCTGCGCCGCGAGTGTGGGCGCAGGGCCGCGACGGGGCCTCGGCGGCCGGGGCTCTTCCCGTTCGGCCGTGGGGTACTTGGGGGGCCCCGGAGGCACCGCGGCCGCGCGGCCCAACAGGCTGGTCTCAGACTGGGAGCGCGCGGCCTTGCGAGCCCTGGGCGAGCCCCGGCGGCCCGAGGCCTCCGTCATGCGTCCGCGGCGGCCGGCGGCTCGAGGACGCTCCCGGGGTGGGGACTGCTCCACGCTGCGGCCACGGGTCAGTGGTGGCGCTTTGCGGCGCGCCGCGCGGCCCGGGAGGCCGCGGGTGGCGGCCTGCGCGCCTGGGATGTACTGCGCCTTCACCAGGCGCCCCTCGGCCGGGCTGTCGGGGGGCGAGGGGGCGGCGGGCGGCGCGGCGGCAGGCTCGGGCGCCGTCTCCGACTCCCACGGCGAGGCCCAGGCGCGCCCCAACGCGGCCGGGCTGGCGGGACGGCCCCCCGCGCGCTCCACCGGGGGCTCGGGCGCGGGCCGCGCGCCTCCGGGGGGCGGGGACACGTCCGGCGGCCTCTGGCGCACGCTGTTCTGGCGCCGCGGGCCCCCGTCCGCGCCCCCGGGACTGGTCCGGGGCTGGCCCGCCCCCCGGCGGCGGCGCCTGCGCAGGAGCGCCGAGATGTAGCCGTCCAGGGGCCGCCCCGCGCCGGGCGCGTCCGGCGAGTCCGCGGGAGGACGGACGCAGGGCCGCGGGCTGCGCAGCGCCACGGCGTGCAGGGGGCTGGGCGTCAGGAAGGGCCCCGCGCGGGCCCGTCGCTCCGCGGACGAGCAGGCCTCGGGGCCCGCAGAGCCCGCTGCCGTCGGGTAGGGCGCCGAGTATGATCGCGGCACGGCTGCCCGAGCGCTCACCGCCTCTGGAGCGCTTGGACTGGCGTCTCCTGGGGAGGGAGGCAAAAAAAAAAAAAAAAAAAAAAAAAAAAAAAGTCTCTCGAAGCCGTTTCTCGGTGAGCCTCGGAGGGTGCAGTGGCCTACCCCTCCTCTTCCGCCGTCATCAGAAACCCTGCTCTCCCCTTTTCCCTCGTAGCAGGTTCATAACAAAATCTTGACAAGACCCCGAATGGGCTGCCCTGCCCCCGCCTCTCTGACCTCCACCTCTGACCCCTCTCCTCTGTAATTACAGATCTCCGGCCGGCTCCATTGGCCTCCTGGTTGCACATGCCAGCCTCACGGCCTTTGCACTTGCTGTTCCCACCACCTGGAACACTCTTCCCTGAAGATATCTGTTTGGTCCACTCCCTCACTTATTTTAGGGCGCCACTCAGATGGCATAGTCTCAGTGACATCCTCCCCGGGCCATGTCTTCTGAAATTGCAACTTCCTCCCCGATTCAAAAGGGGATACCCTCCCTAGTCCCCTTCCCTAACTTCCTGCTCACAGTATGTCTGTATCTTACTTGTATATTATCTGTTTCTCCCACTGGAAAGTCAGCTTCATGAGGACAGGGTTTGGTTTGGTTTTCTTTTCTTTTCTTTTTTTTTTTTTTTGTCCACTGCTGTGTCCCTCGCCACTAAGATAGGGCTACGCTGGCACATAGTAGGGGCTCGGAAACTTACTTGTATACATGAGCAATAGCAGTTCCTGTTTACCGAGTGGCCACCTGTGTGCCAAGTCCAATAGCAATTAGGGCTGAGGCTCACTGAATATGCAAAACTTCCCTATGACGTAGGTGCTGTTATCAGTCCCATTTTAACCGACAGAGAAACAGAGGCCCAGAAAGAAGCAACAAGCTCAAAAATCACATGAAGGGGGAATGTCACAGCCAGAATTCGAATCCAGGTCAGTCTGACTCAGAGGCTTGGGCTCAAAACCATTCTCCTACTGTCCATTCCCTGGTTCTCAGGGCCCCAACCCCACCCACCTTACCTAGGGACTTGGGCCTCTCGCTGGCATAGATGCCCCGGGGTTCAGAGGGACCCAGGCGTCCATAGGAGCCAGATCCAGAGAAGCCACTGTCCCCACAGAAGGTAGAGGGTGGTGAGTCTGGACCCCCCGTGGAACTGGGGTCTTCGTAGAAGCCTGGATTCCAAGGAGAAGAGGAGAGATAATCAGGGGCCTCGACGGGGGAAGCTAGGGGTGGGGAAAGGAAGAGACCAAGAGGCAGCCTCAGAGGTAGGGGGCAGGAGGGAAGATTGGGGTGTCCCAGGCACACCCTGCTCACCTGAGCTGCGCCCGCTCTCCTGTTCCAGGCCCCCAGACTCCAGGCTCAGATCTCCCAGCTGCTGGCCCAGGTCCCAGATGAGCCCGGGCAAGGCCTCCTGAGGGCATGAGGAAAGCAGACCGGTCAGTACGCCCCCCCAACCTTTGCCGACTAGCCCCCCACATCTCCCCAGACCACGGGTGGAGTTTCATTTTGACAAAGGCTCTGATTTCGAAAGGGTAAAAGCGGCACCGAGTCCCGGGATTCCCCCTCAAGGTCTCTGTCCCTTCATCCCATTAGAAGTCCTTGCGACGGTCTAACTCAAGTCCTTCGTGCTGCAACGACATCATCCTCTCTTAGGTGTGATGAGGTTCAGAAGGCGCCACCCCTTGCTCCCTCTCTATCAGGTGCTCCCTCCATTTGTCCTCATGGTCCCTTAACCCCTATTAGGATGTCCCTCTTTGAGTCTCAGCTCTGGTAGTGGTCTTGCTGTGAGGGTAATTCGCTGCTACAGGTTGGTGTCCAGGACCCAGCAGATCTCTTAGCCATGGGTCCACCTTCTCCAGTCCTTGACCTTCTCTTCTCCGATGCTCCCGTTCCCCCCCCCCCCACTGTCCCTTAGCAAAGCAGCAGAAAGTCCTTCTGCAAGGCTTCCTTAAGTCCTTCCTGCTGCAGACCGATTCTTTCCCTCGTGTGGAGAAAAGAGGCACACCACGATGAAGTAAGTCCCTTGCTCCTTCTCTGGGGAAGAACCACCTCCCCCCACACCCCCTGGAAAGTCCTTCTGTGAGTCTAGCCTTAGTAGTACTACAGCAATAGCCCCCAGCAAGTCAGGTTCCCTGGCCTGGGGGACCCCACCTTCCTCCTGCCCTTGCTTCATTCCCACCCGGAAGCCACCCCCTCCCAACCTCGTGTCTGCCCCTCGCCCCTCGTCCCCATGAGAAATTTCTGTCCAGTCTGTCCCGGATCCTTCTTGCTGCGGGAAATGAGCATTTCTTATCAGGGGAGAATGAATGAAGCTGAAAACCCTTTTAGGGGAGCGGCAGTCACTAGGGATGGGGGTAGGGGCTAAAACAACACGGATGGGGCCTCCGAGACACTAGGGCTTCACCCCGTTTTGGAAAACAGATCCAGGGAGAGTCCCACATGGGTCTGGGTGAGGCCAGAGGTGGCAGCAGCCGCGGGCTGACGGTTGACCCTCAGACAAAAGCGGCTTGTCTGGACGGCGGGAGGGAAGGGGGAGGAGGGAGGAGCTGGGAGGCCAGGCGCCTAGCCCTGCCTATTTAGGGCAGAAAGACCGGCCGGCTCCCTCGCAGACGCCCCCCCTCCCCCAGCTTCCTACTCCTGCGGCGGCTCTGCTGGGCCCGCGTCCTCCCCCCTCCCCCCCAACAGAAGCCCCCATCTGGGCTTGTTTATGGGAGGAAAGTCAACAAGTCATTCCACTTTGGGCTCCTGCCCTGGGCCTTGCAGAGATGCTCAGGGTGGCTTCATCTTTGAGCAGAACCCAGGGGGGCAGCCCAACTGTGCAGTATCGGGGTGGCTCGAAAAACTCCCGGACGGCCCCTGTATGCCCCGAGTCGTGTCCCCCCCTACTAATCGCCCCCACCCCGCCTCCCCTTTCCCTCTGCCGCGGCCACACTGGCCTCCTTGCTGTTCCGGGAGCCCGCCTTGCGCCTTGCGAGCTCCTACCTCCGTGAAGATCTGTTTCCCCTGAATTTCCTCCTGGCTCACTCCCTGCTCCGTTCAGATCTTCGCTTGCCTGATGCCCTCCTCTGACCAGTCTTTCCAAAATAGCTCCCCTGTCATTCCGCACCCGATGCCCTGCTTTTATTCCACCCCCACCCTCCCCCCCCTGCAGCTACAGAGCAGTAAGGACCTCCTGGCTCAGAATGATACATCGGGTTGTCGTTTGTTTATTGTCTGCCTCACTAAATGTCATTCCTGGAAGGCAGAGAGTTTTGTCTGCTTTGTCGGGCGCAGCGCCCTTCCCCCACCCCCACCCCCACCCCCCAGTGCCTCGCACAGTGCCGGACACACAGTAGGCGCTCAGGAAATGTTTGATGAGGGAATGAACCTATACAGCAGAATACTATACAGCTGTCAAAACGGAAGGAGGCCATTTGTGTATAGAATCATCACCAAGACAGAGGTGCCGAGCAGAAAAGGAAAGGGCATAGCGTAAGCATGAGTCAGAATTACCTGAAGGGCAAGGTTCGCACCTAAACTGGGTCCCACCTCCAGAGCGTCTGATTCCAGTCTGGAGCCCAATTTGCATACCTTGTAAGTTCCTTTGTGCTCTTGCTAGTTCCCCCCGCCACACTTTGAGAACCGTTGGCATTATCTCCTGGGACCTCACCCAAGAGACCGAAATTTGTTAAAAAAAAAAAAAAAAAAAAAAGGAAAAAGAAAAGAAGCGAAGCGTCGGGCACCTGGGTGGCTCAGTGGATTAAGCATCTGACTTTTGGTTTTGGCCCAGGTCATGATCTTATGGTTTGTGAGTTCGAGCCCTGTGTCAGGCTCTGCGCTGACAGCATGGAGCCGGCTTGAGATTCTTTCTCCTTCTCTCTCTGACCCTCTCCCATTCGTGCTCTCTCTCTCTCTAAATAAACTTAAATTTTTTTAATAAAATAAAAATTAAAAAGCAAAGCAAAACAGTACAGTTCTTGGTAGGTAAGCTGTTGAAGAGGTCTGGAGGGGCTCGACACCAAGGGGACGACAGTGTTGATCTCAGAGGAGACCCTGGGTGACCCGGAGCATGTTACTTCCCCTCCCTGGGCCCTGGTTTCCTTCTCTGTAACATGGCTTTCAACTCCCTCTCTTACGGGGTGTCATAGGATTAAACGAGCTAAAACAGCAGTTCCTTTTAAGCTCTTAATAAATGCTAGCTTTTATTATTACACGAAAGCTCTGAATTTTTTTTTAATGTTTATTTATTTTTGAGAGACAGAGAGAGAGAAAGAGCACTAGCCAGGGAGGGGCAGCGAGAGAGGGAGACACTGAATCGGAAGCAGGCTCCAGGCTCTGAGCCGTCAGCACAGAGCCTGACACGGGGCTCGAACTCGTGGACCTCGAGATCATGACCTGGGCCGAAGTCAGACCCTCAACCGACTGAGCCCCCCAGGAGCCCCCATAGCTCTGAATTTCTAACAAGGAAAATATAAAATCGTGTTTTACTTGTGTGATTAAAAATAAATGTGAAAGGATAGCTTTGGGAGCCGGGGGTAAGTTCTGCCGGTCTCATTTCAGTTCTTGCACTGCAGGGATGAGGAGTTGGGGGGACCGACAGGAGAGGCCTCTCCCTGCCCCACGCCTGGACCCTCTACCACCCTAGTCTACACACTCCCACTGTTTGTAAATTTGACCCCACCCCTTCCAGGTGCAAAGCGATGATGACTCTTTAAGAAGGACCTTGGCCTGAATCTGGCTCCCTGTGTCCCTGTGTGCCCCTCATCCTCTTTTTTTTTTTCTTCTTTTTTTTCGCAAACCCTTCTGCCAGTGGGCCTGCCGCCATCCAGGGAGCGTCAACGTGCGTGTGGTTACGACCCCTGGAGACCCCTTTTGCCCAAACTTTTCCAGACTTTTGTCCCCACCCCCACCCCCCACTGCTCGTCCAGTTCCCTTTACCTCTATTAGGAAGTCCTTCTGCAAGTCTAACTTCAGTCCTTCTTGCTGGAAGGGGACCCTTTCTCTTGGTGGGAGGGAACGGAACTCCTACCCCCATCCAGGATTCTTGCCTCTTTTCTCCAAATAGCCCTAGTCTTTACCTACATTCCCCACCATTCCTCTTAGAAACCAATGGAGTCTGGCTTCAGTCTTTCTTGCTTCAAAGGGTGTGTATTCCTGGGGCGGGCGGGAAGGGGGGGTGCAGGGTGAGGGGTGGGAGGGGGAAGTATCCTGAGACAGAGGCTCAGGGATCAGAGGAGGTCCCCACACCCTCCTCAGAAGGACCCAGGAACCCCCAGCAGCAGAGGAGTTTATATTTAGCGCTTCTCTGTTCCTCCCTCGGTGCCGCTGTCTCTCTCCCGCTGCCTGCCACCGCCTCCTCCCTGACGCTGGGACGGAGCTTTGCCTGGAGAGTGTGGGGGAAAGAGGCCTCTCCACTACCACCTCCTGGGGGGTGGGGGCAGCCGGAGGGGCGGGAGAAGGGGGGAGACTTAGGGCCAGGGATGGGGCGGCTGAAGGACAGAGAGAGGAGACTGAGGCAGAGAGAGGGTGAGACTGAGGGACAGGAAGGAAGGACACAGCCTGCCCATCCCCGTGCTTTCTCCCTCTCCTCGTAGGGTGGGAGGTGCCTTCCCAGGCCCAGCCAGCTTGGGGGGGGGGGGAGCTGGGTGAAGGCCCCCACCAGGCGTCTCCAACTTTGGGAGGGGGTGGGGCCTTCCACAGCTGTTTCTGTTTCCCGAGAAGAATGTGCAGGGTCCCGCTCCCGGTCGGGGGAGGGGCTGTGCGTGCAGCCCCGGAGTCTGGCTGCAGACCCCCCCCTCCCCATTTCCCATCTGGGGAGGGGGCAACGGAGGTCAGCAGCGGGGAGAGCCCCCTCCCCCAGCCACCCCGGCTCGGGTTTCCCCAAACGGGAAACTCTGACCACACACACAGGCTTGGGGACAGGATCTGCAAGGGGAGCCCGAATCTGGGGCCTGGCAGCCTGGGGGGAGGGGAAGGGAGAGACAGGGACAGGGACTTGGGGCCGGAAGAGAGAGGTGCAGAAATGCAAGAGAAGCCTAGGGACACAGAGAGACACACAGAGGATTAAGAAGGATAGAAAGAGACACTGAGAGAAGTCACAGAGATGTGGCAGTTGGGGAGAGAGAGGGAGAGAAATCCAGGAAGAGGTCAGGAGAATGAAAGAATGTCAGAGAAGGACAGAGGGCTGGTGCTCCTCAAGTCGTCCTGGAGACCTCTGCCTCATTCTCCACCCTTAGAGCACTCAGGGAGTTCCGAAGTCCGGCCCCCCCCTCCCCATGCTGCCTCTACCTGCCTCGTCTGGGGTTAACCAAGGCTGGGACCAGGTAGGAAAGGAGGGAAAGTGTCACCAGAGTCAAGAACACCTCGGGGGTCCTCAGGGACAGCAAGCTTCCTCTCAGCGGTGGTCCCCCCCCTCAGGAGGCCCGAGGATGCCCTCCCCCCCACCCCGCCCCCTCTGGAGATCTCCAAGCACACCGGGACTTAGGGAAGATGGAGCCCTGGTAGCGGGGCCAGAGGGGAACATGTTTGGATCCGGGCTGTGTGACCTTGGGTGAGTCACTTGCCATCTCTGAACCTCAGCTTCTTTCTCTGTAAAATGGGGACTATCACCCCCCGCTCCCCCAAGCTGCACGAAGACCCCGCATGCCAAATACTCGGCCCAGGCTTGACACAGACTTAGCGTCCGGAAGGATTTTCTCTGGGGAAGGGGTCTGTGCATTTCACGAGGCCCCGGCGGAGGCGATGCAATCCCCCCTTCCCCAGTTTGGGGCTGAGGAGGCCGGATCCCGCCCGCCGCCCATACTCCCCGGTCCCCAGCCCCACCCCCTGTCCTTTCCCCCTCCCCCACCGCCACGGGTGTCTGAGCATCCAACCGAGACAGACAGACAGATAGACACACACGGGGGCGGAAGGATGGACGGACAGGCGGCCCCTCACCAGCTGCTCCTCCAGGGCCGCTGCGGCCCGGCGCGCCGCCGCCGCATCTTCGTCCTCATCGGCGTCCTCCTCGTCCTCGGCCTCGGCGCCCCCCATTCCGGGCTGGGCCAGCCGCAGCGCCTGCTGCACGCGGTACTCCTGCCTCTCCCGGAGCCAGTGCAACTCGCAGAGCCCGGCCAGGCTGCCCTCCAGCCAGCCCCGCAGCCGGCCCCGCTCGGGGCTCACCGGGAACGAGAAGGCCCGGATCATGGCTGCGGCCCCCCACCCCAGCCCGGCCGGGCCCCACGGCCACCCCTCTCCGGGTCCCACCTCCCCGCCCCAACAGCCCGCCTGCCTGCCCGCCCGCCCGCTGGCCCGGCTGTCACCGTCTCATCTGCATAGGCGCCCGCCCATTGGGCCGCCCACCCGCGCCGTATCTGCATGGCCACGCCCCCGGCGACAGAGCAGCCGCCGCCCATTGGCTGGTACCCGCCTTTACGGAGATGCTCGGCGGTGCACCGGCGCCCCCCAACGCGACGCATGCTCGCAGCTTCCTACTCGCTTGGCTTCTGGGCGGCCTCGCCACGCCCCGCCGCTCGCCAGCCTCGGGGTCCTAGTCACGCCCCCTCTCGCGTCACAATGAAACAAGTCCGCCCTTGCTTCAATGTCATTGGTCCGTGCCTCCCGGGTCCCGCAGCTGGTTCCGCCCCCTTGCGGGCGAGCTCAGGCTACCATTGGACTGTCCCGCGAGAGGGGAAGGGGTGATCTATAAATAGAGAATGGGTCCACGTGACAGTTTGGCAGCTGTTCCTCTCCCCTACTCCTAGCAGCCCTGAGCTACTGAGGCTGTGCAGGGGGCGGTGAGGATTATTGAGTCGAGCCCTGATTTTGCCTCCTCTTCCACGAAGCCTTCCCAGACACTCAGCTGTATAACTAGAGGACCAGGCCAGCTTGAGACCGGCATCCTCCCGTAAAATGATGCTTCTGAGCGGGACCGGCTTCACCAGCGTGTGACCAGCTTAGGAGGGCCCTGCGCTTGGTTTAATATCAGGCTGTTGCTGTCTTGAAATTCTCATTTCTTGAACAAGGGGCCCTGCATTTTGATCTTGCAGCAGGCTTCCCAAAGTATGTAGACAGTCTTAACTTCTAAGAGTCTGAGATCGAACACATCCCAAATTCTGAAATTATAAGACCAGCCTGGGTGGAAGATTCTATAATGCGACCAGAACAGAATCTGAGCGTCTTTTGTCTCCCAGATCGTATGGGGTATTGCGTTCACCATTCTACGATCCCAGGAGCCTTTGTTCTGCGTTCTAAGAGGCTTTGTTCTAAGGCCTTCTAAGATGCTCTGTTCTCAACGTTCTGTGGTCCTAAGGGTCTGAGCCTGACATTCGTTTCCCAGGTTCCCTTCTGGCTCCCCTGGCTCCACGAGCCGGGGCTGGCGCCCCCTCAGGCGGCCAGCCGGTGTCACTACGCCGAGTGTGCGTCCCTACAACCTTCAAGATCTAGCTCGAGTATTCATACCCATTTCTCAGACAGACATTGACTCCCTAAAGGCCAGGGCCCAGAAGATCACGTGAGAAGCTCGCTCTTATATGACCCCCCCCCCCACCAGGAGACCTTCTGGTCGTGAGCTGGAGAAGCAGTGGTAGTCTTGAGAGCTTAGACTCTGGAACCAGACTAGGGGGTGGGGGTGGGGGTATGAGCCCCAGCCCTGCCACTTTCTAGCTGTGTGACTTTGAGAAACTTGATTAGCTTCTGTGCCTCACTTTCCTTATCTGTATGATGGGGGTCATAATACTGTCTACCATATAGAGTCATTCTGAGGATTGCGTGAGATATGTGTCCAGTGCCTTCTATGTAGAGTCACAGATGCGTCTGATAAATAAGCACAAAATAATCTAGTGAGTGTCCCAAGGAGAAAAATGAGCTTGGACTTCAGTAGAGACAAACTGTAGTCAATCTCCTTCTTGTTTAAGACAGACCTAGACTGTCCTTAAACTGTCTTAATTTTCCAACAGTGGGGAGACAATCGAGATTCCTGATAGGTGGATCTAAGGATCTCAGTCTCAAACAAGATTTTCTTAGTAGTTAGTGTCTGGGGGTGATGTCAGGATTGGTTTTCTATCTCTGGTGTTTGTGCAAAGCCGGTTGAACCATTTCTTGCATAAAATGTTGGATCTGAAACTGATTCAGGATTTGGTCACTGGGCATTCAAAGATGGGTATTCCAAGGAAGACAAATAAAAAAAGAGAATTATTAAGGGTTGAATAAGGGAGTAAAACCAAGATTTGAGGCCCAGGGGTAGCCAGTTGACAGGGTTCCAAGAAGGAGATAGAGAGAGACCCCTGGTTGATGGAGTCAGAACGGCGGTCACAATTCTGCAGATATCCTCATTGGCCTCTTTTCTTTTTTAAATTTATTTATTTATTTAGAGAAGGGGGCACATTGCACGTGTGAATAGAGTAGGGGCAGAGAGAGAGAGAGGGAGAAAGAGAATCCCAATCAGGCTCCGCACTGTCAGCACAGAGCCTGACTCAGGGCTCGATCTCACGAACCACGAGATCATGAGTTGAGCTGAAATCAAGAGTCGGATGCTCAACCAACTGAGCCACCCAGGCGCCCCACCTCGTTGGCCCCTTGATGTTCCCACTGATGATGATGATGTCTGAGGAGTCCCTGGAAATGAACATGCGGCAG
The DNA here is from genome assembly GCA_028646485.1 of Cryptoprocta ferox. Classification (NCBI taxonomy): domain Eukaryota; kingdom Metazoa; phylum Chordata; class Mammalia; order Carnivora; family Eupleridae; genus Cryptoprocta; species Cryptoprocta ferox. The sequence continues at coordinate 8,516,346 of CM053563.1, read as the reverse complement.
AAACTTCCAACTGTAACATACAAGTCCCTCCCTTGGAAGCCCCCCGCCCTGGGTGCAAAAGTTGCCCAAACCTGGTTGGAGGCCATATTAAGTCCTCGGAGCTTACTGCTAAGCATTTGGCTCCTTTGATGCTAATGAAAAAGGGGGTCACAGTCATCTTAGATCTTGTGTCTGCATGGTGACTTTCAGCCTTCCCAGGATGCGGCCGATGTCTTACATTGGTGGGGAATTCGGTGAGGGGTGGAAAGAAGAAAGAGTGAAGTTGAGACATTAAAGGAATGAAGGGGGGGGGGTTGAAACTCTGGAAAGGACTTACAGGGTTGGCAAGATAACAGAAGCCAGTCCAGCTGGTAGGTAGGTACCAGTCTGCAAAACCTTCACACATACGGCATGCCTCACTGGGGGCAATCCAAGACTCATGGAAATAATTGTCTTATTTATCCGAAGGGGTCAGAAAATAAATGTTCGTTAAAGATGGAACAGCAAGGAGAAGACTCAAGGACGGGACTGGGACCACGTAATGAGTCACGCGAGGGGTGATGCCGCTTGCTGCCAAGAGCAGTTGTGAGCGGCACCGGTTGACTTGGGATCGGTAATATTTTGAGAGTTGGAAAATCTGGGTGAGTTCAGTGAGGAGGCGGTTCCTGCCATTACGGTTGTGTTGGTGTCATTTTACCACATTTCCGGAGACGGAGTCCCATGGAGGGGCCGTGAGGCAGGTTGTGAAGGAGCAGAGAAATCCTGACTCATTGATGCTAGGGAGAGGGAGACGTTACTGTCACAACCAAGCGGTGAGTTAGAAGGAGTCTTTGAGGGGTACGCGAGACAAGGCTCGATCCGTCTGCAGCTCATCCCATTTCCTAATCACGTCACATTCTGAGGCACTGGGGGAGAAGACTTCAACGGGAGGGGATGCAATCCAACCCATCGATGCCTCAGAAGCCACTGGAGTTGCGTTTTAGTCTTGGGTCGAGATGACATTCATGGCGGGATACATTCCCCCTGTGGCTAAGGTTAGCCTTCAGGTGCGAAGTTGGGTCCTAAACGTTGTGCTTGTGACTTACACAGCTGTAACCTGTCCCTAGATGCCTTGTGTCTCTGTGGGGTACGTGTTGAGTGTCAGTGAGTGAGCTGAGCGGGGGAATCATCCACAAACTGGATGGGGGCGGTGGGTATTGCAAGGGAAAACCACCCCCCTCAAGTTAGCATTCAGAGTCCCCGGAAAAGGAAGGAGGGGCCTCAGGGAAATTGTGTCCCGGTGTATTGTTGACTTTCCCAGGTGAAAACAAAAAGATCGGGATGTAGAGGGATATGAAAGAATGTTGTGTAGACGAGGGGTTAATACGGTAATGTGGGTGGGCCTGGAAGGTGTAGGGAGGCAAAGACAGTGTTTGGATTGGGAACTCGCAGAGACCTAGGTTTGACTCTTTTATTTATGACCTACGGGTCTTTGGCTAGCCATGTGCCAAAGGTAACTGATGAAGTGTGAAGTGGGGTTCATGAGCAAATGGCTAAGAAAGAATCCTTAAGACGTTATTGGTTCAAAAAGGTGATTTTTGAAAAAGCGCGAGGACGGACCCGTGGGCAGAAGGAGCTGCGCCAGGTTTATAAGTGACTGGTTATATACTTTTTAATTAGTGGAGGGAGGGCTAGCGTAAGTCTCTAAGGAATTTGGAAGCAAGGCTTTCAGGACCTTGAGGGGCTAGCTGCTAAGGTTACCTTTAGTTTTTTTTTTTTTTTTTTTAATGTTTCTTCGTTTATGAGAGAGACAGAGAGACAGAGCGTGAGTAGGGGAGAGGCAGAAAGAGAGGGAGACACAGAATCCGAAGCAGCCTCCAGGCTTCAGAGCCCGATGCGGGGCTCGAACTCGTGAACCGTGAGATCATGACCTGAGCTGAAGTCAGAGATGATAAGTCAGTTTCAGGAAGGGCATGAAGGTTTTACGTGCACTTCGAGAGGCTCAGCTTCCAGGATGCACCCTGTGTTGTTGAGTTCTTGAGGCCCAAAGAGAATCAGACTCAGAATCAAGATATGGGTCAGTGTATCTTGCTTGAATGTGTGGGCTTGAGCGAGAAGTTGATTTTTTTTTTTTTTTTGAGGGGGGCGGTGTGTTAGCGGACTAACTTGGATAGGAACAGTCGGGGACCATGAGAGATAGGCTTTCTTGTGAACATGAAATCTGAATGTCCAGGATTGAAAGAATATCGCTTCCCGAAAGAGCTCCTAGAGTAGAGGGATGCCTGGGTGACACAGTTGGTTAAATGTCCGACCCTTGATCTCGGCTCAGGTCGTGATCTCACAGTTGTGAGCTTGAGCCCAGCATTAGGATTCTGTCTCTCCTCTCTGCCCCTCCCCTGCTTGTTCACGTCCTCTCTCTCTCTCTCTCCAAAAATAAAGAGACGTAAAAAAATTTTTATAAAAAGATTTACTAGAGTAAATTTACTGGTAAGAAACCGTACTGGGCAGTGAGGGGGCCTAATGAGGACCAGGGTGCCTTAGACAAGCATCAACTGCACGGCAAACTGGGGTTTCGTCAAAGTCATAGCTGTGTACTCAGGGAAGGGGAGGGGGACTGGGCGATATTTATGGGGAGGGCGTGGCCCCTGGGGTAGGATACCCACTAATGGGGGGTAGTCATTTCCCCAGTGGCTTCAGGGATATTTATGGACACGGAGAAAGCCTGCCAGAAGGGAATCCTTAGTGACTAAATCTTACCCTCGAATTTAGTGTCCCTTTTTTTTTTTTTTAATTTTTATGTTATTTATTTATTTTTGAGAGACATAGAGAGACAGCACGAGCTGGGGAGGGCAAGAGAGAGAGGGAGACACAGAATCTGAAGCAGCCTCCAGGCTCTGAGCTCGCTGTCAGCACAGAGCCCGACGCGGGGCTCAAACCCACGAACTGTGAGATCTTGACCTGAGCCAAAGCCAGACGCTTAACCAAGTGAGCCACCCAGGCGCCCCAAGTGTCCCTTTTCTTTAGACTCCCTACAAGTGCCTCTGTCAAAATCAGGATTGGTGGTATCCAATGGCCCTGACAGGATGGGCTTTTTTTTTTTTCAAATTCAAGTTATGGGGCCTTAAGTGACACTGTGTGGCTTTGCTTTGATGTGCCATGGCATCCCCGTGATATTGGACTACCTCATGGAATTCTGCAATCAAGGCATTTCCCCAGCTAAAGTTATGGGTTTTTTTTTTAAGTTTTAATTTCTTTATTCATTTAAATAATCTCTACACCTAAAGTGGTGCTTGAACTCATGACCCTGAGATCAAGAGTTGCATGCTCTTCAGGGGCGCCTGGGTGGTTCAGTCAGTTGAGCATCCAACTTTGGCTCAGGTCACGATCTCACAGTTCGTGGATTCGAGCCCCGCATCGGGCTCTGTGCTGAATGCTTGCTCAGAGACTGGAGCCTGCTTCGGATTCGGTGTCTCCTTCTCTCTCTGCCCCTCCTCCACTCATGCCCTGTCTCACTTTGTCTCTCAAAAATAAATAAATGTAAAACAAATTTAAAAATTTCTCTTTACTTATTGAGAGAGAGAGAGAGAGAGACAGAGAGAGGAGTGGGGGAGGGGCAGAGTGAGAGGGAGACGCAGAATCTGAAGAAGACTCCAGGCTCTGAGCTGTCAGCACGGAACCTGACGCAGGGCTCAAACTCATGAACCGTGAGATGAAGTCGGACACTTAACCAACTGAACTGAGCCACCCAGGTGCCCAATGAGCTTCTTTAAATCAAAGAGCTGTAGCTCTGGATTATCAACAATAACCAAACTATGGAGAGAGTCCAAATGTCCATTGACCAATGAATGGATAAAGAAGACGTGGTGCGCGCGCGCGTGCGCGCGCGCGCGCACACACACACACACACACACACACACAGGAATATTACTCAGCCATCAAAACGAATGAAACCTTGCCATTCGCAATGACGTGGATAGAGCGGAATGTATTAGGCTAAGGGAAATAAATCAATCAGAGAAAGATAAATACCATATGCTTTAACTCATATGTGGAATTTCAGAAACAAAACAGATGAACATATGGGGTGGGGGGAAGAGAGAGAAACAAACCACAGGAGACTCTTCACTGTAGAGAACAAATCATGAGTTGACAGAGGGAGGTGGGTGGGAGGTGGGCTAGATGGGTAATGCCTCCTTAGTGGAGGGCACTTGTAATGAGCACTGGGTGTTTTATGTAAGTGATGAATCACTGAATTCTACTCCTGAAACCAGTATTGCCCTGTATGCCAACTAAAATTTAAATTAAAAAAATGAACAGGGGTGCCTGGGTGCTCCGTCGGTTAAGTGTCTGACTCCTAATTTCCGCTCAGGTCATGATCTCACAGTTCATGAGTTCAAGCCCTGAATTGGGCTCTGCGCTGTCACTGTGGATGGAGTCTGCTTCGGATCCTCTGTCGCCTGTCTCTCTGCCCCTCCCCTGCTCACTCGGGCTCGCTCTCAAAAATAAACAAACAAAAAAACAAAAAAGGCTGGGTGACCAAGAGGAGCTGGAGGGCAGGGGTCCAAGGTGGAGCGATGTTCCCTCTGCCTACAACCTCCGGACCAGAATGAAGCTTGAGAAGTCAACTCGGAAGGCTTGCCTTCCTGACCCCAGGCTCGCTTGAGACTCCCCCATCCCAGCCATACCCACTCTGGGTCCTCCCTGTCCCTAGACAAGTCTGTCTCTCCACTGGATGGCGAACCCCGAGGGCAGAGGCTGGGTGCTCTCAGGCACCACTGTGTCCCTAGCATCACCGCCACAGTGTGACAGATGGATGAAACCGTGAATGCGCACATCCTGCGTGTAGAGAAGTCACCGCGTCGATTTAAAAGAAAATACTAAATATTGCGCATCAGTCTTCCACTATGGCCCAGACTTGCGCTAACTGCGTTGTCCTTATCCTTAGTTGTGATTAGTAGTAATGCCGCCAACCAAAAAAGGGGATCAAACAAGCCGTGAGATTACTTTGCTCCAAACCCTCCACGCGTCCAGTCGAGCTCCTCCATCTGTCCTCCCCTCCGGGCTTACTCCTTCCTTCTCGAACTCTTCCCCATCCTCTTTCTGCTCCTCTCCGTACCTTCCCTCCTCCAGTCCTCCCTCCAGATTTCCCACCAGAGTTGGTCCTCCTTCCCAGAGTCCTCCGCCTTAAGCCCCCTCCCCGCCACCTCTCCCACCCCCGCTCCCTCCCGCCTCCCTTTCAGGAAATATGCTCTTTCCAGGCAAACTCCGTCTCCGTGAACAACAGATTCGTGATACGAGAGTGCAGTGTGGCCAGAGACCCAGGCCATGGGGCCAGAGATGAGTTCGTTTTAATTGCTGGGGAATTCACGTTGGAAATACTGCCCCCCTCCATCGACCCCCGCCGGGCTCCTCCCCCGGGGCTGGTGTCATCCGGTTTGGGCAGGAAGCCGCTTCTCCTTAGATGGACCAGTTCCATGAGATGGTGCGGGAGGGCGGCTCTCCGGGGACTGGAGGACAGCATCATGGGGCAGCCAGGGCGGGAGGACGGGGCCTCAGAGGACGCTGATGCGCTCGGCCAGCCCCTGCATCTCGTGATCCTGCGGCGGGAGGGCCCCACCAAAGTCCCCATCGGCGGGCAGGCCAGGCCCGGGCAGCGGGTGCTCTGCCACGAACTGCTCCCAGCGCGCGTCGTCACTCTCGTGCGTGATGTACCGCTCGCCCATCTTCCCTTCCAGCTCTCGGAGATCCAGCCACGTCTGGTACTCCTGAGGCCCCGGAGACCGAGGGTTAGCTGGCACAGAGCACACAGCGCCCGCCCGCACCTCATCCACCCAGCGGGTGACAGGCCGGGTACCACGGAAGGTGAGGCCACACCCCCCGCAACCGGTCCAGCCAATGGAAATTCGGCTCCACCTCCTTCTACAGCCCAGCCAATGGGAATCTCAGCTACGTTCGACGGAAAATGTACCTGCATCCTTCACCACCGACACAACCAATAAGCCATCTGGTTCCACCCCTTACTCCTACCCAGCCAATAGGACCTCCCTCCCCGTTCGCTCTCAGCCCCGCCCCCTGCATCACCTGTAACCAGGGGTGACTGAGAGATTTGTCCACGCTGTAGCGCTTGCGCATCTTCACCTGCAGCAGGTTGTTGATGAGGTCAATGGCTGCACGGGAAGGAGACAGTTCAAGCCCTGCGCGCTGAGGGGCCGCCCCTCCTCCAACTGGCCACTGCAGCCTACCTGCCTACCGCCCAGGGCCTTCCCTCTGCATGGCCCCGGGTGGCTCACCTGCACCACTCACTCACCCACCCCTTTCCTCATTAAATTACCATTTTGTCTACCCCTCCCCCGACAGTGCACACACACTAGCTCTTACATCTCTGCACCAAGCCTCTCCCTCAGTTTCCCCATTCCCATGTCACCGTCATAAGCTTCGTCATACAGAACATCCAGGAATACCCGGACTACTCCTCGCTTAATATTTTTCATTAAGTATACAATGGCATATTACTTGATGATCACCAAGAATGAAATCTTGTCATCTGCGACAACCGGATGGAAGGGTGTTTTATAGTAAGTGAAATAAGTCAGTCACAGAAAGATAAATATCATACGATTTCACTCATATGTGGAATTTAAGAAATACAACAGATGAACATAGACGACAGGAAGGAAAAATAAGATAAAAACAGAGAGGGAGGAAAATCATAAGAGACTCTTAAATACAGAGAACAAACTGAGGGTGGCTGTGGGGAGGTGGGGGGATGGGCTAAATGGGTGATGGGCATTAAGGAGGGCACTTGTTGGGATGCCCATGTAAGTGATGAATCACTAAATTCTACTCCTGAAACCAATATTACACGATATGTTAACTAACTTGGATATAAATAAAATTATAAAAAATATATACTTTTGTTTAAGCCAAACCATTTGTCCAAGATATACTGTGGACAATGCAAACTGAAATACAGTACATACAGTAAGCTGCCATCTGTGTAAAAAGGGGAAATAAAAGAATATATGTCCACATATTTGCTTGCATATATTTAAATTGTTTATAACTTAAAAACATTTTTAATGTTTTTATTTTTGAGAGAAAGAGAGACAGAGCATAAGCAGGGGAGGGGCAGAGAGAGAGAGGGAGACACAGCATCCGAAGCAGGCTCCAGGCTCTGAGCTGTCAGCACAGAGCCCGACGTGGGGCTTGAACCCACGAACTGTGAGATCATGACCTGAGCCAAAGTCGGACGCTCAACCGACGGAGCCCCCCAGGTGCCCCGCCTTCTGTATATTTGAGCCATGGGAGTATTTAAGCAAAACTCGACAGCATTTGGTTTTAAGTCACTTCACTTTTTAAAAATCCATTTTTCAAGGTGAGAATGAAAATATCGCATCACCCCGGTCAATGAAAATCCAAAGATCACTTGCCACGCACAAACATAAAATGAAAATAAAACAAAATTATTAGACAGGCAGTCGTGCTTTCCTGCAGGAGGCCCAGCGACAGGCCTGAACTTTAGGAAAAGGAGAATTAGCGAGAGTCAGGCATTCAAGACAAGCCATCACTCATCCGAGACCGTCTCCTTGAAGAACAAGGACTCACTGCGTCAACCCCTCTGAGCACAGGCCTTGTCCACACCGCCTCCCTCACACACGACCGTCCACACCAGATTCACTCACAGGCTTGATGCACTGAGTGGGCCCCAGAGGACAATGCTGAGGACCCCCAGTATTACTCCAGTACTCATGAAGGTTCTTATCACCTGGTGCTTCCCTCTCTCAGGCTCACCAATGCTGTCTTTTTCTGCACTAACCCCCATGGCACCCCCCCCCCCGCCTGCTCCATGAGGCCACATCCCTCTAGGGCCCTTCCCTCCTCGACAATCTTCTCCTCACAGTGACCTTCTCTCCCACTCATCCCAGTGTTCCCAGAACCTAGGACAGTCAGTACCGGGCGCACAGTAGGCACTCAGTGTGTACTTGTTGAGTAAACTGTTAGGAATAGCGATTGCCTTATAACCTCCCTCCCATACTCTGTCTTCCTGAGCTCCCCGGTCCCGCGACCTGCCCCCTTGTTCTTACAGCCTCCCCACATGGCCGCAGTATCTTAGCCCCGCCGTAGGCGCGCCCCCGCACCTGCCTGGGGCCCCAAAGTTACAAGCCTCCCAGGGCCCAAGTCACAAGACCCAGTGTCACGAACCCGGCCACAACGCCAAAGCCCCTGAATCCCAGTGCCCGTCTCGGGCCTGGGTCCCCTCACCATGCACCCCCCCCCAAGCTTCCCTCCCATTCCCCCCTGCTTCTAGGTTCAGGTGATTTTGGTCTCAAGACGGTCTTTCTGGGAAGCTTCAGAAACCCTCCATGGCCCTGCCCCTTCCCTGGCCATGCCCCTGAACCAGTCCCTTCCCTCAGGGGACCTGCCCCCTGGTCCCACCACCCGCAAATGAGCCGCCCTCCGGCGCCACTGCTTTTGCAAGGCTAACCCTTCCGGAGTCATAACCCCAAAGACGCCAGGCCCCAGCCAATGCCTTGGGAGGAAGGATCCGCCTCTTCTCCTGGCCACCCCACCTGTTTGGCTTCCTGGGGTCCATTGGTCCCTCTCCTTGTCCCGCCCTAGACAAGCCAAACCTCGCTCAGCCCCCAAGGCGCCGTCTGTCCGCGCTTCTGGAACACTTTGTTTCCTGTGAACCAGGAACTAGGCCTGACTAGTTCCACGCAAACCCCTGAGTCGCTGCCCCAAGGTTCCAGGTCCAGGGCACCTCACCGTTTGAAGGACCGCCCTCCCCGTGGCCCCACCCACCGCTAGGCTCCACCCCCACAGTGGTGTCAGGGCCCACCTCCTTTATGGCCCCGCCCCTCCTCCCGCCCCACGCCTCGCCTCCGCCCACCTCCGGAAGAGATGCAGCTCCAGGGGCAGGCTGGGTACATGAAGGCGGCGTTCTGGATCTGGTCTTTGATGTCCTCGTCCTCGTTGAAGGGGAACGTGCCGCTGAGGCTGACGTACATGATCACGCCCACCGACCACATGTCCAGGGAGCGGTTGTAGCCCTGGTTGAGCAGCACCTCGGGCGCCAGGTAGGCAGGCGTGCCCACCACCGAGCGCCGGAACGACTTCTCGCCGATGATGCGCGCGAAGCCGAAGTCGCACAGCTTCACCTGCAGAGAGCGTGGGGTGGAGGGTCTGAAGGCGAGTTAAGGCTGCACCGGACCCAGTGTGCGCACCACCACGCCCCTCCATGGCATTCTGGACAAAACTGAATGCTGGTTCCCATCCAAGCCTCTCCTCCCACTAGTCAAGTGACCTTGGGCAAGTGACTTCCTCTCTCTGCGCTTCAGTTGCCTCATCTGTACGAGGAGGGGGATCGAACCCGCCGACCTAAAGGGCCGTCTTGAGAATTACGTGAGTTTATCCATCTAAAGCTCGTTGGATAATAAATGCCCCGTATGCCGTAAGCGCTTAATAAATGCCACCTGCCCCTATACTTCCGCCACACTGAACAGGTCTCTTAACCACCTCGTGCCTCTATTGCCTCTTTTGCACAACGGGGATCCCCAAAATCCCTACCTTAAAGGGTGGTTGTATGGATTGAAAGAATAAACACACGCCAAGTGCTGGGGGCAGTGGCTGGCTCAAAGTGAGTTTCAGGGATCTCAGGGGCAGGACCTAACTCCTCCCAGCCCCGGTGATGTCATGTGTATTGGGGATGTTAACGGCAGCTTCCTCTCCGGCTTCCCTGGGGATTAAATGGGACACCCGCACGTAAACTGCTGACCGTGACAGCCAGCAGACAGTAACGGGTGTTTGCCCACCTCTCCCTGGGTGGCGGAGGGAGTCTAGGGTCATAGATAGGCTTTGGAGCCAGCAACAGCTGAGTTCAAGGTCCTGCTCTCCTTCCCATCAACTCATAGGCACTACCACCTCTGTGCTGCCCTCTCTGCTCATGTATTGTTCCTTCCCTGCTCAAACTCCTTCTAGGCTCCCTGTGGCTCTCAAAGGCCCAAGACCCATCAAAGCCCCACGCTTCTATTGCCTGCCCTCAAAAACAGCCACAGCCCAATCCCTGACGCGATGCGAGCGCCACGCCACCCTGTGCTAAGATCCTTTTCCTTTTCTTTTATTTTTTTTAATTTTTTAATTTATTTCTGAGAGACAGAGAGAGACAGTGCGAGCAGGGGAGGGTCAGAGAGAGAGGGGAGACACAGAATCCGAAGCAGGCTCCAGGCTCTGAGCTAACTCAGCGCAGAGCCCGACGCGGGGCTCAAACCCACGAACCGTGAGATGATGACCTGAGCCGAAGCCGGATGCTCAACCGACTGAGCCACCCAGGTGCCCCTCCTTTTCCTTTTCAAAGATCCACCCTTTTCTGCAGATGTTACAATGGCATGTTACTTGGCCATGGAGAGAAATGGAAGTAGCGATCCACGTGACAGCATAAATGAGGTCTGAAAACCTCCAAGTGAGAGAAGCCCAGCGCAAAGGGCCACACAGTCTGTCGTTGGATATTCTGTTTATGCAAAATGCCCAGAATAGGCAAATCTGCAGACAGTAGATTCATGGTTCGGATGAAGGGTGGTGGGATTGGAGGACGATGGCTAAGGGGTATGGGGTGTGTTTTGGGGGTGATGAAATGTTCTAAAATGGGCTGTGGTGATGGTTGTACAACTCTGTGAATACACTAAAAGCCACTGAATTGTATACGTTGGTTTTATTTTATTTGAGCGAGAAAGACAGAGAAAGAGGGAGGGGCAGAGAGAAGGAGAGAGAGAGAGAATCCCAAGCAGGCTCTGAACTGTCAGCACAGAGCCCGATGTGGGGCTCGAACTCACGAACCATGACATTGTGACCTGAGCTGAAATCAAGAGTCAGACACTTAACCAACTGAGCCACCCAGCCACCGCCGATTGTATAGCTGAATCAGTGAATTGTATCGTGTGTAAATGGTATCTCAATAAAGCTATTTAAAAAAAAAGTAGAGATCTTCTCGCTACAGGGCCTTTGCACAGGCTGTTCCTCCTGCCTGGAATACATGTCCATCCAAAAAATTGGACTCCTACTTTCTCTTCAGAGAGGTTTTTCTCTCTGACCCTCCAAGTGGGCCATACAGTGAGGATGTGGGCTCACAGAACCATGTCACGGAACTCATTACAGGTATGACGTTATTGTGACAACATGATCAACATTCACTCTTCCCGCTGTGGTCTGTGCTGACCAATATGGTGGCCACTGGCCACTTGTGGCTACTGAGCCCTTCGATATAGCAAGTGCAATTGACAAACTAGTTTTTCTTTTATTTAATTGTCATTAATTGACATGTAGAACCGGATCCTGTGTTACATCCCAGGCTGCCTCTAACAACTGAACGATTTCCGGAAGCAGAAGGAAACTATGAGGTGGATGTGAGTTGTTTCTACTGGGAGTCAGATTCTTTTACCCTTCCAAAAGAAATGTTAGTGAGAATACTATCCTCTTTTACTATTAGGAAGAAAAAAAGATTCTGGGCTTAGTTATTGGACAACTTTTAAATATGCTTGGAACCACCTGGATAGGTCAATCTACTTCTCCAGCTGCTAATTTTATGAAATCTAACCATAAAATCAAGTATTTCCTTTTTTCCCCAAATCACATATTTCTTACGAAGATTTCATAGCTGAATTGAGATGCGTTCTAGTTGTGAAACACACACCCGATTTTGAAACTTGAGGGGCGCCTGGGGGGCTCAGTCGGTTAAGCATCTGACTCTTGGTTTCAGCTCAGGTCATGATCTCACGGTTCATGGGTTTGAACCCACATCGGGCTCCGCAGTTGAGATTCTCTCTCTCTCTCTCTCTCTCTCTCTCTCTGCCCTTCCTCGCTTGAGATCTCGATGTCAAAAATAAATAAATAACCAAAAAAAAAAAAAAAAAGAAACTTGGTATGGAAAGAAAGAATATTTCATTAATAATTTTTATGTTGGTTACATGTTGAAATGGTAATATTTGAATATACTGGGATAAAGTATATTTTTTAAAGTTAATGGGGCGCCTGAGTGGCTCAGCCGGTTAAGCATCTGACTTCGGCTCAGGTCACGATCTCGCTGTTGTGAGTTCGAGTTCTGTGTCGGGCTCTGTGCTGACAGCTCAGAGCCTGGAGCCTGCTTTGGATTCTGTGTCTCCCTCTCTCTCTGCCCCTCCTCTGTTCACACTCTGTCTCTCTCTCACTCTCAAAAATAAACAAACATAAATAAAGTTAACATCACCAGGGGCACCTGGCTGGTTCGGTCAGTGGAGCACGTGACTCTTGATCTCAGGGTTGTGGGTTCGAGCCCCACCTTGGGGGTAGAGATTACTTAAAAATAAAAAATATCTTGGGGCGCCTGGGTGACTCAGTTGGTTGAACATCTGACTCTTGATCTCAGCTCAGGTCATGATCTCACGGACTGTGAGTTCAAGGCTCGTGTGGGGCTCTGCACTGGCAGTGGAGAGCCTGCTTGGGATTCTCTCTCTCCCGCTCTCTCTGCCCCCCACCACCTGCCTGTGCACTCTCTCTCAAAATAAATAAATAAACTAGAAATAAATAAATAAATAAATAAATTTAAAGTTAATGTCACCAGTTTCTTTTTATCTTTTTATATATATTTTTACATTTATTTATTACTGAGAGACAGAGAGAGACAGAGTGAGAACGGGGGTGGGGCAGAGAGAGGAGACACAGAATCCAAAGTAGGCTCCAGGCTCTGAGCAAGCTGTCAGCACAGAGCCAGACACGGGGCTCGAACCCACAAACCGTGAGATCATGACCTGAGCTGAAGACGGACGCTCAACGGACTGAGCCACCCAGGCGCCCCTCTTTTTTTTTTTTTTTTTTTAAATGTGGCTGCTAAAATGTGGTATCTGGGGGAGCCTGGGTGGCTAGTCGGTTCAGCATCCGACTCTTGGTCTCCGCTCAGGTCATGATTTCACAGTTTGGGAGTTTGAGCCTGGCATCAAACTCTCTGCTGTCAGTATGAAGCCCACTTCGGATCTCTTGTCCCCTTTCCTCTCTACGTCTTCCCCACTCACATTCTCTCTCTCAAAAATAAATAAACATTTAAAAAATAATAACAAAAGGGGCGCCTGGGTGGCTCAGTATGTTAAGCATCCGACTTCGGCTCAGGTCATGATCTCATGGATCCTGAGTTTGAGCCTCACATCGGGCTCCGTGCTGGCAGCTCAGAACCTGGAGCCCGCTTCGGATTCTGTCTCTCTGCCCCTCCCCTGCTCGCCCTTGCTCTCTCTCTCTCAAATATACAATAAAACATAAAAATAAAAAAATAAAACAATAAAAATCTTGACTGTAATTGGCCACGAGCCATGCAAAATACAGACTACATTTCCCAACCTCCCTTTCGGCCAGTCATGACCACGTGATCACGACCTAGCCAATGGGATGCCACAAGACGCGGCTTGAAAAGGAAGGGGGTGTGTCCATTTCCTCTACCCTGTTTCTTTCCTCCTTCTCCCTATTATCTTTTCATGTCATGACCCTGAAGACTAGGCGACATCACAGAGAGGCCAGAACAAGACAGCCGGAGCCGAATACCTGACACTAAGACTGGTTTTTCAGCCTCAAAGTGCTTATGCTGGAACGTACATGAGTGAGAAACAAGCCTCTATTTTATTTAATAGAGTCTCTGTGTCCTATTAGCCCCACCAGCCTCCAGTGTTAGCTAGACTTCCCCGAATCAAGCTGGGACGTGACTGACCTGAGGAAACGGGTCAGCGGATGCCAGCAACACGTTCTCTGGTTTCAAGTCACAGTGGACGATGTTCTTGAAGTGAAGGTGTCTCAAAGCCACCAGGATCTGAGGGGAGGAAAGGGGGCAGGTAAGAAAGGTAGAAAGGTATCTGCCTCAGATGCTGAGTTTGGCAGCCAGCCCTCCAAACCCCATCCATGCCTCTCTCCTTGCACCCCTAAAGATGCCACCCCCCAGGACCAGGGGGAGGCATTGGAGCTCAAAATATGAATCCCAGAACCCCAGGGGTGGCTGGGTGGCTCAGTCGGTTAAGCACCCGACTCTTGATTTTGGCTCAGGTCACAATCCCAGGGTATGGGATCGAGCCCTGCATCAGGCTCTGCACTGGGTGTGGGGCCTGCTTGGGATTCTCTCCCTCTCTCCCTCTGCCCCTCTCCCCCACTCTCTCTCTCTCTCAAAAAAAAAAAAAAAAAAAAGACTCTCAGAACCCCAAAACCATTATATCCAAGAAAGGAATTGGATAATTCTAGAAAGGCTAGGCTTGGAGCAGTGGGTTTTGGAAGATCCCGAGATCCGCCGGCATGTGGTAAGCTCCTGACATAGGACTGTTATTGGGGCTCCGGGCTGGCTCTCCGGGGATCATAAGTTGGAGCCTTACCTTGGGCCTGGAGTTTACTTAAAAAAGGTAGGGGGGGGTGGTGGTATTAATTAATAAAGTAGCAGCCTTTAAGAAAGTACTATTGTGTGACCCCATTTTTTAAAACGTATTTTTCATCCATATATATATATATGTCTTTGGGCGCCTGGGTGGCTCAGTCGGTTGAGCCTCTGACATCAGCTCAGGTCATGATCTCACAGTTCACAGGTTCGAGCCCCGCGTCGGGCTCTGTGCTGACAGCTCGGAGCCTGGAGCTGCTTCGGATTCTGTGTCTCCCTCTGTCTCTATACTCTTACCCTGCTAGTGTTCGGTCTCTCTCTGTCTCTCAAAAATGAATAAAAACATTAAAAATTTTTTAATAAAAAATAAATGAAGAAAATAAAAGTTTTCCTGCTGTATCTGCTAATCCCAGCGGATTCCATGATGGCAAGGGGAGCTGATTTACAAAACAAAAAACTGATACCGTTTCTAACCGCTTATCCATGGACATGATGATTTTCCTTGATTCTGTATAACCCAGAAAAAATATCCACTACACTGCAAGTACAGAGTGATAGAAGTATGAAGCCGTAACTTCTGTCTTAGAATTTAGGTATTTGTACTTCTCATGATTTTTTTTTAAATTTTTTAATGTTTTATTTATTTTTGAGAAAGAGACAGAGTGTGAGCGGGGGAGGGGCAGAGAGAGAGGGAGACACAGAATCCGAAGACAGGCTCCAGGCTCTGAGCTGTCAGCCCAGAGCCCGACGCGGGGCTCGAACCCACGAACCGTGAGATCATGACCTGAGCCGAAGTCGGCCGCTTAACCGACTGAGCCCCCCAGGAGCCCCTATACTTCTGATTTTTGCTGGGTGACTTCCGAGCACAGAAATGCTAGGTGAGAGCCGCTGCCAAAGGTCCGAGCTTATTCTACAGCCAGGGAGACTGAGATCCAAGGTGACCATGTACCTCCTTCTCCAGATGTCCTATTTGTTGACCACCTCCCTCCCTTACTAGTAAATGAGGAGGACAAAGAGGGCAGGTTGGCAGCTAGAGATCTCGGCCAGACCGTTAGCTAGCTCGGTGACATCGGGCAGGACATGGGCCCTCTCTCCACCTCAGTTTCCTCATCTGTACGATGGGGGTTATAGTAACACCTACCTTGGAGGGCAGTTGTGAAGCCTAAGCAAGCCCATGAGGTAAAGGGCTTAGCACAGGATTTGGGGTAGGGCAGACAAGAGGCGGAAGGCAGAAATCTGCAGAGAGAGAGAGAAGAGAGAGAAAGAGAGGAACACAGGCGAAGAGAGGAAGAGATGGAAGACCAGAAAGAGAAACCAACCAGTTGCTGAGGGCAAGCATTTCCCTCTCTCCACCTGGAGTCTGGATAAGCCTGCGTCAGTAGGCTTGTGTCCACACCCCGCAAGCCAGCCTGACAAAGACACAGTACTGGGGAGAGCGAGGGTGGTGGGTGTGTATAAAGGAATCATAGCACAGGGGATTTTGCAACCAAGAGAACAAGCCCTAGAATCAGGTGAGGGACCAGCCTGTGGGTAGGTTTTTGTAGGAAGGCTGTAAAACCCAGAAACAATGAAAGGCAACATTTAACATCGTAAAAGTTAAACTCTTTAGGGCAAATAAAAGCCATGAATGAAATGGAAAGGAAAACAAATACTGGAATTAAAAAAAAAAATGGAACGACACAAGTGACAAAGATCCAGTGTCCGTCATATACAAAGAGCTCTTACAAATCAATAAGATTAACCCAACTGAACGGACAAAAGGTATATAAAACACAGGCCAATAAACATAGGAAAATAGGCTCGACCTGACCCATAATTTTTAATCTGCCAAATGAAGCCACATGAAGTGTTTTTCCATCTATAAGAGCGGTGATTATTTTATCCGGAGTTAGTAAGGAGAAAGCAGTCACCCTCAAATTGTTGTTGACAGCAAAGACTGAAAGAGATTTTAGAGAATAACTGGGCAGCGTGTTTAAAAAAATTCTAGGGGCGCCTGGGTGGCTCAGTCAGTTAAGCATCCGACTTTGGCTCTAGTCATGATCTCATGGTTCATGAGTTCGAGCCCCACATCGGGCTCTGTGCTGACAGCTCACAGCCTGGAGCCTGCTTTAGATTCTGTGTCTCCCTGTCTCTCTCTGCTCTACCCCTATTCACACTCTGTCTCTCTCTCTCTCTCAAAAATAATTAAACATTAAAAATTAAAAAAAAAATTCTAAAGCACATTTCCCTGGACTCAGGAGTCCATTATCTGAAACGCATTCTATGAAAATTCTCCCACCAGAGCCCAGCAATGTTTGCAGACAAATGCTCACAGGATATTATTTGTACTAATGGAAAGGTGAAAGCCTAAGTGCTCAGCAATTGGGGAGTTTGGTGATATCTACCATAGGAGACAATTCAGGGGGAAAAAAGTGGCAGTTCGGCTAACTACGTACTGAAACAAAATAGCCTTCCAGAAGTACTAGTACAGTGAAGAAAGGAAGCGGCAGAAAGAGGCACAGATAACACCAATTCGTTTGACGTTACTAGTCAAAAGCACAGACCGTACGTTCAAATCCCACCAGCTGTGTGTGATCCTGGGCAAGTTACTTAAAGTCTCTGTGCCTCAAGGTTCTCAACTTGAAAATGGGGGTGATAACAGCCATTAGCACAGAGATTGCTATGGAGATAAAAATGAGTGAAAACAGTGCCTGGGACACAGTAAGTGCTCAATAAAGGTTGGTGACTGCCTTATTTATCACCACTATTAGCACCCCCCATCCCAGCCCTGCCCATTGTGGGCGATCACTGTCCAGGGCTGGGGCTATGTTGATCATAGCTGCGTCACCGGCACTGCCCCCTCCGTGGGGCGGGAACAGAGCTGGGACACGGGGAGTGTCTGTTGAACAATGTAATGAATGAACGAGCTCCCGACAGAAAGGACTCTCTCCCGTTCCCTTTTTCTACATGAATATTGTCAGGCCGAGGGAGCCTCACCATATAAAGTAATAAAAAAACAGAAAAATCATGTATTAGTTTTCTATACTAATAACTATTATTACTACTCTTATTATTTTTATTACTCGATTACTTTCTATTGTTATTCCTCTTTTATTAATCTACAGTCTGTTCTGTTATGACTCTATTATTATTTTAAAATTATCATTCCGGGGCGCCTGGGTGGCTCAGTCGGTTAAGCGTCTGACTTCGGCTCAGGTCATGATCTCGCAGCTGGTTGGTTGGTTCGCGCCCCGCATCGGGCTCTGTGCTGCCAGCTCGGAGCCTGGAGCCTGCTTCGGATTCTGTGTCTCCCTCTCTCTCTGCCCCTCCCCTGCTCTCACGCTGTCTCTCTCTCTCTCTCTCAAAAAATAAATAAAACATTAAAATTTTTTTAAAATAAATAAAAATAAAATGATCATTCCGGGGCACCTGGGTGGCTCAGTTGGTTGATCGTCCAACTTTGGTTCAGGTCATGATCTGACCTCAGCAGGCTCGCTGCCGTCAGCGCAGAGCCCGCTTCAGATGCTCTGTCGCTCGCTCTCTGCCCCTCCCCCGCTTGCAGTCTCAAAAATAAATGAAACATTACAAAGAACACTGAAAAGGAAAATTACCATTCTATTATTCTATTATTGCTAGTATTACTCTATTAGTATACGTTTTATTATCCGCCATGATGATCCCCACGCAGCGTCTGCCTGCGGGGCCGGGGGCAGGGCAGGTGGGGGGTGGGGTGCAGGGGAGCGGGCACACCTGGGTGATGAGGAACTTGGTGAGGCGCTCAGGCAGCCGGCCCTTCTCACTGGACAGGATCATCTCCAGCATGTCCCCATGCAGCTTCTCCATGACCACGAACACCTTCTCCGGCGTCTCAAACATACAGTCCAGGTTCACGATCCCGGGGTGCCTCAGACTCTGGGGGTGGGGTGGGTGGGGGTCGGGTGGCGGTCAGGGCCTAGGCGGCCCATGAACTTGGGACCCCAGAGGCAAGCCATAGAAGCAGATAGACGACAAATAAGGAGGATGTCCCGGGGGCGCCTGGGCCGCTCAGTCTGTTAAGCATCCGGCTCTTGAGTTCAGCTCGGGTCGTGGGTTCAAGCCCCGGGTGGAGCCCCACGTCCAGTTCGGCGCTGGCAGTGTGGCGCCTGCTCGGGATTCTCTCTCTCCCTCTCCCTCTGCCCCTCCCCCCACTCGCTCTCTCAAAATAAATAAATAAATATATTTTAAAAATGTCCCTGGAGGGTAAGCAGCTCCTTTCCTGGGGGAGAGAGGAGGGGCTTCCCACAGGCCCAGACTGAACCACCTTCCTGCACCACCAGTTATCTAGAAGGATCTAAATTTTGAAGCTCTGTGGAAGGCCCAGGGTTGTGGGAGGGAAGGGGGCAGGGACCGGGAATATGGAACAATGGGAAAAACCTTTGTACATCTCTGTCTTTTAAATTCTTTTCTCTCTCCCCCCAGCCCTACCTCGCCTACCCCATTTCTCCCACCACCGTCCCCACCCAGCCTCCTCCCTGAGCTCCAGACGCTGGTCCCACCCTCCAGCAGCAGCCAGAGAGATCGTCCCAAAGTAGACACTCAACCCTGTCCCTTCCTGGCTCCAAATCTTTCCACGGTTCCCCAGTACCCTCAGGAGAAAATCCACAGGGTGTGGCCCCACCCTCCTCCTGGGCCTCACCTCCCACCACCTCCCCACACATCCAGTAACCTTGAACTTCAAATTCCTAGACGACCTCTGCCCAGAAGATCTTCCCACCCCTTCAGTCTCAATATGAGTATTCCCTCCTCCAGGAAGCCTTCCCTGACCACCCCCCAGCCTGGGCTAGCCCCTGAAAGGAGGAAGTGGGAAGGCAAGGTCCTTCCTAGGTGGGGGCAGAGCTGGGCCCAGAGCCCGGTGGTCACCTGCAGAATGGCCACTTCGTTCCGGAGCTGGCTTTCTTGCTTGGTGGGGAAACGCAGTTTGTCAATGACCTTTACTGCCACGTCCCGGCCTGTCTTCCGGTGCTTTCCTGGGCAGGGGGTAGGGGGAGGCGGGGGATGAGGGGAGCAAGACCTTCCAGTCCTGGTGAGAGGAACATGCCCCCCCCCCGCCCCCACCACAGAGACACAGGCATAGTTGAACAAAGGTGGACAGAAGGTCATCAAGGCGGCCCTGTGGGGTCCCCGGGAGAGATGTGAGGGGTTGGGGGCCTTGGGGGGGGGGGTGAAGGCGTAATGAAGAAGATAAAGGAAAGAATTCTGAGGTGGGAAACTAGGTTTATAACCAATCAGAATCTAGGAACTAGCTCCGTGGCCAATCAAAGCGCAGAAAGCCCATTGGCTTTTCCCAGGGAGAAAAAGAGAGCCTGCGACCATCTGCCAAGAGGATCCAGCCTTCGAAGTCAACCGGAACAGGAGGTGAGCGTGTGGCCAATCAGACAGGAAGGTCTGGAGCCCAGAACCCCCCGGGATCCCCTCTGGAGTAGCTCGGAAGCATCCTTACCTCCATAGACCACTCCAAACTGCCCCGAGCCCAGCACCTCATCAGGGAAGATCTGGTAGACGGTGGCGATGTCCTGTAAGGTGGGGACCGGGAGGGTCAGGAGTGCAAATGGAGACAGGGCATCGAAGAGACTGGGAAGGGCAGGAGGGCTGGGAGGCTGTGTGGGAGGCACAGGACATCCTTGGGACCACGCGGTGTGGGCAGGGTCTCACCACATTCTCTTGGATCTGGCTGTTAGACACGGAGATGCTCAGAGAAGCTTGTCCTGGGGAGAGGGGAGAGGGGTAGGGGTGGAGGTGAGTTGACCCCCGGGCTCAAGATTCTCTTCACCCATAACTCCACGCAGGTTCGAATCTAGGGGATCCAGTGCAGCTCCAGGCTGCTGACTTGTCCATTATGAACCTCAGTTTCCACATCTAGAGAAGGGGGATAACAACAGGTGCTCCCTCATCGGGCTAGCGGGGGACGTAAATGAGATGTCCTGGGGTGGGGGGGCGGCTCAGGAAGTGATGTCGCGGATGACTTCTCTGAGCACTGCACCCCATGATCTCAGTGCCAGGGGAAGCGTGCTCATCCTGTCTTACGGAGGAGGAAACTGGGGCTCCGCGGGGGCGCCCATGCCGATTCCAGCCCCTTCCCCTAAACTCGCGACCCTACCGCCCAACCAGAGCCAGACATTTCCAAAGTTCTGATCCTTCTGCCATTTGAACATCTACCCCCTCCCCGTTCCAGGCCTGGCCCTTCATCCTCCTCCGCGGTCTCTCTGCCCCAGTTCTGCTCTCTCCTGTTCGGCCTCCAGAGGCAGCGTGCGGAACCTGCCCTTCCCCTGCTCAAAACCCTGCCGTGGCTCCCCGGCGCCCTCAGGACGAAGCCCCAACAGGCACCGGTCCATCATGAATTTCCTTGACTTCAACCCCCACCGTGATGTTGTGTCCTCCCCACACCCTGGCCTCCTTGCCGGGCGTCGGCTAGAGTGGGTTCCCTCCTATCTCCTGCCTTGCGTCTTCTGTCCCCGCTGCCAGGGACGCGTGTCCCTTCCTCTGGACTTAGGTCACTCCTCCTCATCACTCAGTCTCAGCTCACTCCTGGGCATGTCACGTTGCCCCGGAACACGTTCTGCCACTCGCTCTGGATTATGAGCTCCAGAAGGCAGGAACCTTGGACTTTCTGATCATCTTTTGCCTCTGCTTGAAATAGTTCCCATTTGCTCTCCCCTCGTTCACCCCCTCTCAGCTTCCATGGCTCAACTCAGATGTTGCCACCTCCAGGAAGCCCTCCTAGAAAGCCAGGCTGGATTAACCATCCCCTCTGAACTCCCACAGCCCTCTGGCTCCCCTGGCCAGGCCCTGCCCACTCTGGGTCGTCACTGTCTGGGGGACAAGTCTGTCTCCCTTGCTGGACTCTGAGCCAGGTGATGGTGGGTCCTGGGCTCTCTTGGTCACAGCCATGTCCCCAGTACTGTCCAGCACAGGATGGGCACAGAGAAGACACTTAGTAAATACATGAATTAAATAGTCTGGACTCACAATCTAGAGGAGTTGTCACCATCTGGGACAAGATTCAGAAAAGGGAAGTGACATGTCCAAGGCCACACATAGGGTCTGGGCTTAATGGAGATTGGGACCCAGGCCAGCTGAGTCCGGAAGCCGCATTCTCCACTGCCTTCCCTTCCCCTGAGACCCCACACAAGCCCTCCCAGACCCACCCTGTCAGGGCCCAGGGTGGGGACTTACTGTGGGGTGTGTGGCCCGGGGTGCTGGGCCCGTCCTGGAGGATGACGGGCATCAGGGCCTGGCGGATGGCCGTTTCCCAGCCCCGGGCGGCCTCGGCTCCCTGCCCACTGGGCCCCCCGGGGGCCCCACCAGGCGTCTCGCCCACAAAATAGGTGACATTGGCAGTGACGATCTCGAAGCAGTGGGGGTTGGTGCCTGGTGGCACAAGGCTGAAGTTCTGGGCGGGCTCCACAGTGAGGATTTCTGACAGTGGAATTTCCTGGCAGGACACACAACCAGCACCAGTGAGGAGGCCAGGCAGACCCTGGGGCTCCCCACTTACTCAGAAGAGCACACACTGGGGTCAGTGGGAAGGGCCTGAACTGCGTAGAGGAGTCAGGAGAGGCCTCCTGGCAGGAGTTACATGAAGCAGCGATCAGAAAGGGAAGAAGAGGCCAGCTGGCGGAGGATGGTGGAAACAGTGTGTGCAAAGGCCCTGGGGTGGGAAAGGCTTGTCTTCAAGGGACGTAGTCTATTCCCATCACATGGATGGTGCACAGCACACCGTAGTTTATGCCACATTTGGTGAGTAAATGAAGGCAATCAGGCTATGTATGGCTAGGCCATGAGGGGCTCAAGGGCCACAGGGAGGAGCCTGGGTTTTGTCTCCAGGGCTCTGGGGAGCCATGAAAGGGTTTAGAGCAAGGGAGTGGGAGGTCTCTGGCTGTATGTGGATGGGACAGGATGGGACTGAGGCAGGAGACCAGGAAGGAGGCTGAGGAGGCCAGGTGGAGGGGAGGGCAGGGGGAGACAGAAGGTGTGGAAGGAAAAGAGAGTGCTTTGAAAGTGGGGGAGGGGTGCAGAAGGGGGAGAAAAGAGTGAATAAAAATGAAAGCTTGGAACAGACAGACACAGCTAATAAAAGCAGGAGACGGAGTCGTGGTGGGGACGGCATTCTAGACAGCGGGGCTGAGAAAACAGGAAGGATGAGACGTCGCCCTTCTGTGGGACGCTGCTTCAGAGCAGGTGACCCCGAAGCGGCTGAGTTTTAAGGGCAACGGGAAGGTTCTGACGGTTTTCTCCACTGCTCTGGCTGCGGTGTGGGCCAAGACTGGGGGGGACAAGCGCAGAAGCAAGGACCCTGCGAGGAGACGGCCTGGGGCACAGCGCAGCCACCGGACGCGGTGAGGAATACTAGCAAAGGATCCACGAATTCATTGTAAAGTCATGATGATAACAGGGAGCTCAACACATGCCAGGCCCTCAGCTAACTGCTTGTCGAAGATTATCTCTGATTATCTCTGAATTCGGGGCAGCAGCCCTGCGGTGAGGACTAGTCTTTGAGGTGCGAGACACGTGAGGAGCAGCCGGGGTCCCCAGGTGGAAAGTGGTGGGGCCCGGCGCGGACCCTCTTGCTGATGACAAGCAAACCGGCAAGTAACTGGGAGACGAGTGGAGGAGGTCTGGGGGAGCGGGGGGCCGGAAGGCCCACCTTGTAGTATCTGTTGGTCGTGTTGTTCTGGAAGAGCGTGATGCACTTGCAGTCCAGGCGCCAATAGTGCCGCTTCCTCTGTTGGGAGAGGTGCCCCAGAGGGTGAGGGGGTCGGCCCTTGGCGCGCCTGGGGCTCCAGCGCTTCCTGGAGCCAAACCCCGCCCCTAACTCTAGCCCCGCCCCAGCAGCCCCCACCCACCCCTCTGGAAAGCCACGCCTCTAACTCTAGCTCCGCCTCCAGCAAGGCCCCGCCCATTTCTAACTCCAGCCCCACCCCCACCTCGTCCCCTTCTCAAGTTGATCCCGCCTCTCCCGCCTTCGCTTCGGCTCCACCCCACTTGCCCCGCCCCCTAACCCCTCTCTAACTGCAGGTCCGCCTCCAGCCTGGCTCCTCTGCCCCTAACCCTGCCCCGCCCCTGTCTCCTGCCTGCCCACACCTGACCCCCACGATAAGCCCTCCCCTTCCCTCCCTTCCAATTTCACCCTACCTGGCACCACCCTGTATCACACCCCCCCTTAATTACCTCTAGTTATGCTCCTAGCCCGGCCCAGCACCCCCCCCAACCCCATCCCCTATAATCTTAACCCTTCTCGTCCCCCCCCCCGTAACTCCAGCTTCCCCATTCCTGATCCCACGCCTCCCTGACCTTGTCCTTAGCCCCGCCTCTTCCCTGACTCCCAGGGCCCCTCCTCCCTCCCTTAGAACCCATCCCTCTAA
>CM053563.1:8465319-8492537 GCA_028646485.1 Cryptoprocta ferox | reverse complement strand
AATACCCATAAGCACTTGGGACGGCGGGGCACCTCTCTGGGCGGGCAGGAGTTGGGATTTGGGGACCCCACTTGGAGGGTTTCCAGATTTCCCATCATGAGGAAGGGGACTCTTGAGAGGGCCACGGTAAAAGGCTGCATTTCCGAAGTCAGGCTGCCTGGCATACCACCTAACCTCTATGTACCTCGGTTTCTCCCCCAAAGGGGTTGTTGTGAGAAGCGAAACCCTTTGTGCGGAGTTTAGCACAATGCTCCGCACCCAGGGGGCCTCCAGTAAGTGCTCATCGGTATTGAGCCCAGTCATTGTGGAGCCAGCTGTGTAACACTGGGCAAGTGACTCAACCTCTCTGTGCCTCATCTGCCTTCATCTGCGCACCTGTTATTATTACAGAGGGAAAACAAAGGCTGAGAGACATTAAGAGACCTGCTCGACTCCCGAGCCAACAACCCCTCGCTCCCTGCACGAAATCAGGATTCAGGTGGCGCTGGCGCTTCCCTTTGCCTATGACTTGGTTTTCTCATCGGTGAAACAGGCTGCCTCTGTCCCAACACCCCCACCCCCACCCCGCCCAAGTCCATCAAGACCCAGCTCTGACGCCCTGCCGTTCTGTTGCTCAACACTCCCAGGAAAGACCTAGCAGAAAGAGAATTCGAACTTCCAGGCAGCCTGGGTCAGGTGGCACCAGTAAGAAACTCTCTTCGATCACTGCGACCTGCATACCCATCCCCCCCTCTGGCCTGGTCTCCCATCCCCTCCCCTTTCCCTGCTGCGGCCACACCAAGCCCCATGCTGTTCCTGGAACATGCGTGGAGCTACCCCAGGGCCTTCGTACTTGCTGTTCCCTTCACTTGGTAGGCTCTTCCGGCAACTGCCTTCCACATGGCTCTCTCCCTCCCCTCCCTCAGATCTCTTCAAATGTCACCTCCTCCGAGAGGCCTCCGTTAACGACCCAAACTAAAACAGAGTGTCTTCATTCCCTGTCCCCTCTCATTGCTTTATTTACTTTTGACACCAGTTATCACTACCTGATTGTCTGCTTAGCACCGGTCTCCCCACTTAGAGCATCTGCTCTTCGAGGCTGGAGAGTTTTACAGGCTTGGCTCACTGCTGTAATGCTTGGCGTCTAGAACCCAGTAGGTGCTCATTAAATGTTTACCGATGCACCGTAGAAGTGGCCGACCCTCCTCTCCGCGTTTACGCCGCCCTAGCCCCGTGGGGGGGGGGGCGCCACAGCTCCTTTCTCTTACTAATAATTGGGCGAAGCCACTGAGGCTCAATCTTCTAACCTAGAAATGGGGACGGTGATCCTTGCGGTCCTTATGGGAAGGATTTAGCTCGACAACAAATGCCTCCGTGGCTGATGGTTTCAGTCCACAGATGACTCCTATTTAGATATGCATTACTGGATTCAGGCAACGCATTAATAATGGTGTATTAATATTGTTCTAAAACATAAGCCAAAAAAGTGAAAACATTTAAAAGATGAGATTAGGGGCGCCCGGGGGGCTCAGTCGGTTAAGCGTCCGACTTCGGCTCAGGTCATGATCTCACGGTTCGTGGGTTCGAGCCCCGCATAGTGCAGAGCCCGCTTGGAATTCTCTCTCTCCCCCTTGTTCTCTGCCCCTCCCCGCCTCGCGCTTTTTTTCTCTCTCTCACAATCTCTCTCTGAATAAATAAATAAATAAATAAATAAATAAACTGTATAATAAGGCAACTTACTATCATGTTTTAGAGTTTCCAGGCCAGAAGAAAGCCACTGCCTGCCAGGTTCTTGGGGATGGTTTCCCCCTTCCCCATTTTACAGATGGGCAGACTGAGGCACCAAAAGGGGAAGGGAGTTGCGTAGGCCATACAAGTCATTCTGAGGCCAAAATGGTTAAAAGAAAATGGGTAGTTTTCCCTACGAGAAGAGCTACCTTTTTTTTTTTTAACGTTTCTTTATTTATTTTGATAGAGAGCGAGCGAGCAAGTGAGTGAGCACTTGAGCGGGGGAAGGAGCAGAGAGAGAGAATCCCAAGCCGGCTCCCACACTGTGAACACAGAGCCTCACCTGGGGCTTTGGGGCTCGAACTCATGAACAGCGAGGTGATGACCGGAGCCGAAATCAAGACTCGGACCCTTAATTGACTGACCCCCCCCCGCCCAGGCACCCCAAGAAAAGCTAACGTTTTTAACCCTTACTGTGTGCCCGGCACTATGAGGTATGTCGTTTGTATCCATTCATCTTCCCCTTACAACCATCCTCAAAGGTCCGTACCACTTTATCCCCATCTTACTGATGGGGAAACTGAGGCCCTAGAGAGGTTAATCTCCGGCCTAAGGCCATACAGCAGTCTGGCTCCAGACTCCCATGTTCTCATTCTTTGCACTGTCCCTTTGCAGCACAGACCGTTTCTGGAAGGATCCGCCCGCAGCCGATCGCAGGGGCATCGTCAGGGACGGGAGCTTAGCGGCAGGGAGGCAGGGAGAGAGAGGATTTGACGCTCTACCTTTGGACCGACCACCTTAGCAGTTCCAAAACGGAAACGCAGTAGCAATTAAAATATGCTTCTATGGGAACTTTTTTTTTAAAGGCACATTTTTCAAGAGAAAGGTAAGTAAAAGTGAAAAATCAAGGTGGTGCCTGGCAGATTTGCAGGGTGATGCCAACCGATCCTAGAGAGAGGAAGGGCCTTCCCCGGAGGGTGCCCTGGGTACCTCTGGGCCTTGCCTTCCTCGCCTTCCTCCTCCTCGCTGGCGTGGAGGGCGTTTTCCGAGTGGGAGCCCGGGATGACCCCGGAATCGTCGGACTCATCCATGAGGGAGCTCTTGTCAGCCTCGCTGTAATCGGTGGCCTCCTCCATCGGGACATCTAGGGGTACAGGGGCATCAGAGGGGCCCCCGCCCAGCCCTGCCCCCACCCCCTTCCCGCACAGCCTCTCACCTCCGTTGATGAGTGCCTCCCCCAAACAGTCGTTAGGGACGCGGGTGGCGCAGCGTTTGTGACAGTTGAACTTGCAGTCTGGTGTGAGGACAGGGGACAAGCGGACATGGGGGGAGGGGAAAGAGAGGTCACCTGGAAGGGCTGAATCTTGACGCCTAACCCCCAGGCCCAAAAGATGCGCCACTCACTGTTTGGGGCACGAAACCCAGCCGAACCTTCTCTGGCTGTCCCTCTTTGAGCCGGTTTCCTTCTGGAATTCTACGATGTAATAGGGTCTAACGTTCCAGGATTCTGGACTTTGAACACTCAGGAAAGGGTTTCTCAACGTCTGGCACTAAGAATATTTTGGGCTGGAGAATTCCTTGTTGCCGGGGCTGTTCTGTGCCTGCCCTGCCGTTAGCAGCATCCCTGACTTCTTCTTCACTAGATGCCAGTAGCACATCCCCGGGTGACAATATCTCCCGACATCCCCTGGGGGCAAAATCCCGTCTGGGCAAGAACCATTGCTCTAGAGTTGGATGGTTCCAAGGTTCTAGAATGCTATAGAATGCTATACATCAAAGATGCGAGAATTTCATGAAAACCTATTTTGCTAAGGTCCTGTGGTTTTAGATTTCTTCTTTCCTTCCTTCCTTCCTTCTTCCCTCCCTCCCATCCTTCTTTCCTTCCTTCCTTCTTCCCTCCCTCCCTTCTTTCTTTCTCCCCTCCCTCCCTTCCTTCTTTCCTTCCTCCCTCCCTCCCTCCCTTTCTTTCTTCCCTTCCTTCCTTCCTCCCTCCCTCCCTCTAATTCTAGATTTCTAAGACTCCAGATTTTGGCACGCAAGTTTCTAGAACTCGACACACCTACACTTCCACAGGCCTATGATTCTAGACTGCTAAGACTCCTTGATGTCTAAGGTTTTAGGGTTTTCTATATATAAATTGTAGAATTCAGTGCCTCTACACTCCTGGACTGCGAACACTCCAGAATCTGATGATTCCAAAGTTCTAGGATTCCCTACCCCCGAGATTCTAAACTTTAATGTTCCTAAGATTCTATATATTTTTTTGTTGCAATGAATTCTAGAATTGGACAGCTCTAGTTTTTACAGATCTAGATTTCCAGTTTTCTAGATTTGGTAATGCAATGTTCCTTGTTCTCGATTTCTAGGACTCTAGGACCCTGTGGTTCCCATGTGATGCTTCTAGGCTTCCATTATTCTCAAACCCCATGGTTGTAAAGTTCCAATATTCTGAGAATCTAAAATTTGGCATTTCCAGGGCTCCATGGTTCTAGAATTCTCAAGTTCTACAGTTTTAGAATTCCATGCTTGGGCACCTGGGGGGGCTCCCTCCGTTGGTTAAGTGGCCAACTTTGGCTCAGGTCATGATTTCACGGTTCATGGATTCGAGCCCCACATTGGGCTCTGTGCTGACAGCTCAGAGCCAGGAGCCTGCTTCGGATTCTGTGTGTGCGTGCCCGTGAGCGCGTGTGTGTCTGCCCCTCCCCCACTCGTGCTCGGTCTCTCAAAAATAAACATTTAAAATTTTTCAAAAAAAAAAAAAAAAGAATTCCATGCTAAGTGGCTTTATAAAGCTAAATTTTCCAAGGTTCTAGGATTGCAGAATTCCAAATGTTCTAGATCACCAGGATTCAGAGCACTTCTCTCCTGAGGCCCTGTGCTCCTAAGGATCAGAAATACTGGGATTGTTTCTGTTTTAAGATTAAAAGCAATTTTTTTAAAAATGTTTATTTATTTTTGAGAGACAGAGCCCCAGCAGGGGAGGGGCAGAGAGAAACGGAGACATGGAAGCCAAAGCAGGCTTCAGGCTCTGAGATGTCAGCACAGAGCCTGACTTGGGCCTCGAACTCACAACCCGAAATCGAGAGTCATGTGCCCCACCACCTGAGCCAGCCAGGTGCCCCTAGAACACTGGGATTCCTACGCCTGCCAGGAGCCCAGGGGAAGGAAGCTCCAAGCTGCTGAGCGGGTGTGTGTATGTATCGGTTGTGTGTAGGGGGGTATCACCCCGTCTGTCCCCCCAAGGGGGCCATGCTGACCTTTGCACTGCAGGCCCTGGCGAAAGAGGCCTTTGAGGAGCTTCTTGCAAGCCTGGCAGACGGTGGGCCGGGTGTAGCTGTGGATGAGGAATGTGTGCGGCACCTTGACCTTGGAGAGCAGCATCTTGTCTAGCTCGATCGGGCGCCCGGTGTAGGAGGAGGCGGAAGAGGAGGAGGAGGAGGACGGCGGGCGGCGAGGCAGGAGCTCGGTCGTACTCCGGCTCTATCGGTCAGTAAGACGGAAGGGGCGCATTAGTGCCTGGCTCCATGCCTGGGTCCTGTCACCCGCCCCGGCTACCACCACCACCACCACCGGCCCGCCCACTCCCCAGCCCCTCACCAGCTCATCGGCCATGCAGGGCAGGGACTCAGAGGTGCTGAGGCGCACGGAATGGCCACTGGCCAGAGACGTGGACGACAGGCGGCGCTTGCGGGCCCCACTGCAGTTGTTGGGGATGCTGAAGGCGCAGCGCTTGTGGTAGTTCAGTCCGCAGCCTGCGGGGGGCGCCAGACGATCAGAGACACACTTCCACCAGGCCTGGGCTCTAACGCTCTGCCCCACCCCCCTTTTCCTTTTCCGTAGATCCGGGAATACAGTAGATCTTTCAGGAGGGCCCCCTAGCAGTGCCATTCAAGCCAATGGAAACCTACAAGAACTCAATTCAGGTAGAACTGCTACTGGCCTAGAAGGTGCTGGACCAGCCCACCAGGCAAAGAACCATGAGCAGGTGGGGTGCTTGCTGAGGGCCCAGGGAATGTGGACTGGGTAGTGCAAGAAGGGAGCCACAACCACGTGACCAGGGGCACACATGAAGGGTGCACTTGGCAATGATTATTTTCTTCCTTATTCTGATATATGCGTACACGAATATTTTTGTTTTCTTCCTTCTATCCCCTAATCACTTTCTTAATATGGAACATTTACGAATGTGCGTGTCATCCTTGTGCAGGGGGCACATCATCTGTGAAATGGAGTCAAAGAAGTCCGTGCGAAGAATGCCCATTGCAACTGACAACACCAGGGATACGCCGTGAGGAAGGTTCCACCTGCCACCCGGGAGCCTGGGTGGCTCAGTCTGACAAGAGCCTACTCTTGGATTTCGCTCAGGTCATGATCTCGTGGTTCGTGGGATCGAGCCCCGCGTCAGGCTCTGTGCGGACAGCTCGGAGTCTGCTTGGGATTCTCCCGCTCTCCCTCTTTCTCTGCTCCTTCCCCACACATGACTGTGTGTGAGCCCCCCATGTGTGCGTTCTCTCTCAAAAATCAACATTAAAAAAAACTTTCCATGTGCCAAGACGTCAAGAGTTGGATATGGTGTTCTCAAAATAAATAAATAAGCTTTAAAGAAAAAAAAAGAGTTGGATACGGTACGTGCATGATGGCAATATTGATAATGGCTCTGAACACACGGGATCAGTTTTCTGCAAGCCTGATTTGGCTACAATCCAGAGTCCTGGATGCCACAAGTATATTCCGGGCTGCATGGTAACAATTCTGGTCCATTCTGTAGGTCTTCTGGAACACAGGGTGTTCCACACTCTAGATTTCCATTCGAGCTTGACAGCCGCAAAGCTGGATGGAGATCCTTGGATGATGGAATATCGGAAAATATGCCTCGAATACTGAACAAACAATGGCGGTGCAGACGGTCTTCGCACAATGGAAGGTCTTCCGCTCCTGTGTGTGTAATCAAGGCGGGTGTGTGGCTTCATCTGCAGGCGGGGGGGGGGGGGGCGAGATCTCAACGCTCTCCCTCAGAAGCATCAAAGACGGGGAAGAGTGGACCTGTGGAACTTGGCACTGGGGCCTGGCCTTGAGACATTTGGGTAAAGGCACACTTGTGTGTTCCTTTATTATTTTTTTTAAGTATGATAAAATTAAGGACACGTGCATGGGTGCTTGTTGTAGACTGAACATGTGTCCAGCCCTCCAAACTCAGGATGATGCCCTAACCCGCAATGTGACTGTATTTGGAGATGGGCCTTTAAGGGGATCGCTAACATGAAATGAGGCCATAACGGTGGGGCCATGATTGGACACAACTGGGGTCTTTTATAAAAGGAAGACCAGTTCTCTCTCCACACGCCATGGGACCACATGGCGAGATAGCAGCCGTCTACACGCCAGGAAGGGGACCAGGAACCAAACCGGGGCCGAAGCTTATCTTAAACTTTGCAGCCTCCGGAACTGTGAGTTATAAATATGTGTTGTTTAAGCCAGTCGGCCTGCGGTATTCGGTTATGAGAGCCCTGGCCCACTGAGGTGCCAAGTCAGTAAGGAGTGGACGCTGATGGTCAGGTTTACGTGTGCAGTTGGCTAGGTTAGCACCCCCGGTGATTCAGACACTAACGAAGGGACTGCTATAAAGGTGTTTGGTAGGTGTGATTCAAGTCCACAGTCAGATGACCTGAAGTGACGGAGGGAGGGCGTCCTAGTTAAGCTGGGTGGGCCTGTTTCCATCAGTTGAAAGGTTTGAAAAGCAGGAGTGAGAGGTCTCAGATGAAGATACTCTGCCAGTGAAAAGCAGTTTCAGCCTCTGCCTGGGAGCCCAGCCTGCCCTTCCTGACGGGCTGCCCTACCGATTTCAGAGGTGCTTAGTCAGCCCCCCTAAAAGGGGCTGACAATTCCCTTACAGGAATTCCTTCCAAAGACCCCTTAATATGTACCTCCTACTGGCTGTTTCTCTGGTTGATCCCAGCTACAGGCTCCGCCCTCTTCCCTGCGCTTTCCCCTTTTCCTCCCTCAAGCCCCTCCCCCTTTACCTCTCCCTAGGAGCTCCACCTCTCAGGCTCCTCCCCCGGAGCGGAGCCCCACCCTAGGCCCCGCCCCTCACCCGAGCCCCGCCTCCCACCCCACCTCCAGCTCCTCCCCCATGCGGTGCCTCCGGGCCCTGGCCTCTCCCTCCGAGCCCCGCCTCCTACACCTGAACTCCGCCCCAGCCCCACCCTCCTGCCCGCCCCCTACCCCTTGGCCCCGCCTCCAGCCCCACGGCCCTCACCGTCGCACTTGAGGCCCTGGCGCACAAGGCCGAAGAGCATCTCCCCGCAGTGATCGCAGAAGGCAGGCGCCCGGTAGGAGTGAACGGTGAGGGCGTGGGGGCGGATCTGGAAGTCCTCGAAGGTGGCCGAAGCTGCAGGCGGCAGGGAGAGGCGGAGGGTTGAGCCGGGGCAGCCGGCGGAGGCTGTTCATTCCCGGGTTTCTTTCTCACAGTCCTCCCGGCTGCAAGGTTTGATGTTGCCTGCCTTCATTCAATTACTCACAAACCGCACTCTCCCTGGGTTCAAATCCCGGTTTCACCACTGGGCAAAACACGGATGCCGGGGACGGGGGAGTCGTTTGGTGGATACAGAGATACAGTTTTGGAGACTGCTGCAGGGCAGCGTGAATGGAATTAACACTACTGAACAGGAGATGCAAAAAATGGTTAAGACGGTAAATTTTATGTTATGTTATGAATATTTCACGATTAAACATTTTAAAATAAAATTTAAAAATACAGATGCCTGGGTCTCATCCCGAGTCTCCGATCTACCTGGTCTAGGATAGAGCTCGAGCATCAAGAGAAAAAACAAATACCTATGTATCTCAACGTTCTCATCTTTAAAATGGAAATCCAACAGGGGCACCCAGGTGCCTCAGTCGTTTAAGCTTCGGACTCTTGATTTCAGGTCAGGTCACGATATCACAGTTGGTGAGTTCGAGCCCCGCATTGGGATGGGGCTGTGCTGAGGGCGTGGAGCCTGCTTGGGATTCTGTCTCCCACTCTCTCTGTCCCTTCCCTGCTTGCTCTTTATCTCTCTCTCTCTCTCAAAATAAATTTAAAAAAATAAATAAACCTTAAAATGGAAATCCAACAAACATTTCCTGAGTGTTGTCCTAGGTGCTAGGGACACCACACAGAACAAAACAAACTCCCTGCCTGGCCTCTAGTAAACGGCGGCAGACCCCCAAGGTAAAGAAAATATAAATATTCCTATTTAACAATCACCCAGTCTAGCAGTTACCTTGTGCCAGGCACTCCTCCAAGTATTTTAAAATACTAACAAATTCAGGGGCACCTGCGTGGCTCAGTCGGTTGAGCATCTGACTCTTGACTTCGGCTCAGGTCACGATCTCACACTTAGGGAGTTTTTGAGCCCTGTGTCGGGCTCTGTGGTGACAGAGTGGAACCCTGCTTGGGATTCTCTCTCCCTCCCTCTCTCTATCAAAATAAATAAATAAACTTAAATCCGTGAGATCATGACCTGAGCCGAAATCAGACGCTTAACTGACTGAGCCACCCAGGTGCCCCTATATCAAACAATTTTAAAAAAAGACTGTCAAGCAATTGTTTCCTATCTTAAAAATGGGACGGAAATTTATTGAGGACCAACATAACTTGGGGACTCTGAAAGACTAGGTTCAGCCAAAACAGACACTTGCACGCTCTCATTTCATGCTTAGTCTGCTCAACACTACTTTGCATTTTTCCCTGGGATAAAATTATATCCTATACATTTGCTATATATATAATGTATATATGTTTATGCAATATCTATATTCCAGAAATAAGTTACAACTACAAAATATGTGTATACACACGCACACACACACACATACACACAACAGGCTAGAAGTCAGTAAGTGCTTAGGAGAAAAATAAAGCAGGGAAGGGAGATAGGGAAGGTGATTGAGGAAGGCCTCCTTCAGAAGGTGTCATTAGGGCAAAAGCCTGAAGGAGTCAGGGGTAGGAAGTGTGCAGGTGTCTAGGAAAGAACATGCCCAGTGTCATAAGAGTATTCTTGAACCTTCCAGGTGCCTGTTTATAAATTCATTTTTAAGGGCCAAATGAATTAATATATGGAAAGCATTGAAAACAGTGTTCTTTTATTATTACTATTATTTTAAGGTTTTGTTTTTAAGTAATCTCTACACCCAATGTGGGGCTCAAACCCACAACCCTGAAATCAAGACCTGGGCTGAGATCAGTCGGACGCTTAACTGACTGAGGCACCGAGGGGCCCCTTAAGTTTTCTCAATTAAAAAAAATTTTTTAAATGGTGCTCTTTAAACAGAGCACATAGAAAGTGTTCAATAACTGTTAACTTTTATTTTAGAATGATTTTTTATTAAAAAACTTTTTTTTAATGTTTTATTTATTTTTGAGAGAGAGACAGCGTGAGCAGGGGGGTCAGAGAGGGAGGGAGACACAGAATCCGAAGCAGGCTCCAGGCTCCAAGCTGTCAGCACAGAGCCTGATGCAGGGCTCAAACCCACAAACCTTGAGATCATGACCTGTGCCTAAGTCGGACGCTTAACTGACTGAGCCACTCAGGCGCCCCTAGAATGATTTTTTTAAGTTTATTTATTTTGAGAGAGAGAGAGAGACAGAGACAGAACAAGTGAGTGCAGGAAAGGGGCAGGGAGAGGGGAAGAGAGAGAGAGAGAGAGAGAGAGAGTGTCCCAAGCAGGCTCTGCACCTTCCGCTTAGAGCCTGATTCGAGGCTTGAACTCCCAAACTGTGAGATCATGACCTGGGCCGAAGTCGAACGTTTACCCGACTGAGCCACCCAGGCGCCTTGTTAGCTTTTAAAGTTTCATCATTAAACTAACTCTCAGTCTCTTTTCTCCCTGCTTCCCCCCGAAACTCACCCTAACGTTGAGCTATCTTCCTTGTTGTTGTGTGACGAGAGGGGACACTCTTCCATGCGCCAAGTACGGTTTACACACATGGGGTAAAGCTTATGAACAAGTCGGATTTACACCCCACTCTCAGCGAGCTGTCATTCTTTTGGGGAGACAAGGAACACGCACACACAAATAAAACAAGGACATTTCAGACACTGGAGGAAATGGCATTTAGGCTCAGATTCAAATGACAAGAAGGAGCTAGCAGTGAGGAGATGGGGCGGGGAGGGAGGCACGGAGGACGGGCTCGCAGACCCGGGGACGGGACGCAGCTTGGTCGGTTCAAGGGACAGAGAACAGGCCAGCTCAGCCAGATCAAGGGAAAGGGGACAGTGTAACAGATGAGTTGGGGAACTGGCAGGGACGAGATCATGGACACCCTTAAGACCATTTGGGAGGAGTATGCATTTTATTCCAAGGGTAATGGGGAGCCATGGGAGGATTCTGAGCAGCAAAGGATCATGAGCTACTCCAACAGTCTGGGCAGAAGGTGACAGCCGCTTGGACCAGAGGAGGTAGTAAGAAAGGGCACTTTCGGACAAGGCACCTGGGTGGCTCAGTCGGTTAAGTGTCCGACTTCGGCTCAGGTCATGATCACAAGGTTCGTGGGTTCGAGCCCAGTGTCAGAGTCTGTGCTGACAGCTCGGAGCCTGGAGCCTGCTTCCGAGTCTGTGTCTCCCTCTCTCTCTGCCCCTCCCCTGCTCACACACTCTCTCTCTCTCTCTCTCTCTCAATAATAAACATTAAAAAATAAATTAAAAAAAAAAAGAAAGAGATTCAAGACGTATGTTACAGGTAGGACCAATCCATTGATGAGGGGTCAGTGTAGGGGCGAGAGGAAAGGAGGGGTCAAGGGTGCCCCAAGGTTTGGGGTCATGAACACCTGAGTGAATGGTGATGCCCTTCACTGAGGTGGAGAAGATTGCTGGAAGAAAAGAGGAGAAAATCAAGATTTCTGTCTTGGGCAGGCCCTACATCAGATTCCTAGAGACACCAAGTGAGAGTGCCGGGGAGGCGGCTACAGGACGAAGACTTGGATTTAGGGGAGGGAGACCAGGATGAATAAAAATCCGAGTTGCCAGCCCATATTGAGGGTATTTGAAACCTGAATAAAGTCACGGGTGGGGGGTATGCGTCCAAACTTCTGCTAATTGTCATCCATCCATTCAACCCATTTCACTAAGCACTGTGCCATGCAAGCCTCGGGGGGCGGATACCTCCCATCCCCCACCCTCTTTAACGACATGGGGGGCCATCCACTCCTCTGAGGTGCCCAGAGCTAGCTCATCTCTAAAATGCAAATGGCCAGGGGCAGCTGGGTGGCTCAGTCGGTTGAGCGTCCGGCTTCGGCTCAGGTCATGATCTCACAGTTCGTGGGTTCGAGCCCCGCGTCGGGCTCTGTGCTGACAGCTCCGAGCCTGGAGCCTGCCTTCGGATTCTGTCTCTCCCTCTCTCTCTGCCCCTCCGCGCTCATGCTCTGTCTCTGTCTCTCTCAAAAATAAATAAACATTAAAAAAAAATTTTTTTTAATGCGCCTGGCCGGTGGGTGGCTAAATTCTGGCTGAAAACACGGGCGCCCACGCTTCATCTAACCTCGCAGAGTCTGATTCCATTTAGCATTTCGTGAGAGGAGGCATGGGCATCAGAACACTGGCCAGTTGGTATCAAAGTGTAACGCACATCTAGAAAAGGACACATCTCGCGTGCACGGCTCTGTGAACATCTTGATAAATAAACGGGAAGTTCAAGTCAGTCCCCAGAAATCTCCCTCCTGCCCCACACGGTCGTCTCTGAAGGCACCCATGTCCCTCCCACCTAACACCCTCTGGTAATTGCATCGGTCTCTGTGCTTCCTAAATGGGATTGCACGTATGTAGCCTGACGTCTAGCATCTTTCGGCTTCCGGCATTAGGTCTGCGAGATTCACTCGGGTTGCGGGTGCGCACACGCAATAGATTTTCCCATTCCAAGGCCGCAGTTTGCAAAAGCTCCGAAGGGGATTCCACTCCGCAACCAGGGCTTAGAACCACTGGCCCCGCCCTTAAGAGGCACGTTTCTGGGCCCACCTCTCCTCTCCCTCCTCCAGAGGTCCCGCCCCACCTCCATCCGTCCCCCACCCCTACACTCACACTCCGCGCCCCCCACCCGGTTCCCTCCGCCGCTCACCCGACAGCACCACCTCCACCAGGTCGCCCTCCTGGATGTCTCCGACCGAGCGCACCAGCTGCAGGAGGTTGGCCGACGTGGGGTCATGTTTGAAGAGAAGGATCTTGTCGTAAAGGCCGTAGAAGCCGCACTCGGGGAACTGAGGGGCGGGGACAGGGAGGCGCGGTGACCGAAAGGCTCCGAGCTCACCTTCGGCGGGCGGCGGTCTGGAACGCTCCCAAGGCGGCCCGGCTGTTTCCCCCGGAAACAGAGACCCCGCAGCCCTGGCTTCCTGCCTGCCCGGGGCGGGGTGCCAGGGCCCCAGGTGCGCTGGGACACAGCGCCGCCGCCGCCGCCAACAGAGTTTGGTGGCTGGACTAGGAAACTAGGGTGGGAGGGGGAGTGGCTCTGGGAGCGTGGGCATCTAGAATTTTCCGGGGCGGGGGGCGCGGTGAGGGGCTACGTGAACACCCCCTCCTTTACTCCCCCCCCCACACCCTCCCCAGCTTCCTTCCTGGATCTATTGTCCCGGTTACCTGGCTTCTGGCCCAGCGCTAGGGTGGGGCCAGCTGGACGATGGGGACTTAGGACATCTGGGGGGTTCGGGGAGGGGGGGTGGAGGCGGGAAGATTAGGGCTCAAGGGAGCTGGAGGGAGGGAGGGTGCCCCCCACCCAATGCCCAAAGGACCCAGGTGTCCCGGTCCCTAGCTTGGGCTGGGGGGGGGGCCGGAAATGAAACCTGGTCGAACAGAAAGTGAAACTGCCCAGGTGGGGCAGCGGGACAGAAGGGAAGGGGCCTACCACACCTGGCCAGAGAAGACGCGACAAAACCGGGGTGAGGCCTGAGGGAGGAGGCAGAAGATGTGGGCACTGGACAAATTACCCCCAGGGGACAATCTGCTCTCGAACCTACCCCACCCCCACCCCGTTTTCTCAGAGAGCCGTTGGGCTGAGTTGGGTGTGAAAACTGGCTGGGCCTGTGGGTTTGGGGATTTGGGTGGAGGGCAAAGGAAGCCCCGTGTGTTCTTGTCGGCTGGGACAGGGTCCACAGGAGACAGGGACTGCCTGAGCCCTGACTGCTTGGTCCCGGGGGCGGTGTGTGTGTGTGTGTGTGTGTGTGTGTGCAGGGAAGAGGGCCTTTCTCTAGGTGTCAGTTTCCTCGTCTGTAAAATGGGGGACTTGGCTCAGTTCCCATGGTTTTCTGAAGCCCAAAGAATTCATTATCAGGGGTCTGAGAAGACTCTGGAATGTGGACATTTTGGGATTCCAACATGCTCACATGATACTATTATGTCTATCTGTCTTAGGGTCGAACATATTCTAGGTTTCAGGATTTCACCACTCCAGATTAGCACAGTCTGGTATGTTCATGTTCTAGGAAGCTAGTACGCTGAGGATTCTAGTATTTGAATGTCTTACCATTAGGATTTCAACAACCCAGCATTCCAAAATTCTAACATTTTCACATTCTAGGATTCCAACAGCCCAGGAATCTAACATTCTAACATTTTTACAGTCTCGAACCCCCACAACAAAGAAGCCCACTGTCCTAACTTTGAACGTTCTAGAATTCACGCATTGAGTTCCACCTGATTCCCTCTCGGCCCCCATGATGTCCAGCTTCCCACCGCGGTAGGGTTGGGGTTGGGGAAGGCCCGTTTTAATAGGCCAGCATCAGACCTGAGGGGTGGGGACACTGTGATTAGGAGAGGGGACAGAATCCCCAGAACCTCTTGGGGGTTCCAAAGCGGTGCCTGCCCCTCCCCACACATCTCAGGCCCGGGGGAGGGCCGAGATTGGGCTCAGAGACCTCACTTGCCCCTGGCAGCTAGTGTGCAAGCACCCACACCGACACATGTCACCCGATCGCCACGGCCAGTGCGGCTCCGATTTCTACAGTTTCCACCAAATGGGAGGTCCGGGATGGGCTTGAATGGGGAGGGGCCCATCTGCTGACCCCATCGGTCCCTTCCTCCTCACTTCTATACCTAGCTGGCCTCCCCTTTCCTCCCTGCTGGCTGCAGAAAACAACAACATAAAGGGACACGCAACTTGGGGAGGCTTCTGGAGCACCCCACCCCTGCCCTGGCCTCCCTCAAACGGAGAGTGGGGTGAGGAGGCAACTGGGGGCTAAATGCCCCATCCCCACCTCCCAGCTGCCCAAGGTTGAATCCTCCTCCTTATCCCTCCCCTCGGCCAGGCTCCAGGCCACCTCTGCCAGCGCCCCACTACCCCCAGCCCTCTCCCCAAGCTGATGGGAGAAACCCTGCACCCTCACCTTCTGGTCCACGATGGAGCAAGCCAGCTGCTTCACATGGGCCAGCTCGGAGGCGGTGGGCAGCAGCACAAACTCACGGGTCAGCCCGATCTGGATGTGGAAGGACACCCCGGAGCTCGGAGCTGGGATCTGGGCCAGCTGCGGTGGCGGCGACTGCAACTCCAAGCCGCCGGCGGGCGGGGGAGACCCAGGCCCGGGAGAGCCCGGGAGCCCGGCGAGATGGGAGGGGGAGGCGGCCATAGGGGGTAGGCCCGGGACCAGCCGCCCGGCGGCCACCCGGGATCCGGCTGAAGGAGCCCGGGGAACCCGGGTCACTGGATCCGAGGGAGCTCGTAAGCTGGTGGTGGGAGTGCGGGGATCCCGGGACTATGAGAAAAGAAATCTAGCAGGTTGAGGGCACTCGAGGCTGGCGGGACCCTGGGAAATCGGAGAAATGTAAGCTAGTGGGTCAGACGCCCAGGAATAATACAGGAGAAATCTAATGGTTTGAGGGGCCCCAGAGATGGAGAGGTTCTAAGAAATCAAGAAAATCTAGTAGGTCGAGATCTCAGGGATCAGGAGAGTCCAGGATCCAGAAGCCCCTCGGGGAGAGAAAGGCTTGAGAAGAGAGCGGGCGGAGGGGGGGGGGGGTGTCCCAGAATCCAAAGGCTCTAAGAAAATAATTCAATTAAGAAGGGGGCCGGAGGGGATTCACCAGACCCGGGGTTGGAGGACGGGAGTCTCTGAGTCGGGGATCGACGGGCCCAGGGATGGGCAAAGGGATCCTGAGGGCCGGGGTACTAAGGAGGGAATCTCACGGGTCTCAGAAGTTGGAGAAAAGTTCGGTCGGGGGCCGCGGAGAAGGGGGCGTTCCCGGCGGCGGTGGAAGGGAGGGGGGGGGAGCAAGGGAGGGTCGCCCGGCGCCCGGCGCCGGCGGCTCTTTTTCCCCCCTGCAAAGTTTAACTCTGCGGCTGCGGCCCAGGAGGAAGTGTCCGGAGCGACGGCGCAGTCGGCCAATCCGCGCGGGCCTCGGTGACGTCAGAGATGGGCGGAGCCTTCGAGGGGCCGGGGGCGGAAGGAGAGGGAGGGCCGGGCACCTCCGAGTGGGGGCGTCACCTGCCCCGCCTGGGTCCGGGTGTCTGAGGTGCGACATGCAGGGCAGGGATCCGGGACTGATTCCTGTCCCCCAACACTCCCGAGTCTGGAAAGTTAACTATTCCCAGAACTGGAGAGGAGGGGCGAGCCACCCTCATCCCCGCCGCAGGTCGCGGGGGCCCGGGCTGAGCAGGCGCCTGGCCCTTTAAGGAAGGGGGCCCGTCCAACCCCGCCTGCATCCGGCGCCCACCGCAGGGGAAAGGGTGGGAAACTGGTGTCGGGGCCAGCCCGCTCTGGGATCGCTGGGCTCGGCCTGCCTCTTCTCAGAGCGTCGTCCTCCCCACCCCGCCCAGGAGAGGGGGTTGCTGTAGAGATCCCCCAGCCCATTACACAGGTGGCAAGACAGAGGCCTCCAGCTGGGCAGAAGGACCTTGACTCATGCCTGTCTCTGGCAATCTTGGCCAGGTGCACAGAGAAACCTGGAGGGGCCAGAGCTGGATTATCTGTGCAGGGAAGAGTCAGGCACAGGGCCCGCAGAGAAGGGGTGTAGTTTCCTTTCATAGGCTTGCCACTCTGCCCCAGGCCTCAGGAGCGGAAAGCCACAGACCTGGGGGTGACTGAAAGGGCCAGAGCAACCAGGGAGGACACCCCCCCCCCCCCGCCACCTCGCAGACGGAGACCAGTTGGCTCTCCTGGGGCACTGTGCATGTGTCCGTTCTCTGCGTGACTTTCGGTGAGTGGCTTCTCCTCTCTGAGCCTGTCTCTCCATCTGTTAGATGGGACCGTGACAGGACTGACCCCAGAGGGTCTTTGAGGGGATTCATGACACGCAGCTGAGGTTCGGTAGGTGGTGGCCGTCACTGTAATTTGCAGAGACAAAAGGGTGGGCACCTGGAGCACTGACGTGTTGAGTATGTTCATTCAGTCATCCCAGGAGGCATTGAATGCCGGCCTACTGTGTGCCAGGCTTGTCATAAAAAGCTCTTCCAGTCTGTTCAGGAGCTATTTAGACTCGATTTCTCTTCCCCAGCTAATAGTAAGAGTAGCTGCCGTTAGTTACATTCAGGAGAGTGAACCCCCCCCCCCCAGGGGCAGTATGATTTGTCCAAGATCACCCCTGAAGCTGCTACCACCCCCACCCCCTTCACTGAAGGTTCGAGGCCTGGCTTGGAGCTCCAAAGACATCCCAGTAGAGATGGGCCCCCTGGCCACCTGTGTTGCAGAGCGGCAGGGCTGGTTGGGGATGGGGGCGTCGAGACAGGCCCCCCTTCCTGGTAAAGGGCTGCTGGGGGCAGCTGAGGTCGGCACAGTAGTGACTCTGCCACCACATCCGGGGGCTGGCTGGGGCTGGGGAAGGAAGGAAGTCTGAGGCTGGAGTGAAAACCCAAACCACCACCTGGGGAAGCTGCTCAGAGCCCAGAGGGATTAGGGGTGAACAAGGCCACGTGGAGCTCACAGTTAGGCTCCTGTCAGTGTCACCTGATGGCCATCTGCCAACCTGCATCCTTCTTCGAGGGTTCCTGGGCCCCGACAGGGTGGGCCAGGTCCTATTCTGGGCACCGGGGCGCAGCCCTTGACAATCCAGGGGGCGTGCATTAGTGTCATGCCCATTGTCCAGACCATGCCGAGGCCCAGAGATGCGCAGAGAGAGTCCCACAGGACTGGATACAAATTTGATGACCTGCTGGAGGCCCTGAGCAGCCCCCCCCCCCCACCTCCGTCGCATTTTCTGTAACTTGGGCTAACAGCGCCCACTCTTTGAGGGTGTCGTGAGGACCCAGTGAAATAGCACGTGAGGGACTTAGCATGGCATCTGGCTCCGAGGTGCGTAACTGACCACTTGGATCGGGACCACCTTGGTGAAGGGAAGGGGCTTGGCAGGGTGCAGGCTGTGAGGGACCCACCAGCTCGGCGGAGGCATGCGGCAGGGCAGGCCCCAGGCTCTCCCTTCCCACCCCATGTTCCCCATGTTGCCCGAAGCCCAGGGCCCGGGTGGGGAGGGCAGGGCAGGGCAGGGGAGGTGGGGAGGTTCGTCCTCAGGACGAGCTCTCTGGCCTCCTACCACCCATCATATGTGGGGGTGGGGGGGGAGCCTCAGGCTGTCACATCATGTCTGTCACATCATGTTGTGTTTCTCAGGCCCCTGCCCCCAGGCTGCTGCTGAGGCCCCTGGGGAAGGAGTGTGCTTAGGAACAGAAAGGAGGGGCCCGGGGAGATTCGGTCCTGTGCCCCCATTTCCGGCCCTCCACCCACACTCCGCCCAAACTCTGGGCCCCTCTCTGGCAACCTCCCCCCCCCCAGCCCTACCACAAAACCCCAACCCATCATCCCCTCCCTGAGCTCCACCCAGCCCAGGCCGAACGCAGCAGCCCTCTCCCGGAGCCCCCGGTCCCCGCAGTCCCCTCAGTAGTCAGCACCGCCACCCATCTTACTCCAAAGGGTTTATTGAGACAAGTTTCACATCCAAGTCCAGGGCAGAGGGGATGGGGCTTATAAACAGGAACCTTGAAGGGGGCCCGAGGGCTCAGGGTGGAACCCAAAAAAAGAGTGAAATAAATAGAGGAAGAGAGCGGAGGGCCGGGAGAGGAGACACAGACTATCACACAGTGATAACAACATGGGTGGGGGCGGGGCTCCATTAAAATCCCATTTATTTATACAGATATACAGGGAGTTGTGGGGGCCCCAGGGGACCCCCTCCAGCCTCCAGGCCCCAGGGAGGGGTGAGAGAAGGCCCTCTCTCCCCATGGGTAACCCCATGGGGACTGGGGGGCTGCCCTTGGAGGAGTGCTAGGGGTGGTGGGGCGGGCTGGGCGCCTCCCCCGAGCATCACTGGCCCCAGGCAGTTACCGGCCGGGGTTGGGGGGGGACGCTGGGTAGTGTCTGGAAAGCTGTGCTGCAGGAACCGGGGCGTGAGCTTCGGGGGTGGCCCAGGCCGGGGGTGGCCCAGGGCCCCGCTGGTGCCATGACTTCCCGGGGGGGCCCAGGGCAGGGGCGCCTGGGGCTACCTCCCAGCACAGCTACCTCCCAGGTCTGGGAAGGAGGAGGGGGGATCGGGGTTCAAAGAGAGAACCTGGCACCTTCTGGCATCTTGGAAAAGCTGATCCCCAAGGACACCCGGCCCTGGCTGTGCTGCGCCCACGAAGGCAGCTCAGATGCCAGGACTGGGTGTCAGGGCACAGAGAGGAGACTCCCCGAGGCCTTCCTGGAGGGGGAGTCCAGAAGGAGGCAGCTCCCCAGGCTGGATGCCTGGGGAAGGGGAGGCTATGGGGGACGGCCTCCCGGGGAAAGGGCCGTTAGCACCACCAGGTTCCGAGGCAGGCGGGGAGAGGCCGGGCCGCCGGGCCTCCAGACCGAGGCCGGGCATCGCCTGAGAGAGACAGAAGAGAGGGGAGACTGGAGCACGACCCCGCGGGTACAAGGCCAGGCCACCTCAGCCCCCTCCCTCTATGCCCAGGGGCTACCTGGATGATTTGCACAAGGGGCCCCGGCTACCACCTTAGGACCGTGGCACCCTCCTCAAGTGCCAGGCAAAGGGATACGTTTGAGGTCCCGTTAGGGGTGAGGACGCAGACAGTTTCCAGAAGCCCTCCCAGACCAGGCCTCCCCCTGTCCAGCCTCTCACCTCAGTCCTGCCTGCCCGGCCCCGCTCCCCAGCCGGCATGGTGGCCAGGGCGGGGCCAGGTGGGCATCATACGAAGACCTTGGCCAGGGCGTCGGCGCCCGCGCTGGCGATGAGGGCCTTGCTAGGGTGGCACGCGACGGCGTGGATGGCCTCCTCGTGCTTCTTGCGGTGGGCTGTGATCTCCTGCACGCACGTCTTGTTGTCCAGGCTCCACAGGCGCAGGGAGCAGTCGTGGCCTGCGCAGGTGTGGGGGCAGAGAGCGCTGTCCCCCACAGTCCCCTGCCCCAGGGCAGCCTGGCCTCAACAATGGGGGGCCCTCCATCCTCTCGTCCCCCAGCTCTGCCG
The DNA here is from genome assembly GCA_028646485.1 of Cryptoprocta ferox. NCBI lineage: Eukaryota > Metazoa > Chordata > Mammalia > Carnivora > Eupleridae > Cryptoprocta > Cryptoprocta ferox. The sequence goes on along the minus strand of CM053563.1, from coordinate 8,472,438 downwards.
GCCACCTCCCGACGCCGAGTCCAAAGGAGAACGCTTTTCGCCCAGCCTGCCTTCCATCCGGTGACCAAGCATTCACTGGGCACCCGTGTACCAGGCCCCGGGGGCACAGCAGACGGACTGGGGAAACCTCCCCACCCCAGGGCTGTCGACGTTCCAACATGGCACCCAGTAAATGAGAAAACAGGGTGAGCAGTGCACCAGGCGGACAGCAGCCCCGAGCACAAGCTGGTCGGCGTGATGCCAGCGCGGCCAAGGGAGTACCAGAAGGAACAGCAGGGGTGGCAGGGGAAGGCTCTGAGGACGGGCACGGGCGGGTATGGCTGTAGCAGCCTGAGCGGGAGCATGGAGAGGAGGACAGAGAGTGGGGGGCAGATGGGGCTGGGCCTCGGGGCAAGAGCCACCTACAGAGATGGCCCGACTTATGTGTCAGAAGGACCAGGCTGGCTGTGGTGGAGACCGGCTCGATTTGTCCCTTGTAAAGGGAAGACCTGGGCTCCTTCCCGAATCCTCGCTGCCCTGGGGCTGACCTCCCTGGCCGCCCCCCCCCCATCTGCAGGGACAGCTGCTACCTTCTCAGGGCAGAAAAGACCAAGCCATGGGGGGGACCAGGCCGGTCCACGTGCTCTACCGTCCCCTCTGGATGCCGGCTCACCACACCCACACACTTGCCTGGGGTGAGCAGCAGCAAGTGGCAGGAGGCCCTGTGCCCATGGCGTCCCTGATGGCCCAGGCACACCCTTCACCTCCCTTCGCCCTCTGCCCACGTGCACCCCCTCCCGAGGCACAGCCCCATGGAGGCTGGACCCCAGTGCTCTTATCCAAAGAGCACGTGGCGCCAAATACTAACAATCCCCTGGGGACTGAGAACCAGACACACCCGGACTTGTTCCCACGGCCAAACCCCCAGGCTGCCACCAAACCGCGGGCCTTCTGTAAGCCCGTTTCCAGTCTGCACGACGGGCCTGACGTGCCCACCGAGGGCGTGTTTGGGTGAGACGGGAAGACGCACGCAGAGCGTCCAGCGCGCTGTGTGTTCACTGTCTCTGCCCCCTTGTCGCCGGGGCCCCGGAACATGCCTGCGTCTCCGCTTCAGCGCCCACACACCCTTGCTCCTTAGGAGCCAGGACGGTCCCCACTTACTTCCCGACATCAGGAACACGCCGTTGGGGTCCACGGCTAGGCAGGTGACCGCGTCCAGGTGAGCGACCATGGAGTGCACGGACTTCCCTGGAGGAGAGAGGGGGCGGCGGGTCGCTGTTCCTCAAAGAGAGGTGGGGGACACCGTGAACGTGCGCACAGGCGCCGGGAGGGCGGGCCTCACCTGTCCGGCTGTCCAGGAAGCGGATGCCTCTGTCGTCGTGGGCGGTGATGGTGAGCGGCTGGCTCGGGTGACTCACCACCTGGTTGATCTGGGTTGGACCTGGAAGCAGAGGAGAGGGAAGGATGTCAGGGGGACCAGGGAGACCCAGACAAGGGGCAGAGGAAGAGAAGCACGGGCCCGCAGCCCCGCCCTCTGCCCGCCGGCCTGGGCAGCCGGGGCTCCCAGGCCTCTCCCTCCCTGGGGTTGCCAGGCTTCACCCGTAAGACGCCTGGGGTGCGACGGGCGGGTATGAGCCACCCACACGGGCCACACATCCTGCCAGGAGGCTTGACGGGCAAGCCCCTCGTGATCTCTGTCCCCTCAGGCCTCCCGAGAGTCCCACATGAACCACAAGGGCAGCTGCTGGGACCTCATCTCCTTCCTACCCAGAGCCCCTGGGGGGGGGGAGCAGGGAGCGTCTTCTGCTGACCAGACGCCGGCTCAGCAGGGCCACAGGAGGTGCTCAGGTACCGGCCGCTGGCCCCGGGTCCCCCTTACCGCTGCTGCCCCGGGATTCCAGCGAGAGGAGGGCACTACCAGCCTCCAGGTCATACAAGACGGTGTCGCCGGAGCGGAAGGAGGCCACGATGTGGGTGGGCTCGGTGCTGGTGAAGGCCACTGAGGTGGGGGTCCCGTGATCTGAGGGCAGAGGGACAGAAGCTGCCTCACACACCTGGCCCTGCCCTGGGGCCCTCGTGGGGAGTCACGTTCCTGTGGCGGGTTCACACCCCGCACCCCACCCCCGGCCCGGCTCCCCCCACTCACCGCTGGCCGTGAGAAAGGTACAGAGGCAGGTGGGGCTGCTGCTGCTCGGGTCCCAGATGCGAATGGTGCCATCAGCAGAGCAGGAGGCCAGGCGCTGGGAGGTGGGACTGAAGGCCAGGCCCCACACAGCGTCCCCGTGGCCCTCCAGCACGTGGCTCAGCACGCTGGGGTCTGGACCAACCACAGGCAGGAGGAACAAGCTAGTCAGGGCCGCCAGTCCTGCCCCGGACGGCTGCAGGGCACCGACCCTACCGAGAGCCGGGCTGCCTGGAGCGGCCCACTCACCCAGCCCCGTCCCCAGCCCCGTCCCCAGCCCCGTCCCCAGCTCTGTCCCCAGCCCCGTCCTGTCCTCGGAGCCGCAGGCCACTCACACTCTCACCACCTGCTCTGCTCGGAAGGTTTTAGGGCTCAGAAGGCGGCCCAGAACGGAAGCTCCAGAGGCTGCGGGTGCCCTGCTACTTGCTGCCATCCCCACAGGGCCACCGTAGTGCTGGGCACAGAATGAGCACCCGGTACACAACTTTTAGGACTTGGTGAAGGGGAGAAGGAACAATGGTGGCTCTGTGGCCCCACGACCCTTAGCAGCTTGGGACCTGTGGGTCTCCCCGGCCCTCCGCCTGCCTGTCCCGCCCCCAGGGCACAAGCCCGGGCCACTGGCTCCAAAGCCCTCTTGTCGTTCCCACCTCTGCGTCCCCTGTCACTCAAGTCCACACAGGGTGCTATGGTCAGTCCCTGCTGACCCCCGACGTGTGACAGCTCGAGTGGCCCAGCGCACAGACTGCCTGAGACTGACCCTTGACCTTTCACGGGGGGGACTGTTCTTGGGAAGACTGAGACCTCTAAACTCTGCCACGACAAGACGCGGCACACAGCCACGCGGGTGATCAAGAACGTTATCAGAAGGTGCGTCAGAAGGCGGGGGCCACACAACACGTAGAGGTGAGCGCGGTCCCTTTGCCACTCCCCCCTTACATGGACGCCAAGGATCGAGCGCAGACCTGCTACAGGCTGGCCCGACTAACTTGTGCCCTGTCACCTGCTCCCCTCACCGATGCCTGCGCTCAGCCAAGATGACGCAGCAGGGCCCCGGCGCAGATTCTGAGCCTGCTCACCCGCCGGCCCCTCGGCCCGCCCCACCCCTCCACCCCTGCTACAGGCGCCGTGGCTCCGGGCTCACCCGGGCTGGGGGCGCACGGAGCTCCCCGCACCGCCCCTGCATCGCTAGGCGCCGGCAGGCGCGGAGAGCGAGGAGGCTCCAGTGGACACGGTGGGGGGGTGGGGGCCAGACGAGGGGGATGTCCTCACCGTAGCCGTCATAGGGGTCCACGTTGAGGTCCGGAATCTTCCAGCTGTGGATGCGGGCGTCTGCCCCGCCGCTGTAGCAGTACTCGCTGTTGCTGCCCATGGCTACTGCCAACACGGGGCCCCTGGGAGGTGCAGAAGTGGCGAAGCGGACGAAAATCTCAGTCTCGGCCCTCCCCTGGCCCCCCTCCACGGAATCTCGAAGTTCTCTGCTAGGCTTTTCAAGGTTAGCCAAATGGAATCTGGCATCTGGGGCTCCGGCTGTGCCCCCCGGACCTGCCTTCCCCTAGCTCCCCACACCCATCTCCCCCTCCGAAGGCTGCGCTGAGACAAGGCCACAGGAGCACTGTGTCTGAGGAGCACCGGGTGCGAGGGGGTGTGTGCACAGAGGGCCAGGGGCCACATGGCCTCTGGGGGTGCACGCCTACCTGTGAGCCCGGAAGGCGTGGATAGGCTCCACATCCAGTGCGGCATTCCTGTGGGGAGGCAGAGGGGCCGGCTGTCGCCCTGAGCCCAGACGCCCCCTCCCCTGCCCTCCCCCCAGCCCGGGGCAGCCACCCTCACTTCTTGGCCGTGACGGCTTTCTGCAGGTTCCAGAGCTTGAGAGTGCCATCCTCAGAGGCGGTGAGCAAGGCAGACTGGCTGTGGTGGAAAGCCAGGGAGCGCACGCCGTCGTAGTGCGAGCGCAGGGTGAATTTGGGGTTCCACGTCTTCTTAAAGGCATCTTTGCTGTCCGAGAGCTGGGGTAGGGGGAGCTGCCTCAGCATCCCCACAATCCCACAGCCACGAACCGCCACCCAGACCCACATGGAGCACCGCCCCCCCCAGCCTCTAGCCCCACACACCCTGCCCTCCCTCCCCGCCCAGCAGCGCCCCTCGCTCCCTTGGGGGGTCCTACGGTGTGCGGTGACCGGCTGCTCTCTGAGCAGTCAGCCAGCTCAGGGGGCACCTGGGGAAAGCAGTCCAAGTCAGTCCCCCCACCAGTGCCAGGACGGTGAACTCTGAGCAGCTAGGAATTACAAATGCACCGGGACGGGTACCCGAGCAGCCTGGCCGCCTCCATGGGTATCGGTGAGGCTTTCCTGAGGTGTCAAGGGAACAGGACTTAACCAGACCAGGGGAGGGGACTGAGGGAGGACCCTGCATGTACAAAGTCCCTGAGGCTGCAGGCTGGCTCTAGAGCCTGAGAATAGGTCTGGTTTGTAGAGAGCAAGAGGGAGCATGGCAGGCCGGGGCCGGAGCCACTTCCAGGAACCCACATCTCATCCGGGGTGAAACGGGGAGCTGCGGAACGATGCGATGGGGGAAGATACGAGTGGCTGCAGAGACGCTAAGGGGCCCTGAGAGAAGTCTTTCAGAGCAAGAGGGGGCCCGGAGGCCACATGCTGGGGGTGGAAATGGGGACAGGTGCGTGCAGAAGGGAGAGCCTGGGGAGCAGAATCCACAGGTCGCTGGGGGAGTCCCAGAGACCCTGCGCATACCTGGGGGATGGTGGTGTCCCTCTCCGAGCGGGGGACCCAGGGGCAGCCCCTCGGGAAGGAGGATGAGCAGACTGCCACACAAGACTCCCTGTCCCGCCCCGGCGCGGCCCACACATGATGAGGCCCCTGTCTGGGCTCTATCCCCAGTGGTCCCCAGCGCAGCCGGCACCACTGCCCTCGCTCCGTAGGGCCAGAGGCTCTGCCGCTGTGCGGTTTCCCCCCTCCCCGGCACCCACGCCTGCTCCAAGCCTCCACTCCGGCCCCCCTTCCGGGCATCCCACAGCAGCACCAACCTTGCTGGGGAACCGCCGCTCCGGATCCTGCTAAAAGCCGTGGTGAACATTCCCAAGGGGAAAGGTGCGCGTGCACCCGAGGCAGAGACCAGATGGCCAGCGGCCCATCTGTGGGTCTGGGGCTCCGAACGCCGGCCCTAAGGCTTCCTCTCACGCGGGCCCACCTGCCCACCCGGCCCCTCACGCCTGGTTTTCTGGTTTCCGGCTGTGAAACCAGCTCAATTCCCATCTCCTGCACAAGCCGGCTTCCCCGCGCTGGGCCAACCAGAGCCCCCCCACCCCATGCCGTCCTGCCCTGCCCCCAGCCCATGGGGGGGGGCCCGGATGCAAGGCGCATAGGCCAGGGGTGGGAGGGAGGGTCACCTGCAGGAGATGGCACGAGGCCGAGGCGTCTTCTAGACCCTGCACCCCGGTGACCCTGTCAGCCCCACGCCGGGTGCTCGTCTGCACCCCTTGGCACGACAGCACGAGCTGCTGAGCGACCGGGCAGCACGCTGCTGCTAAGGGGCCGAGTGCGGGATGCCCGATGCGGCCCGTGGTGGGCGGGGCACCCCAAGGACTTACATCACAGCTGAGGTCGTTGTCGTTGGTGACGGTGAGATCCGCCAAGTCCCCCAGGCTCACCTCCCCGCCCCCGATAGTGTCCATGATGAAAACGTCTGAGGAGAAGCCAAAGGAACCTGGTAGGGGAGGGGAGGGAGGGGGCAGGGAGGGACAGGGAGAGAGAGAGACAGACAGAGAGAGGCAGAGGGGAATAAGAAGTCAGAAAGAGATAGGGAGAGGACAAGATCCAGAATCACAGCTGGAAAGAAAGAGACAGGGAGAGACAGACAGGGCAGGACAGACAAAAAAAAGAGGGAGACAGACAGACAGACAAGCTTTTGGGACAGGGAGGCTGCAGCCCAGAGGCCAGGCTTCGACCCTGAGCACACAGAAGCCCCGGGCTTAGCTCTGCAGCCCCCCTCGGCTTTGGGCCCCAGGGGACTGGGCCGGGGGTAGGGGCCGCTTACCTTCGTGTGGCCGGGGCTGGGGTGTGCCAGGCGGGGGACCTGTCACTTTAGGGGGCAGCCCATCCACATCCCGAAGGTCGGCCAGAATTCCCTGGAGTTTGACCCGCCGGCTTTCTGCAGGGACAGAGCACAGGGCTGGAGCCTGTGTTCCGCTTCGACCTGGCCCCTGGGGGGCCTCTCCTGCCCGTGTGACGCGGCCAGAAAGGCCTGACCGGGAGCGCTAGGGCTCGAGGCGGGGGCGGGGGCCACCAGGAGGCGGCACACCAGGCTAGAATGCTCTGTGGTGCCAGCCTCTCAGGGAACTCAGTCCCCAGCCACCCTATGTGACTGCCGAGGGCCCTGGGGCTCGGAGTCACAGGGCAGGAGGATGCGGCCCTGCCCTGTCTGCCTCTCCCCACTAGGTCCTCGTCCCGTCCCCTCCCGGAGATCGGCCAAGAACGAGACGCTCACATGGAGGGCCGGAGGCCCTGCTCCAGGAAGAGCTGGGCCCGGCTGCATCCCCATGGGGATTTTCCAGGGAAGGGGTGAGGGCCCGGCCGCCACAGGGTTGGACTCTGCTCTCCTCGGCCACCCTCCTCTCAGGAAGCATATCCGTCCGGCGGAGACCCTGGGGCAGGAAGCAGCTGTGGGCGGCCGTGATGCCCCTACCTCGCCTGGTGAGGACAGCTGGCCAGAAAACCCTCGGCTTACCCAGCTCGTGGTGGGTCCCCTCTCCGGCACATCGCCGAGGGTCTGGAGAGCCCTCCCCATCCTCTCCTGAGCCCAAGAAATCGAACTCATTGATGGCGTCCTCAGAGTCGTCCTCCTCGTCCTCGTCCTCCATTTCAGGCACCAGGGCCTTCGAGGGCAGCTGGGCACGGAGAAACGCAGCCGGGTCAGGAGGCCCCTGCCCACAGCCCACGCCCACG
>CM053563.1:8421108-8458177 GCA_028646485.1 Cryptoprocta ferox | reverse complement strand
GTTGTAAGCGAGCAACGTATGTCCAGATGTTTAGCTTCAGGAAATCGGGGACATGGGTGCCTGGTGGCTCAGCTGGGTAAGCATCCGGCCCTTGGTTTCAGCTCAGGGCACGATCTCACAGTTCGTGAGTTCGGGCCCCGCATCGGGTTCTGCACTGACAGATTGGGATCCTCTCTCTCCTTCTCTCTGCCCCTCCCATGCTTTTTTTTTTCTCCCTCTCTCTCTCTTAAAATAACGAAACCTAAAAAAAGTCACTTTTTCAGAAAATAAAAATAAAAAACCACAAATCTCTTTAATAATAAAAAATAATCTAACATTACCCCCTTTTCTTTTAAAGCCGGAGCACATGGCGTCACCTCTCAAGAGCAAGGGCCCCCCATGGCCCCACCTGCGGCGTGACAGGCCAGCAAGGATCCTGACGGTTCAGTCCCCCCCCCCCCGCACCAGAGGGGACAGGAAGGACTGTGGACTCTTCAAGCTTATCTCTGGAGCCAAGCGCATGGCTGTGCCCGCCCCAGCCCGCACCCTGCCCTGCACACTCACTGTCGGAGAAGCTGTCGCCCCTCCTTCCACACCAGCGGGCTGTTCTCCAGGGTGACCGACTCCACAGGGCCATTGGAGACTGCAGAGTGGAGACAAAGGAGGCAGGCTGTGTTAGGGCGCCGCCGGGGACCCGTCACCTCTGCCACCTTCCTCACCCTCAAGCTCTCGTGAGTCACCATTGGGTCACTGTCACAGGTCCTGCTAAGTCCCTATCTGACAGCGTCTGAAACCTACCCTCTCGCCTCCACGCCCTCTACTCTCCTTGTCATTTTCCTACACAGGAAGCCGACCCTGTCCCAAGAGCCTATGTAGAGCAGCCGCCACACTCCAAATCCGGCTCTGCCGGTCACCGTCTGTGTGGCCCTGAGCAGCTGGTTTACGTCCCCTGAGCCTCAGTTTCCTCTTCTGAGAAAATCAGTTAATAACAGTAGCACCTACCTCTCGGGATCGTCGTGAGGATTAAATGAGACGTCTGTTTATTTTATTAACTATTTGTGGGGCATCTACCAGGCTCCTGGCTGGCGCCTGGGCTACATGGGGGACAGAGCCCCCGCCCTGCGGAGTTCCTGTCCTGTCCCGTCCCATCCTGGTAGGAGGGGTCTGGCATAAACAACAACACCGCTGGTGAGTTGCCCATGCTGTCGCCTCTGGTGCCCCGTCCCCTAGCGCATCCCCCCCCAGCATGGCTGTACTGCTATACACACCCCACCTGCCATGCCTGCCCTCCTCGCCTGTTGATGAGCAGAGCCCTCGTCCAAGGAGCTTAGAGTATTACGGACACCGTCCTCCGTTCCACAGGGACGGCAGGCAGGACAGGCCTTTCTCACCGCTATCCGCCCCCCTCCTCCCCCGGGGTGCTGAGGGGCAGCCCACGAAGAGGGACGTGGAGACTGGGGTTCAAGCCTCCCCAGCCCCCCACCCGGTCAGGTCTGCTTTCTGCGGAGCGGAGTAAGAGAGAGGCGGCCCGGCTCTGGCGTGACTTCGTCACGGTCAGGGTGGGCGGGGGCGCAAGCAGGCTGGACCGGATGCTGGGTACCTTGTTCTGCCAGTTCTGGCTTCTTCTCCCCCGGGTTCAGGTCTGTCCCAAACTTCAACTTATGATACTTGGCCCTAAAAGGGAAAAATGATTATTGGATGACAGACGCAGAAGGGTGGACTGGGCTCACCTCAGGCGCCCCGGATTCTGGGGTCCCCCCAGCCCATTCCCTCAGCGCCCCCGCCCCAGCCTTCAGGAAGCGGCCCTGGTGGAAGAGGCACCGCACATGGAGTCGAGAGGGACCCACTCTTTTGGTGTCAGGCCGCCTGGGGAGCCACTCCAGCTCCAGGAGCCCCCGGAGAAGTCCTCAGCCTCCGGAAGCCTCACCCGGCCCCATCAGGCGGCTGGAAGGGGACGAGGCAGTGAGCGCTCGGCGGGGGGCCCGCCGCCACTATGTGTGTTCTTCCCAGCGGTTATCCCGGACTCCGCCTTGCCTGTCCCCCCACGGGAACCCCACAGCGCTGGGTGACGGGAAAGAGAATGCCCGACCCCAAGCCTCCCTTGGCCAGAAGGCACCGCGGCTGGCCTCCTGAGCCTCCCGTACGGGCCGACTTCAGAAGGCAGGGTCCAGGATGGCGGGGCTCACCTTTCCTGCTTCAGCGCATATTCCAACATCTTGATCCGCCGCACCAGGTCTGTCTTGAGGTTCTCTTGCCCCTTCCTTTCTCCCTGGAGGAAGGCCACCTGAGCCTGGGGGGACAGAGGAGGGAACAGGAAGGCAGCAGGGCTCAGGCTCACTGAGGTGCGCCCTCGCTCACGCAGGGACAATCAGTGCCAGCTCCCCCCCCCACAATGACATGCAGCAGCCACTCCGTCAGGAGTGAAGACCCCGAGCCAGGGTTCAATGGAGCAGCGACAGGGCATGCTGGATCTGTTTCCAGAGTCCCCTGCCATGTGGCCCACCGTGGAAGAGCTGAGGAGGAGTCTTTGACCCTTGCAATTAAATGGGGCCAGCTTGGGCCTAGCGCGGCCCCTGCCTTCCGGGGAGAAGTGGGATCGGGGATGAGGGCGGGGGAGGTAAGCATCAAGAGCCCTGGGCTCCTTCTCCCCGCCCTAAGGCAGGTGCTGCCCCTACGTTGCTGGTGGAGGTGGCGCCTCGCTATCTCCACCAGAGCATCTGTCTCTGGCAGGCGTAGGAAGCTGCTCCTGGAGCCTCGGGACAAGAGTGGGCGGCTCGGCTCAGCTCCCGCTCCAATGCAAAAGCTTTACCACCCCCCACCCCCCCACCGTGGGGGCCGCGCGTCCCACTGGAGTCTGCCCAGGGTGAGCGAGACATGCCACAGACATGGCCCAGGGCCCCTGCCAACCACTTCACACCGTCTGCTGGCATGGGCTACCCCGGTCTGCTCTGGTCTGTCAACAGGTCTTTTGGAGACACTGGGCCAACGGCCTTCGAGGCAGGATCCTGGCCCCTGACCATGTTCCAGAAGTCCTGTGCCAAAGCCCTGAGAGCAGGGCTCAACCCTGGCTTCTCCCCAAGTGCTCCACTGTTACAGGCTGGGACAGCCTGAGCTGCAGGCCGGGCTCGGCCACTTACTTGCTGCATGATCTTAGGCAGGTCATCGGCCTTCTCTGAGCCTCCATTTCCCCTTCTAGAAAATGGGGCTCACGAGAGTGCCTGCCCCTCATGTGTTAAGTTCTTCTCAGTCCGAGGCCTAGCACAGAAGAAGGGCTAATAAATGCCAGCTCCTGCCTCTCCTTTTTCTTCTCCCTGTCTGTTTGTCCACAACACTGAGCCGGGCCCAGCTCCTTAAGGGAGCGAAGATCCCCTGAGGCCCACGGCCCGCTGAGCGGAGAGGTCTATGGCTCCCAGGCCCCCTGCCCCACAGGCAGCTGCCTCTTCCTGGAGCCGACCCCCAAACACCAAGTGCTTGCTGGGGGACTTCGATGCCTCCACCAGCAGCCCCGGGTCCGGCCACAGACCCCTTTCCCAGGCCACGACCGCTCTCAAAGCCCTGCTCCAGGCCTGTAAGTTTCCGTAGCCTCTCAGATGCCCGCCCTCACTGCTCTCCCTCTCCTCGGGGCTCCAAGGGCCGGGACCTATCTGCCCCGTGCACTCAGCGTGCAGCGCAGCCCGCGCAGCCCGTGCCCACGAGCCAACTGTCACGTCCATCCTGCTCCACGGACCAAGGCTCTCCCTCAGGTTGGCGGAGAACTGAGCATGTGCTAAGTAACGCCCAGCACTGGCCGAGACCCAGGGACACAGGCACGCTCATATTCCACTGGTGGGGTCATAAATCGACGCACCCTTCCTGGAGGGCAAGTTGGCCACGTCTATAAAAATGTTACACGCGCTTTCCCTTTGTCCTGACAGGTCCACTTCCAGGGATGCAGCTAGCCTACAGGCGTGACTGCACCACAGGCTTCTTTCTGAGAAAATAAAAAGGGATTCCTGCGTTCACCCATTTACTACACCAAAATTTACTGAGGGAGCCCCAACCATGCATCAGATACAACTGCAGACAAAGAATAGCACTAAACAAGATGAGATGTAGGTTACGGGGGGCGGGGGGGGCAGGGGGATACAAATAATGAACAGATCGCTATATGTCACCAAGTACATTGTAGGAAGAAAAAACTCTCCATCCATTGAGGGAATGGGACTCCCCACCCACCCCCCGCCCCGTTCCGAACACTGTTTTCGCTCTAGATTTTAAATCAACACAGGGGCGCCTGGGTGGCTCAGTCGGTTGAGCGTCCAACTCTGGCTGAGGTCATGATATCAGGTTTTGTGGGTTCGAGCCCCGAGTCAGGCTCTGTGCTGATGGCTCGGAGCCTGGAGCCTGCTTCGGATTTTGTGTCTCCCTCTCCGGCCCGCCCCCACTCACGCTCTCTCTCTCTCTCTCTCTCAAAAATAAACATTACATCAACACATAGGTATGTAAATATCTAAGGCCAGACAGACGGCCTCTCATGTGATCACCATCTTTAAAGTCTGAAGTGTCTGTCCTTAGTGTATCTTCTCAGTCACCCAAGTCTATCCTGCCCCGTCTATTTTAGAAGGTGGGGGAGAGGTGGAGAAGATGATCACCAAACACAAGCCCCAAGTTACCTCCTCACCGTCCTCCCTACCCTCTGTGGCTTCCATAGCGAGTGCTCTATTTCCCAGCGCCAGTACAGCCTGCTGACAGCCTATGTTCATTCAGCCTCCAGGGCCTGTGACTGCCTGTGACAGCCAGGACCTGCATGAGGCCCTCGTCTGCGTGGCCCCTGGCCTCACAGAGCCCTCAGTGCAGCGTAGGAGACAGGCAGGGGCATTGACAACCGACTACGATGGGACTGGGGCCATGGCAAGGGAGCAGAGGACGTTACGGGACGAGGGACACCCAGCCCGTTTCTGGAGTCAGGATGCACGGTTCAGCCAAGACCTGAAGGCCGTGAGAAGTTAGCCAGCGGAGTGGGTGTGCTGCTGGCAGAGCACAGAGACAGGAGCTGTGCCCACAAGCCAACTGTCACCTCCGACTTGCTCCAGGGACCAGGGCTCTCCCTCAGGTTGGCTGAGAACCGAGAGTGCTAAGTGACGCCCGGCACTGGCCGGGCACCGGGGACACAGGCACGCTTACGTTCCGCCGGCGGGGTCATAAATCGACGCCAGGATGGCCACATCAGGACATGTCACGGGGTCCGTAAGAAAGGCAGAGAGGCTTGTAGGCCCGAGAAAGGGCCGCAGACCAAGTTAGAGTTCAAAGTTGTCCTGAGAGCATGGGGGAGCCACGGGAGGGTTTCAAGCAAGGAAGAGATGTAATCAGTGCTTGTTACAGAGAGAATTCCAACTCTACTGTGGAGAACTGATGGCCTGGGGGGAGGCGCACGCCCACACAGCTACAGGCCAGTCACAGGCAGTCCCAGAAGTGCCAGGGAGAAATGACAGCGGCTGAGACTGGGATGGGGGGGGGCGGGTTGGTGAGTGGATTTGAGGTAATAAGGAGGCAGGACTGATAGATAACACAGGTGACCTCTGCCTGTGGGGGAAGGAAAGTCTAGAACGAGCCAGACCCTCACACTCACACGTGCGCAGCCCAGTCCCTTTACCTGCTTGTTGCCACCGCGTCAAGTGCCCATCTCCCTTCTCCTAATCATGGTGCAAGAACCCAGCTCAGCCCACTCTGCTCCGCCGTCCCCTCCCCAGTTCCTCTGGCAAAGGGAAAAGAGAGAACCACAAACATGTGGTTGAAGCAGCAAACCAACTCGGTGGAATCCCATGGAAAGGGGAAGTGTTGGTGGCCAGTCCCTCTGCCATCTGTCTGACCCGCGAGTGCCGTGCTAGGCCGGCAGGTAAGCCCAGGACCTGGAAGTTTCCTATCCACCACATCCACCACTGCCACTCCTTCTGGCCAGACTGTTCACCACCACCACCCCCCATCTGTATCCAAACACGGCTGCTACCTCTCCTGTGGCTGTCCCCCTCTCCAGCCAGGCGTCATCGAAAAGACTTCCCGGGGAGTCTCAGCACCTCAATCCCCCAGGAGCTGGTGCCGAGCTTTCTGTCCCAGCTCCCAATCCTGTGTGTTCCCCTTCTGGAGCCACCTAGCCCTGTGTCTCCCGCACCCCTCCTTCCCAAGCTCCAGGGGCTCCTGGAAGGAAGGAAGGAAGGACGCCCCCCCTGGGTCCGTCAGAGCCCCCAGTGAGGCTGCGAGCAGGGAGCGGCCAGGTCCACACCTTCTCTGCTGCCACACTTGCCACCTCTCCCCATCGCTGCGCTGACGACGGGGGGCGTCCAGTTGAGAGTCCCCTGAGAGGCTCCGCCCGTCCTCGCCCAGCTCCCCTGCCCACAAGTGCCACGGTCGATAAACTCTGTAGGGTTTGTATGTGATCTCTCGTGCTTACTGTACCCGGAGCCGATTTATCTTAAATTTGCAACACACGTTAGCTACAAAACCGTGAACGTTTATGACTTGGGCTTACGCTTTCATTAAAGTATTTCATGCTTCCTTGAAATGCTCGCTGTGCTTCGAGCAGAGCCACCCCATCAAGTACTCGGCTCGTGCGTGAGTGCGCGCACAGTTCTCCGCAGCCTCCTGTGCACACCAGCCTCCCTGGCTAGCCTGGAAGCTTCTGAAGCTTCCAGAAGGGCAGAAACCGCACTGCCTGCCTCTCGGAACCCCCGCCTGACGAAGCATCCACGTCACCTCCCTGCTCCAATCCCGGGGTGCCCCTGCAGAGGCTGCCTCTTCTAGCACACGCTTATGCACAGCGGGTCCTGTGCCAGGAGCAGCTGTCACTCAGCTCTTTGGAGAAAAGGTATTCGGGGTTCCGCACAGAAGTCGGACACTGGCCAGGCCTTAAAGGACCTCACGGGAGAAGTCACACCTCTGTAAGCGGTAAGCGTTCGAGCAAAGGTGTGTATAAAGAGGTGCTGCTATTGGGGGTGTGCCCATGGGGCAGCCTGGCAGGACCCATCACCGTTTTCTAAATGTATCTATCCTACCATTCCGCCCACCTGCCCTGCTTTCTACTCCCGGAGAAATATAAAGAGTGTCACCCCGCCATTTCTGACAGGAAAAAACCGGAAACAGGCTAAAAGTCTGCCCACAAGAGTCAGCTAAGGGAGGACCAAGTGCGGCAAACATCCAGTGGAACGTAGTTACCAAAAGTAGCAAGAAAGCTCTCTGTGCTGACAGGAAAGGAACAGGACAGGGAGAAGGTGAAAAGAGTCACAAAATGATACATGTGACAAGGCAGAGCCAACTAACTTTACACCGGTAACAGTTGCCGAGGAGAGCAGGGAAGGGACAAAGGGGGACTTTCCGTTCTCGCTCATAAGCACACACTTACAGATGTGCAGACACACACACACACACTCCTGAGGCCTGTGCACGTTTACTAATGTGACAGAACGAAGAGTGATCAGAAGTACAAAGTAAGGCGACACCGCAGCCTAGACCTGGGAGAGCCTAACTGGGTGCTGTCCACGAGTTCCCGTCAAGGGCCACTGGGTGAGGGCATAAACACGCAACTTTTCTCTGGTCGGCTGCAAAGACCAGCCGGTGGTAGGGCAGGGGCTGAAGGGCGCACGGCGTGCAGTCCCAGAGACCAAAATGCAGTCCCAGGTCCGTCTATGACTGTTTGGACGATCCTGAGGAGGCCACTGGGAACGAACGGTTTCCTCATCTGTGCTGGGCAGCAGAGAGGCGTCGAGCATGCACCCTTTCAAAGCCCGCAGACCAGCCCTGCTACCGACAGGCTGTGATCCCAGATCAATCACTGGCGGTCCTAGAGCCTCTCTTTCCTTTTGGGATTCTTTCCTCCAATAGCAGGGCGGGGGGCCTTCGGGGGGGGGGGGGATACTATCACTTACCCTTCCAGAATGTTCCAAGGCTTAAACGATACCATGCATCTAACTAAAGTGCTTCATACAGGCCTGGCACTTCCCACGTGCCCAATAAACAGCAGCTGCCATCAGTTTCAGCAAGAAGCTAAGTGAGGGCGATGCCACCCGCCCTGTCCACATAATGGGGTATTGAGATCTGAGAAGAGCTCCGGAAACTGAGAATGGAACACAAAAGTGAGGGGCACTTACATAAGGACTTCTCTCCCACCTCAGTGCCAAGCCTCAGCTACCACACAGCTAAGATGCCTAGTCTGGGGCGGGGGGTGGGGGATGGGGGTGGAGAATCGGGGATCGCTCCCTTTATCCATTCTCTGGACAAAATTCTCATCAGGTATTTGGGCCCCCACATCAACTGGACAGGAAAACAGTGCGCCGGAAGGGGAAAGATGGGCTGCTAGAAGCAGGTCCTGGCTTCTGCTAATTATACCCCAGCCCAGGAGCCCTCAGAGTCCTCCCTGCCCATCCCCAGATCCCTTCAAATCCTCGCAGCTCTGACGCGCTGGTTCCACGGGGCGCTAAGCAAACGGACCCACACTTGTCAAGGTCACGTAACCCAGGCCAGCTCCTCCAGCTCTTGCAAACGTCATCCCGGGGCACACTCCTCTCCCGAGCAACTCCACAAGCCATGGGGTCCTTGCCCAGAAACTTCCACAGACATAACGTTATCTCCTCCCGGGGTCCTTCTGAGACGCTTCTCCCACACTGTCTACCTGCTCTGCAAAATGCTCCCCCCTGCCCTCTTCCAGGTAGCCCTGGATTCCTCCTCCCTGGCCCCATCCCAGGTCCCCTTACGTCCACGTTGGACGCCAGCGCACTCCAGTCCAGGGTTCTGCACCTGACATCCTACACACACCACACACCTCCCATCTCAAATCCATCCCCCCCAACACACACTCCCAAACCTGGAGTTTCGGCCCCGCAGCTCTTCCATACAGGCTCCTAGGGCAAGTCCTGGCCCCGTCCCGGGGACCCCTCCCTGACTGCCACACAGGCCAGGGCTCCCCACAGTTCCCTCCTTCAAGGGGAGGGCACACATCTTCCTCCCGGACCCCTCGACGCCCTCCTCTCATCCCCTGAGTCCTCGTACAGCCGTCTTTCGCTTCGCCTCCACCGTCCAAACAATCCGAAACGCGCCCGGTCCCAGGCTCCCTGACTTCCTCTCCCTACGCGGGCCGGTTCCCCGCTCGTGGCGCTCCGGCCCTCGGCGGCTCCCACGTCCCCCCGACGCCCCCTCTCTCCCACCCAAATCCCATCAGGCTCCACCTCCCACCCTCACCTGGTCGCGGACCGAGGTGGGAACCCCGGGGCACCCCTTCGGGCTTCGGCTCCCTCCCAACAAGAACCAACCCCTCCCACCACCCTGCGCGGAGTTCTCCAGGCCCGAGGCCCCTCTCCCGGGAACTCGTCGGCCGGTGCGCTCACTCCCGCTCCCGCTCGCAGCCGGTTCCGGCGCCCCGCGCCCCTCCTCTCGGCTGGCCCCGGTCGGGCTCCCCCGCCCCCTCCCGCCTCGAGCCGCCGGGTGCCCTCAGGAGCCCCCTCGGACGGCCCCTCACTCGGTCTCCAGGCCGGTCGCGGTCCCCTCCCGCCCCCCCGGCCGTCCCGGCGGCCATTGCTCCAAGATGGCGGCGGCGGCGGCGGCGGGTGAGGCCGGGCCGGGCCGGGCGGGGGTTCGGGGGTCCCGGGGCGGCGCTCACCTGCAACTCGGCGCGCTCGGCCTCCCAGCGGGCCTTCTCCGCTTCGAAGCGCGCCCACTCGTGCTGGATAAAGTGCAGGATCCCGGGCAGGCTCAGGGGCTCGGGCCCCGCTGTAGGCCCGGGGCTGCCTCCGCCGCCGCCTCCCTTACCGGCCGGGCCGGGCCCCGGGGCAGCGGCAGAGGCCGGGGCCGCCCCCGTCGGGCCGGGGCCCGCGCCGGAGCCGAGCGGGCGGCAGGAGGCGGCGGCGGCGGCGACCGCGGCGGCCGCTCGCTCCTCCATCATGGAGGCCCCGGGGCCGGCCCGCGCGCCCGCTGTGCCTCGCGCGCCTGCGCGGCCGTACCGCCTCCCCCCCCGCCCGCGCGCGCTCGGCGGGGGCCGCGGGAGGGGGGGGCCGGGGATGGGAACGAGGCCCGGCGCGCGCCGCGCCCACCCGGGTCGACCCCGAAAGTGCGCGCGCGCGCGGGCGGGAGGGGGCGAGACGGAAGCGCGCCGCGAGGAAGGCTAAGGAGACCCAGGCCCCGCACGAGGGTCGCCCCTAGGAAAAGCGGGACTTTGGGAGGGGCCGTTTCCTGCCCCTCTCCTCCAGCTTCGCCCCAAAGAAAGACTCTAACCCCCTCCAGACCCAAATGCCGCTCTCCTCGACAATCACTGTCAGAGAGAAAGAGCGACCACCGGGGGTGATTTCGGCAATGGCCCCATCCTTTCTGATTCCTGGCCCGGGTCGGTCGTCATGGTAACCCTTCCGCAGCCTGGAACCCTCCCCCTTTGTGGTTATGGAGCCCCAAACCTGTCCTGTCCCTGGACGAGGGGAAGGTTGCTAAGGTAACCTAAGTCCCTGGTGGTCTTTCTGCCCCTACCCTCGTTTGGTTACTATGGCAACCTCACCTAGCACTCAGGTAGCAAAGACCCCAGTCCCAAGGACACTGATTGCTGAGAGAACATCTCTTTCCCAACCCCTCCCCCTAACCGCCCAGCTGGCATCACCATGGTAACCGGCTCCCCCCTCTCTCTCATCGTGGGAGGTCTGTGGCCCAAACCAACCAGGTGTTTTTATTTAGAGGAGAAGATGCTCTGCTGAGGAATAGTTTCTATGGTTACAGGGCCTGGACCAGGAGGTGGAAACAGGCAAGGGCAAACCCTGGTTCCTATGGTAACAAGGGCAGGGAGGGGGGAGCCCCCCCTCCAGTGACCCTAGGAACCAGGCCCACCAAGGTAGGCGATGTTTTAGGACTGTGTCTCAGGACAGGGGTTGTCACGGTAACAGCTCTGGTCACCTCTAGCCTCACCTCTCTGGACACTTTCATACAAAAGGGATGGTTATAGGTCGCTGTGATAACTGACATCCTTCCCACCCGCTCCTGAGACACCCCAGGTGGTGCCCGAGCTTATGGAACTTCAAGCGAAAGGATTCTCTGACCTTCTCATTGCCACTTTCGTGGGTAAGATGAAGCCGTACCCTCTTCTGCAAAACTGGCTGATTTGGGGTTTTCTGGTTCTCGTTCCCTCAGCCGTGCAGCTGAGCTGGGCTGGACCCGCCCACCGGGAGCTCCCACAGCGGCCTCGGAGGTAAGGAGTCCCATAGCGTCACCAGCACTCAGGTGGAAATTGCCCTTCTCCCCAAAGCCTTTCCCGCGTACCGCTCTTTGTCTTACCTGTCACATTCCCATCCCGCAGATATAGCAGCCGAGGCCCAGGCCAGATCAGAGCCCAGGGCAGGTGAACCGAGGCCTTCCGAAGGGAATCTGGACCCACTTACATTGTTTTGTGGGGAATGGACAGGGACAAGGTCCCCGCTTAACTGTCCCCTCCTTCCCTGACCACCTTTTCTCTGTCACAACCCCTGCTGGTTTCCTGCCCTATCTGTAGGTCGTGAGTGTGGTTTTTGTCCGCTCACCTATGGAGGGCCTGCCCAGTGACTGCCTCGGTCTTTCCGTGTCCCCAGAATACAGGGTCTGGCCCAGACGGTACTCAGCGACTCTCTGTATGTTGAGTTAACCGGTTGAATTGAGGACTATGCCGTATTCACTTTTGAAAGCACCCAAAGAACGCTCCCTGAAGGTGGACAGAGAGCTGGGCTGTCTTGAGTAGACCCAAGAGAGATAGCAGAGGTCACTGGTTGAAAACGTGACTCGGGACAAAACGCGCCAGGTTCGTGAGTCACATTTGGGTCCACGATTTCCCAGCTGTGTGACCTTGAGCGAGTGACTTCACTTCTCTGTGCTGCCACTCTCCTCATCTTTAAATGTGATCAGAACAGGAAGATCAAACAAGGTCGTATGCGTAAAGTGCTTAGAAAGGGGTCTGGCATATCGAGAGTGGCTAGAATTGTTGATATTGCCGTCCTGTTGGGATTCAGAGAAAGAACATTCGCACCTTCAAAATCATCATTTCATCCACTTTGCCTCCCTGAAGGAGATGTGAGCCCTTGTAGTTGGGGAAGCCAAGACCAACCTTGTCAGGGGGCTGGACGATTCCTTTCTCTTTCTTCTCTGGTGCCTTCGCCTGCTGGTCTGTCATACCCACTGGTCTCTGAGGACCCGATTTCTGTCCTCTGTCCTGCTGGGCACCTCGGGGCCCGGAGTCAGCCAGACAGAGCATTCCAAGAGCCAGGGCCTCGGAGGTAGAGACCTGAGTCCTCCATGATTTCTATCTCTGAGCCACACGTTCCCCATCTTGAACAACTGGACTCAGTCATTGGTGCCACACAAATTTATTAAGCACCTGCTACATGTCAGGCACTGAGCTGTGCCCTGAGTCTACAGCAGGGAACAAAATAATAAGTGAAATCGACATGATAATGACGAGGGGAGAAAACGCAGGGATGGGGCACAGGAAATATGCGGGTGATAGGTGCGTTTTGAAAAAGAATAGCCAAAGAGAGGGCTCCCTGGACAGGTGACATTTGAGCAGAGGCCTGAAGGCCAGGAGGGAGGAGCCATGTGGATACCTGGGGATGACCTTTCAGGCAGAGGGAGCAGCCGATCTCCGGCCCTGGGGTCCCGGATGTATTTGAACACTGGTGTTTGGCGGCCAGTGTGGCTGGAGCCGAGAGTGGGAGAGGGTATTGGATCACGCGGAGCCCAGTGGGCCGGCAAAGACTTGGCTTCTCCTTTGAGTGAGTTGTGAGCCACAGAAGGGTCTGAGCAGACGCAGGACAGGATCGAATTTGAGTTTTAACAGGCTCCCTCTGGGCGTTGAGTGGGGACCAGACTGTTGGGGATGCAGGTAGAGCAGGAAGATGGTGTCTTTAGAATCTTCCAAAGGTTCCGAAACCATCCGTGGTCTCTCCTGTGCTTCTATGTACAAAAGCTCTAAGATGCTAAGATTTTTTTTTAATGTTTTATTTATTTTTGAGAGAGAGAGGGACAGTGTGAGCAGGGGAGGGTCAGAGAGAGAGGGAGACACAGAATCTGAAGCAGGCTCCAGGCTCTGAGCTAGCGGTCAGCACAGAGCCCGACGCAGGGCTCGAACCCATGAACTGTGAGATCAGGACCTGAGCCGAAGTCGGACTTTCAACCGACTGAGCCACCCAGGCGCCCCTAAGATGCTAAGATTTATAAGACCCCGAAGATTCTACAGTTCCAAAGCCTCCTCCCCCCCACTCCCCAGTAATGTGAGGTCAGGGTTGCTGTCTGTCTCTCTGTGCCGTGTGTCCACTGCTGTGTCCCCAGTGCCTGGCATGTTGTAAGAGTTCCACAAACAGAGGGAAGGACTGAAAGAAGGAAGAATCACTCTAAGATCTAGAAGGCAATTCCAAGGTTCTAAAAATTAAGTTGTTAGGGCGCCTGGGTGGTTCAGTCAGTTAAGCATCAGATTCCGGCTCAAGTCATGATCTCCCAGTTTGTGAGTTCAAGCCCCGTATCAGGCTCTCTGCCATCAGGATGGAGCCCACTTCAGATCCTCGGTCTCCCTCTCTCTCTCCCTCTATCAAAAAATAAACATAAAAAAAAACCTAAAAAAAGAAGTTGCTCTTAAAGTGGAACTTGGATTGTTAAGTGCCTGCCAAGTTGGCTCAGAGAAGGGCAAACAGGCCTGGGATGGCTGAAGAAAGGCAGGAGGCTATTCCTGGTGGGAGGAGAGAAGGAAGAGGAGGCGGAAGGCCCAGGGCACGTAGCCTTAGTGCGGAGTTTGGCTTCAGGAACCTGAGGCCTCATAGACTCAGAGAACGTGACCCTGGCCGTCATTTCTTCGCCAAGTGCATTTCCCTTGTGTGTGTGTGTGTGTGTGTGTGTGTGTGTGTGTTAGCATGTATTCATTTTCGAGAGACAGAGAGAGAACACAAGAGGGGAGGGGCAGAGAGAGAGAGAGGGAGACACAGAATGGGAAGCAGGCTCCAAGCTCCGAACTGTCAGCACAGAGCCCGACGTGGGGCTCGAACCCATAAATTGTGAGGTTATGACTTGAACTGAAGTCAGATGCTTAACTGACGGAGGTACCCAGGCGCCCCGCCAAGGGTACTTTCAGTGCCCAGCCATGTGCTGGGAGCACAGATGTGATCGAGGAAGCCCCGGCTTTACCCTCTTGGGTCTCACAGTCTCGTTGGGCAGACAGACCCATCCCCAGATGATACCCGACCAGAATGGGCAGGGCGGGGATGGGGAGCCCGGGGACTCCAAGACCCCAGGAAGGACTTCTGACCCAGCCTGGGGTTTGGGGGAGGGCTTCCTGGGGAAGGAGGCATCAGAGATGAGTCCTAAAGCCTAAGTAGGCGTTCTTTAGGAAGAAAGAGGTATAGGGAGGAGGGGTGTTTGGGAGCAGAAGGAACGGAACGTCCAGAGGCTTAGCTATAAGATCTGTTTGTGGCTTAGGCATAGAGTCTGACATATGGCAGGAGATGGCGCTGGACCCGGTGGGCCAGCAAGGGACAGGTCACCCGCGGGCTTGTGGGATGTTTTAAGAAACCTAAACTCTCTCCTCAGGTGACGAGGAACCATGGCAGGTTCGGACCAGGGAGGGAGAGGTCAGGTCTGTGCTTGACGAAAATCTCTCCGTCAGTTAAGCTTAGGTCATGATCTCGCATTTGTGGGTTCGAGCCCCACATGGGGCTCTCTGTTGTCAGCACAGAGCCCGCTTCATCTCCCTGTCTCTGCCCCTCCTCCGCCTCACACATGCTCGCTGTCTCTCAAAAAGAAATAAAAGCATCAAAGAGAGACAGAGACAGAGAGAGCGACAGAGAGAGACGGGGAGGCTGAGTAGGGATCTGGGTGGACCAGGGCGGAAGGGGGAGCTTTGGTCATAAGGATCTAGGAGGTGGGCGGATTAGCTGAGTCTCTGATGTCACCCCTTTCTGGGAGGAGTAGAAACCTATGGAATTCCTTCGTGGGAAAACATTTTGAGGATCTGCTCAGAGCTCACACTTCCTGTGCTGGGGACCAGCCCGAGCTCCAAGTGGTGTCGGCACAGGGAGACAGCGCCACCTGGAGGTTGCTTAGGAGAGCGGCCGATGAGTGACGGGTGGGCGTGCCCTACCTCCCCAGCCCTCTTTTGATGCAGCCCCCTCCCCTTTAAAAAAAAAAAAATTCGGGGGGCACCGGGGTGGCTCACATTGTTAAGCGGCTGACTCTTGATTTCGGCTCATGGTTCGTGAGTTTAAGCCGCCTATCAGGTTCTGTGCTGACATCAAGAGCCTGCTTGGGATTCTCTCTCTCTCTGCCTCTGTCCCTCCCCTGCTCATGCTCTCTAAATAAATAAATAAACAAACATTAAAAAAAATTTAGTTGTAATAAAATACACAAAGCAAAATTTATCATCTTAACAATTCTTAAGCGCATAGTTCAGTAGTGTTATGTATATTCAACGTTATTGTGCAGTCTCCTGAACTTTCTCAATCTTGCAAAACTGGAAATGTATACCCATTAAACAACTCCCATTTCGCCCTCCCCCCAGCCCCGGACAACCACCTACTTTCTGTTTCTAGGAGGTTTTATTTTTCTTAGTTTATTTATTTTGAGAGCAAGCGAGCACAAAGGAGGCGCAGAGAGAGAGAGACCGACAGAGAGTGAACCCGGGGGGGGGGGGCAGAGAGAGAGGGAGACAGAATCTAAAGCAGGCTCCAGGCTCTGAGCTGTCAGCACAGAGCCCGACGCGGCTCTCGAACCCACGGACCATGAGATCGTGACCTGAGGTGAAGTGGGCACTTAACCGACTGAGCCACCCAGGTGCCCCTAGCTTTTCTTGCAAAACCAAAACGATCTGGCTGACCATCAGGAGATGACCAGATGGCACAGGATTTGAGGAAGTGAGAAGGGGACAGTGGGGGAGGCGTTTGGTGGCCAATGCTGCCGCTGCAGCCTCCCCCTGGAGCCAGGGCGGGGTGTGAGAGGGACAGGAGAGAGAGATCAGGAGGGGCTTCCTGGAGGAGGAAATGGACCAGAAGGTGCAGCGTAGGCTTGGGGATGGAGTTAGGCATTTATCATTGAACCCCAAACAGAACGAGAGGTTGACCCCCCCCCCCCCAACGTGGGATTGAACAAGGAAAACAGGAAGGTGAATCACTGGATAAAAACTTGCTGAGCGCCAGGTCCTGTGCGGTGTGGAACGAGGGACCCAGCGGTGATGGAGGCAAGCTCAGGGCCTGCCCTCGTGGGCTAGGGTGGGAGAACCCAAGGAGCCGAAGGAGCCCAGAGGGGGTGGACGGGAAGTCAAAGAGGGCTTCCTGGAGGCGGGCAAGGCAGAGCTGAAACCACATACAGAAAGGGCCGCCGGGAGGGAAGGGCAATGCGGAGGATGAAGGGGGTCTGGGAGGACGTTTCTGACAACCAGCTCCAGCCTCCCCTTTCACTCTACCCTCCCCAGGATGCCCCGGAGGCCCAGCTAGGGCCTGACTTTGGCCCCATGCGGCTCACCCGCTGCCAGGCTGCCCTGGCAGCCGCCATCACGCTCAACCTCCTGGTCCTCTTCTATGTCTCGTGGCTACAGCACCAGCCCAGGAACTCCCGGGCCCGCGGGCCCCGCCGTGGAGCTGCTGCCGGCCCCCGCGTCACCGTCCTGGTGCGCGAGTTCGAGGCCTTTGACAACGCCGTGCCGGAGCTGGTGGACTCCTTCCTGCAGCAGGACGCAGCCCAGCCGGTGGTGGTGGCCGCGGACACGCTCCCCTACCCTCCGCTGGCCCTGCCCCGCGTTCCTAACGTCCGCCTGGCGCTACTCCAGCCCGCCCTGGACCGGCCTGCCGCCGCCTCGCGGCCCGAGACCTACGTGGCCACCGAATTCGTGGCGCTGGTGCCCGACGGGGCGAGGGCCGAGGTGCCAGGCCAGCTGGAGCACATGGTGGACGCGCTCCGGGCCGGGGACGCACGCCTGGTGGCCGCCCCGGTCGCCTCCGCCAACCCCGCTCGGTGCCTGGCCCTGAACGTCAGCCTGCGGGAGTGGACCGCGCGCTACGGCCCCGCCCCCTCGGCGCCCCGCTGCGACGCCCTGGACGGGGACGCCGTGGTGCTGCTGCGCGCCCGCGACCTCTTCGACCTGGCGGCGCCGCTCGCCCGGCCGGTGGGCACCGGCCTCTTCCTGCAGACGGCCCTCCGCGGCTGGCCCGTGCAGCTGCTGGACCTGCCGTTCGGCGCGGCGCGCCAGCCCCCCCTGGCCACGGCCCACGCGCGCTGGAAGGCGGAGCGCGAGGGGCGCGCGCGGCGGGCGGCGCTGCTGCGCGCCATGGGCATCCGCCTGGTGAGCGGGGAGGGCGGCCGGCTCGAGTGGTTCGGCTGCAGCAAGGAGACCCCGCGCTGCTTCGGGACGGTGGTGGGCGACACGCCGACCTACCTGTACGAGCGGCGCTGGACGCCCCCGTGCTGCCTGCGCGCGCTGCGCGAGACCGCGCGCTACGTGGTGGGCGTGCTGGAGGCGGCGGGCGTGCGCTACTGGCTGGAGGGCGGCTCGCTGCTGGGGGCCGCCCGCCACGGGGACATCATCCCGTGGGACTACGACGTGGACCTGGGCATCTACCTGGAGGACGTGGGCAACTGCGAGCAGCTGCGGGGGGCCGAGGCGGGCTCGGTGGTGGACGAGCGCGGCTTCGTGTGGGAGAAGGCGGTCGAGGGCGACTTCTTCCGCGTGCAGTACAGCGAGAGCAACCATCTGCACGTGGACCTGTGGCCTTTCTACCCCCGCAACGGGGTCATGACCAAGGACACGTGGCTGGACCACCGGCAGGACGTCGAGTTCCCCGAACACTTCCTGCAGCCCCTCGTGCCCCTGCCCTTTGCCGGCTTCGTGGCGCAGGCGCCTAACAACTACCGTCGCTTCCTGGAGCTCAAGTTCGGCCCCGGGGTCATCGAGAACCCCGAGTACCCCAACCCGGCGCTCCTGAGTTTGGCGGGAAGCGGCTGAAGGCCCAGCGCCCGCTCCCGGGCGTCGGGAGAGCTGGCCTCTGCTTTGGTGCCGCCGGCGTTTGGTGGGCGGGCCGCGGGTGCCAGGCTGCTGCCCGAGACTCCCCGGAGCGGGGGCTTTCTTTAGAGCGCGGACAGTGTTTGTAAAGAGGAAAACGTGTGGGTTCTGGGCCGGACTGCCGCGACTAAAACCCCAGCCCTACCACTTGCGACCTAGGTGGGCCCCGGGCGACTGTCCCAGTTTCTCTGTGCCTCAGTTTCTTCCAGGATCCAGTGAGCGCCCTCGGGGTCTAGCTCACAGGGAGTCTGTGGGACGCTCGGCTGCTGGGCTTGCTTCCGCCACTAGAGGGCGCCGCTGTCCTGCCGTGGGGCCAAGGCCACGGGAAGCCTGGCGTCTCCGTTCTGTAGCTTTCCTGACTCTTCCGGCTTTGGTCTCTCCGATCCCCCGTATCTTGCAGGACAGGATAGCTGTCTCCCTTCGAGAGCCCCGAGAGGGGCATGCTGCTCTTGACCTCAGAGGAGGAAGCGGGCTCAGAGCCCTGAGCTGCAGCTATGGTTAAGAACCGGGTCCTGGAGGCCCGCCCCACTCCAGGTTAACGGTGTTACCTCCTTATTTTAGCTGCTGCACCTGTTAGCCCACTTGCAAGGCGGGATAAACAGTAATCACAGCTCACGTTTCGCCACACATACTGTGTGCCAGGCCTCCTCCTCAGTATTTCACGCGAGATTAACTGATTTATGTCTCACCTCAACCCCCTGAGCTGAGAGCTGCTATTATTGCCACTTTACAGGTGAGCAAACTGAGGCTAGAACGGTAGCGTCATTTGCCCAAGGTCACACAGCTTGGGAAGGGACAGCGCAGGGACTTGAGCCCAGGCAGTCCGTCTGGAGCCCACACTGAAGTTGGATACTATGCCCCTCTCTCCTAACGGTGCGGGAGGGGCGATCCGGGGAGGCCGGGCCGCTCTGCCTCTCTGAAACGCCGCTTTGCACCTTAGAAATGGCGTGATGAAAGTTCACCCCACAGGGGTACGGTGAGGCACTTGAGTGGTAAAGGGTTGAGAATCAAGGCTGGGGTTGGCTCCTGGCTCGGCCACTTATTTTCTTTGCCATCTTAGGCACGTCACTGCCTCCCCGAACCTATAGATTGGGGGGGGGGGGGGGGGGGGTTGGTGTCGTTGCAGAGACGTGAAGCCCTTGGAGCATGAGACTTCCGACTTCACAGACCAGCAATGAGAGAAGACAAATGCAAATTTCGCCCAATCTCCTGAGGCTCAGACCTCCAAAGCCTGACTTCTTAGCACATATTCTCTGTGTTTAGCCACTGGACCCGCAAATGACTCCCAGACTGTTGGGTTTCCATGGAGCATTTGGGAAACACCCAGGGATGATTTGGGGTGATCGCATCGTGCTCTTAGCTCTTGGGGGCCCCGGCCCAGGGATGGAGATGTCTCATGTTATGCAGGGCGTCTCCACCTAATAAAACATCGTCCCTTGTCACATATGGTTTGGAAATGTCCTAGGGGGTATTCATGTGTGATGTTCAGAATCTTTTGTAACAGGTACGGTAATATATAAATTAATATATGAGTCAATATATGCATCCAAATATTTAAATATTTCTTTTTCTCTAAAGAATGGAAACGATCTCTATATATATATTTCTTTAAATTGCTTGCCAAGAACATAAGCCGAAGCTCAAATCATTCTTAAATCATTACAATGATTCTGTTTTATTTAGAAACTTAGACATTGTTGGTGTGATTTCTTGATTGACACAGCTATATATATATATATACACACACACTTATTTATTTATTTATCATATAAAAAATATATAAAATAACCCTGCCTTAGCTGTGATTTGATAAGGAAACCACATCAAGTGCTTCTAGCAACTTCCCACTCAACCGAGTATCATTAGGTGACTTGGGCTCTCAATAGATCGTTTCTCTTAGCATTATCCGTAGCGTTTTGGTATGTTCTCCTCACTGTTCCTGAACTAACAGCAATTACACTAAAAACTTTTGTAGCCTTTTTGCGGCCGTCTGACAGCTTTGTGTATTCGATGCCTTTATCATCGATTAAGTAATAATATGACAGAAAACCTACTGCAACAATGAACTTGAATTAATGAGTTTATATGAGAATGTGTATTACTGAATTGTGCTTTCTCAATTTGTCTTGTAGCTAGAACAGAGGCGTTTTCGATATTGTAAAAGCCAGCACATCCATCCTAATGCATAACCAAATTTTAGCCTCCCTTAGAAAAACCTGGTTAAGAATTATCAGAGCCCAGAGTCACCTGGCTGGCTCAGTCGGAAGAGCGTGTGGACTCTTGATCTCTGGATCGTGAGTTCAAGCCCTACGTTGGGTGTAGAGATTACTTAAATGAATAAGAAGTGAATACAGTTTAAAAATTAAAAGGGGCGCCTGGGTGGCTCAGTCGGTTAAGCGTCCAACTTAGGCTCCGGTCATGATCTCTTTGTGAGGTCGAGCCCCGCGTTGAGCTCTGTGCTGACAGCTCGGAGCCTGGAGCCTGCTTCGGGGTCTGTGTCTCCCTCTCTCTCTGCTCCTCTCCCACTCGTGTTCTGTCTCTCTCTCTCAAAAATAAACGTTGAATTTTTTTATTTAAAAAATATTTTATCTGAGCCCAGAACCTAACTCTTTATTCATGCAAACACAAAGTCCTTTTTGTAAGGTTTTAATAGGTCCTAAATGAGGGAGGCTTATATTGTGTTTTGTTCAAAACTCGGCCAAGGATGATTGTCAACAGTCTCTGAAAATCATGTTCCATCTCCATGGCTTTTGATAACCAGACACCAATACCGTGTTTCCAGCTGGTGGAAACTGCCTACATTACCCATGCAGACACCTAGCTACCTCCTTGGGTTCTTGGTTCTGCCCCAGAGATTTTCATATTGAAATTCCGATTATAAATTATCCTTTTCTTTCTCTTTTTTGTTACAGTTAGGGCAATATAGAGATGGGGGATTGTGTGTGTGTGTTTAGTTTATTTATTTTGAGAGAGCAAGCACAAGCAGGGGAGAGGCAGAGAGGGAGAGAATCCCAAGCAGGCTCTGTGCTGACCAACGTGGGGCTCGAACCCATGAACTGTGAGATCAGGACCTGAGCCAAAATCAAGAGTCAGATACTTAATCGACTGAGCCACCCAGGCACCCCTAAGAGATTGTTTTTAAAATCATGTGCAAGGAGCGCCAGGCTGGCGTCGTCAAAAGAGCATGTGACTCTTGATCTCAGGATCGTGCGATTGAGCCCCACGTTGGATATAGAGATAACTAAAATAAGTAGAACCTTAAATAAACAATCATGTGCAGATGAGTTATATTATCTATTTCATTTCATTCCATTTCGGCAGAGCCAAGAAGATTTTCCCAGAGCTGACATTCAAGCCATCACATCCACCGGTGTGGCCATCAGGGTGGTTAAAACATGGAAATGTCAAATTACAGATTCGATCTGTTGCTAAACGGCCACTGCCATGAGCCCCCTATTATCACCCTCCCGGCTCTCCATGGGGACTCCCTGGATCTCCTCCCTCCCCCCAGCAACCAAGGGGTTAACCCTGGGTATAGAGGGAGGGAAGGGGGCCCATGTCTTAAATGCCGTTGGATGGTCCGCTCCCTTTTCCAAGCAGCAAATATTTGTGTATCCTTCCTGGGCATTACAAAATGTTTGCTGTGGAAAGCGGAGGGCAGGCAGAGCCACGTACAAATGCACCTTTATATACATCAGCCCCAAACTGGAAACCATCCAGTGTGTCCATTACAGGTGAATGGGTCAACAAACTGGTGAAGGGCAGAGAGCGGAATACTGTTTGGCGATTAAACACGAAAAGGAATGGACTGATATGTGCAAAAAGATGCCTAAATCTCAAAGGCATGATGCGAAGTAGGAGAAGCGGGACGCAAAAGACAACATACTATCTAATTCCACTAATGCAAAATTCTAGAAGAGACAAACTAATCCTTAGTGACCCAAAGCAGATCAGTGGTTGTTGCCTGGGCGTGGGGGCAGAGGGAGGGATAGATTGCAAAGGAGCAGCAGGAAATCTGGGGGTGGCGGGAATATCGTGTGTCTTTTTATTTTTTTAATTTTTGAGACAGAGAGAGACAGAGCATGAGCAGGGGAGGGGCAGAGAGAGAGGGAGACACAGAATCTGAAGACAGGCTCCAGGCTCTGAGCTGTCAGCACAGAGCCCGATGTGGGGCTTGAACCCACGAACCGCGAGATCATGACCTGCGCCAAAGTTGGACGCTTAACCGACTGAGCCCCCCAGGTGCCCCGGGAATATTGTTCATCTTGATAGCGGTGGGTTTCGCTAATGTAAGCATCTTGTCAAAACTCATCCAATTACCTTCCTGAGCAGGTGCGGTTTATCGGATGCAAGTTACACCTTGATAAGGTTGACCCCTCCCCTCTGAAAAAGTCCAATGGGCCTAGAAACAGTGTCGCTAGGAGAGACAAAGCTGTCATTACCCTGTGTCTGCCAGCCCCCTCCCCCCCATCCTGGGACTGTGAGCCTAGGATGCAGGTCCAAGCCCAGTGCAGGGGTAGCCCGTGCACTTCTTCCCAAGCCAGGCTCCTTCGAAGGGGCAAGAGGGGTGTCCCCAAAAACAGGGGTGGACGGGGCAATGGAGGAAGGGAGCAGGAGGTGGGAGCTGGGCCCCAGAGGGTGGCCTTACAGGTCCTTTGCGTTCTGCTCTTTAAGTAAACTTCACTAGTGGCCTTTGGGTGAGGCATAACAGAGCCATTGTCACCAGAGGGTGAGGCTCCAGAGTGCTTACCCAAGGTCACACAGCTGGCAGGCAGGAGCAGGACCTGAGCTAGCGTAACAGCCTCTTCCAGCCAGGCAGCTCTGTATCTGGAGCCCAGTTCATTCACTCTGTAAATGTTTATTGAGTACCTACTATGCACCGGGCCCCATGCTGTGCTGAGCATACAGTGGTGAACGAGACAAAGGTGGCGTGCTCGTCCTAGTGGGGACCAGGTCTGGGAGCCCCTGTCCACACTGAGGCAGCCTGAAATGGTTCCAGACTTCTTATATGACCCAGATCAGCATCTTAGGCAAAGGAGTGGCATGTGCCTAGCAAATCTTAAAAATGGAACAGAAAGGGACACCTGGGTGGCTCAGTCGGTAAAGCGTCCTACTTCAGCTCAGGTCATGATTTCACGGTTTGTGAGTTCGAACCCCGCATCGGGTTCTGTGCTGACGGCTCAGAGCCTGGAGCCTGCTTCGGATTCTGTGTCTCCTTCTCTTCCTGCCCCTCCGCTGCTCATGTTCTTTCTGTCTCTCTTTCTCAAAAATAAATAAATGTTAAAAAAAATTATTTAAAAAAAAACCCTCTTAAACGCTGTTATAACCACCCACCAAGGATTTGGGCATAATCGAAAGCACTGAAAATGACAATTAATTATTCAACCCTTAATGAACTCATTCGTGGTTACGATCGTGTGCGATACACAACAGTTTTGCACAGAATCAGATATGATTAGACTGTCCTTCCACACTGCAGTGATCTGTAACTAAACAAAAACAAAGCAACAAAAAGATGCAAAAGATACCCAAGAAACCATCTATAATGGTTGGTGGTGCCTCCCAGGCACCTGGCAGGAGTCAACATAGGGCCCTGAGGGGGCAGATCATTATCAGTCATGTGTAACACATTTCAGCAACATACAAGACTGGACCCAGGATCTTAACTACAGGCGAGCCACGACTGGGTATCACCCACATCCTGGACTCGAACAGGACTTCAAAACAGCTGCACGGCAGGTTTTTTTTATTCAAATAGCAAATTCTGGGTTAAATAAAAAAGGGGGGGGGAGCAAGTCATTACTGCCACTATTGGAGAGAGTTCAAGTATCAAGGAAATACCTGTAAGTGGCTACAGCAGAAAGTCAGTCTCTTCCCAGGAGTTGTACGAAATTTTCAACGGCAAGATGTTACACGTGGGGTCAACTTGTGTACGTCTGGAGTGTGCAGGCGAGCGTGCCCAAATGTATACGTCTGTGTAAGCATCACCCGTGTCGAGATACGGAACATTTGCAAGATCTTAACTTAACCGACTGAGCCACCCAGGCGCCCCTCCAGTGGTGTTTTTTGATGAACAGATACCCTATTTCGGTGAAGTCTGATTTATCGTGTTTGGTTGTTTTCTGTGTGGCTCATGCTTTGGGTCTTAAAAACATCCGAGGAGATATAGTTTTGTTGCTACAAAAAAATATCCTTTGGAATGACGGCAGTGTTTGTCCTCAAGTCTCCCCCACGCCGGCAGGGTCCCCAGGAGTGTTTGTTACCGTGGAGGGAACAGAGGGCCCGGGGGACAGGGTGGGATGTTCCATGGAGTCACAACACACACACACACACAGAGCTATAGACACCAAAATAGCCATCAACCCATTGGAATGTCCTTCCTCTCAATGAGGGCTGAAATCCCCATGGTGACCTGTGCCCTGGAAACAGGAATTGAGGACTGGGGAAGATTTGGGGAGATACACACACACACACACACACACACACGCACACACCTATACCCCGGCATTGAGGCCTCCCAGATCTGATGTTGGGGAGAGAGGCTGGGACCCCTCAAGTGTACAGGCAGGACCTCTAGAGCCCTGGTTTACGATCCCGATGTCCAGAGTGCCCCCAACAGGGCAGGGAAAGTCCCCATGGGGTTTACATAACTGACTCCTTCTCGCAGGGGTCCGCATCCCCAGCAGATCCCAGGCGGTGTTTGAGGAGGGGGTTCCCCTCCTCAGTGGGGGTGGGCAGTGGAGCCAAGGGCATCTCACTCTTCACTTGGATCAACTCCGGCACCGAACTCTGCAGCTCTGTACGATCCACGTAACTTTGGAGGAGTCCCGCCCCAAAGGCATCACCTTCCACATTGAGGACTGTGCAGGACCGGTCCCTGAAGGGGCAGAAGTGAGAGGGAAGTGAGTGGGAGGGGAGAGGGGAGAGCCCAACCCTCCCACTTCTCCTCCCAAATCTTTTTTTTTTTTTTTTTGAGAGAGAGAGAGAGAGAGAGAGAGAGAGAGAATCCCAAGCAGGCTCTGCACTATCAGCATGGAGCCTGAAACAGGGCTTGAACCCACGAACCAGGAGACCATGACTTGAGCCAAAATCGAGTCAGATGCTCAACCAAATGAGCCATTCAGGCGCCCCCCTCTCCCCCCAAAGAATCCCCTCAGATTTTGAGAGTCCCCATCACGGCCTCCTTCATGCAACCCTGTTCTACTTCTAAATTTTTTTGATGTTTTATTTATTTTTGAGAGAGAGAGACAGACAGAGTATGAGCAGGGGAGGAGCAGAGATTGAAGGAGACACAGAATCCGAACCAAGCTCCAGGCTCTGAGCTGTCCGTACAGAGCCTGATGCGGGGCTCGAACTCACAGACTGTGAGATCATGACCTGACCCGAAGTCGGATGCTTAACCCACTGAGCCCCCCAGGTGCCACCCCCACCCCGTTCTACTTCTAGATCCAACTCATCCCTCCCAACTCATCCCTACTGCTATATCCAACTCATCCCTCCATCCTCCCAAATATCCCTTTCTCCTAGAGCCTCCAAGGTCTTTTCATCCAAGATCCAAGAAGCCCCCTACCTCTCTTCTTCCCTGTGGAACCTAAGTGCCCCATCACACTTCCTTTGCCTTAGAACCCCAAAGATCCCCTCCATCCTCTCTGGACCCCAAATGATACTTCAGCCAATAAAACACAAGATTTGCTCCTCCTGCAACCTCAAAAAGTCATCCCTCCCTTTTCTTGGGGCCTCAGAAGACCCATCCACCTCTCTTCTCTCCCCCTCCCCCGAAATACTATGTTCTCCCTCAAGCCTTTCTCATAATCCTAAAGATCTCTTTTGGCCTCCTCTCTATACTTCGTGGGGGGGGGGGTGCCATTTTAGAAAATTGGGCTCTAATTCACATAGGTAAAATTCACCCTTCGAAAGTATACAATCCGGTGGTTTTTCGTATATTCAGAGTTGTACGACCATCACCTCTATTTAATTCCAGAACATTTCCATCACTCTAAAAAGACACTCCTATACCCATTAAACAGTTATCCCCCACTCTCTCCTCTCTCTAGCCCCTGGCAACAGCTAAGCCACCGTCTACAGATTGGCCTATTCCTGCATGGGGCTCAGCACGGACAATGTGGAGCCTGCTTGGGATTCTCCCTCTCTCTCTCTCTCTCTCTCTCTCCCCCTCTCTCTCTCTCTCAAAAAAATAAACATGAAAAAATTACAAAAAACCTCAAAGACCCCTTCCTTCCCTCTGATTAGAACGCTCAGGATGCCATCCCCTTTCCTCGAGAACTCCTTTCCTTCCTCTCCTCTCCTCCTCGGAGGCTCTCGATGACCCTCTCGTTCACCTCCTTTCCCAGGGTACCCGTTAGGCCCCTGAAACCCCAGACCCACACTTACACTAGCCAGTCCACAGCCAAGATCAAGGAGATGTCGTTAACTGGCAGGTTGACCGCCTCCAGGATGATGGCCAGAGTGAGGACACCTCCAGCCGGAATGCCCGCGGCACCCACGCTGGACGCCGTGGCGGTGACCCTGAGGGGACGAGAAGGGAGGTCAGGGACAGAGCTCGGTAGTGGAAGGAGCTGCCACAGGAGCCCTGCCCCCCTCCGGCCTCTGTCCATTCTCGGGGGACGGATCAGGTGGGTCTGGGGTCCTAGCCGCAGCCCCCCACACTCACAGGATGGTGATGATCTTCACGAAGTCCAGGGATTGCTTGTTGAGCTGTGCAATGAACACTGCGGCCACGCACTGGAAAAGCGCCGCACCATCCATGTTGACGGTGGCACCGATGGGTAGGATGAAGCGGCTGATGTGCCTGGCGACACCATTCCTCTCCTCCACGCACTTCATCATCAGCGGCAGGGTGGCCGAGCTGAGCGGCAGGTCAGTTAGCGCGCGTGCCCCGCCCCCTGCCGAAGCCCCGCCCAGACGACGAGTCCCCACGGGCCAATCAGCACAAGCCCAGGCCGCGCCCACCAGCCTAGAGCCCTCCCCCGCCAGCCCCACCCCTCTCCCCTCTCCACCCCCAGCCTCCTGCAGTTCTCGGCCCTTCTCTTCCCAGAGCCAGAGGCACAGGGGATCCTGCAGAATGTCAGGATTCCAAACTGTATGACTCCTCGGCCCCTGGAAGGGTATAGACTGCTCTCCTTCAAAATACACACAAAAATTCAAACCTAAGTTCTATAATGTCTAGGAGCTCACTGCCCCACACTCCTCCTCCACTCCCCCAATGATAGGCCTTGGCTAAGAATCGCTATTCTCTTGGGGATGCTGCTGGGAGGGCCAGGTTCGAGGGTGGAAAGAGCTCCCAGAGGTTGGATCCAGGGTGCAGCACTAGACCACTGTCCCCAGGGCCAGGCCTTGTGGGGGAGAAGTTTTCAGGAAGGGAAGAAGAAATCTCTAAGCAGTGAGTGGTTTTCCAATTGCAGGGGGAGTGGGGGGGGGGGCATTCCAGGACCTTATGAGAAACTTACAAAAGCATGGCACCTGTACCCAGATCCAAATGTCCCCAGACACAAAATTTCAAGGGTCTCCAGACAGCTGATGTCCACTGAGGGCCCCTTGGCTTAAAAATCCCACACTGGTCTGCCCCCAAGGCCATACCTAGATGAGGTCCCGAAAGCAGTGGCCAGCGGTGTCATGATGCCCCACAGGAAGCGGTAGGGGTTTTTGCGGGTGAAGAAGAAGTAGATGAGGGGCAGCACCAGGAGCCCGTGGATGGCGTGGCCCAGCAGGCAGCACAGGATGTATTTGCCGAGGCTGCTGAAGAGCAACCCCACGTCCTCCATCTCCACGATCTTGCCAGCCACCAGGAACAAGATGCCCACAGGGGCATACCTAATTACCCAGGAGACAGATGGCAGACTGTGACTACGTGCCCACCCAGGGCCCGACCACAGCCTCCCCTGTGGGCAGGAGACACCCGAATCAACGTGTGATCGAGTACGGGCACCTTCCCTGCCATCCTCCAAGCTCGATCCCCTTGCAAATAGGGCAGAGGGGAGGGGCGCCTATGGGTGGCTCAGTCTGTTAAGCGTCCCACTTCGGTCAGGTCAGGTCCTCGCAGTTTGTGAGCTCGAGCCCGATGCGGGGCCCGCTGCTGACAGCTCAGAGCCTGGAGCCTGCTTCGGATTCTGTTTCCCTCTCTCTCTCTGCCCCTCCCCCGCTCACATTTTTTCTCTCAAAAATAAACATTAAAAAACTTTTAAAAAAACAATAAAAGAAAGAGAATAGAGCAGAGGGAGATAAAAGAAGCCTGGGGGCCTCTATTGCCACTCGGAGTACAACCACCAACCAGATTTGGACTTAACATGTGCCCCCCTTGTGTGAGTCATTTACGTTTTTTCTGGGTTCATTTGTTACAGCAGCAAAGATGATTTATTATTTTTTTTAAAAAATTTTTAATGTTTATTTTTGAGAGAGAGAGAGAGACAGAGACAGAGCGTGAGCAGGGGAGGGGCAGATAGAAAGAGAGACACATAATCGCAAGCAGGCTCCAGGCTCTAAGCCGTCAGCACAGAGCCCGATGCGGGGCTCAAACTCACTAACTGTGAGATCCTGACCTGAGATGAAGTCGGACGCTTAACCGACTGCGCCACGCAGGAGCCCCGCGGCCAGGACGATTTAAACCGATACAATCTCTCACTACTTCCGTGAAACAGAAAGAGTCCATGGTTCGTGTCTTAATAGCAACCCATCGATATGAAGCCGAGCCCTTGACCATGATTGAATCTTTACCACAATCCCACGAGGGAGCCCCTCTTTTAGTCTTTTGAGCGATAGTTGAATTAAAATCTAATGGGTGTGTAAAACAGGAACATTAATGCTACCAGCCTCATAGGAATGTTGGATGTAATGAGGTGCTAGGGCTTGAAAGCTTTTGGTGACAGTAAATGATCTATGAACTTCCGCTGGAATTATCACCCTCTCCTGGAGCCAAGATCCCAGGGGCGCTCATGCCTCCCAGCCAGGAAGCCTCCCAAGACCGCCTCTCTGTTTGATCACTGCGCCTTGTTGTCTCTCAAACTCCCTCCCCTCTTCGGTAACAGAAAAAAGGCACCACTTCCCAGACACCTGTAAAGCGAGGTGCGGCCAAATGCCAAGCTCTAGCCCGTGGGATGCGCCACGAAGTTATCCAAACGACGCACTTGATACAGATTAGTCAACAGTGTGGACTGTAGGCGCCCTATAGGTGAGGCAGTGTCCCAAGGGCTTTTTAACGCGTTTTAACACGTTTAACACGTTTTAAGGCATTAGTGCCTGGAACTGCAATCCCATTTTCCAGATGGGGAAACCGAGACACAGCGAGGTAAGCACCTTGTTAGGGGGCACACGGGTGGGAAGTGGCGTGAGCCTGCTCTTGCCCACTCACCACCCTCTCTGGCAAGGAGCCTTCACTAGGTTGTGCATGGCAGCCTCGTAAATGTCGCCTGCACCAGAATGGGGGGTGGGGGGGGCTTCCATGGAATACAGCGCTGTCCTCATGTTATAAAGAGGAAACTGAGGCACAGAGAGGGTAGGTCACGTGCCCAAAGTCACACAGCCGGGGGATGGTCAACACCGGATGCGGCTCCAAGCAGCAGACTGAGGGGTGCCCCCTCCCACAGCCCCAGCCCCCTCTCTCTCCACCTACCACATGATCCAGGATACCAGCACCATGGTGGCATCATTGAAGGAGTTGAAGAAACGGATGAGCAGCTCTCCCTCGGGCCCCAGCTTCCGCAGGGCCACGCCAAAGACAATGGCGAAGACCACCAGACCCAGGATGTTCATACTCTCCACCTCACTCCCGACGGGCACCTTTGGGCGAGGAACAGATTGGAATGGGAGGAGGAAACTCAGTCAACCTGCACAGTCGCTAAGGGCCTGTCCTGGGCGCTGCTGGGACCCAACACAGACAAGACGGCTGCTTGGGTCCCTTCCTCCCAAGGCTCACAGTCCCAGTCCAGGGGAAACAGACCTGCCATCAGGGACGACCCAGAGTCCCTGGTAGTGTGGGAATTGAAGGGGATGCCGGCTCGGTTGGGGAGAGGGG
This sequence comes from Cryptoprocta ferox, assembly GCA_028646485.1. Classification (NCBI taxonomy): domain Eukaryota; kingdom Metazoa; phylum Chordata; class Mammalia; order Carnivora; family Eupleridae; genus Cryptoprocta; species Cryptoprocta ferox. Next base: position 8,428,166 of record CM053563.1, on the reverse strand, counting down.
ATCAGGGCGGGCTTCGAGGAGGAAGGGGCGGAGATCTGGAGAACAGGAGGAGGAACCAGGTCAAGAGTGGTCGTAGAAGGTTCTAAGAGACAGCGAACAGTGTGCAACAGTCTGGAAAGGCCAGCAGCTCAGGCATTCAAAGAGCAGAAAGAAACCCACTGGGGCTGGCATAGAGCCGACACATGGGGCTGGGTGGGCGGCCGGGCAGAAGCGCGATTCTGCAGGGTCTCGTGGATGGGGGCAAGGAGCCCGGGCTTTCTCCCGAGGACTAGGAAGCCTAGTCCTCTACTCTAGGGACCCCACTTCGGGAGCCTCAAAGGGCTCCGGGCAAGGCAGAGACAGGGTCAGGTTTGCGCTTTGGAAAGACCGCTCTGGCTGCCAGGCGGAGGGTAGGTAGGAGAGGGGGGCCCTGGGGGCAGATCAGGGAGGGCGGCCAGGCAGGATGGGATGGGGACAAAACAGAAGGCTGGACCAGGGAGGAGAGAAGAGGGGGCCAAACGGAGACACCGGAAAAGACAGAAACTGGGGAGAGGCCGCGGAGAGTGTAAAACAAACACCACCAGATGCCTCAAAGGCTGGGGTGGGAGCAAAATGGAAAAACCACAACTATGGGCAGAGGGATGCGCACCCCGCCCCTCCCTTCCCCTGCTCTCACCTTCACCTTGGTTCCGTTGATCCATTCGCTTCCATAGGTGGTACTGTACTGCAGACGGGGTTGGGAAGTGTCAGGATCAATGGCCACGAGGGCTCCCCCCACCCTGTCTTGCCCTAAGCGCCCCCTGAACATGATCTCGTTTCATCCTGCCAGCGGCAGCCCCACTGAGGCAGGATTTTCGTATCATGTGCCCATTTTCCAGAGGCAGCAACCGAGGCTCCGAGAGGAAAAGACAGTTAGTTGCCGGGGGTCACACCGCTGGAATCAGAACCCAGAAGGGGCTCAGAACCCACATTCTCCTTTCTCGACGAGGAGCACGGGCGGGTTTCAGAGGTTACCCAGGCACCCTGCAATATCATTCATAAATATGCGGGCACGCGCACTTGGCCAGGCACCACTGGAGAGCAGGCACTAAGGGGCTCCAACTGGCCCGTCGCCCTCCTTGCCCACCCCCCACCCGTCGGGACATACCCCCAAGGACTCACTGAGCGGAAGGCTGCGGACACCAGGTTGGAGGGGAAGATATTTCTGCAGAGACAGACACGGAGGAGGGCATGTCATTAAATCCCGCAGCGGGAGGGTACGGGGGGCCTCTGAGGAGTTGGGGATGGGGAGAAACTTGGAGGCCCCGTCGCACCTAAGTGTGACACCCCTCCCCCGCCCACCCCCATGCCTCAGCCAGGTGTGGTCAGGTAGAGTTGGGCCCTGGCCTGCACACTTCTCCAGGGTGCGGGGAGTCTGAGCTGGCTTCCTAGGGCCCCCTGATTGGGGACTGGAGGTAAGGAACGCTGGCTTCCCAGCCAGGCTGGGGCAGGGTCACCTGGGGCCTCAGCTCCACCCCAGGCTGCAAACTTAATACCCTGGGCGTGTTGCATCAGCTACTTCCTCCTGGAGGACTGAGAAGAGCTCCAGCCCTGGGGCCCGGCTGAGAAAGGCGGAGGACACGGGTGCCTTGGAAAAGAGGTAGTGAGACAGGGCGACAAAGGATGGCCGTGTGTGCCGCAAATGTGTATCTGCGCAGCAGCGTGCGTTAATCCCCACTGAGCGTGTCCGGGGCGTCAGCGGGACCCCCTCTTGTGTCTCGGAGTGGGAAGAAAATAAGGGCTAATGTGTCTACAACCCCTGTGTGCTTGATATAAAGCCACTCATTTAATCCCCACTGCAGCCCTCAGGGGTCCGCACTGTCATCCCCCGTTTTTTAGAAAAGGGAACCGTGGGGCGCCTCGCTGGCTCAATTGGTTGAGTGTCAGACTCTTGATTTCCCCTCAGGTCTTGATCTCATGGTTTATGAGATGGAACCGGCAACAGGCGCCACACTAGGCTCGAGATGCTCTCTCTCTCTCTCTTTCTCCCTCTCAAAATAAAACAAAGTAGGGGCGCCAGGATGGCTCTGTCAGTTGAGCTGCCGACTTCGGCTCAGGTCAGGATCTCACGGTTCGTGAGTTCGAGCCCCGTATCGGGCTCTGTGCTGACAGCTCAGAGCCTGGAGTCTGCTTCAGATTCTGTGTCTCCCTCTCTCTCTGCCTCTCCCCTGCTAACACTCACTCACTCTCTCTCTCTCTCAAAAATATATAAACATTAGGGGAAAAAAGTACTTAAAAATAAAAGTAAAGGGAACCAAGGCACAGAAAGGTAAAGAAACTTGGCTGGCTAGGAAGTGGCAGAGCTGGGATTTGAACCCGGACAGTTGGCTACAAGGTCCCGACCACTCCTCACCACGTATGTGGGTGAAGAGCTGTTGCCGTGGGTCCCTAGACAGTTTCTCAAGTGTTGGTGTCCTCCTGGGGGTACCGGTGAGTGTTCAGATTCGTGGGACAGGGTCGGTGTCGATGTGCTCTCGAACACGTGTGTCTAGGCGACGCTCAGTGTACCGGTGTGGCCAGTGGCATCCGTGAGTGGCCGTGTCAAGGGATGTCAGTACACTGTGTGTGTGTCTGGGCACATGTGTGGCAGCGGGTGTGAGACCATGCGTCAGTGGGAGAGGTCTCAGCTGTGGCTGGCTGTCTGAGGGCCTGTGTCCAGCTCTGTGTCAATTGGCTATAAAGTTGTGTGGCTGAGATGTTCTGGCAAAGTCTTGAGGAGCTGCCCAAGGGCGCGCTGCTTCTATTTCGGCACCCAGGGGAAGCCTGTGAGCATAAACAGCCTTCGAGTGGGCGTGCCCGTTGGCCGGGAGGCCTGTACCCACCCAGGCCCGGCAGGGCTGGGTCGGCACCCGGCTAATCTCCCCCAGCCAGGAGCCGACCATCCACTGCTGCTTCTGGGGACACCAAGCCTGCCCCAGAGTCTCTCTTCTCAGCCTGCCCTGACACCCCCAAGAGGCTGGGAGAACCCAGTTCCGTGACTCATCGTTTCCTTCCCCCCACTTCCTGTAAGTCCCCAACCAACCTGGAGACACTGAATCAGCAGGTCCCAAAGGCAAGGCCATGTGGACCCAGGGGTCTGCCCCTCCTCAAAAGGGGGAAGACCTCGTCTTGGGATGGCGGGCAGGGGAGGAGCAGAGATCCAAAGGCAAAGAGTCTGCTCTCTTTCCAACTGGTCCCACCGGCCCCCTTCTGGGCAGCCTAGTGGGGGCTGCCCAGAGGCAAGAAATGGAATGGAAAGCCTTGGGAGGTGGCAGGATTTAGCAGGAAGATATAAAAAGGAAGCTGCCAGGGCCCAGCCCTGGGTGGGGAAGGGGGGCTGAGAAAAAAAAAAAAACCTGGCTATGTCCTGGTGACACGCGGGACACGTAATGGGAAGAGGGCCTGGCAGAGGTCACTCACATCTCCTACAGACTCCTCAGTGGGTCGCGAGCTCTCTGACTCGACTCAAGTCCTGAGGCCCTCAGCGCCCCAAAATGCCCTTCCAAGTTCCCCCCTAGATCCTCTCCCCTCGCGGGAGGACCCTTATATCCCTTCCCTCCCCACCCACTCCCCAAGGATGACTCTTGCTTCCCTCTACCACGCTTCCTTGTCTATCACCGTCTCGTAGGGTCCCCACTGATGTCCCCAGGCCCCCACGTTCGAAGCCTCCTTCCCCACGGGTCCCCTCCCCACGTGGCTGCCCCCCCTACGACTCCACCGGGCGGCCGGGGACTGACCTCAGGAGATCCAGGAACGAATCGAGGACTTCCTTGCTGGGGGCCCCTTCCACGGCGCCCGCGGCGCCGACCGAGGCGTTGATGGCGGCGGAGCTGGCGCCCGGCTGCAGCGCCAGCGCCAAGCCCACGCCGAGCGCGGACGCCAGCAGCGTGGTGACCAGGAAAAAGAGCAGCGCCCAGGCGCCCAGGCGGCCGAGGGCGCTCGAGTCCAGGCTGGCGGCGCCGCCGATCAGGCTGCACACCACCAGCGGCAAGATGATCATCTTCAGCAGGCGCAGCAGCAGCTCGCCGGGGAAGGCGAAGGCGGCCAGGCGCGCGGGGCCCAGCGCGCGCGCGCCACCGGCCCCCGAGACCCCCAGGCCCAGCGCCACGCCTGCCAGCACGGCCGCCACCGTCAGCAGCACCAGCAGGTTGGCGCGAAGGCAGCGGCGCGCCCGCTCCCGCGAACCGCAGCAGCGGCCGCCCGCCGAGTCTGGGTCCTCTTTCGGGAGCGACGCCGGGGCACAGTTCGCCGTGGACGCGGCCGCCTCGAACGCCTTGGGGTCTCCGCGAGGGGGGTCGGCCACCATGTCGGAACGAACGCGCCCGGAGTTCTTAGCGCCTGGAAGCTGGGGGCACTTGGGGCTTCTTCCCGGAACGCCGACGTTCTTTGAGCGGAGAGTTCTGCAACCCAGCCTGGAGGCTGGAACTCTGGAGGGTTCCTTGGAGTTGGGGGTTCGCAGCGCGTGGGTTCCTTGGCTCTTGGAAGCTGGAGTGTCTGAGATCCCGAAGCTGGGAGCACCCCGGGTTGGGTCCTGCGCCCGAAAGCTGGGAGCACCTGGGGCGCTCGGTCCTAGGGATGGGAATACAGGAGTCTATCGGGCTGGGACGGGGGGGTCTTTGGCTCTGCAAGGCTGAAGGCGTCCAAGGGGCAGAGGTCCTCAAGAGGCCACGTCCGGGTAGCGCAGATCCGGGAGGCAGGGATCCGGGGTGCCGGGGTCCTGGAAACGAAGGCTGGGAAGCTGGACTCGCGGGGGCGGGAGACAAGAGCTCCAGAGAGAGGGGAGCTAGGCTTTTGCGTCTGGGAGAGCAGATCCAAGCCCCTGAGTGCGGAAGGCTGCGGTCCGGGACGTCGGGCGGTAACGGCGACCGACCCAGAGAGAAACTCGCGGGCACGCCGCGCGGCTCTGCGCCCTCAGGGCGGAAGCTGCGAGAGTTAAGGGCAGGGGCGAGGCTTGAGAAGGCGGGGAGCAAACCGCGGCGGCGATTGGCTGCAGCGTGTTCGGAGCCCTCCTGCGAGCGAGAGGTGGGGGTGAGGCCAGAGTGGGGCCAATCACCCTTAGAAGGCCGACTGACAAACCCTCTATCGAGGGGCGGGGACTCCGGGCGGGGCGGGGGCGGGGCCCGGGCGGGGCGGGGCGTGGCGAGGGAAGCTTTTTTTTTTTTTTTTTTCCCGCCAAAGGAATCGGGACGTAGATGGGGGCCTTTAACCTACAGCAGTTCTCTGGCTGGAGGGTCTCTAGAAACTGCAAGTGGCCCGCAGGTGGCTCAGCCCGCCTGCAATGGCTCCGCCCGGAGTCCAGTCTTTTGTGGCTTCTCGGAATTCAAATTCCTCGAATGTAAAATGCAGATTAGGAAAGCTCATCCCACACCTGATTGGTGTTAAGATTTAAATTAGATGGAGCTGTACATTCAATAATATTAACAATTTAAAAAAAAATAAATGTTCCAGGGGCCCCTGGCGGACTCAGTGGGTGGAGCCTACGACTCGATCTCGGGGTTGTAGGTTCGATCCCTACGTTGGGTAGAGACATTACTTAGAAATAAAATCTTAAAACGAGGTTTTTAAATAAATATTCCCAGTTGAGAGCCCGACCCTTACCAAAAAAGGCAGTTCCCATGTTAGGATTGTAATCCACTCACCCCTCGGTATGCAATTCACAATTCACTCGTTAAAAATTAGAATTCACTCTAATGTGCTAATGACTTCACAAATGCTTTCACCAAATATTTCCCCCCACATTTTATTATGAAAGATGTCAAACATACAAAAAGGTGTAAAGTATTTTGCAGTGAATACCCATATACCCACCGACTAGAGTCTGCAATTATTTCCTCAAAACTTCTATGTCGTGTGTATTATCTGTATTATTTACATAGGTGTTATCTCATCTCTATTATTTCTGTCCACTTATTTATCCGTTCATCCCTTCACTTTTTAAACTTCATTTTTTTGTTTATTTTTGAGAGACTCTGTGAGAGTGGGGGAGGGGCAGAGAGAGAGGGCGACCCAGAATCCAAAGCAGGCTCCGGGCTCTGAGCTGTCAGCACACAGCCCGATGCGGGGCTTGAACCCACGAACAGCGATTTTATCCTTTTAAGGCAAAATGCACATACAATGAAATGCACCAGACTGTAAGCACCATCTGCTGACTTTTGACAAATGCACGGGTCTCATTTCACTAGAATCTTCATAACTGCTTGGCGAGGTGGGTCCCACTATTACACCCATTCTCCAGATGCGCAAAACTGGGGCTCAGGGCCAGAGGAAGGCCACACCTGGGGAGGCTGGGAGTTGCATGCCCGCCTGCCTCCCAGGTTCCTGAGCCTGCCGATTGGGCTGTCTCCTTAAATTCCTTCTTGGTCATTTGAGTCGTCTGCAGTGAAGCAGTCAGGATTCCCTGCTTCTTCGGGCGCTGTTGACACCCTAATTCTCTCCCCGGCTGGCCTGCTCTCTGATGACATTTCAGACCTTCACATTTGCTCAAAGACTGTAGTTAATGATGACTTCGGAAGCCGCCTCCTGTGGCAGCTGTGCCCCCCCCCCCACACCAAGGCACATCCCACCAAGGCACATCCTCCAAAGCCTCAGTCTCTAGAACTGTAAAATGGGAAGAAGAGTAGATCATGCCTCCCTGGGTGCTGTGAGGATCAAATGAGATCAGATGCTTAAAGCATTTAGACAGGATGCAGGTTGGCCCTTTCAAAAGTTAACTGGTCCAGAGCGCCTGGGTGGCTCAGTCAGTTAAGCATCCGACTTCGGCTCAGGTCATGATCTCACGGTTTGTGGGTTCGAGCCCCGCGTTGGGTTCTGTGCTGACAGCTCAGAGCCTGGAGCCTGCTTCGGATTCTGTGTCTCCTTCTCTCTCTGCCCCTCCCCTGCTCACGCTCTGTCTCTCTATCCTTCAAAAATAAATAAACATTAAAAACCATTTTTAATAAAAAGAAAGGTAACTGGTGCTACTCCTATAATTGTTGTCATTATTATTGAAGAATAAGGTTTTTTAAAGTTTTGTTTTTTAAAGAGTGACAGAGAGAATGAGCAGGGGAGGGGCAGAGAGAAAG
>CM053563.1:8334026-8407960 GCA_028646485.1 Cryptoprocta ferox | reverse complement strand
AAGTGGTCAGTTCAAACACTTCTGGGGCGCCCTTGGGCGGGGCCCGCGTGGGGAGGCGCAGAGGAGACGTGGGTTCCTGGGCGTCGGTGTTCAGGGAAGGAGAATGACGGGCAGGGCGATCCCATCCCATCATCCTGACAACGCGGGACTGTCAGTTGCTGACTCATTTTGTGCCAGAGGCTGGGCTAATCTTTTTTTTTTTTTTTTTTTAAGTGTATTTATTTTGAGAGAGAGAATCCCAGGCTCTGCACTGTCAGGGCAGATCAGACCCGAGCCGAGCCGAAGTTGGAGGCTTAGCCCATGGAGCCAACCAGGCGCCCCATGCCGGGCTAATCTTTAAAAATAATACAATAAGGGGCACTTGGGTGGCTCTGTCGGTTGAGCGTCCCACTTCGGCTCAGGTCACGATCTTATGGCTCATGAGTTCAAGCCCCACATTGGGCTCTGTGCTGACAGCTCAGGCCTGGAGCCTGCTTCAGATTCTGTGTCTCCCTCTCTCTCTGCCCGTCCCCTGCTCCTGCTCTGCTCTCTCTCTCTCTCTCTCTCTCAAAAGTAAAAGCGTTAAAAATCATATTTTAAAAATAATGCAGTTAATTTAAATGGCTAAGATGTAGTCAGGGTGCATAATTCAGAAGCCTCAAAAGACCTAAAGGGAAAAGTAATTATTTCTATTTTATAATTTTTTTATTAAAAAAAAACAACTCATGAAACCTGAGATCATGACCTGAGCCGAAATCAAGAGTCAGAAGCCTAACCGACTGAGCCACCCAAGCGCCCCAGTCAGTATTTTATTTAATGGAAAGGTCAGAGAAGATCAAACAGCAGTTTTGAGTGCCGGCGGGGATGATCTAGATTCCTAGCTGCTACAGGGGAAGCGGAGGAGAGAGAGGAGCCCGGCTGGCCTGCTGTCCCTACCTGGGTGAAACACGAAGGGTCCCCAGGCTCAAGGGCAAACGTAGCTCAGCATTAGCAGGGAAGATGTGTTTTCCAAAGACAGCACAACAACCTTTCCCATCCCACACGCTCTTACAGTGCGACCTCGGTATTCCTCCCACCATGTTTCTTTTTTCACCGTATGTATTTATTTTAAGAGACTGAGACAGCGTGAGTGGGGGAGGGGCCGAGAGGGAGGGAGGGAGGGAGAGAGAATCCCTAGCAGGACCTACACTGGCAGCGCTGGGCCAATATGGGGCTCGATCTCATGAACCCTGAGATCATGACCTGAGCCTAAACCAAGAGTCGGATGCTTAACTGGCTGAGCCACCCAGATGCCCAACCTTCCCACCGAGTGTGTTTTGTGCGAGGGCATCTTCCCTCCCCCTTGAAACTGAGCGAAACTTTGTACGTGGGCCAATAAAGCACCGTGCAAGTGAGGCTTCCGAGGGCCCTCCAGTACCAGGCATTTCCCACTTGCTTTGAGGGCACTCGCTCTTGGAGCCCAGCCAGCCAAGGCGCCAGATACCAGGGGGCAGAGACGAGCTGTCTTTGTTGTGCCTTGTTCAAATTTCTGACCTACAGAATCCATGAATATCATAGAGGGATTTTTTTGTTACGCAGCAGCAGATAACTGGCACACCAAGTAGTAAGAGGAAAGAGGTAGATGGGTGGTGGGAGCCTGGGGCGGTTTTCTTCTGGTGGGTTCTCTCCTCTCAGGGACATAGGAAGCAACGTCCCCACCGAGAGTGGGCAAAAAGGGAGGAGATGTAGGAGTTTGTCTAGGAGACAAGGCGAGTCCAGAAGCGAACGAACGGATAGCCCAGATGTAGCATTTCCACACGACGGAACAGTGCGCGGCTGCCATCTTGCCCCGCCTCCGTAAGGCTGGTGTCAACGTCCTGGCCGAGGCCCTCAAGAGCGTTAACAATGCCAACGACAGAGGCACCTGCCAAGTTCTTATTAGGCCACGCTCCAGAGTCATTTTCCAGCTTCTAATTGCGATGATGAGGCCCGATTACACGGAAATCACTGGTGATCACGGAGCCGGGAAAATTGCTGCAAAGCTTACCGACCCGTCGCATTAGTCTGATTGCATTTGCACTGACAGTCCCACAGCCGGTATCCCGGACCAGGAGGAAGTCGGACAAAAGCACACGGGAGGGAGAGTCCTGGGAGTCTTCTTCGAAGGATGTAATACACACGTACAAATAAGAGTACCTGTGGCGGGGAGGGGGGGATGAAGTGAAATTCTGACACATTCGACGATGTGGGTGAACCTTGAAAACATCACACTAAGTGAAAGAAGGCAGACGCCAGAGGATAAATATTGAATGGTTGCATTTTTATGAAGTATCCGGAAGAGACAAATCTGTAGAGACCGAAAGATAATGCGGATGGTTGCACAACATTGTGAATGTGCTTAATGACACCGAATTTTATGCTTTTGTTTTATTTTATTTTAATTTTTTAATGTTTATTTATTTTTGAGAGAGAGTCAGAGACAGAGAATGAGCGAGAAAGGGGCAGAGAGAGACAGAGACACAGAATCGGAAGCAGGCTCCAGGCTCCGAGCTGTCGACACAGAGCCCGACGCGCGGCTCGAACCCACGAACCGCGAGATCATGACCGGAGCCAAAGTCCGAAGCTTAATCGACTGAGCCACCCAGGCGCCCCACTGTTGTTTTATTTTTTATAAATGTTTATTTATTTATTTTGAGAGAGAGTGCATGAGAGAGCGCAAGAAGGGAGAGGAGCAGAGAGGGAGAGAGAGAACCCCAAGCAGCCTCCACACTCAGTGAGGAGCCTGACGCAGGGCTCGATCCCATGACCCTGGGATCAAAACTTGAGATGAAATCAACAGTCAGACACTTGGCCCCCTGAGCCACCCGAGCCCCGAATTTTACACTTTTAAATGGTTAAAATGATAAAGTTTTGGGCGCCTGGGGGGCTCAGTCGGTTAAGCGTCTGACTTCGGCTCAGGTCATGATCTCACAGTTCGTGGGTTCGAGCCCCGCGTCGGGCTCTGTGCTGACAGTTCGGAGCCTGGAGCCTGTCTTCGGATTCTGTGTCTCCCTCTCTCTCTGCCCCTCCCCTGCTCACGCTCTGTCTCCCTCTCTCAAAAATAAATACACAGGTAAAAATTGTTTTTAGAAGTTGAAGTGGTGGAGGAAGTGTGAGGTTGTCGGTTGTGACAGGTGCCCGCTCTGGGCACAGGACAGAGGGAGAGATGAAGGGTGGGCTGAGGGCAAGGTCTTCGGAGGTCAAGTCGCTGAGGAGCCAGGCTCCGGGAGCAGGCCATCTCCGTGCATTTTGAACTGCGCGAGAATTAGAACAGGAAAGAGCGACGGAACCCAGGGGACCACGGGCCGGGGAGCTGGGGGTCTGCCGTTGACGGTGTGATTCGTGAGCTTTGACCCAGAAGGCTGAGCCCTCTCCTGAGCTGCTATTTTTATTCAACATTAATCCCACCCAAAGGGCATCTGGCTGGAACAGACTTTGCCATCCTGAGGATATCAGGTCGTCATGGCAACCATAACTCCATCACTTTGGGCCAAGGGGCGGGACCTGACGTCCATCTCCATGGGAACAGCCAGGCCCACGTTCTGGAGGGAGAACGTCATCACCTGGAAGACCTTTACTGGCCTGGGATTCCTTCTCTTACCAGCCTTACTCCCTCCTCCAGGAAGCCTTCCAGGGCTGTTCCAAATCTCTCCTCCCCTGCCCAGTCTGGCTTCTTCCACCTTGGATCCCTGATCTCGGGAGAGGAGGAGGAGGAGGAAGCCAGGGGGTGGAGTGGAAGTAGGGGCGTCTGGGGTCATCAGGAAAAAACATCCATAACATTTAGTCCCTCCGCAAACATCTATTGAGGGCCCACTATGTGCCAGGAACCGGGCCAGCACCAGAGGCGTAGTGGCAAATAGAACGGACTCCCAGTGTGCTTAGAGCGGACATTCTCATGATAGGACAGAAACGGAATGGAAGCCACACAGGACATTTTGACTTTTCTAGTAGCCACATTAGAAAAAAAGAAGAAGAGGGGCGCCTGGGGGGCTCAGTCAGTTGGGCGTCCGACTTCGGCTCCGGTCATGATCTCGCAGTGCGTGGGTTCGAGCCCCGCGTCGGGCTCTGTGCTGACAGCTCGGAGCCTGGAGCCTGCTTCCGATTCTGTGTCTCCCTCTCTCTCTGACCCTCCCCTGCTCACCCTCTCTCTCTCTCTCTCTCTCTCAAAAATAAAGAAAACATTAAAAAAAATTTAAAAAAATTTTAAAGCTGGAAAAAGCAAGGAAACAGACGCATCCCTAGAGGCTCCAGAAGGAACACAGCTTGATTTTAGCCCAATTGGACTCATTTCAGACCTCCAGAATAACAAATTTGTCTTTTCTTTTTATAATTTTTCTGTGTTTGTTTTTGAGAGACACAGCTTGAGTGGGGAAAGGGCAGAGAGAGAGGGAGACACAGAATCTGAGCTGTCAGCACAGAGCCCGACGCGGGGCTCGAACCCACGCACCGCGAGATCATGACCTGAGCCGAAACCCAGTTGGACGCTCAACCAACTGAGCCACTCAGGCGCCCCTAAACTTCCCTTAAATGAAAATTTTTTTCCTTTTTAAAGAAATGTTTAGGGGCGCCTGGGTGGCTCAGTCGGTTAAGCATCCGGCTTCGGCTCAGGTCATGATCTCGCGGTGCATGAGTTCAAGCCCCACATGGGGCTCTGTGCTGACAGCTCAGAGCCTGGAGCCTGCTTTGGATTCTGTGTCTCCCTCTCTCTCTGACCCTCCCCTGCTCGAGTTGTCTCTCTCTGTCTCTCAAAAATAAATTAAAAAAAAAACATAAAAAAAAAGAAATGTTTAGTTTTGAGAGAGAGCGCGAGAGCAAGTGGAGGAGGGGCGGGCGGGGGGAGACAGGATGCATTCAGCACTGACGGCGGAAAGCCCGATGCAGGGCTCGAACTCAAGAACTGTGAGGTCGTGACCTGAGCCGAAGTTGGGTACTTAACGGACTGAGCCCCCCAGGTGCCCCTGAACTTCCCTTCTAGGCCCCCTTGCCTTGGCCCCTGGTTTGTTCATTCATTCATTCATTCATTCGGCCACTATTTCCCCAGCACATACTGTGGGCTAGACCCCTCCAGGCACCGAGGAGAGACAGCAGTGAACAGACTAAACTGCTGCTCAGGGGAGCCGTGCAACGTGACAGGCAGTGATGGAATTAAAAAGTGAAACATAGAACGAGCCACATGGGCATAGGTAGGGGGCGGTCGGGGAAGGCGGAGAAGAGAAGAGTGCTGGGGGTCAGGGAGGTGCAGTGTTCGATACTCGTCAGGGAAGGCCTGGGGAGGAGGGCAGAGGGGGAGAGGGGGAGATGATGACCTCTAGGGGAAGGAGGTCCCGCATGTGCAAAGGCCCTGAGGTAAGAACTCGTCTGCTGTGTCAAGGAACAGCAAGGCAGCCAATATCCTTTCCTTTCCCTCTAAGATGTGAGCTGTGAGCCCGTGCTCCTTCCCTGCTCAAAACCCTTCTGAGGCCCCGGACCCCAGGCCCGCTCCCCACTTGAATAGGGAGGTCTTCCAGAACTTTCCCGCTCACTTTCTCACCCCTTTGCAAGGTGTCCTATAGATACAGCTCAACTCTGCCGCTATCTCCCTGGAGGCAGCCGCAGATCCCACAGGCTAAGGCTCAGTCCCACAAGACTGCGCCCACTTCCGACACCAATCACAGGTGGGGGGTGTCACCCGTGCTTCCGACCCACCGGCTGCGTGTGCGGTTACCGCGACCCCTTCCTCAGCCGATCGTCTGTTGGCACAACTCACAAAGTTCAGGGAAGCATTTCCTTGCATTCGCCAGTTTCTTATAGAGGGTATTGGAAAGGCTACGGCGAACGGGCAGATGAAGAGGAACACAGGACAAGTTCTAGAAGGATCCTGAAGGCTCTGTCCCTGGGTCCCTGGCATGTATCACCCTCCCAGCAGGTAGGCGTGTTCACCAGCCCGGAAGCCAATCAAATCTTGTCATTTAAGATTTTTTTTTTTATAGAAGGGGCTCCGGCGGTTAAGCCTCCGACTTTGGCTCAGGTCACCATCTCAGGGTTCGTGAGTTCAAGCCCCACATCGGGCTCCACATGGGTGGTGCGGAGCCTGCTTGTGATTCTCTTTCTCTCTCTCTCTCGGCTCCTTCCCCACTTATGCTCTCTCTCTCTCTCTCTGTCAAAATAAGTAAATAAACTTAAAAAATAGAAGATGCACCTAGAAATACATAAAGATAGAACAATTAAAATTTGAGCTAAGTAACCAAAATCATAGAAAATGTCATTACTATTGTTTAAGATTTTTGAAAATTATTTTTAAGTAATCTCTACACTCAAAATGGGGCTTGAACCCACAACCCAGAGGTCCAGGGTCACACACTCCACGAACTGAGCCAGCCCGGCGCCCCACTTCGCTGCTATTTTAAAGGCCATATAATGTCCCACTATATTGAAATTACTCATTTCTCCTAGACAACGAAAATGAAGATGGATTCATAATCCTGGTCCTGAGGTTACTGTCTGCTTTCTTTTTCCAAATCCTCAATTTAAAAAATTTCTAAGTATGTTATTTGGGTTTTTTTTCTAAAAAAATTTTTTTAATGTGTATTTATTTTTGAGAGAGAGAGACAGACAGACAGAGCGTGAGCAGGGCAGAGGGAGAGGGAGACACAGAATCTGAAGCAGGCTCCAGGCTCTGCTTCAGAGCCGAATGGGGGCCGAACTCACAAACTGTGAGATCATGACCTGAGCTGAAGTCGGACGCTTAACCGACTGAGCCACCCAGGTGTCCTGTATGTATGTAGGAATATATATATATATATATATATATATATAAAGTTTGTTTATTTAAATAATCACCCCACCCAACCAGGGGCTTGAACTCACAACCCTGAGATCAAGAGCTATGTGCTCTACTGACTGTGCCACCCAAGCGCCCCGATACATTTCTCATTTTGCCACGATCCCCCTCTCTTGTAGGTGGCAGCAGCTCTGAGTGTGGGCTGGCCGTAGTGACTCCCTCACAAGGAGTAAAATAGAGCAGAAGCAAAGGCATGTCACTTCCGAGATTGGGCTATAAACAGACTTCGCTTTCCATCTTGGGTTGTCCCTCCCTCCCTCCCTCATCAAGTGCTCTGGAGGAGTCCAGCTGCCCTGTGTGTTGAAAGATGAACTGCAAAGGGGCGCCTGGGTGGCTCAGCCCGGGAAGCTGCTGCCTTCCGCTCAGGTCATGATCTCGCGGTTTGTGGGTTCGAGCCCCGCGTCGGGCTCTGTGCTGATGGCTCAGAGCCTGGAGCCTGCTTCGGGTTCTGTGTCTCCCTCTCTCTCTCTCTGCCCCTCCCCGGTTCACGCTCTGTCTCTCTCTCTCTCTCTCTCTCAAAAGAAATAAACATCAAAAAAAAAAAAAAACCTGAAGCATATTAAACATTTTAAGAGTTTATCTGAGCAAAAACCAATGCCGATCAGGTAGCGCTGAACCAGATGCAGTTAGGAGCGCTCCAGGGACAGGAGCTGGGGAAAGACTTTTGTAGGGAAGACGGGGAAGCGAAGCAACGAGAGTATTTGATTGGCGGCAGCTGGCCGTTTGCCTTATTTGGAAAAGTCTAGATGGCTGTCATTGGTTGTCCTCGGGTTTCTATGGGTTTCTATGTCTTAACCTTGAGGGTTAGGCTTGAGTTCGCTCATCTAGGCTGCTAAGGTGTCAGAGTCACTCCATTCCAAATGCCTCCCTGTTTATGTTGATTTTTGTATACGTTTATTTATTTTGAGAGAGAGAGCAGGGGAGGGGCAGAGAGAGAGAGAGAGAGAAAGGGAGAGAGAGAATCCCAAGCAGGCCCCGTACTATCAGCACAGAGCTCGATTCAGCGCTTGAACCCACGAACCGTGAGATTGTGACCTGAGCAGAAACCCAAGAGTCAGTCGCCCAACCAACTGAGCCACCCAGGCACCCCTAAACATGTTGTCATTTTAAGGGGCGCCTGGGTGGCTCAGTCTGTTAAGCGTCCGACTTTGGCTCAGATCATGATCCCACAGTCCGTGGGTTCGAGCCCCGCGTCGGGCTCTGTGCTGACAGCTCGGAGCCTGGAGCCTGCTTCGGATTCTGTGCCTCCTTCTCTCTCTGCCCCTCCCCTGCTCACACTCTGTCTCTCTCTCAAAAATAAATAAAACATTAAAAAAAATGTTAAACACTAACTTGGAGGATAATTTGTTATGCAGCAGCAGATAACTAATACATACTTCCATAAAAGCTTATTTAGAGAAAACCCAGTATCCTTGGGACAAAGCTCCAAGGAACTGTCTACCGTGCCTGTGACTCCCGCTCCCGCCACGCATCCCTCCAGCCCTTTCTCTTCCCACATCCTTGGCACTCTCTGAAGTACAACACCATAGTCAGAGGCCAGACCCTGGGTCAGACCGCCTGGGTGTGATTCGATCTGTTATGGGGGAGACACGGTCTGCATTGTGTGAGTGGGGAGGTCTCGGTCCTTGGCTTCCCCAGGAGGAGATTTACGGGGGTACCTGCGCTCCGGCCAAGCCAGCCAGAAGGGCAGGAGCAGGCACAGAGCAGTTTTTAATATCGAAAGTACACCGTGAAGGTGGGGGGACAGGCAGGTGCCTGGAGGTGGATGGCGCTCCTTGGTCGTTTAGGGGATTGGATGATACTGGGTGTCTCGGGGCGGAGGGGGGGGAGATGTGGCGGTACCGTGTGGGGGGGGGGTCTAGTCCTTCTGGAAACTACTGCAGGTTCAGGTTCCAAGGGAGAGTTTTTGACCCTACAAGGTCAAAACCAGGAACTATCAGGGCAGGCTTTCCTCACCCAGCAGGGGTGGGGGAGCTGTATCCGCAATGCAAATGTATTATAATGAGTCTAGGGGTTACCCTAGGGCAGAGGTGGCAGGGGAGAGCACGTGTTCTGCGCCCCCCCCCCCGTGGCTCCCCGATCTGTCAACCTCAAGGTCACAGGTCATGGAAGCCACAACATCAGGATGCTGAGCTCCCCGGCTTATCATGCATAGTTCATTGGGGCACCCGGGTGACTCAGTTGGTTGAGCCACCGACTTTTGATTTTGACTCAGGTCATGATCCCAGGGTTGTGGGATCGAGCCCCGCCTCGGGGCTGAGCGTGGAGTTTGCTTTGAGATTCTCTCTCCCTCTCTCTACCCCTTCCCCTGCTCGCTCGCTCTGTGTTGCTTATTTATCACCGTCCTCACCTCCAGCTCATGTCTCCATCATTCCCCTTCAAGGACTTGGGGACGCTGCCTTGGGGGCGTTCCTCCCACAGTTCTCATCTAGTCTCCTGAAAGGATCCACTCTTTACAGGGGTGTGACCTTGGTGGAGTCATTTGCCCTGCCCTGTGCCTCCATTGTTTCATCTATAAATCGGGCCCTCCTCATAGGGCGAAGGCGACAGACGAATAAACTGGCTCCCACAAAGTGCTTAGAAGAAGGCCTGGTACATAGATGCTTTTGTAAGTCTTTGCCGTTAGGATTCCCACAATACCCTAACCCCAGAAATATCGTCACACCCCCAGGATGGGGCCACGCGCCCTTTTCTTCCTGGTCTTTGCGCATTTACATTCCTTTCCTAGAAATCCTGCCTTACCCCTCTTCCTTTTGGCTTGTGTTTATCCATCCTTTTTAGCTCAGACCCCCTCCTCCAGCAAGCCCTCTCTGATTTGTCCCTCCAGCCTAGGTCCAACAGCCACTCTGGGATTCCGGAGCCTCCTTGGATCCCCTCTCCCACTCCGGTCCAGTCTGGAATATCCCTGCCCATGACGGGTCTTGTCTCCAGCACTAGACTGCGAGCCCCGTGAGGGCAGGGCTGAAGTATCTTGGTCGCTTTTGTGTCCCTAGCACTGCCCAGAACAGGGTAGGCACTCGGAAGTCCTTAGCAAGTGTTTGTTGAAGGGGGCGCCTGGGTGGCTCAGTCGGTTGAGCGTCCGACTTCGGCTCAGGTCATGATCTCACCGTTTGTGAGTTCGAGCCCCGTGTCGGGCTCTGTGGTGACAGCTCGGAGCCCGGAGCCTGCTTCGGATTCTGGGTCTCCCTCTCTTTTTGACCCTCCCCTGTTCACACTCTGTCTCTCTATCCTTCAAAAATAAATAAACATTAAAAAAATTTTTTTGAAAAGGAAGTGTTTGTTGAAAAATTGAATAAATCTCCAAAATCACAGTATGTGTGTATGTGTGCGGTCTAGTGGTAACAAAAGCTGTTTCAGTATTCCAGGACAGCGTGTTATTTTTTTAAGTTTATTTAAAAATTTTTAATATTTATTTATTTTTGAAGAGAGAGAGAGAGACAGAGTGCAAGCGGGATGAGAGGGGCAGAGAGAGAGGGAGACACAGAATCTGAAGACAGGCTCCAGGCTCTGAGCGGTCAGCACAGAGCATGACGCGGGGCTCGAACCCACGAACTGTGAGATCCTGACCTGAGCCGAAGTCAGACGCCTAAACCGACTGAGCCACCCAGGCGCCCCTATTAAAATTTTTTTTTTAAATGGGGGCTCCTGGATGGCTCAGTCAGTTGATAGTCTGACCTTGGCTCAGGTCGTGGTCTCATCATTCACGAGTTCGAGCCCCGCATCGGGCTGGCTGCTCTCAGCGCAGAACCTGCTTGGATCCTCTGCCCCTCCCCTGCTCCTGCATGTTGCACGTGCGCTCTCTCTCTCTCTCTCTCTCTCACACACACACACACACACACAAACAAATAAACGTTAAAAATTTTGAAGTTATTTATTTTGAGAGAGAGAGAGAGAACAGACGGAACAGAGAGAGAGAGGGGAGAGGGAATCCCAAGCCCACTCTGCGCCTCCAGTGTGGAGCTAGATGTGGGGCTCAAACCCACGAACCGTGAGACCATGACCTGAGCCAAAGTCAGATAGATGCTTAACCAACTGAGCCACCCAGGAGCCCCCAACGTGCTATTTTTAATCACCAAAATACTGACATTTTTTGGTAACGGGCTCTTAGAATCATTTGAATCATTGTTTTGAGCTGCCCCCAGAGTTGAGGCTACCTCATAATTTCATAAGGACCCGGGCTCACTCATCCAGAAAGCTTTGTGACCACATCCCTCACTACTGAAAACCTTGCAAGTACCCTACTGGTGAACAGGGGCTCAGCTCCTGGCTCGCCAGGGGGCCAAGCATTGCTTCCTCTATTTTTTTTTAATTTAACTTTTTATTTTGAGATAATTATAGATTCACATTGCAGTTTTAAAAAACAACACAGAGGGGCGCCTGGGGGGGGGCTCAGTTGGTTAAGCATCCGACTTTGGTCTCGGTCCTGATCTCACGGTCTATGAATTCTAGCCCTGCATCGGGCTCTGTGCTGATGGCTCAGAGCCTGGAGCCTGTCTTCGGATTCTGTGTCTCCCTCTCTCTCTGCCCCTCCCCTGCTCAGGATCTGTCTCTCTCTCAAAGATGAATACACATTAAAAAAAAAAAAAAGTAACTATAGTAGTTGCTTCTCTTCATTCACAGCAGTTATGTTCTATAAACCTGCGGCCAAGGCCAATGCTGAGCTAGGGAATCCTGAACCGCTGTCCTCGGAGGCGGGCGGAGTACAGGGTGACGGCTTCTGGTTACAACATGTTCACGAAACCTTTAATATGTAACTTTGTTTTCTGTGTGTTTCTGTTTGAAAACAGCTTACATAATATCCCTTGTCGATTCCTTCACCTTGAACTCAGGCCAACGAACAGCTCACTGGCACCTGAAGGAAGCTTTTCAAACGCATGTAAACGCCTCCCACATTTTCTCCTTAAGGCATATCCCAGCCTCCTTGCGCTGAGGGACTCTGGGCAGCACTGTGCTCGCTCGGGGCCCGTTTTAAACAGGAAAACCACTAACAGAAAGCACAACAATGCAAAAAATGTGGCACTAAATAGACCGTGAAAAGGATACTTCTTTGCAGGGTGGGAGCAGCAGGGAGAAGGCAGACATCTCCCCGTTCAACTTCAGCTGGGAATGCGTGTTGGGCGACTCAAGGTTTTTTGGGGGGTTTTTTGGCCATTCTGTGCCCGCCTGGGAATGACCCAGAAAGTGCCGCCCGTATTGACTTTCTCGGAGTTTTCCATATTTGCATTCGAAAGTATGGCATCTGCAGATAACAGGGATCGGCCCTCGAGTATCATCAGCAGGATGCTGACACTGACAGGGTCAAGATGCGGAACATCCCATCACGAGGCCGCCCCCACCGACCCCGTGTTGCCCCGGTGCGGCCACCCCATCTTGTCGGCCCTCACCCCCTTCTCAACCCCTGGCAACCACTCAACTGTTCTCCATTTCTAGAATTTGATCCCGTCGAGAATGTTACATAAATGCCATCACATAACACATAACTTTTGGGATTGAAGTGTACGATTCAATGGGTTTTAATATACTCACTAAGTGTGCAACCATCACCGTAATCAATTTTAGGATATTTTCCTAGGGGCGCCTGGGGGGCTCAGTCGGTTAAGCGTCCGACTTCGGCTCAGGTCATGATCTCACGGTTTGTGGGTTCGAACCCCGCATCGGGCTCCGTGCTGACAGCTCGGAGCCTGGAGCTGCTTCGGATTCTGTGTCTCCCTCTCTCTCTGATCCTCCCCCGCTCGCACTCTCTCTCTCTCTCTCTCAAAAATAAACATTAAAAAAATAAAGAGAAAAAAGAAATCTGAAATCCTCACTAACTCGCATTAAGTACAGGTGCTCCCCTAAGCGCCTGACACATATCAACTCATGCAACCCTCCCAACAGCTTTCTGAAGCAGGGACTGTCATCATCGCCCCCATTGGACAGATGAGAACACTGAGACCCTCTCTGAAGGCTGCGCAGCCAGGGAGCCGGGAAGCTGGATTTGAACCAGGCTTCATGTTGGTCCCGACTCTAAGAAATCCCACAGAGTGAGTCAGCGCCAAGGAAGTCCCAACATCACCTCGGAGCTCAACAAGTCTGGAATTTCATGATTTTTTTTTTTTTTTTTTTTTTTAGAGAGAGAGTGTGTGCGAGTCAGGGAGAGGGGCAGAAGGGGAGAGAGAGAATCTTAAGCAGGCCGCGTGCTCACCACCAAGCCCCGCGGGGGGCTCAATCCCACAACCCTGGGACCATGGCCTGAGCTGAAACCAAGAGTCGGGCGCCCAACCGACTGAGCCTCCCCCCTCCCCAGCCACCCCTGTCATTTCGTGGTTTTAATGTTTGAAGACTCGGCGACTCCAAGGTTACCTGGACACCAAGGGATGCGTGGCTACATGATATGACGCGTCTGGGATTCGCTTCAAAAGAAATGCAGGTGGGGGCCCTGGGTGGGTAGGAGGACACGGGGTTGGCCTAGAATACGTTGATAACGAAAAGCAAAACTCAAAACAACGAAAGGAATGAGGATGTTGAGTCATTTGGCCCCACTTCTCCCGCCGGCTCGCCAGCAGCTAGAGGCAAAAGGATGGCCCTGACGCCAGGCAGGCTTCAATCCCGGATCTGTCGCTTCCTGGGTCTGGGTGCCAGCGAAGTGACTTCCTTGACCCTTGAGAGTCTGACGGCCCCCCATCTGCCCAGCAGGGAGCAATCCGACCCATCAGAGAAACATCGAGTCCGAGTCCGGGCTGAGCGCTGAGAGCCTGCTTTGAAGCAAGAACTCAACGGATGGGAACTGGATGGCCTCGAGCAGGTGACTTTGCCTCTCTGTCCCTCAGTCTCCCCATCTGTAAAATGGGATAGTCAGAGCCCCTACCTTTTAGGGCTGTGGAGAGGGCTCATTTGTTCGTTCATTTATTTACTATTTTTTTAAATGCTTTATTTGGTTTTGAGAGAGAAAGAGAGAGACAGCGTGAGCAGGGGAGGGTCAGAGAAAGAGGGAGACACAGAATCCGAAGACAGGCTCCGGGCTCTGAGCTGTCAGCACAGAGCCCGACGCAGGGCTTGAACTCGTGAACCGCGAGATCATGACCTGAGCCGAAGTTGGACACTTAGCTGACTGAGCCATGCAGGCGCCCCAAGGATAAACATTTTCTGTGGTGAGGTCAGGAAGTCCTGGTAGTGGAGGTGACATTAGAGTAGAGACCTGAACGAGGTGAGAAAAGGAGCCACATGTGTATCTGGGGGAACTGTTTCCCGGGCAGAGAGAATAAGTGCAAAGGCCCTGAGGCAGGACTGTATATGATAAGCTCAAGGAATACCAAAGAGGCAAAGAGGCCAGTGTGCAAGGAACAGAGTGAGCAAGGGGGAGAGAGGATGCGGAGTGAGGTAAAAGAGGGCACAGGGGTATCCTTAGGTCCTTCTGAGTGAGGCGGGAGCCGCGAGGGATTCCTATGTGATTTTTTTTTCCCTTTATTTTTATTTTTTGCGAGAGAGAGAGGGAGGCAGAGAATCCCAAGCAGGCTCCACGCTGTCAGCACAGAGCCCAACGCGGGGCTTGAACTCATGAACCGTGAGATCATGACCTGAGCCAAAGTCGGCCGCTCAACCGAGCCACCCAGGCGCACCCCTCCCCGCCGCCCCCAGGAGGGATCCGAAGAGGGAAGTGACATCACGCACTTACTGTGAAAGGGTTCTGTGGCCGCGTTAAGGAACCTTGTGCCGGGGGACTAGGGCAGCAGCCCCAAGAAGGTGACGGCCATAGCGAAGATGAGAGATGATGGCTCTGGGACCAGGGTGGGAGTGGCGGGGGTCAGACTTCGGACGTACTCTGAAGGTCAAGGCAGCGGGGTTTCCTGGGGGCTGGGATGTGGGCTGTGAGACGCAGGGATGAGTCACGACTCCCTTCAAGGTTTCCAGCCTGCGTATCTGCAACCATGGTGGTTTCTCCGCCGCCCAAGAAAGGCGGCTGCTCGAGGCACTGAGCGTGTCGCCGCGCACCGGAAGTAGCTGCCATGTGCTATGCCAGTCAGGGAGGATGTGGTCGGCCAAGTGCATGTGGGCGTCACGGGGAAGGGAAGGCAAGGCTGACCCTGGCTAACCTTGACAAGACGCAGGCAAGTGCTGGGCACAAGGCCAGCCTCACCTTCCACCTCCTATTTCCCTCTGGGCTGGACCGGCCTCTCCCGCGCCCAGGCCACAAAGAAGGAACTTCTTCCGCTCTCAGCCAGGTTGATGAAGCTTCCACGGCCTTCTGCCAGGCCTGTCTTCACTCCGGTGGCTGATAACTGCAGACAGGCTGCATCGCAGATGTTTGGGATATGGCGTGAGGTAGAGATCTCCCATTTCATACCCTGCCTCCTTTCCCCATCTTCCAGACCTTCTGGAACTCTTTTCCCCCTCCCTCTTCTGCACGCTTTTTTCATTCCGTTGTCTTTTTCTTTTAAAATTTTTAATGTGTATTTCTTTTCCAAAGCGAGAGACAGAGACACAGAGCACGAGCGGGGGAGGGGCAGAGAGACAGGGAGACACAGAATCCGAAGCAGGCTCCAGGCTCTGAGCTGTCAGCACAGAGCCCGACGCGGGGCTCGAACCCACGAACTGTGAGATCATGACCTGAGCCGAAGTCGGGCGCTTAACCAAGCTTAACTGACTGAGCCGCCCAGGCGCCCCTGTCTTGTTCTTATTGATTGGTAAAGAGCTCTTTATATATTATGGACATGACTCCTTCTATCAGTTACATGGGTTGCAGCTCTATCCCACAACTTGTGGCAAGTCTTTTCATTTTGTTTATAGTGTCTTTTGATGTCCCGAGGTTTGACTTTCAATGCAGTCTTCTCTAGTTAGTCCCCTGTGGATCACCCACATCCTTCCTCCCCGATCTGAAAGGCGACCTTCTGTCTCTTATGAAATCTCCAAGAATGTGTGGGTCTGTTTTTGAGCCAATCGTTCTGTTTTTTTGTTTTGTTTTGGTAATCTGCTTGTCTAATCTTATGCAAATACCATGGTCTCTTAGTGGCTGAGGCTAAATAATGATGATCTTGATTTCTGGTTAGGCAAGCCCTCTCCTTTTTTTTTTTTCTTTTTAATTTCTTTTTATTATTGAGACAGAGAGAAACAGAGCATGCGTGGGGGAGGGGCAGAGAGGGACACCCACACAGAATCGGAAGCAGGCTCCAGGCTCTGAGCTGTCAGCACAGAGCCCGACATGGGGCTCGAACCCACAAACTGTGAGATCATGACCTGAGCCGAAGTCGGAGGCTTAACAGACTGAGCCGCCCAGGCGCCCCTAGGCAAGGCCTCTCCTATTCCTTCTCAAAAGGTCTTGCCTTTTCTTGTAGCTTTGTTTTCCCACATGGATTAGGTTCCTGGGGCTGTTTGAAGAAAGGCCCACAGACCGGGTGGCCTAAAGAACAGAAACGTATCGTCCAGTGGTACAGGAGGTCAGAAGTCCAAGGTCAAGGTGTTGCAGGATTGGCTCCCTCTGAGGGCTGGGAGGAAGAATCCGTCCCAGGCCTTTCTCCTTGGCTTGTGGGTGTCTGTCTTCTTCCGGTGTCCTCGTTTTTCTTTCGTCTGAGCCTGTCCCTGGGGCCAAATTTGCCCCTTCTTAAAGGACACCAGTCCTGGGGCGCCTGGGTGGCTCAGTTGGTTAAGCGTCCGACTTCAGCTCAGGTCATGATCTCCTGGTCTGTGAGTTCGAGCCCTGCGTCAGGCTCTGTGCTGACAGCTTGGAGCCTGCAGCCTGCTTCGCATTCTGTGTCTCCCTCTCTCTCTGCCCGTCCCCCGCTCGTACTCTGTCTCTCTCAAAAATAAATAAACATTAAAAAAAAAAAATCCCCATCTCCCTGATCTCACATTCCTCTCCGACGACTGCACTATTCTCTCTTATAGCAACACTTCCTCCCAGGGGTTCCTAGGGGCTTTTGCCCTGTTCTTTCTTGGGGGCTCTGGAAGCCACTCTGATTGGTCCATGGGTCGGGCTCACTTCAACACTCCACTCGCCCTGCTCTGTCCCCCGCCGACCCCGCTTTACCAAGTCCAGCGGCCAATTCTCCGCCCTTGTCTGATGTGCCCACTCAGAAGCTTTTCTTCTTTTCTTTAAAAAATTGAGGGGCTCCTGGGGGGCTCAGTCGGTTAAGCGTCTGGCTTCAGCTCAGGTCATGATCTCACGGTTCGTGGGTTCGAGCCCCGCATCAGGCTCTGTGCTGACCGCTCAGAGCCTGCAGCCTGCTTGGGATTCTGTGTCTCCCTCTCTCTCTGACCCTCCCCTGCTCGTGCTCTGTCTCTCAAAATTAAATAAAAAACATTTAAAAAAATAAAAAAATAAAAAATTGAGATATATTCACATATCCTAAAATTCACCTTTTAAAAAAAAAAAGTTTATTTATTTATTTATTTATTTAGAGAGAGAGAGAGCTGCGCAGGAGGGGAAGAGAGAGAATGCCAGGCAGGCTCTGCCCTGCCAGTGCAGAGCTCGAACCCACGAACCGTGAGATCATGACCTGAGCCGAAACCCAGTACTCAGGTACGCTGTCCTCCTGAGCCCCCTTGTCTCTTTAATTGGATCATGCCGCCCTGGGTGGCTTTCCTTCCTACACACTGGCCTGTCCCTTCTCTGTTACACTTTGATCTCTCCTCTTCCGCCTTCTCCCTCCCCCGCCCACCACCTTGGTGATCTCAGCGACCTCAGGGCGGTCAATATTGCCAGTGTTCCAGCAACTTCCAAATGTCTTCTCTCCTGAGCTGCGGACCCACAGAACCACCCCCCTGTCAGCGGACACTCGAGCACATAAACTAGACGTGTTCTTCCCGCTGGCTTTGCGCTCCTGGAAAAGGCGATCTCGGTGGCCCAGGCCGTGGAATCGGGAGTGATCCCTGATGTCCTTCCCAGCCGACACCAGACCGGCAGCAAATCCTCGTCCCGCCTTCAACGCGTGTCCAGAATCCGATCACGCCCCCTCACTGCCATCGCGGTGTCCCCACCCTGGCCCGCGCCAGCGTCCTCTCTCGCCCAGACTCTTCCAGTCGCCTCACTGGCCTCCCGGCTCCCACCCTTGCCTTCCTGAAATCGGATCTAGCAGTTCGTCGTCCCTCCTCGGCTCAAAGTGTTCCCGCGCAGCACGGACGGAACGATTCCATTTCTACGAAATGTCCGGAACGGGCAGATCCGCAAAGATTGGGGGGCTGGCAGATTAGCTAGGTCTGGGAAAAGGCGATGGAGGGATGGGGTGCTAGCTAAGGGTGCGGGTTTCTTTTTGGGGGCGATGAGAGTGTCCAAAAATGGATAGTGGTCGGGGCGCCTGGGTGGCTCAGTTGGCTGAGCGTCTGACCGCGGTGCGGGTCGTCGTCTCACAGTTGGTGAGTTCGAGCCCCGCGTCGGGCTGTCTGCGGTCAGCACAGGGCCTGCTTCAGATGTCCTGTCCCCCTCTCTGTCTGTCCCTCCTCCGCTTGCGCTCTCATTCTCAAAAATAAATAAAACATTAAAGAAAATAAGTAATAACATTGATGGCGTGATGTAACACAACCCCGTGAATATATTAAAAGCTTCTGGATTGTACATCTTAAGTGGGTGAAGTGCATGCTGTGTGAGGTATGTATCTCAATAAAGCTGTTAACCACCTTCCTCCCCCAAACCCTTCCAGCAACAAAAAAATCCTTCCTATGGCTCTCATCTCACCCCTGGTTCCTCACCACGGCTGGTTTGACTCGCTGCGATCTCCCTTCCCCCTCCTGCCCCACAATCCCTCTATTCGCTGGACACATCACCTCCACTCTCCCCTTTGCCCACTCTGTTCCCGCCATGCCGGCTTCCTTGCATGTTCTGCCTCAGGGCCTTTGCACCTGCTGTTCCCTCTGCGTGGGACAGCCTTCCCCTAAAACCTCCCACGGTTTACTCCCTCACCTCTTTCACTCTCAGCTTCAATGTCTCCTCCTCCAGAGAGGCTTTCCGGACCATCATCTAGAACAGAAGTGGCATCTGGCCGGCTTCTCTGCCTCCTCGCCCTGTTTTATTTACCCCCGCTGCACTCCTCACTTTGTGACCTACTGGATATGGACTTGCTTATGTATGCATTGCCCCATCACCTTTGGGGGACCCGTCCTGCTCGCTGTGGTATCCGCCCGGGGCTAAACAGTGACTGGCACATAGTAGGTGCCCAAGAAACAGGTGTTGAATATACAAATTAGGGAACGCTCCCTACATCCTTCCTTCTCTGAGCCATAGGTCCGTGTGTTCAAAGGCCTCCTGGTCACCTTTCCTGGATGACCCAAGATATCTCACACTCACTCTAGTGGTTGACGGTCCCCCCCGCCCCAAATATGCCATGTCCTGGAGCCTCTGAATATGACTATTCAGAAAAAGCATCTTTGCTGATGTAATTATGTTTAAAGACCTTGAGATGAGATTACGTAAATTATCCCCTTTTTAATATTGTTTTGAGAGAGAGAATGAGCAGGGGAGGGGCAGAGACAGAGGGAGGGAGAGAATCCCAAGCAGGCTCCACGCTGTCAGCGGAGCGCAGATCCCAGGAACTGTGGAATCACGACCTGAGCCAAAATCGAGAGTCGGATGCCCCAGTGCCTGAGCCCCCCAGGCGCCCCAAGGTCGTGTAGATATCCTGGCGGACCCTGAATCTAACGCCAAGTGTCCCTGTAGGAGAAAGGAAAGGAGAGAAGGTGCAGGCACGGAGGCACGGGACGAAGGCAGAGACTGGAGTGACGTGCTCCCTACCCAGCGGATGTTAGGAGCCAGGGGAAACTGAAAGGGGCAAGGAAGGTTCCCCCTCGTCCCCCCCCCCCCCGAGTGTCTGGTGGGGGGAGCAGGGCCCTGCTGACACCTTGATTTCAGACTGCTGGCCCCCCAGAACCGTGAGGGGCTTGATTTCTCGTTTTACGCCACCCGGGATTAACTTCACCCTCAAGCAAACCCTGCGAGATGAAAACCACTCTTAACTGCTGGGGCGCCCGGGAGGCTCGGCCGGTTTTGGCTCAGGTCGTGATCTCACGGTTCGAGCCCTGCGTCGGGCTCCGTGCTGACAGTGCGCAGCCTGCTTGGGATTCTCTCTCTCTCTGCCCCTCGCCTACTCCCGCTGTCTCTGTCTCTCTCAGGTAAATAAGTAAACTTAAAAACAAAATAAAACGAAACTATTACCAACCAGGACGCCTGGGTGGCTGTCGGCTAGGCGTCAGACTTTGGCTCAGGTCATGATTTTGCAGTTCATGAGTTCAAGCCCCACGTCGGGCTCTGTGCTGAGAGCGCAGAGCTCGCTTCGGGTCTTCTGTCTCCCTCTCTCTCTGTCCCTCCCCCGCTCGTGCGCGCTCTCTCTCAAAAATAAACATAGGGGCGCCTGGGTGGCTCAGTTGGTTGGGTGCCAATTTCGGCTCAGGTCATGATCTTGCAGTCTGTGAGTTCGAGCCCTGCATCGGGCTCTGTGCTGACAGCTCGGAGCCTGGAGCCTGCTTCCCATTCTGTGTCTCCCTCTTTTTCTGCTCCCCTCCACTCGTGCTCTGTCTCTCTCTGTCTCTCAGAAGTAAATAAACATTAAAAAATGTAAAAACAAAAAACAAAAAACAAACAAACCTTTTATCAACCCGTTTTTGAGATGAAGCCAAGGCAAAAGCTTAAGTGACTTGCCCAAAAGTCACACAGTGTGCGTGTGGCTGAGCTGGGACACAGCCGCCTCCCGCAGTGGGGACGTTGGCACGAGGCTGTGTAACATTGATGCGAGCACACGGCAGGGCCCGGCGATGCTCTCGGCTTCCGAGGGTGCCGATCACGGGTGTGGCCGGCTCTCAGCATAGGGCCAGGGGCACGGGCACCACCACTGCCGCGGGCACTAGCAACACGCTGTGGCCATGCCGTCTGTTGTTATGACGGCCAGAGGACCGTGCTGGCCCCTGGTGGACGGAGGGCAGGGGTCCAGCCACGCCTGGCACAGCGTCAAACAATGAAGAACTGTCCTACCCCAACAACACTGGGCACAGAGCCTGGGCTCGCAACACCCATCCAGGCTGGTGGTTAAAAACGAGGATTCTGGGGGCGCCTGGGGGGCTTCGTCGGTTAGGCGTCCGACTTCGGCCCAGGTCACAATCTCACGGTTCATGGGTCCGGGCCCCGCGTCGGGCTCTGTGCTGCCAGCTCGGAGCCTGGAGCCTGCTTCGGATTCTGCGTCTCCCTCTCTCTTGCCCCTCGCCCGCTCGTGCTCTGTCTCTCTCTCAAAAATAAACATTAAAAAATAAAAAAAAAAAACCAAAACGATTCTGGACCCACCTGCCGAGGCTCAGAACAAACCTGGCGTAGCCACACTAGCTGTGTGACCATGGGCATGTCTTTTGCCCTCTCCGAGGCTCAGTGATCTCACCTGGAAAATGGGGATACTAACAGTCCCTTCCTCACGACCTTGTGAGGATCAGGGAAGGTGATACCTGGAAACGCTTGGTGCAGGCAGACGCTGGCCAGGAGTAGTAGTATTTTAGTAGCAAGTGCTCGGTGTCTGCATCGCCACCCCTTCCAGTTTCGGCAGGGGTGCATGGCCCCCGGGTCCCCTGCCTCCCTCAGGCCGACGAGCGTTTGCTGACCGACTGACCGATGGCAGGCCATCCCCGGTACCCACAGCTCCCAGGGCAGACAGGCGAGGGCTCAGACACATGGGCCAGGCGGGACCATGGGTTTATTGGGGGCTCCACACGTGCACTCACAGCGTCACACGACAACGGCACAGTTACTCGGGACACGCGAGGTGGCCTCCGCCCACGGCTGGGCCCAGAGGCTGTGGGGTGCAGTCTCCTCCAGGGGGAGGGGAGGGGGCCCAGGCCCAGCAGGGGGCCTTCTTCCCGGGCTGCTGAGGGAGGGCACCCGGGTGGCCCCGGCCTGGAAAGGGGGCGAGCAGGGGGCTGGGGGGCCAGGGCGGGGGCGCGCCCTCACTCCAGGGACTGCAGCATCAGCAACTGCTTCAGCACCTTCGTCTGGCTGGTCTCGCGGATCTCGCCGGCCAGGAACATCTCGTCCACGACCGTGTAAACCTGAGCAGAGGGAGGTCAGGGGGGACCCCGGGGTGAGGGAGGCCCCTCCCACACACCCTCCACCCATGGGTGCTGGTCCAAACCCGAGGCCACAGAGCCAGGAAATGGACGGGGGCCGAGGCACCGGGCGGCCCTCCCTCCTCCCCTCTCCCCCCGGGAGCCCACCTTGTAGAAATTGAACACCAGGTCCAGTTCACAGACGTTGTGGAAATACTCGTTTAAGACCTGTGGGAGGAGGCAGAGATGGTAAGGGCAGGGCAGGGAGAGACGCACAGAGCAACTGAGGGAGGGGGAGGGAGGAGGAAGAGACCCCCGTGACAAAGATGGTCAGAGACAGAAAGGCAAGGACAGGGAGGACCAGCAAAAGACAAGACAGACCGACAGACTGGCAGGCAGAGGGAGAAAGAGGAACCTGCACGGCAGAGAGGGGCAGAGGGAGGCCCGCGCGCACCGGGGAGGTGGGGCGGGTCTGTGAGTCCCAAGGGGAGCCCGGGGGGCGAGGGGGCCCCCCCGCACACCTCCACGAAGTTGTGGATGGCCTCCAGGTAGGCCAGGTTGTTGTCACTGACGTCCACGCAGATGCAGAAGTAGAGGCCGGCGTAGCGGCGGTAGATGATCTTGAAGTTCCGGAACTGCGGGGCAGAGAGGCTGTGTCAGCGCTCAGCTGTGCCCAGGACCAGCCCTTCATCCCGTGCGCAGTCCCTGAGGCCCTGCTGTGTCTGGCCCTGTGCCGGGGACACAGCTGTGTCAGGGACACAGCTGTGTCGGAGACAGGCCCAGCCCTCCCCTGGCAGGGCTGCCAAACCCACAGAGATTCATCCACTGTCATCCCCAGCGTGGGCAGCTAACCTAGCCTGGGGATCCAGGGGGGCTTCCTGGAGAAGGGGGCATCTGAACTGCAATCTGGAAGATAAACAGGGGTGAGTGGGCAAGAGGGGGTGAGTGGGCAAGAGCGCGTGAGGCAGAGAGAAGGACTCGTGCGGGAAAAGCGCAGAGGCAAGAGGGAGGCTGGGGTGTTCCACGACATCCACCCCACCTTTCCATGGCTCCCCATTGCCTCTGGAGGAAGTCAAACTCCTTAGCCTAGAACTAATTCACACAATTATTCCACAAACGCAGCAGGCCCTGTGCTGGGCAGTGCGGTCACTACTTGTAACCAAGACAATTCCAGCCTTGCTTTTAGGTGAATTGTAATAAAAACAGGAATATTTCTGCCGTAATGTATACACGCCCCCCAGAAATAAATACGTATGGACCAATGACGCAGGCTCTAATTTTATATGCGTGGGAAAGTAGATAAAGAGATAGATATAGGGGCGCCTGGGTGGCTTGGTTAAGCATCGGACTTTGGCTCAGGTCATGATCTCATGGTTCGTGGGTTCGAGCCCCGCATCGGGCTCTGTGCTGACAGTGTGGAGCCTGCCTGGGGTTCTCCCTCTTTCTCCCTCTCTGCCCCCCCCATCATTCGCATGCGCTCTCCCTCTCTCAAAATAAATAAAACTTGTTTTCTAAAAAAAGAGAGAGATGGATATAGATACAAATAGGCATAAGGGTTTGCTAAGCACAAGGTCTTTGGCCAAAATCGGAAAAATCCCAGCTCTGGGTCTGGTGTTCCGGTGTTCCGTCGCCACCTAGTGGAACCTACAAGAGCCAACATTGGTCCCAGATTTTTATGCCCCGCCCCCCGCTCATCCCTCTGTTTTCTATACTTTGAGTATGTTTCCTTTCCTTTCCTTTTTTTTTTTTTTAAGTTTGTTTATTTTGAGAGAGAGAGCGTGCCCGCGTGAGCGGGGAGGGGTGGGGACAGGGGGTGGGGACAGAGGCAGGATCCCGAGCAGACGCGGGGCTCGATCTCAGGACCCTGACATCGTGACCTGAGTGGAAATCAAGAGTCAGATGCTCAACCGACTGAGCCACCCAGGCGCCCAGCATTCTTTCTTACTCGAAGTCCTCTCTCTCCCACTGTCACCCTCCCGGCTTTCCCTGGGCCTCGGTTTTAAATTTGAAGGCTTCTCGGGGTGCCTGGGCGGCTCAGTCTGAGTGTCCAACTTTTTGTTTTTTTAATGTTTTATTTATTTTTGAGACAAGAGAGACAGAGCATGAGAGGGGGAGCGGCAGAGAGAGAGGGAGACACAGCATCCGAAGCAGGCTCCAGGCTCCGAGCTGTCAGCACAGAGCCCGACGCGGGGCTCGAGCTCACGAACTGTTGAGATCATGACCTGAGCCGAAGTCGGAGGTTTAACCGACTGAGCCACCCAGAGCGTCTGACTCTTGATTTCGGTTTAGGTCGTGATCTCAAGAGTCCTGAGATCGAGCCCCAAGTCAGGCTTTACACTGAGCGCCTGCTTGGGACTCTCTCTGTCCCTCTGCCCCTCCCCCACACGCAGGGTGTGTGCGCGCATGCGCGCTCTCTCTCTCTCTCTCTCTCTGGCTCTCTCTCTGGGATCCGCCCCACACCTTCATGCCTTCCCCTGCTATCTACTGTCAGAGAAGTCTCTTCCTGCAGGCTGGGGCCCCCTCTGACGCGAGGCATCACTGTCTGGGGCGGGCCTGTCCCCCCACTGGACTGTGGGCCGGGGCTGTCACCACTGCGTCCCCAGCACCACCCTGCAAGGGAAGATGTCCAAGCCCTAATCCCCGGAACCCGTGCGTAGGTGACCTCACATGACAGGAGAGATGGCGCAGGTGTGCGCTAAGGATCTTGGGACGGGGAGTTCAGGGATTACGCAGACGGGGCCCAGAGCCATTCCAGCAGGGGCCTTATGAGGCAAAGAGGAAGACAGGAGAGTGGGGGCCGCAGAGAGAGAGTCGAGAGGCTGGGCCGCTGGCTTTGGGGCTGGAGAAGGGGCCGGGCAGGCCGCCCTCTGGAAGTGGGGAGAAGGCAAGGGCACAGACTCCCCCCCGGGGCCTGCAGGGGAACAGGGCGCCTGCGGTCCCGTTTTGGACACCCGACCTCAGGACCTGTGAGACAGTAAATCTGTGTTGTTTTGAGCCACTGAGTTCAGCCATTTGTTACCACAGGCGCGCCTGGGGGGCTCAGTCGGTGAAAGGTCCAACTCTTGATCTTGGCTCAGGTCATGATCTCATGGTTAGTGAGTTCGAGGCCCATATCGGGCTCTGCGCTGGTGGTGTGGAGCCTGCTCGGGATTCTGTCTCTCCTTCTCTCTGCCCCCACCCTCACTTGTGTGCTCAATGCGCTCTCGCTCTCTCAAAATAAATAAATAAAGTTAAAAAAAAAAAAGTAATTTGTGACCACAGCAAAAGGAAACTAATATAGGTGCTAAGGAATATGCATTGATGAACAAACAAAGAGGAAGAAAGTTTGGGTGGCCTGGGCCTTCTCACTGGATACTCATCCTTAGGTTTTGCTCTCACAAGTACCCTCTTCCTGGAAGCCTGCCCTGATCTGTCTCCTAAGAGAGACAGTATTTAATGTCTCCTACCCCTGATCCTCCCCAGTCTGTTGGCGGAGGGACCAATTCTCTCTTATTCCCCACTGCGTTCCAGTCCTCCCAGAACTGCTCCCTGACCCTCAGGCTGAGTCCGGTGCCCTCCTCCCACCCCGGCTGCTCCCCGTCCCACCCCTGCCCTCTCTGGGTTGTCACTGGAGAGAGGGGGAAAGAAACTCACGAGTGAACACATGAATGAATGAATGGCCTGTGTCGGAAGGAATCAAAGATCTGGGCGTCAGGGCTCCTTGTGACCTTCTCTCCTGTCCAGCGGGCCTCACTGACCCGCTCCTGGTCCCTCAGCACCCCGAGCAGGCAACAGGGGATCGGACATCTGCCCCCTCCTTCCGTCCTGCACCTGCTCTGCGTGCTCTCGCCCAGCACCCCGCTGCCCGCAAGGCCCCCATCCCGCCCTCCTGCAAACCCTTTTCTCTAGGCTGCCAGGATCCCCCCGAATCTCCTGGCTTTCCTCCACCTCCTCACCTCCCACCTCTAGATATTCTAGATATGGCCTCTCTTCTCTCTCCTTTGTTCCTTTGTGTGTGTGTGTTTAATAAATTTCTTTCCAATGTTTATTCACCTTTGAGAGAAAGAGAGAGAGAGAGAGAGAGAGAGAGAGAGAGAGCATGAGCAGGGGAGGGGCAGAGAGAGGGGGAGACACAGAATCAGAAGCAGGCTCCAGGCTCCAAGCTGTCAGCACAGAGCCCGATGCGGGGCTTGAACCCACCAATCGTGAGATCATGACCTGAGCTGAAGTCAGACGCTTAACCGTCTGAGCCACCCCAGGCGCCCCTTTATAGGAAGTTTTAAAAAGGCACCAGAAAAAAAAAATCCTCCAGCCAGAAGAAAAAGAAGAAGGTAGAGCAAAAGGGTGAAATGTTAATATAGACGAAATCTGGAGAGTGGGTGTATGAATCTGCAGTCAACTTCCCTCTCACTGTATTAATCTGTACATTTGAAATCTTCACAATGTGGGGAGCCTGGCGCCTGGTAGAGCATGTGACTCTTGGTGTCGGGGTTGCGGGTTTGAGCACCACGTTGGGCGCAGGGATGCCCTAAAACTAAAATCTTAAAAAAAAAAAAAGAAAGAAAGAAAGAAAGAAAGAAAGAAAATTCTCACAACAAAAAGTTCTTTGCAGAGAAGGAAGACCACAGGCTCAGAGCTTGTTGAGGGAATGACCTTGGGCAGGAAAAAAGGGCCTGAGGGGTTCCTGCGCATAGAGGTTGGGCAGGAGGCTGGGAAGGACAGGTGGGAGGAAGCCGGAGAGGCGTGGGGGGGGAGGGGGGAGCATCACCTCCACGAAGTTGGTGTGTTTGGCATCTCGGACGGTGACCACTGCGTGCACCTCCTCGATCAGCTTCTGTTTCTCATCGTCGTCGAACTGCATGTACCACTTGGCCAGGCGCGTCTTGCCCGCCCGGTTCTGGATGAGGATGAAGCGGATCTGGGGACAGCATGGGGAAGAGGAAGTGAGAGGGGCAGGGCCAGCTGGCCCTGCGGGAGGTCCCGCCCCAGAGCCCCACCCATCCCCACCCATCCCCACCAGGGTCCACACCTCCTGCTGCCTGCCCTCCGGGTCTCAAGGGCTCCTCAGAGCCGGGTCAGGCCGGCCTGGCCACCTGCTCCCGCCCCAGGTCCCAAAACCCCAAAGGAATGACTTTTCCCACTGGCCAACTCCTCCTGTCAGCTCCAGGGCCCTGTGGCCCAGGCTCCACTATCCCTGTCTGCTTGACCTTGGACAAAGGATCCGCCCCCTCAGCCTCAGATTCCCCAACTGCAAGGTTAAGTTTCCTCAGACCCATCTTGTCAGTGTTCTGCGGAATAAAGGTTTACAAACTTCATGCAGTAGCCGGCACAAAGCAGGCACTAAATAAATGTTAGAGTTTCAGGCTTCTGCGGTCTGAATCCTGGAGACCCCACTCTTTTTTTTTTTTACTTACCGATTCCTTAAATTTCACCCACTTAAAAAAATACTTATGTATTCTGAGAGAGAGAGAGAGCACATATGTGCAGAGAGTGGGAGAGAGAGAATCCCAAGCACGTTCCGCGCTGCCATTGCGGAGCCCGACGTGGGGCTCGATCTCACCAATGAGAGATCCTAGAGTCATACACTTAAGCGACCGGGACACCCGGGCGCCCCTAAAATCCACCCATTTAAGATGGGTACAGTTCAGTGGTTTTCAGTACCTTCATACAATTGGGCAAAAATCGCTATTCTCTAATTCCAGAATATTTTCATCACCCCAGACAGAAAGCCCCACCCATTCAGCGGCCACTTCCCCTCCCTCCAGCCCCTGGCAAACAATAATCTTTCTGTGTCTATAGATTTTTCCTGTTCTGGACATTTCACGTAAATAAAATCAGGCCATATGTGGTCCTTTGTTTGGCTTCTGTTCCCCGGCAATGTTTTCAAAGCGCATCCACGTGGAGGCACGTGTCCGGGCTTCATTTCTTTTCTTTTAAAATTTTTTAAAGGTTTATTTATTTCTGAGAGGGAGAGAGGAAGAGAGAGAGAGAGAGAGAGAGCGTGAGCAGGGCAGAGAGAGAGGGAGACACAGAATCTGAAACGGGCTGCAGGCTCCGAGCTGTCAGCACAGAACCCGACGCGGGGCTCAAACCCATGAACCGTGAGATCATGATCTGAGCCGAAGTCGACGCTTAACCGACTGAGCCACCTAGAGGCTCCCAGGCTTCATTTCTTTTTATGGCTGAATCACATCCCACCGTATGGATAGACCTCGTTTTGTAGACCCACCCATCAGTTGCTGGACATTTGGGTTATTTCCACTTTTTGGTGATTATGAATAAGGCCGCTATGATCATTTGCATGCAAGCTTTTATGTGCACGTATGTTTTCAGCTCTCTTGGGTATATACCTAGGAGAACTGCTGGGTCCTATGGAAACGCTACGTCTCCCTTTTCCAGGAACTGCTAAACTGTTTTCCAAAGCACCTGCCCCTTCTCGAGTCATGGAACTGCTTGGTGCCTCAGTTTATCCACCTGGAAAATAGGGCCTCATAAAAGTATGATGGGAAGTAAACAGTGTGTGAAAAGCATCTAGACTGGCACAGGGCCTGGCTCGGATTATGCGCTGCGTCAGCTCTGACTGTCATCAGTGAGGGCGAGGAAATTTGTTCTTGTGATTCTGAAAAGCTAGGTCAACCCTCATAGGGCTACTATGAAAAAGTGAAAAGGTAATTCCAGAAGGGCTTAGCATAGTGCCCATTGTATGTACGGCACTCAATACAATTAGTGATCGTGGCTGGGGGACATCTGTGCAAGTGGCTAAGAACACACACTCTAGAGTCTGAATGAATGCTGCCACTCCTGGCTGTGTGTCCGTGGGCAATACCTTAGCCTCTCTGGGCCTCAGTTTCTCCTTCTGTATAATGGACATAATGAGAGCACCTCCCTCATAAGATAGTTGCAAGGGCTAAGAAATGTAAAGGGCGCAGCGCCGCGGCTAGGACACACTAAATGTTGTACAAGTATTAGTTCTGAGTGGTATTAGAATTCACCATCACTTGACTTTCAGAATACCAAGGCCCGGGGCGCCTGGGTGGCTCAGTCGGTGTGGATCCGACTCTTGATTTCGGCTCAGGTCCCGATCCCAGGGTCATGGAACAGAGACCCCCCACTCAGGCTCT
The DNA here is from genome assembly GCA_028646485.1 of Cryptoprocta ferox. Classification (NCBI taxonomy): domain Eukaryota; kingdom Metazoa; phylum Chordata; class Mammalia; order Carnivora; family Eupleridae; genus Cryptoprocta; species Cryptoprocta ferox. The sequence goes on along the minus strand of CM053563.1, from coordinate 8,379,055 downwards.
GTGCTGAGCGTGGAGGCTCTTGGGATTCTCTCTCTCTCCCTCTCCCTCTCTCTCTTTCTGCCCCTCCCCTGTTCACACACACACACTCTCTCTCTCGCTCAAAATAAATAAATTTTTAAAAAATGTTTAACGTTTATTTATTTTTGAGAGAGAGACGCACACACAAAATGAGAGCAGGGGAGGGGCAGAGAGAGAGGGAGACACGGAATCTGAAGCAGGCTCCAGGCTCTGAGCTGTCAGCACAGAGCCCGACGCAGGGTTGGAACCCCCCGACTTTGAGATCATGACCGGAGCCGAAGTCAGATGCTTAACCCACTGAGCCACCCGGGCGCCCCCAAAAAATACATAGTCAGAGAAAGGAAGTGTCACAGCCACAAAGCACACCTGGGAGTCGAAAGGCTTTGCTCTGGACCCCTTTACCCTGGCTGACTCTCTGGGAGCCTGTCCCCATTCGTGGGCGTCCACGGTCTTTCCTAAGCCTCACTCTCCAACATGCTATCCCCCCTTCCCCCAACCCATCAAGACGGACAGGAACAGGATGTTACACTCTCCTTCCAAGAACCCCATCTGCTGAGCCAGGGAAAACCACTTCCTAGCAGGCCAGGGGTCCTGGGTACGAAGGGAAAGGTCACGGGCCTGGGTGGGGGGAGGCTCACTAGGCAGCCACGATGTGGGGGCAGGGCCAGAGATATAGAGGGCATATGGGGAGGGGAGCTAAAAGAGTTGAGGGAGAGCCCTGCCTCTTACCCCCAAATTCCCTTACACACCTCTTCCGGATCAGAAATCTCTCCACCCCTGGGAATCTACCCTCAGAGGTCCCTTCCCTCCTGCATCCTCACCCCTCTGCCATTCTCTCTGGATGCCCCCCAACCTTCCCTGTCTCCGAGCCCCCATCCCCTAGAGCCGTTCCATTTTGACTTCCGATTTCTGTGTTTCAATCAACCCCCTCTTTTAGGCCTCAGAAGGCCTTTTACTGGGGACATCCGTTCTCGGGAGCCAAGGCCTCCTCCCCTGTTCCAAAGGTCCATGTTGCCTGCCTCCCCTGTTTGTGGGGGAAACTCCCTCGTTCTGACACCCGTTTTTCCAGCTCCCTGCCCCAAGAATCCTTTCTTATGGTCCAAAGACCCATCCTGGGGGCAGCCAAACCCCAAAACCCAGTCCTTGCTCCAAAAGCTCCATTCCCATCTCTCACACTTCCATGTCTACGCCCTACCCAAGACCCCTCTTCTTGGAAAGACCCGTTCCATTGCCCCCCATCCATGTCTAATATGCACTCCCTACCTCCAAGCCTTCTCCCGCTTTGCAGCACACTTCCCCTGCCGCTTTTTTTAAAATTTTTTATGTTTATCTATTATTGAGACAGAAACAGAGCATGAGTGGGGGAGGGGCAGAGAGAGAGAGGGAGACACAGAATCGGAAGTAGGCTCCAGGCTCCGAGCTGTCAGCACAGCGCCTGACACAGGGTTTGAACCCCCGGACTTTGAGATCAGGACCTGAGCCGAAGTCAGCCGCTTAACCGACTGAGCCACCCAGGCGCCCCCTTCCCGACTCTTAAGCTCCATTCCCTACAGCAGCCCACTTCCCGTCTCCAGTGCCCAGTCTCTTCCCCCTCCTCGTCAGCAGGACCCCTCCCGGTTCAACAGCCCCTCTCTCCCTTCAGGGTCAGCTTCCGCCTTCTAAAGACCCCTTCTCTTCAATCCCAGAGGTTTCCATTCTTCTCCAATTATCCAGCCCCACTCCCAGGAAGCCCTCCTCTGGGGACGCCCCCTCCCCACCTCCCATTCCTTCTCCCCACTTCCGAGGTCCCGCTTCGCGAGTTGCCTCCGCATTTCAACCCCCAGCCTCCGCCCCAGTCAGCTCCAAGGTCTCCTGCACAGCCCTCTCCCTTTGGCACTTGGTCTCTGATGTCCCCCAGCTTCGGGACCCCCCGGTGCGCTTCCCCGCCGAGAATCGCAGCCCAGTTGCTCCCTTGCCGGGCCTCCAATGGGCCCCGATCCCGAGAGCCCGCGCCCGGCCCAAACCATCGCACCGCGGCAGGGGAGGCTTGTCAGTGCCCAGCCGAGCCCCAAGCACCTGCACGTGGGCCCACCCTGCGCCCGTCCCCAGGGTGGGCGCGCCCCCGTTACCATGGCGACCCCCGTCCAGACCCCAGCGGCCGGGGTCCCGCGGCTACTTGGCAGCTCTGGCTCCGGCAGCGGGTCGGGAACCCGGGGCTAGAGCGGACTTCCGGCAGAAGAACTCGCCCGCCTTCTCGCGCACAGCCCACTGGGAACTGTAGTCTCGAGACAGCGTTCACCCGGCCAGGCTGCAAGCCTGGGAAAAGGGCTGGGCCCCCTTCCCAACATGCTGCGCGACTGTCCTTTTTCCCACCGCGCGGTACGGACCTCCAGTGCATGCTGGGAGTTGCGGGTGAAAGTCCGTTGCGAGGACTACCATTGCGTGACAGCCAGCAACGGGGAGTTGCATTCTGGGAAATGTAGTTCTGGTCGCTTTCCCTCCCTCCATCCCTAGCCTTCCAAGGCGAGAAGGGCAGGTTGGAAATAGTAGTTTTAAGTAAGAAATTGATTTGTGGGTCTCGGCGAAATAAAAAAGAAAGAGAAGAAGAAGAAGGAGGAGGAGGAGGAGGAGGAGAAGGAGAAAAGGAGAAGGAGAAGGAGAAAGAAGGAGAAGGAGAAGGAGAAGGAGAGAAGGAGAAGGAGAAGGAGAAGAAACTGCGCTTTGGGAACTCGAAATGTAACTCTGACCGCGATCACCCAGTGCTTTGTTTGAAATATACTGTTTCACTGTGGGAGATCGACAGTGGTTTGAGAGAATGATTTTGACAGTCAGAGCTGTGTGCAAATTCTGCCATTGTATTTCCTGGCTGTGTGACTTTTGGACAACAACTTCACCTCTTAGTTCAATTTCTTCATCTGTAAACGGGAGTAATCCAGAGGTCACCTCCGGTAGGGTTGTTTTAAAACTTCGATAAGGTTCCAAAGCACTTACCACGGTGTTTGACGTAATAAGTGCTCAATAAATACTAGTTAGCGTCATGAATGCTCATTGTTAACGTACACCAGATAATAGGGGTCTTTTTACTTCCAATCCGGAGGTACAGTTGTCTCCTTTCAGTTATTCAAATAGGCCAACTGTTTTCCTAACTCAGCAACTTTTCCTTTGTGCTTTGCTATTCTCTAGAAGGCCTTTCCTCATTCGTCCTATGGCTGGCTCCTTTTCTTCCTTTACCTTAAACACCACTTCCACAGACCTGTAAAGAAGACCTTGTCTGCGTACAAAGGCCCTCTTCTCCCACCACCAAAATTCTCTAGATTTGATATTTTTAAGTTTATTTATCTATTTTGAGAGAAAGAGAGAGGGAATGGGGAAGGCGCAGAGAGAGAGAGAGAGAGAGGGAGAATCCCAAGCAGGTTCCACACTGTCAGCGCGGGGCCTGATGTGGGGCTGGAACTCACCAACTATGAGATCATGAACCACTGAGCCACCCAGGTGGCCCAAGTTTCTTTTTTTTTAATAGTATCAGTGGGGAGACCCTCTGTCCCCCTGAATTCAGGATTGACCTCCTAAGCTCAGAAAGCTCCCAGAAGCTTCCGCCTAACTGTCAAATTCATCTTTTGGAAACTAATGAATTGCTGGACTGGGAAAAGAAACATTTGTGGGTGAGATGCCTGTGCAGGTGAATGAGAAAGTGCCCAATAGTTACCTCAGCTTCATTGTAATGTTAAAATTCTCCCTCTGAATATTCATCACAAGCCATCATTAAAGGAGCCTGTTTACCCTGGTTCTGGGAGTCCCTGCTTTGGAAATTATTCCCCGTGATCTTCTTATCTGTATAAATAATGATGACTTGCGAGGCAACTCCACTTGGGGTAGTCTCTTTCTGTAACTCACCAAGGAGGGGACCCCCTTTGATCTGGGGTGCCTTTATTACAACTTTTAGTGGTTTTATTTGGGGGGTGAGTGTGTGTGTGTGTGTGTGTATGTGTGGTCTACATCTCCCATTAGGTTGTGGAGGGCAGGGACCCTGTCTATTAATGTATCTACATCCTCTGGAACATGGTGGCACTTGGTAAGCACTCGACAAAGTATTACTACTGATACTGAGGACAGACTTACCCCTAATAAAAACAAAGCACATCATAGAACGATGTAAATGCAAAATGTAGTATTAGCAGAAGCACCAACACATTGGCATGAAAAGGGTAGGGATCGTTTCTGTCTGGTGCACTGCTCTATCTCTAGCAAGGTTGGGATCGAGATAAGGTAAGCAAGGTGCCCAGGATATAAAATTGAAAAGGCACTCCCTCTTGAGTGTGCCTGGGCGGCTTGGTCAGTTAAGTGTCCGACTCTCGATTTCTGCGGAGGTAATGGTCTCTCGGGTTCTCGAGTTCGATCCCCACGTGGGGCTCCGCACTGACAGCGTGGAGCCTGCTTGGGATTCTCCGTCTCCCTCTCTCTCTGCCCCTCCCCTGTTTGCACTCTCTCTCAAAAATAAAAAAAATAAAACATTTAAAAAAAAAGGCACTCACTCTTTGGTGATGACCCTGCCCTTGCGTGAGCCTGAAAGTGAGCACCTACTTGAAGTTGGTTCCCTGGACACCTCGCTTGCCTCACCTTAGTCCCAGCCCTGATTTCTGGTGCTTAGCTCAGTGCCTGGCATCAATCTGGTGTTCAAAAAACATTTGCTGAATGAATGAATGAATGAATGAGTGAACAGCTATCAAGAAAACAGACCCTGTCGGCACCCTGACAACATTCATGATCGAGCCGGGGAAAAAAGAACATTGTATAGACAAAATTTAAAATTACCTAGGAAACAATAAATACTTTTTATTTCACACAGTGTCTGTGGGTCAGGAATTTGGGAGTTCAGCTGGGTGATCCTGGCATAGAGCCTCTCATGCAGTTGCAAGGGAACAGATTCTTGTCTCTGCCTTCGGGAATCTCATGGCCTGGGTGGTTTGGAGCCTAAGGTGATATTCCACAGACATGGACACAAAGAGCAATCCTAACACGTCCACTCTGGTATGGATTCTGAAAGGATCCTTCCCTTTGCAATATCACGACGGTATGCTTGTCATGGGGAGAAACTGGGAAGAGTCAAAATGTGCATCGTGAGGGGAAAAGTCAGTTCATGGGCAGCTCCCGAACAAAATATTATGCAGTAGTTAAGATGAGAGGGGGTTGCCTGGGTGGCTCGGTTGGTTGAGTATCAGACTCGATTTTGGCTCAGGTCATGATCTAGGGTCCTGGTCTAGGGTCATGATCAGAGCCAGGTGGGGCTCTGCATTGAGTGTGGAGCCTGCTTAAGATTCTCTCTCTCTCCCTCTTCCCCTCTCTTCCTCCAAATGAAAAAAAAAAAAAGATGGGGGGCCTGAATGGCTCAGTCGGTTAAACGTCTGACTTCGGCTCAAGTCATGATCTCAGGGTTCGTGAGTTCAAGCCCCACGTCGGACTCTGTGCTGACAGCTCAGAGCCTGGAGTTGGCTTCAGATTCTCTGTCTCCCTCTCTCTCTGCCCCTCCCCTGATCACAGTGTCTCTCTATCTCTCTCTCTCAAAAATAAATAAAAACATTTTTAAAAATTGAAAAAAAAAGAATGAGAGAAATGTGTATGCATTGACAAGGACAATATCTGAGACATGCTGTTGGAGAAACAAAGGATGTTGCAGAGTGATACCTACAAGTGTACTATTTGATTTTTAAATTTATCTTGCCAGCTTCGTATGTAGACAATTTTCATACCTACAAAAAAGCTGTAAAATTAGAACAACGAACTCCAATATTTATTCACCTAGAGCCACGAATAGTTGACATCTTGCCATACTTACGCTCTCTATGTACATATTTATTGGAGTGATTAAAAAATTTTTAACATTTATTTAGTTTTGAGAGGCAGAGCGACAGAGCTTGAGCAGGGGAGGGGCAGAGAGAGAGGGAGACACAGAGTCTGGAGCAGGCTCCAGGCTCTGAGCTGACAGGCTGATAGTGAGCCTGATGTGGGGCTCGAACCTACAAACTGTGAGATCATGACCTAAGCCGAAGTCAGATGCTTAACTAACTGAGCCACCCAGGCGCCCCTATTGGAGTGATTTTGTATTAGTTGCAGACATTCTGCCACTTCATTTCAAAGGCTTCATGCTTCAACATGCTCCTCTTAAAAATGAGGACGTCTCTTTTATAACCTCCTCCATAACAATGCAATGATCACATTCAGGGAATTTAAAAAAATTTTTTTTAACATTTTATTAATTTTTGAGAGACAGAGAGAGACAGTGTGATCAGGAGAGGGGCAGAGAGAGAGAGAGAGAGAGAGAGAGAGAGAGAGAGACAGGGAGACACAGAATCTGAAGACAGGCTCCAGGCTCTGAGCTCTCAGCACAGAGCCTTATGCGGGGCTCGAACCCACGAACCGTGAGATCATGACCTGAGCCGAAGTTGGACGCTTAACCAACTGAGCCACCCAGGTTCCCTACATTCAGGGAATTTAACATTAATGCTATGCTAGTATCTAATATAGGTCTGTATTAAAATACCCCTGATCATCCCAGTAATATGCCTTATAGATTTTTTTTCTGTTCTGGAATCCAATCCAGGATCACAGGTGGCATTTTTGTGGCATTCCTTTAGACTTCGTTAATCTAGAACAATCCCCTTGCTTTGTCAGTATTTCAAGACATTGTATTTTATTTTATTTATTTTTTTTAAATTCAAGTTAGTTAACATACTGTACAATATTGGTTTCAGGAGTAGAACCCAGTGATTCATCACTTACATATGACACCCAGTGCTCATCCCAAGTGCCCTCCTTACTGCCCGTCACCCGTTTGGCCCATTCCCCACCCACCTCTAGCAACCTCCAGTTTGTTCTCTGTATTTAAGAGTCTCTTATGGTTTGCTTCCATCTTTGTTTTTATCTTATTTTTCCTTCCTTCCCCTATGTTCAGCTGCTGCATTTGTTAAATTCCATATTTTATTTTATTTCATTTCATTTCATTTGAGAGAGAGAGAGAGAGAGAGAGAGAGAGTGAACGGGGGGGGGCAGAGGAAGAAGGAGGGAGAATCTTAAGCAGGCTCCTCACCCAATGTGGAATCCAAGGCAGGGCTCGATCCCACCACCAAGAGATCATGACCTGAGCCAAAATCAAGAGTCAGAAGCTTAACTGACTGAGCCATCCAGGTGCCCCAAGACATTAACAGTTTTGAAGAGTCCACATCAGTTATATTGTAAAATTTAATTAACCCTTACTTTAGGTTTGTCTGATGTTTCCTCATGATTAGATCCAGGTTCGACATTTTTGGTCAGGAATATGACAGAAATTATCCTGTTTCTCAGAGTATCCCATGAGGGGTGTGTGATGCTAGTTTGTCTCATTTGAATTTGATAGTTTGATGACTTTGATCATTGGGCTAAGGTAATGTCTGCCACTTTAAAAAACATTTTTTTTAAACATTTATTCATTTTTTGAGAGACAGAGAGTAAGTGGGGGAGGGGCAGAGAGAGAGAGGTAGACCCAGAATCTGAAGCAGATCCCCGGCTCTGAGCTGTCAGCACAGAGCCCGATGCGGGGCTCAAACTCACGAAACATGAGATCATGACCTGAGCTTAACTGAGTGAGCCACCTAGGCGCCCCAACTTTTTTTTTTAAGTAGGCTCCATGCCCAACGTGGGGTTTAAATTCATGATCCTGAGATCAAGACCTGAGCTGAGATCAAGAGTCAGACGTTTAACCCACTGAACCACCCAGGCACCCCCACATTTTTCTTTTTAAAAGTTATGTGGTATATCTGATACTAAACCCATAAGCAACACAAGAAAAAAAAAAGGTGAGCATTAAAATTAAAAACTTTTGTGAATCAAAAGACACCATCAAGACAGTGAAAAGACAACCTATAGAATGAAAAAAAAATTTCCAAAGCATATATCTGACAAGAGATTGATATCCAGAGTAATGAAGAACTCCCACAACTTGACAACAAACCTCAATTTGAAAATGGGCAAAGGACTTGAATAAACATTTCTCCAAAAGAGATATACAAATGGCGAATAAGCATAGGAAAATATGCTCAACATCACTAGTCTTCAGGGAAATGCAAATGAAAACCACAATGAGATATCACTTCACAAGCATTAGGATGGCTATTACCAAAAACAAAAGAAAAGAACAACCACAAAAAACAATAATAACAAGTGTTGGCAAGGATGTGGGAAAATTGGAACCCTCGAACGTTGCCAGTGAGAATGTAAAATGGTGCAGGCACTATGGGAAACAGTTTGGCGGTTCCACAAAAAAGTTAGAAATACCACGTGATACAGAAATTTTATGTCTAAATACATATACCAAATAACAAAACAGGGATTCAAATACCTGTGCATCAATGGTCCTGCAGCATAATTCACAATAGCCAAAAACCCAAATGTCCATTAACAGATGAATGGATAAATAAGATGTAATATACACAATGGAAGATTATTCAACCTTAAAAAGGAATGAAATCCTGATACACGCTCCAACATGGATGAAGCTTGAAACCATCGTATCAGGTGAAATAAACCAGACACAAATGGACACATGTATGATTTCACTGAAACGAGGTACCTAGAACAGGCAAATTTATAGAGCTAGAAAGTAGAATGCGGGTTACCAGGGGCTGGGGCATGGGAGGGAGGCAGAAAGGGGAGTTAGTGTTGAATGGATACAGAGTTTCGGTTTGGTATGATCAAGAAGTTCTGAAAATGGATAGTGGTAGTAGTTAAACAACATTATGAATGTACTTAACGCCACTGAAATGTACATCTAAAAATGGTGAAGTGGTAAATTTTATGTTATTTATGTTTTACCACAATAGAAATGTTACATGATTCATATTAAAAAAAAAAAAAACACCACAACTTCACAACTTAGTGGTAGCTGTCACCAATATAGTACTATGTTTCAGTCATTTTCTTTTCTTTTCTTTTTTCTTTTTGTTTTCTTTTCTCCTTTCCCTTTCTTTCTTTCTTTCTTTCTTTCTTTCTTTCTTTCTGCATACTTCATGCCCAGCGCAGAGCCAGCCCTTGATTTCATGACCCTGAGATCAAGACCTGAGCTGACACCAAGAGTTGGACGCTTAACTGACAGAGCCACCCAAGCACCCCTGCTTCAGGTATTTTTCCTAAGCAATTCACTTACTGAAACCTCAAAACAACCCCGTGCAGCAGGTATTACTATTATCAACTCCATTTTAAAGATGAGGAAATTGAGGTACAGAGAAGTTGAGTAACTTGCCCAATGTCACGCAGCTATTGTAAATGGTGGGGTTGGGATTCTAGTCCAGACATTCAGGCTCCAGAGTCAATGCCTCAAGCCAGTATACTATGCTGCGTTCATGTAAGTGTATAGAGAGGTCTGGGGAAAAAACAAAACAAAACAAACACATTTCTGGAGAAGCAAGTAGGATGGGGTTAGATTCTCCATGGAAACGGAATTTTATCTAGAAGTTGTTTTTTAATGTTTATTTTTGAGAGGGAGAGAGAGAGACAGAGAGAGACAGAGAGAGAGACAGAGGACAGAGAGAGGGAGACACAGAATCCAAAGCAGGCTCCAGACTCTGAGTTGTCCACACGAACTTGACATTCCCCGTGGGAGGGAGTGACTGGAAGGGGTCACCAGGGGGCATCTGAGAGATTGGTCACATTCTATTTATCTGGGTGCACGTTACAGGGGTGTGTTTTAATTTTTTTTTTCTACGTTTATTTTTGAGAGAGAAAGAGAGCAAGCCTGAGCGGGAGGGAGACAGAGGATCCAAAGCAGGTTCCGCAATGCGAGCGGAGATGCGGGGCTCTAACCCACCTTGAAATCAGGACCTGAGCGGAAATCAAGAGTTGGCCTCTCAACTGTCTGAGCCACCCATACGTCCCACAGCGGGTGTGTTCTTTGTAAATTACTCATGGGGCTGTACGCTTGTGATTTGTGTACTTCTCCGTATCCATGTTATATTTCCATTTTTCAAGTCTGTAGAAAAGGAGAGGTTCTTTCATGATCCATCCTTCCAAGAGCTATGAAGTGCGTGCCCGCTTCGTTTCAACCGCCGGCCTGGCCACGGGGTCCAGCCGGGCATCCGAGCATCCCCGCCTCCCGTTCCTTCCTCGTGATTGGCTGCCCTGCCGACCAATGGCGGAGGAGTTCACCGCGCGCTGCCATCCCGGCCGCATCAGCCTGACGCAGCTTCCTCTGTTCGGTTTGTAGGAGGCGCTGTGAGCTCGCTGACTTCTTGGTCAAGCGCAGACCTGGTCCCCACCCTCTGTCTGATGATGATGAGACTCTGAGGAATGTAGAGGGAATATACGCCAGCACATTCACCTCTTTGCAAAACTCTTTAGTGGATTTTGCCTGGCTCTGCATCGCTCCGATCAGGGTCCAGAATCCCAGACCCCGCCTGCCTGGTACCTACTCCGGCTCTCTGGCTGGTGCGAGTTCCAGTCCTCTGAGCCCTTCTGGGAGATGCTTGGGAAATCTCGACAGCGGCCCAAGCCAGCAGTCGGGACTTCTCTCTCTGTCAGCTAATTGTTTACTCGGTTGTTTATTTATCCTGGAGTGGAGGCTAGCCGGTCAGTGAGGGGGCAGCTGCCCCCAGGGAAGCCTGCTTCCTGTGGTTGGCTTGCTCAGCAAACAGCAGCCCTCCAGCAAACTGGGAAGAATTGCAGAGCTGGGAAGGCCCTCCTTGATAATTCAATCATTCATTCAAGGAAAACCCTGCTTGAGACCCTGCCCTGTCCTTGGACCTGTGCTGGAGACATCAACAGTGACTGAGATAGTCCTGGCCCTGCCCTCACCGCAGGTTCACAGCCTGGTGGGAGAGAAAGACCTGTCCCCAGGCAGGGACAACCCAGGGTAGTCAGGGATTGGATGGAGGGCCCAAAGGGGCTGTGGGAGCCTAGAGGTAGCACCAGACCAAGCCTGCGTGTTGGGAAGGGCCTCCTGGCAGAGGGGGTCCGTATGCGCTAGCATCTGAAAGAGGGGTAGGAATTAGTCATTAGACAGGACTGTGTCTTCTTGGCCATCCCCTTTGTTTGGCGTGGGATTCATTCATTTGTTCATTAACAAGTATTTATTTGTGGGCCATTTGCCAGACTGAAGAACTATCCACACAGAGTCCTTGCCTTTGAAGGGCTCACTCATAAGATGGTGATGCCAATACAGAACTTCAGGCCATGGTGGAGTACTATGAAGAAGTAATAAGTTCTAGTCATCTGACCCCCATTATCTGGGTTTGAATCTCAAATCTGCCACTTACTAGCTGTGTAACCTTCCCGTGTCTTGGTTTAGTAGAACAATAACAACTACATAAAACCTTGGATTGCGAGTAATTTGTTCTACAAGTGTTCCCCAAGACGAGCAACCATTTCTAATAAAGTTTAACTTGATAAATGAGCAATGCCTTGCAATACGAGTACTACATGATACCGAAAGTCACATGATCACAAGTGAGCCAATGGCTCTTGACATTTGCTTTGATACATGCTTTGGATTACAAACATGCTTCCTGAATGAATTAGGCTCGCAAACCAAAGTTTTACTGTATAACCTACTTGTAAAACATCGAGGATTGAGGGGGTTAATATGTTTAACATGCTTTAGAATATCACCTAGTCTAGGACCCCTGGGTGGCTCAGTTGGTTAAGCACCCAGCTCGGTTTAGTCTCAGGTCATGATCTCATGGTTCTGTGCTGATAGTGCAGAGCCTACTTGGGATTCTCTCTCTCTGCCCTTCCCCTGCTGATGCCCTCTCTCTCTCTCTGAAACTTAAAAAAATGTTTAATAGAATGTCACCCAGCATAAAGTACCTGTTTTCATCAAAGAATGCATCAGACCAAATCTGGGAGGCCGCTCTGAAGAAGTGATTTTAAGCTGAGAGTCAAAGGACAATGTAGAATTGATAGGGTCCAAAAGACAGGGAGAGGGACATCTAGGTCCAGAGTGAACCCAGTCTTCTCCATTCTGGGTGTTGTCAGTTCACAGTTTTTCCAAGAATGGAACGACCTGGAACATTGCATTGGAATTAAAAAGACATTAATTTGAGGCTGGGGAATCCGGTGTTCCCTCAAGTGATCTCGAAACAATTTACAAAACAAGGTTTGCGGTGACAGCCTAAAGAAAATCTGGGCCACGCATCTAACTGGATAAACGAACTCAGAAAAACGAAACGAAACGAAACGAAACAGTTCCGCACATCTAAAAATCAGATTATATGCATAAAAATTCTAAGTTAAAAAAGTCAAGGGAAAACGACTCTGATCGGTAATCAAAAAGCCTTTATTTAATGGGATGTTTTAGAACTCGAGTGCCTGTAGTTTTGTTTATCAACGTTTGCAAAGTAACAATTTTTGGTACTTAACAGATACAGATCATTTAATTCTCTCAGCAACCGTTTGAGAGAGGTACGATTATTATTCCGTTTTGTGGATGAAGAGTCTGAGGAAAGAAACGCAAAATGCAGTAAGTAGCAGCCTTTCTTCACGCATTCCGTAAATATTGACTGGATGCCCAGAACGCTCATCTTCCACGACGCGTACTTCCGGAGGGATCCCAGAGGAACCCCTCCTCAGTTGAGAAGAACTCAAGGGTTACCGGAGTGCCCCTTCCCATCACTACCGTTTACCCTCCACGGGCCCGAACTGACATTCGGTTTGCAGTCATTTGCACAACGCTGACTTGGAGGTCAGGGCCGCACGCAGGGGCGTACCCTCGTCCCTCTCCCGGGGATCGGGCGAACACAGAATCCAGAGCAATTCGCATCAACCGGCTCGTTGCCTGCAGATTTTCCTCGCTGCGGAGGGAAAGAGCACGCGCTCCCCAGCCCTGCCCCTTCTTCCGGAACGACAAATTGCCCGGCCTGGATTGGGGTGAGGCGGGCCACGCCTCCTCGTGTTCCCCAATCAACTCCCTCGCTGGGTGTCCTCTCTACTCCTCAGCCCCTCCCCGCCGCCCCACGTTACGTCGCTCCCTCTCTCCTCCTCCGTTATTCCAGTGACTGAGGCTCGCGCGGCAAGCCCACCTCCCCTTGCCTCCCATTGGCTGGTCAGGTCCCGCGCGAGCGGGATCGCGCCCTTCGCCCCCGCCCCCAAAGCCGGGCCATGCCTGTCCTCTCCTGCTTTCTCCACGAGCCCCCGCAAGGAGGGGATCGGCTGCCTCTGGCGCGCGCAAGGCCGCGCGCGACTCCCGCGGGCCACTCCCTCCGTCTCGCGCCAGGCAGCCCCTCCCGCGCACGCGCGCTTGCCCACTCTATTCCCTCAGCCGGGTCGCAGGCTGCCTGGTGCTGTCTCGCGCCGCAGCCACCGCAGTAGCGGCATTTCTTTGGGGCGCACGCGCATTATGGCCTCCGCGCGCGTTCCCAGCCAGAGGCCGCGGTAGTGGCACTGAGCCCCTCGGGTGCGTAGACGCCCTCGCTTCGTCTCCTGCCTGGCGCCGGTTATCCCCTTGCGGCGCGCGCCTAGGGGCCGTTATCCTCCGGCAACGGTCCGCGTGCCACGCACGCGCAGTGACCAGGGGCGCGCGCGCGCGGGAGCGGCGGCCGCAGGAAGGAGGCGCCGTCGCCGCCATTGCGAAGGAGGGAGGGAGCGAACGAGCGAGGCTGGTCCGCCCTCCCCCTGGTTCCCGCCCCTCCCCCCTTCCCCTCCCCGCCCCCCCGCCCCGAGGGAGAGCCGCGGCGCGGCGGGAGGAGGAGGTGGAGGAGGCGGAGGAGGGAGCCCGCGAGGGAGGGTCCGCCCGGCCCCCCGCCGCCGGAGCCGCCGCCGCCGCCGCCTCAGCCGCCGCTGGACGAGGAGCAGCAGAACATGGCGCCGGGGCCGCCGTCGCCTCTGCTGGGATCCTGGAGGCCGGAGCCGCGCTGAGGGCGCCCAGCTGGTGAGTGCGCCAGCTCGCGGGCCCCGGCGGTGAGGCCGGGCGCCGCCCCGCTGCGGGGTCCAAGGGGAGGCGGGGACGGCGGGGCCCGGAGCCCGCGAACAATGGAGGAGCCGGAGGGGGAGGGGAGGGAGCGGCCCCCCAGCCCCCCGGGCCCCGCCGGCCCTGCTGCTTCGCGCTGCGGCCCGGCCCAAGGGGCCCGCTTGCCCTTCGGACCTGACCCTGCTCGCCCCAGCCCTGCCGTCCCCGCGTCTGCCCCCACCTTCCGACCCATTTGGGATCTCGGTGCCTGCCTCGGCCACCCCCTCCTCACTTAAGCCGCTCTGCTCGCGATTCTGCGCCTCCCCCTTCCCTCTTCCGCCCCTCAGTAGTGCCCTTCGCCCCTCCTGGACTCTGCGGCGCTCTAGGGACCCACCTCCTCAGTGACCCTTCTGCATTTCTGTATCCCTTAATTCTGGACCTTCACTTGGAGCCTCGTGGCCCTCCTGCCCCCCTCTGCGATTCCACTCACACCACCCTCGATCTGTTCCCTTCTTTGACCCATCCTCTGTTATCCGTCCTCTGTTGCACCCCCAGGAACTGTCCCTCTAGGACCTGCAGTTCCAGAGCCACCGGAGACCTTGTTCGGCTTGGCACTGCTGCCCCTGGGTTTTCTCCTTGGACTGAATTCCGACTCCTTGGGCCCTACTGCCCACTCGCGGAGCCTGCTGCACCCCCGGGATGCCCCTTACCTCCCCGACCCTTCCGTGCCTCAGTTCAGTCCCCTGCCCCCTCTCGGACTAGGATGCACCATGCTTGCCTCTTCCCCTTCTCAGATCTGGCTCCCATTTGCCATTCAGACCCCCCCTCCCCCCGCACACTTTTTTTTTTTTTTTCCTCTTGCAGACCTTTCTACCCTCCTGATCTGCCCTTTGCCCAATCTGAGATCTTGCTGTGCCCTCTTACCTGCTTGCTTTCCCGACTCTGCCTTCCATGAAGCAGCCTCCTCCCCTTTCTGTGACCCTGCAAGCTCTCATTGCTGCCATTCATTTCTGTGACCTGTACTCAGCCTGCCCGCAGCCTCAGTGCTGCCCTGCGGGCCCCAGTTCTGCCCAGGGTTCTTGCGGTTTCCTCTCCACCTCACCTCCTCATTGGCACTGTTGAGCTGTCTCATTCATTTGCTCCCCCTTTCTTTGACCTGTTTCCCCTTCACTTCTTCTGTGCCTGAGACCTGCTTCCAGCCTCCTCTTTGCTCCAAGTCCTCTCTTCTCCATTTTGGCCCTTCTTAGACTTGCCCTTTACCTCCCTGAATCTTTGATAACTTCTCTGATCCATCATCCCCTTCCCTTCCCATTCTGCATTGCGCGCAGACCTGCCCCAAATCCTTTTTGCACCTGCTCCTTCATTTGCTCAGTTCTGCCCCATCTGCTGTAACATTTTCCTCCCAGCTCTGCCCCTTTTGGAGCTGTCCACTTGCCCACCTATTTTTTTTTTTGGAGGGGGGACCCATTTTAACTTCGCTATTGGCGTTCCCCTCCTGGGGTGGTCCTCTTTAGTCCTGGTCTCTCTAGCTGCATCCCACCTGTGTTATCTCTCAGTCCTTAAGTTTTCTGCCTGACCTCCTCGTCCCCCCACCATTTTGATTCAGCCCTCAACCTCCACTCTCCTTTCTTGTAGTCTCCCTCCTTTGTCCTGCTTCTCACCTCCTTCTTGAGTTCTCCTCCCCCCAGTTCTGCCCAGTAGTAGAGATGTCTTCTCAACCATTCTTTCCCATCACCGGCTGCCTCCCCACCCTCCAGCTCCCTCTTGGAGCCATCTCAGTTGTTGATAGATTCTGCCTCCCTTTTTGATAACCCGTTTCCCAATTCTGTTCTCCGTTGACTTTCCTCACCTTTTCTTTCCCCTTGTATCCTGCCAAGCGCCTTCTCTTCCATTTGGTTCCTGTCAGGCTTGCTTTTCCCAGCTCTCCACCCTTGACCCACCCATTCCACTGAGTGCTCCCTCCTCTTTTTCTGGCTTGTCTTCCTCTAGCCCCCAGTGCTCCGCTTTGGAGGGGAAGGGGCTGGGTTGGGCCTAGGGTTCTCTGGACTGTGGTTTAGACCAAAGATTCACTCAGCACTCTGGCCCTCAGGGTTTTATCCCCAGGGATCCTGTGAGATCTGGGTAAATAATGGGGGGGGGGGTTGGCTGGTTATTGCTTTCTGGAGCCTGGGAATGGCTGCCCCGTTTCCCCTACTTCTACCAAGGTTAGTGGTGGTGAGGGGGTGGGTCTCTTTCCATTCCCCCCCCCCCCCTTATTTTTCTCACTCCTGTCTCACTCCCCAGCCCCTTCAGATCCCTGGGCTTTGCAGCTTTGTGTCCTTCAGAACAGGAGAGTGCAGCTGCTCACAGGTCTTTTCTCTCTTTCCTACTTTCCCTTCCTCCTCCTCTGAGCTATTGTAAAGAGACAGTTGTACCCTTTCCCCACTTCCACCTCCAAGCCAGCACCCCTTGGGAGAACTTACAAGTGTGCTTTTTTTGCCCTCCCCCCCCCCCCCGCCATGTTTCACCTCTGGCTGGGGAAATGCTAGTTCTCAAGTTCTCCCCAGGCCCACCAGGGGTTATGGCCACATTTGGTGTTTACTGCTCTGGGGCTGCCGAAGCTGCAGTCTTGCCTTCCCTAATGGCTTCGGGTTTGCTGTGTGACCTTTGGGAGGGTGGGCTTATTTCTTTTCACCTCTGCCCCAGGAAAGCTCTGGCTTCCTGGTCTTCAAAATAATTAAGGCCTGAGTTTGGAAAGCCCGTTGCCGTTGTTTGTTGAAAGAGAAGAGTGCCAAGTGTCACTCAGATTTCTGCCCTCTGGTGTTGCAGGCGCTCCCAGCCACCGGAGCTGAATACCTCTGGGCAGATCCGCCGGGGGAGGGGGGGGGACTCAGTGGTGTACAAGAAGTATGTGGGTGGGCCCTGACATTCCCCAAGTCTTGTGAGTGACCTGATTTGGTAGAGTGAGAAAAGAGTGCCAGGAACAGGCTGATACGATTGGATTTTTGGTCTTGTTACCTGAGAAAGTTACCTTCGCTACCTTTCCTTGAGCTTTTTCTTAAGTGATCTTAGGTTGGGAGTGGGGTTCCGGAAATCCATTCCAAGAAAGAGGTGTGTTTTACAGAAAAGCGATGTAACCATTTTCGGTCCTTAACTTGGGAGACAGAACCTTTGCATGTTCTAGGTTTATTTATTTTATTGCTTAAGTAAATCAAAAGCCTGATTTTTTTTCCTCTGTGGCCTAGGGCAATTGCATATTAAAGCAGCCATCCAGCTGTGAAGGAGCATTTACTGGAAGGACTTTATTTCTTAACTGAGCTATGATCAAACTTTGTTTACTTCAGCACTTATTTAGAAATAGTTCTGCAAGAACACTTGAAATAAAAAAGCATTCACTGTTATCTACAGAATTGGACTATTGACTCATCAAAAGTTAACAACATTTGTATATGATACAGTGTGGGGGCTAGATACAACCATCCATATGGTTCTTAGCTTCTGACTTCTTAGGTCTTAAATTTCCTGACAAGCAGAATCTGATAATTTTAATTATCTATAGTATGTGTCTTCACCATTATTGACTTAAAGAATTTTGATTCATCTTTCTGTTGGTTTCCATTCATTTTTTAATTTTGGCCTTGTGAATTATGATTCATTCTCTGGATTTATTTTAGAGTTTGTTTTCCATGTTGGTATAAATAGTTGTTTTTTTTATTCTTAACGGGGAAGTGATAGCTAATTAAGAATAAAACAACTGTGTGTGCTGCATTGCTTAAGTTTGTGTTTCAGAGTTTTAACATCACTGGCAGCATAGAAAGTTTCTCCATGCCCAAACCCGTAGTTTACATAATAGGAAGAGAAGAGGCAGAACAAAGCCGATTTTTCTTCCTAAACTGGTATCTGATGTTACAGAGATTGTCAGAGTTGTCTGAGGGTAGCAGAGGCTCCAACCTCAGCGTCAACATTTGCTTTCATGATGGAATTGGGTGCTACAGAAATCTGAGGTGGTAGCCTTGGCCTTCTGGAACAGTTAATATGCCAATTGGGGATGGAATGGGGAGCAGGAGATGGCGGTAGATGACTTTTCAGTGTAATAACATGTCTTCAAGGGCTCCTGCAGTGCCTAGAAAATCTTTGTAATACTAGTCTGATCAAAGTTCCTCTCTTGCTTTTTTTTCTTTTTGAACTATCCTTTTGACCATTTTCTGCTTCCCTTAACCATTTTCTCTTTTTCTTGGCATGATGAAGGCCAAAGCATTTAGGACCAAAAAAAAAAAAATCAGAAAATACTCATTCTTTGGTGATACAGGCTACATCCAAGAAGTTGTCCATGTGCGGATCCTTTGGCCTGATGGTAACTTTTGGCAGAAGACAATCTGGGGCGAGTGAGGGTTTCACAGATGACTGTCAGCTATAGTCTCATAGGTGTTTCTGCAGTCTCTTATGTGAGGAGGAAACACATCAGGTCAATACCGTTGGAGATTGATGAGGTGAGAGTATCCATCTCCTTCGATGAGTCTCTGCTTCCACATCTTCAGTCTCAGAGGTGTTAAGCCACCTGCAGGGCCTTCCCTGAGCTGCTTTGACTCTTGTCATTCACCACCTGGATGTCTTCATTTACCCAGTCAGTGTGACATTTAATTGATCACTTAGTCTTGTTTAAAATTTCTTTTTCACACTATATGAAATACATAAACTTGGGGATTCTTTGCTTGAACGGGGAAAGCAGAAATCCCTTGGGTTTGGAGCAACACAGTTTGAAAACCCGTGCCTAGTCTAGCCTACTCATTTACAAATGGGAAAATGAACTTGCACAGGGCATGGTGACAGGCTTCCGTCCTAATTGAAGGAGTATTGGAAATTCAGGCAGCAGACCTTCTGGTCTAGGGCTTAACCTAATTAGTGGGAACCGTGGACAAATCACTTCACCTCTCTGGGCTTCACATTCCTAGTTTGAAGTCTAGTGTGCTGTCCAGCTCTGATTTTAGGTTCTCATTGTCCTGGACCACGTACCAAGTTAGAGCTGGGATTGGGACTGGACTCTTGGTGCTACTCTTAAACCCCCCCGCCCACCTCTTCCCTTCCCCCTACATGAGATCCTGTAGCCTGGAATTGGGGAGTAAGGGGCCTTTTTCTGGGAGATGCCATAAAACGAATTGGATTGCCTTTGCCGTGTACTTTTTCAAACACAAACACTATCTCTCTTTCAGTCATTCTTTTGAAAATTGGGGTTTATAATTTGGGGGGAAGCGGCATCCAGATTGTATTAACTACATAACTAAAACCACACACCTTTTTTAAAAGCAATATGGAATCTTTCAAGCTGAGTCATTGTTGACCTAGGCTCTCAAATAGTAATGTCTGAATAGCACTTGAATTGCTGGTATTAAGAAGTGCAAACAAATCATTCATGTTCATCTTCCTGAAAGTTTATTTTTATTTAATTTTTGATACAATGCTTTAATAAGGTTTCATCTAAGAAGAATTCTTGAAAATAACTTTTGGCATCGGTCAGTCTAATTTTCATTTATTTGTTTCTTTGGGCTTAAGAGACACCATTAAGTTGGTATATTAGCAGGGAACCAGGTACTTTTCAGTCATGAGCCATCATCACAGGAAAGTAGTATTTACTGTAGGTGGAAATAGCCAGACTCGCTGATCTCCTTCATCTTCCTTTATTGAAATGAGTGTTTTCAGTTTATGAAATTTGGGGCAGTTGTGACTGTTGCATGGTGTATCTGTGATACTTCATACCTTTTTTGCTCTCCTAGTGTCTCTGCATTCTTATTGGAAAATGATCTTTTGCCGGTCATTATGGTAATATTTGCACTTGGCGGTCGGATTTGAACACTTGAGAGGCAGCTTCCTATGGTGCAAAGAATGTTGAGTTGATAATGAAGAAACTCAGCTCCTAGCCCTGGCTCCGCTGCTTACTAGCTGTGTGACTGTGGACAAATCATTTTCACTTCTCTGGGCCACAATTTCTTGGAAAAATGAAGGGATTATACTCATTGGTTCCCATTCTGGTTTATTTTAGCTAATAATACTTGATTGTTTCCTCTCTCCAGATAGTAAACTCCTTGAGGGTGGGGACCCTCGTGTATCTTTTATTTCCCATCACACCTAGCAAAATGACCTTGTACACAGTAGGCGTACTGTTACCTATGTGTTAATTGAACCCCTACAGGTGTCAAAGTCTTTTTGCTTTTATTTGGGTGGTAGGTGGGTGGGGAGATGCGCACCAAACGTGATGGCCATTTTTAGGCTTTGAACTCTCAGAGGGCATGCGCTCCCGGTCAGCATTTAATCCTCATGTACACGTACACACCGTATCATGAGTGTCTTGACCAGAGTTACACAGCACATAAGTCGAGAGCTGTGTCTTTCTGATTTTAAAATCCATTTTTATTTTATTACTTTGCCTTGTCTCTCTGGGATGTAAGAATAAGCTATAGTTCATCCTCTTAAGGAATTTGTAGTCAGTTGTGAACAGTTAACTCTCTATATAATATAAAGTGGGTTGAGGGAAGTTAAGTGTTGAATAGACTATTCTGATAAATTTCTGCATTCTTGAGAGGCAGCCCCATATTAACAGTCTTAAAGGCTTCCATATCCAGAGACTACTGAGCACACAGTAGGTTTTGCGTCACACTATTTTGAAAAAGAATCTATAGCCCCAAGTACCAGCTTGTTATTCTAGCTAGCATGTCGAGAAAATTGAGCGTTTGATTTCTGACCTGGATTCAAAGCCGGGTATAACAAAACTATATGTAAGTAAAGTTGTCCAAAAGAAAGAAAAGAGACATGTTTGGTCATGTAGTGACTGCTTAAAGCTATATTTTCTTTGGTAAGTAGGAAAGTATCTGAGTGGCTCCTAGTTGACAATTCTCAGTGGAGAAAACACTCTAGGCAACTAGAAACTTCTAGATGAAACTACACCTTGTGCCTTATTTGTGTGGAACTCACTACAGTGCTTCTTAAAAAAGTATGTTGGCGGGGCGCCTGGGTGGCTCAGTCGGTTGAGTGTCCAACTTCACCTCAGGTCATGATCTCATGTCTTTGTGGGTTCGAGCCCCGCATTGGGCTCTGTGCTGACACCTCAGAGCCTGGAGCCTGTTTCGGATTCTGTCTCTCCCTCTTTTTCTGTCTCTCCCCCACTTGCACTTTCTCTCTCTCTCTCCCTCTCCCTCTCCCTCCCTCCCCTACTCTCAAAAATAAAAAAACATTAAAAATTAAAAAAAAAAAGTATGTTGGCTAGCTGCAGCTAATACCTTCCCAAAGTGTAAAAAAAAAAAAAGAAAGATTGCATTGTACTTCTCCCCGTCTCCATTTAAAAGAAAGGTCAAAATCACAGCTTCATCTATTGTAGCCTGTGGTACTTAGGAATAAGACAAAAGAAAATGATTACCGTTAATTGCCATGGGCAATTAAAAAGGATTCTTTGTTCAGTAACAAATTGATTGTGTACAAATGAAAGCCAGTATTGCATTAATACAAGATTATTAGATTCTCGAAATCTGCATCTTTAACTAGAGTGGCTTTCACTTCAAGGGAATTATTTCACTGGGGTTAGTGTACTTAAATGGTTGGCGATAAAAGTATCACTAGGTCTTCATTTTTCACAAGTGTTAAGTTTGTAGGTAGAAGGCTGGTGGATACTGCTTTTGTGATACCATTTCTAACGGCCTGAAATAATTGAATACTTTGTGAATGTTGCTGACTTCTAGGAGATTTCTTCCTTTGATTGGTCAGTCACCAGAGGAGTGCAGATCAAACTTTTGGTAAATGAGGAAAAGGGAAAAAGGCCTCTCCGTGCTCAGGCAGTGAGTCTCCACTGTTGGCATATGCCCAGCATTAGCCAACAGGCATAAAGGCTTAAAAGTGGCAGCGTTAGCTAAAATAGTTAGGATTTCGTGTTCTGTGTGAATACGCGGAATACGTATGTTTTCTTATGTACAGCTCCTCTACATTTTTTTTATTAAAAAAATTAAGGTGCAACTTCCATGTAGACAAGTACGTAAATCTTAAAGTTTACATTTCTGAATTTTCTACATATTGTCTAGACAGCTTTTTCTGTCTAGGGGCATCATTTCCTTACCCATGTGCTTCTTAATAAGTTGAAAATTATTTAGAGTCATTTAAGTCCTGACTTTAATATAGAAAGTGAATTATATAGAGTGATATTTGTAACTTTCCCAAGTTTGTTGGGTCTCCACCTCTTGACTTAGGCTCAGGTCATGATCTCAGTGTTCATGAGACTGAGCCCCACTTTGGGCTCTGCGCAGACAGCACGGAGCCTCCTTGGGATGTCCCCCCCCCGCTTGCCCCCCCCAATAAATAAACAAACAAACAAAGAATGGAATAATAGTGACCTGGTACAAATTATCACAAGTGACAAAAGCATTCTTTTAATAACATCTTCCCCATTTGTGTTGTAATTCCAGAGTTTTTGGGTCTTTGCTGGAATTAAAAGGAACCTAGGTAGTAGTCATTGCGGTCAGGACTGTCAGACACAAAAACTAGTGTGAACTTTCTGAAAAGCATTTTGGCAATGTTTTAAGTGACATAAAATCCTTGATCAACTTAGAGGAATCTATATGGACCAAGAAATAGAGATGAGGACCAAGATTGCATACAAAGATACTGACTCTAGTGTTGTGTATAAAAAATAAACAGTAAATAAGTGTTTTAACCTTAGGGAAATGATTGCTTTATGGAAAAATATGGAGTCATTTAAAAAGGATGTTTTTTTGGAGAATTCTTGACATGGGAAAGTACACACAAAATAAAATCAAGTATGAGGGAAAAAAGGGATATAGAACTATAAACAGTATGATTCCAGTTATTTTTTATTTTTATTATTTTATTAAAATTTTTTTAAGTTTATTTTTGAGAGAGAGAGAGACACACACACAGAGTGCAAGTGGCGGAGGGGCAGAGAGAGAGAGATTGAGAGGGAGACACAGAATCCGAAGCAGGCTCTAGGCTCTGAGCTGTCAGCACAGAGCCCGATGTGGGGCTTGAACTCACGGACTGTGAGATCATGATCTGAGCTGAAGTGGGACACTTAACTGACTAAACCACCCAGGCACCCCTGATTCCAATTATTTTATTTTATTATTAAAAAAAATTTTTTAATGTTTTATTTATTTTTGAGAGAGAGAGAGAGACAGCGTGAGCACAGGGGAGGGTCAGAGAGAGAGAGACAGCGTGAGCAGGGGAGGGTCAGAGAGAGAGGGAGACACAGAATCTGAAGACAGGCTCCAGGCTCTGAACTAGCTGTCAGCACAAAGCCCGATGTGGGGCTCGAACCCACGAACTGCGAGATGATGACCTGAGCCGAAGCTCTACGCTCAACTGATTGAGCCACCCAGGCGCCCCATGATTCCAGTTATTTTAAAATATATATGGGAAAAGTAAAAGAAACATGCTAAAGTGCTGTTTGTATTTATCTCTGTGTTGTAGAATATTCAGTAAAAAATATTTTTCCTACTATTTTTTATTTTTTTTAACAGAAGGATAAGGGTTGTTTTTTGTTTTTTCGTTTTTTGCTGTATGGGTGCATTATGTTTGGTGTTCATTATAAACTCATGAAGGAAAAATTGAACTAAAAACCAAGAAATTAGTCATAGTGAGATCTGCTGGACTCCAGTACCTTTGAAAGTTAAGGCAGTCTCCCTTTCTTAGAATACTAATTGAATTATTAGCTGCAGTAGCAGTTGATAACAACAGTATGCATATTGTGTACCAGGAGACTGCAGAGTGTTCCCCTCCTAACCTCACGGCAATTCTCTGAGGTTGGTGGTATTTCATTTTGTAGCTGGGGAACGGAGGCTTTTAGAAGGGACTTGCCCAAGGTCACGCAGCTAGTAGGTTCCAGAGGTAGTGCGGTTCAGAGCCCTAGCTCTCACTTTACGGAATTGAGTGTACCCCAGAGAAGAGAACCGAAGTCTGCTTTGTGGCTGATCGTATAGCTAACCCATCAGTTCTCTTTTCAGCAGGGTGTCCTCCCCCCCATGCTTGTTTTAAAACAAGAGAGAGAAGGGGCACTGGGGTGGCTCAGTCGGTTGAGCATCTGACTTTGGCTCAGGTCATGATCTCATGGTCCATGAGTTCGAGCCCCATGTCGGGCTCTGTGCTGACAGCTCAGAGCCTGGAGCCTGCTTTGGATTCTGTGTCTCCCTCTCTCTCTGCCCCTCCCCTGCTCGTGCTCTCACTTTCTCTCTCTCTCTCAAAAATAAATAAACATAAAATTTTTTTTAAAAGAGAGAAGCCATTCATATATTAATTTCCCTTTTTCTTGCCCAAATCAAGAATGGACGTTAGTTATATCTTCCCTTCTATGAACCAAAATTCTTTTAAGATTAAAATAATTTAGGGCTATTAAACAAAAGAGGAACAAACCTACAGCTTTGTAGCTGCAGAGGATAGAGATACAGGGAAACAACTTTTATTTTTCCTTTTTCCTTCCCATTCAACCAATATTTGGGTGTCCCAGCTGTTGAGTAGTAGTAGTTATACAAACACATGTCTTTTCCTCCCTCAGAGAGTTTATATGCCTTTTATGAAAACAAAAGCAATTCTTCTCTTACAGGTAACACAAGGGGCATCCTGTTTCTGTACCAGAAAGTAAAAAATTTAGAAGGCCAGTGGCCTGATTTTTTTCCTGATCTTATCTTAGAGAAGTGTGACCAAACATTTCAACACAAGAATAAGTAGACTAGGAAGATACATTTCATCTTATTATAAGAAAGAACTTCTTAAGAATATGGTCCAGGTTCATTTTTAACTCGAATAAGGAAAAATTTGGAGATTAAAATTTTTACCTTGTTTGTTTTTACTGTTGTTAATAAGATGTTTGCACACACACATTTACTGGTCATTCTTTCATGAGGGAGAATACCGGAAGACCTGAGGTTCAATTGAAATGTGAGGGGGTTTACATTCAGACATCAGGAAGAAATTGCAAAATAGCTTTGGAAGCACCACAGGCGGGTTTTCTGTTCTCCCGTTTATTCTGTGAACCCTAGAACATGTCACTAGGAACACAGTATTTGTTGAATTAAAGATAAACATTTTATTTTTACATTTTTTATTTTACTTTATTTTTTTTAAGTTCATTTATTTTTAAAAGAGGGAGAGCCAGGGGGCGGGAGGCAGAGAGAGAGAGGGGAGAAGGGGTAGGCAGAGAGAGAGAGAGGAAGAGAATCCCAGGCAGGTTCCACGCTGTCAGTGCAGAACCCCACGAGGGGCTCTGTCTTATTTATTTATTTATTTTTAAAATTTTTAATGTTTTATTTATTTTTTTGATACAGAGAGAGACAGAGCATGAGAGGGGGAGGGGCAGAGAGAGAGTGAGACACAAAGTCAGAAGCAGGCTCCAGGCTCCGAGCTGTCAGCACAGAGCCCGACGCAGGGCTCGAACCCACGAATGTGAGATCATGACGTGAGCCGAAGTCGGACACGTAACCGACTGAGCCACCCAGGCGCCCCGGGGCTCAGTCTTATGAACCGTGAGATCAGGACCTGAGTCAAAATCAAGAGTCAGACACTTAACCGTCTGAGCCATCCAGGTGTCCCTAAAGGTATACGTTTTAGATAGAAACCAGGAAAAAATAGTCTCTGCAGTCTTCCGGTCCTTTCATTCTTAGGATTCTTCAAGCCATATATTCTGCCATCAATTTTCATTTTGCTTATCAGCTTTGTTACCTTGGACCCGTCATTTATTTTCATTTAAATTCTTGTCTATAAAATGAGCCTGGATACCTACTCTACCTACCTACCACAAAGGCTTTTGTATTATAATTCTAGATTTCTTTTGAGAACTGAATGCCAAGAGTGAATGTGCGAACTCCATAAGGTTGGAAGGCGTTTCAGTTTTCTGGGAGAATGAAAGAGAACAGTTTGGTTAATTAAACTGCTTAGGTGACCATGGTGTCAGGGTGCTACAGGGGCAGCATGCGTGCATTTTGACTCTGCAGAGCAGCCAGTGCTATTGATGTGTTATCTTGTAACTTGCCCCCAGGTAGCAGTCAGTTTTCGGGTCTTATCAGTAAGTGTCTCACACATCTAGATGTTACAGGTCAGAGGCCAAATAGCAGTGGTTGAGGTCTGTTTGCTTTCACGATGTTAGGACTGAGGCCTCAGGCACTCTCACTGAGACGCATAGGCCTCCCTTCAAGTCCCAGTCCTACCTACCTCTGGCCAGCTCTGCACCCTCCGACAAGACACTCAAACTTTAGTGCCTCAGGCACTTCATCTATAAAAAGGGGAATATAGTAATGTTTACTCCCCGAGTCACTGTGCAGTTAAAAGGGGTGGTATATTTAAGAAGCTTAAAATAATGCTATGTGCTATGTAAATGTCATTATTAGTGTAGTGGTTCCCGGACTTGGCTTTTATAGACCAGCTGAAAATGATAGTGGGAGGGGCGCCTGGGTGGCTCAGTCGGTCAAGTGTCCGACTCTTGATCTCAGCTTGGGTCATGATCTCATGGTTTGTGAGTTTGAGCCGCACATCGAGCTCTGTGGTTACAGCATGGAGCCTGCTTGGAATTCTCTCTCCCTCTTTCTGCCCCTCCCCCACTGGTGCGCACATGCACTTGCGCGCGCTCTCTCTCTCTCAGAGCAAAGAAATAAACCTAAAAAAAGAAAAAAGAAAAGATAATGGTAGAGGAAAGAGACACATTTTGTAATTTGTAGTTTTGCCAAGGAGGGCATTAAAAAAAAAAAAGAATGGGGGGTGCCTGGGTGGGTCAGTCGGTTGAGCGTCCAACTTCGGCTCAGGTCATGATCTCACGGTTCATGGGTTCAAGCCCTGCGTTGGGCTCTGTGCTGACAGCTAGCTCAGAGCCTGGAGCCTGCTTCAGATTCTGTGTCTCCCTCTCTCTCTGACCCTCCCCTGCTCACGCTTTCTCTCTCTCTCTCGAATAAAAAAACATTAAAAAAAAAAAAGAATGAAAAACCTTCCTCACTATTATTTTATAAAAAAAAATAGGATCTAGTATCAAAATAAAAGGTAGCCCTTCTCAAGAAAGTTGGCACCCTTATATGGACATATGTAGGTGTATGTTTCTAAATCTCATTTTTATGTAGACTGAGGAAAACTTTGCCCCAGGCCAGCACCAGTAATGTGGGGATAGGTATTTAGACAGCCAGACATAAATTCATATCCCACTCTTCCATTTATTCTGTCACCTTAAATAAGCTGTTTGACTTCCCTGAGCCTTCTCTCAGTTTTCTCATGTGTAAAATAAAGATACTGATATCTGCTTCGTGGGGTTGTTGTGAGAAACTGAGGTAAAGAATGAAATGTTTGTCATATAGTAAATGCTAAATTAGTAGAGGTTGTTCTCACGGGGGAAGTTAAGAATTGTTTGGGAGCCAGTCATGTGAAATCCACATTGTGTGCCATTGGGAAATCCAAAAAGTAAGGTAATGTGCTTGATTGCAGAAGTCGCTTGCAAGGTATCCTTCTCTACATCATTTCCTCTCTCGTTTATTCTCGTTTATTCTCTCTGCAAGTCACTAAACAAAAACCTGACTTGCATTCCCTTGCTTAAAAACCCTTAGGGCTTTCCAACTGCCTTGTAAGTTGTCTGACTTGTCATGGGTGCCTAATAACCGAATGAGGGATAGAGTAGTCTAGCTGGGCAGACCAGAGAGATTTTTGAAAAACAATTGAACACTGATAATACTAAGTCAGTATTATCAGGGGTCCATGGCTAAATCCTAAAGCTAAATCCAAAGTTCTAGCAGCTGTCCCCTCCTTGGCTTTGAGCATTGTAATAGCCCATAGGACATGGTTGGAAGGTGTCTACAAAGCTTGCTCAACCTGGAATGGATTGGACTTTTTTTTTTTTTTTAAGTGTATTTATTTTTGATAGACAGGGAGAGTCCCAGGCATTCTCCACGCTCAGTGTGGAGCCCAGTACAGGGCTCAGTCTCATGACCGTGAGATCATGACCTGAGTTAATATCAAGAGTTGGACGCTTACTTAACCAACTGAGCCAGCCAGGTGCCCCTGGATTGGACTTTTCAAACCGCTCCTCCTAATACAACAGTCAGCACAACATTCCTCCGTCCTATGAGCTCACCCCCAGGGAGATCCTTTTCCTTTCCACCAAGTGAAGCTAGGTCCTCAGAAACTCTTGCAGTAATAATAGCCAGTGCTTCCTTAGTCCTTTCTGTATAGTAGGCATTGTTCTATGCACTTTACATGTTTTAACTCAAGGAATCCTCATAATAGTCCTCAGAAATGGGTACTCTCCTGGTATCCATTTTATGTATGAGGAAATTGAGGCAGCACATGCTAGGTAGTGTAGGAAGATTCAGAGAAAAGAGGATTACACCTCCCACCTCCCAAAGTACCAAATCGTTATACAGCTCTCTACCTCTCTACTGGGCTGGTTGTGTGTGTGCTCTTCTCTCTCTCTCTCTCTCTCTCTCTCTCTCTCTCTCGGGTTAATTGCCTTTGATTCACATATTGACCTCGATTATTGGGAAATATTTCTCCCACTGGAAGGTATTTGGATGAGCATAGCGCATTCTTTGCTTTGTCCCCTTGATCCTTAGTTTGGCTTACCTGTTAAAGATTTCCAGAATGATCTGGCAGTTAATTCCAGTTCTGTTTTCCTTCCTCCTTTTTAGTGAGGTCCTTATTGGAGTTTATCATCTGGTTTTCTCATTTTAGGGTATTTTCATCTAAGTTTATCTCAGCAAAATGTAAATCAAAGCCTATCACCCAATTTGTTTTTATAATGCCTCCTTGAAGTATTTTGCTTTTGGTTTTTGGGGAATTGCCCTGGAAATTTTGGTATTGCATGATGCAGGGAAGGGCCAATGGCATGTGCTGTCATCAGCCAGCCTGGAATGCTCATTTTAATACCGATTTCAAATATATATTTCTCTTTCCAGAAACCTTCCCCATTCCTCTCTATTTCCAAGGTCTGAATTAGCATCAGGGCTTCTTTGTAGATCAGCCCTGTCTAATAGAACTTTCTGCACTGTTCTTTAAGTTTCTACTTGAAATGTAGCTAGTGGGACCGAGAGACTGAATTTTAAATTTTATTTAATTTTGATGGAACTTTCAATGGCCAAGGTATTGGGGAGTGCAGATCTACACTATATGCTCCACAACAGAGAGGGTTTTTTCCTCTTTCTCTTGTCTCTCCTAACTCTGGCCGTAGCAGTATGCTCCTCAATGTATTTGATGACTGTTTGACAAATAGCCCTCAATGGTGGAAATAATAAGGAAAGTTTAAAATATTCCTTAAATTCTACCTTCCAGGGATAACCATTGGTAACAATTGTGGTTTAAAAAAAAATTTTTTTTTACATTTATTAATTTTTGATAGACAGAGAGACCAAGCATGAACAGGGGAGGGGCAGAGAGAGAAAGAGACACAGAATCCGAAGTACGCTCCAGGCTCTGAGCTAGCGGTAAGCGCAGAGCCCGATGCGGGGCTCGAACCCACAAACTGTGAGATCATGACCTGAGCTGAAGTTGGACGCTCAACGGACTGAGCCACCCAGGTGCCCCAGTAAACAATTGTGTTTTAATTGTAGAAAAAAAATGCCAGTTTTCATTGATATTGCAGTGTTTTCTGCATAGGGTTCATTTTATTTATCATTAAAAAAAAATTTTTAAGTTTATTTTGAGCAAGTGAGCGAGAGAGAGAACAAGAGGGGGAGGAACAGAGAGAGAGGGAGAGAGGGAGAATCCTGAGCAGGCGCTGCACTGCCAGCACAGAGCCTGATGCCGGGCTCAAACCCATAAACCATGAGATCATGATCTGAGCTGAAATCAGGAGTCAGTCGCTCAACAAACTGAGCCACCGGGCACCCCTATTTACTTTTTTTTTTTTTTGGTAATTTCTACACCCAACATGGGGCTCAAACTCATGACCCTGAGATCAAGAATTCGCATGCTCTTCTGACTAACCCAGCCAGGTGCCCCTCTGGAAATCAGCATTTATCAAGATTCTTGCAGATTTGGGAATTTTAGGAGATGGAGGTTTAGAATGCAGGTCATAAATGTAACAGAAGCAAGTTATGACTAATTTTGGACAAGTGCTTTTATAAAGATTGTTGTGACATAATGGAATTCTGTCCTAACAGAGTTCTTAGCGAAAATCCTAGGAAAGAGGATGAATCATCCTTCTTTCCTCTCCCATAGCCCAGATGATTTTGCTGGCATTTTGTTTTGAGGATGAGTTGGGCGTTCAGGGATTTTGGGTTGGCTCCTTGGAGTGGTTGGGGTATTTGGAGAAGAGAAATTAAAGGGATTTATTCCTTGCTGGCAAGATTGAAGAAGCAGAAATGGGTCTGCTTGAATTTCTTTTCTCTTCCATAATGGAAACAACACCTTAAGCTGAGTTGTTTTTGTGGACGTTGTGTGTGCCTGTGAGCGTGCATGCATCTTTCCTGTGTAAAGATGTCATTTATTTCATTTTTTGTTAAATTTCCTTTAATCCCTAACAGCTTTCCCTATTTCAGATCATCTGTGTTAGTAACTTCCATTCTGTTCTGAAATGACGTGTTTACCTTTGGAGTGGGCTATTGATGTTGGGGCATGGATGGGAAGTGGAGAGAGAGACAGAGTGCAAGCAGGGGAGGGGCAGAGAGAGAGGTAGACACAGAATCTGTCAGCACAGAGCCCAGCGTAGGGCTCGAACTCAAGAACTGCAAGATCATGACCTGAGCTGAAGTTGGATGCTTAACCGACTGAGCCACCCAGACGTCCAAGGAAGGAATTTTTAAAAGTCTTTGAATTGAGTGGAATGTGGGAATCTTGGATTGGGTCCTGGAACAGAAAAGAGAATTAACGGGAAAATGGTAAAATCCAAATAAAATTTATGGTTTAGTCTTTGTACCAAAGATAATTCCTTTGTTTTGACACATCTGCAATTGTTATGTTAATATTAGGGGAAGCTAGGTGAATGGGATAAGGGAACTCTGTAATATCTGCAACTTTTCTGTAAATCTAAAATCATTCCAAAATAAGTTACTTATTTTTTGAGAGAGAGCGTGAGAGAGAGAGAGAGAGAGAGAGCACGTGCGTGCACGTGTGCGCACTAGCCAGGGAGGGGCAGAGAGAGGGAGAGTGAAATCCCAAGCAGGCTCAGCACTGTCAGTGCAGAGCCTGACAGAGGGCTCGAACTCACGAACCATGAGATCGTGACCTGAGCCGAAAGTGAGAGTCAGGAGGCTTAACCGACTGAGCCACCCAGGTGCCGCCACCCCCCCCTTTTTTTTTTAAAGCCAAGAGCCAGAGCATTTCAGAGTTGGGACTTCAACAAGGGAGAAGCATACATAAATTTGGTTTATATAAGGGCCCCCCAGGAGCTGTGCCTGTGTCTGGCCACTTCCCGCCTTCATCCCAGGGTTCCAGCCATGTTGAATGACTATAGCTCTCCCAGAGGTCCTTGCTTCTGGGCCTTTTTCATATACTGTTTCATTTTATCTGGGATGTTCTTCCACTACCCCCATCCCCAACCAAACCCAACAAAAACTTAACTAATTTCTTTTAATTCTTTAGAGCTGGCTTAGTTTTTTGTTTTTTTTTTTTTAAGTTTTAGAGCGCCTGTGCGATTATGAGAGGGGGCAGGGAGAGAGAGAGAGAGAGAGAGAGAGAGAGAGGGAGAGAGACTTAAGAGAATCCATGCTGAGCGTGGAGCCCAACTCAGGACTTGATCCCAGGACCCTGGGATCATGACCTGAGCTGAAATCAAGAGTCAGATGCTCGACTCACTAAGCCACGCAGGTGCCCCAGATCTGGCTTAGATTTTATTTCTCTCAGAAAGCCTTCCCTGATTGACCACCAGTGGTCAGGCCTTGTCAGAGTTTGCCCCTGATGTACTTACTATTGTCTGTTTGAACTGCCTGTTTTCTTTTCCTTTCTCTTTCTCCAACTACATCTTAAGCTCCTTGAAGGTAGGGGCTGTGCTTTTTCATTGTTTTATCTCCCAGGCATATAACCCAGGAATCTAAGCATCCTTGATGTTTGGGAACTGTTTCTTGAATAAATTGCCCCACGACAGGAAGCAGCACACCTCGCACCCTCTCAGGCTCCACTGGCAGTTTCACCGAGGCCTGTAAGGAATGGTGGCTGTAGGCGCGCCGGGGGGGCTCAATTGGTTAGGCTTCTGGCTTCGGTTCAGGTCATGATCTCATGGTTCATGGGTTCAAACCCCGCGTTGGGCTCTGTGCTGACAGCTCAGAGCCTGGAGCCTGCTTCAGATTCTGCGTCTCCCTCCCTCTCTGCCCCTCCCCTGCTCACACTCTGTCTCTCTCTCTCTCTCTCCCCCTCAAAAGAAATAAACATTAAAAAAAATTAAAAAAATAAAAAAAAGGAATGGTGGCTGTAGTTTGCCGTAAACCTGCATATGTGCCATACATGGCCAAGTCCCTGCTTTCAGAGATGAGAAAGCACATGTTTTACAGGCTTATTCTTGTATATCAAGCTCCAGGGATCCAATTTAGGTAGATATTTTAAAATCTACTAGTTCTTTAGCATTATCTTTTCCTGTACTATGTGAATTTATCTCATTTTACCATAAGAGATAATGTGTAGATTGTTGTAAATCTGTTCTTCAGTAAAGCAAATCAATTAATTGTCTGGAATGTGTACAACCCTAGGTGGAATACATAATGCTATCAGATACGGTCTCTGCTTTTGAATTCCTTACATTCTAGTGGGAGAGAGAGAACCTCCTCACCCTGCCGTTTGTTACTGTGGCTTAATAACATGAGTCAGGTAGCAAGAGGAGTAGGGGCCCTCGTAGTGTAGCAGGTGCTAAAGCCGTCACCGCTGTCTTCAGTTTCCCTTGATGTTGGTACGACTTGTGAAAAACAAAAGGTTAGTGGGGCACCTGGGGGGCTCAGGCGGTTAAGCGTCCGACTTCAGCTCAGGTCATGATCTCATGGTTCGTGGGTTCGAGCCCCATGTTGGGCTCTGTGCTGACAGCTCAGAACCTGGAGCCTGCTTCGGATTCTGTGTCTCCCTCTCTCTCTGCCCCTCCCCCACTCGTGCTCTGTGTCTCTGTCTCAAAAATAAAATAAAACTATTAAAAAAATAAATTTGTAAAAAAACATTGGTTAGTGAATTTGGATTGCCTCTAGTTAGAAGTGGCTAGAAATTCAAATTCTAAGCAAAGGCTATAAACTGAGGGTCTGTGGATCCTTAAGGGATATGATTGGGGGAGCGTCTGTAATGCTCTTAAAGAGTATGTGCCGCATTTTGGTTCTGTTTATTTTTTGTGGAGAGAGGATCTGTAGCTTTCGTTAAATTCTCAAAGGAATCCATGACCCAAAAAAGATTAGAACCACTGGTTTAGAGTAACGCTGAGACCCATGGCCTCATTTTGTCTTCCTTTTATTTCACCATTTTAGATTGGGCACTGCATTTTGTTTTTCTGTGATACTTGGAGGAGTCCTTGTTGCAAAAATTGTAGTGTTGAATATCTAAGGGAGAATTGTGTGAAGTGTTCTCTTTTTTGGAAGCTTGGTATTACGGCTCTTAAGCTTTCATCTATTCTCTCATTGTTTAGTAAAAACATCTTTTTTTTAATTTTTTTTTTATTTTTGAGAGAGAGAGAGACAGCGTGAGCAGGGGAGGGTCAGACAGAGAGGGAGATACAGCATCTGAAGACAGGCTCCAGGCTCTGAGCTAGCTGTCAGCACAGAGCCCGATGCAGGGCTTGAACCCATGAACCGTGAGATCATGACCTGAGCCGAAGTCAGATGCTTAACCGACTGAGCCACCCAGGTGCCCCAGTAAAAACATCTTTATATTTGAAATAATCCCTGCTTTCCTAGGTCCAGGTAGCTGAGTAATGGTCACATAAAGATGAGGATGACTAGGTCCTGGCCCTAAAAAGCTTTGGTGGTACACAATGTAAGTACTCAGAAATGGTAGCTAGTAGTCGCGTGAGAACAACTATCATGTTGAATCATAGCTATAGTCTTGGAGGATGTACAGGGTAGGATGTACAGGACAGGAACACAAGGGAAAGATTATTTAAATTTTATGTTTTAGTAAAATTGTACTGTTGATTTACCTCATTATGTCATTGGTAATGTTGCAAACCTTTGCATGTGAGGGTGTAACAGATAGGTGCTTAAGGCCATTGCCAAGCTGGGGAGGTCCAGGTGGAAACATGACAGTGACGCATACATTCACATGGAACTCTTTTAAAGACTGTTGGCACCATCACCCCCTCCACCCCCCACCCTCCCGCTCTGGTCAAGGTCAAAAGTATAAGGTTCTCTTTGCCCTTAGGTCACTTAGCAAACATTTATTGGACACCGAGAGGGTGTGTAATTCTGGGCTGGACCCTTGGACTTCACTGTTTACTTACTAGGAGAAGGCAGTATCTTTTGATTTCTCTCAGTAATCAATATAGTGTTAAGGTCACCTCTCCTGGGAGGCAGTATAGATGGGTTTTGAAAGTCAAAATGCCAGAGTTACAAACCCAGCTGTGCCATTTTCCAGCTGGATAGCCTTGACTCAGGTCACAGTTGACCCCTCTGAGCTTCAGTTTCCTTATGTGTAAAATTGGGTTATAAGTACTAGCTGCCATATAGGACTTTCATATTACATACTGCATGTCCACTGCTTTGCAAAGGGCTGGTCACATAGTAGGGCCCAATAAATGGAAACTATATTGTTATTAGTAGGCGATGATTACAAATCATGGAGAAACTCCCTCATTTTATTTTATCATTAATGATAATTACCGTGTCACTCAGAAGAAAGATAATTCTACTTACATGAATGGTGGAATTGGGTACTCCTAATTAGTATTAGAAGGAGTGGCTGAGTCTCTCTCTCTTTTTTTTGTCCTGTTCCATAGTTTTTGCTAGGGCAAAAGCTCTTAATCTGGGGTTCCTGAATTTTTTTTGTATAAGTGCATTTTCTGAGGGAGAGGGTCCAAATTTTCATCACATTGTCAAGGCGATTCGTAACTGGTAAAAGATTACTTGGTTAATTGATCCATTGGGTAGGTGTAGAGCCACAGTTGGTACCCTCCATCCTGAAATCATCCATCACATTAGGATACTACTGAGAAAACTTTTCTAAATAAAAAGAACACAATGAAGATAGAGAGTTGAATACTCAAAATCTTTTGTGTGCTTTTTTCCTCCCTTTGACAAAAAGAAAGTGGGACCAGTAGGGAAGAAAGAGACATCAGGAAGGAGTGAAATAATGCCTACAGAATGACATGGCAGTTTCTTGTCCTCAGAGGTTGAGTCCAGATCATCACTTGGCCTCCTCATCCTGCACCACGGCTTCCGGTCACATGTACCACCTACTTCTCCTGGACACATGTTCAGGTTCCTTCGGCTCATGTTGTCTCACTGCTGAGATTGTCCCTTCTCCCATAATTTGCAGGTGCAGGCGTCCTTCCTCATACTGCCTGTCTTCATTATGATCAGCTTGTGAGTCCCTCGGAGCACTGACATTCATCTTTATCCTCTACGCGCACTGTCCTTTGCACAGAGTCAGCACTGCCTGTATGCGTAATGTAGGGGGATGTTATTACACATAATAAAGCATCGTGGAACTAAAGTGAATACTGATGCATAAGAAGGACCTAACTAAATGCCTGCCTAAGGGAGGAAAAGAATATAGGTTAAAATTACTGAGAACATGAAAAATGGTCAAATGCCAGTGGGAGTTTTGAGTTCTGAGAGAGTTTGGGAACCCTGTGATAGCCTCAGTGACAGCCTTGTTAGGGGGAAGAGCCCACCCTGACTTAAGAACTAGGAGTGTGGGAAACAGGCAGCCAGCACTATGGGCCTGGCTGAGTCACAGTACTTCTGGACGGGGGTTGTCTTCTCTGCAAAGTGGATTGGACTTTTTTTTTTTTAAGATTTTATTTCTTTATTACTATTTTTTAAATCACATATTTCTTTGTTTATATCCAAGTTAGTTAACATGTAGTGTGGTATTCGTTTCAGGAGTAGAAAGAATTTAGTGATTCATCACTTACATAGAATACCCAGTGCTCATCCCAACAAGTGCCCTCCTTAATGCCCCTCACCCATTTAGCCCATTCCTCCCACCTCCTCACAGCCACCCTCAGTTTGTTCTCTGTATTTATTTATTTAAAAAAATTTTTTTATGTTTATTTATTATTGAGACAGAGAGAAACAGAGCATGAGTAGGGGAGGGGTAGAGAGAGAGGGAGACACAAAATCCGAAGTAGGCCCCAGGCTCTGAGCTGTCGGCACTGAGCCCAGCGCGGGACTCGAACCCACGAACTGTGAGATCATGACCTGAGCCGAAGTTGGACGCTTAACTGTCTGAGCCACCCAGGTGCCCCTGTTCTCTGTATTTAAGCGTCTCTTATGTTTTGTCTTCCTCTGTTTTTTGCTGTTGTTTGTTTTTTTTCTTAAATGTTTTTTTTATTTTTTTTATTTTTGAGAGAGAGTGCATGCACAGGCAGGGGAGGGGCAGAGAGAGAGGGGCACAGAGGATCTGAAGCAGGCTCCATGCTGACAGCAGAGAGCCTGATGCAGGGCTCAAACTCCTGAACTGTGAGATCATGACCTGAGCCAAAGTCAGATGCTTAACTGCCTGAGCCCCCAGGTTCCCCTCCCTCTCTGTTTTTATCTTCTTTTTCCTTCCCTTCCCCTGTGTTGATATTTTGTTGCTTAAATTCCACATATGAGTAAAATCCTTTATTTGTCTTACTCTGACTTATTTTACTTAACATGATATACTTTAGTATTGTTGCAGAAGGAAGATTTCTTTTTTAATGTTTATTTTTTTATTTTTGAGAGAGAGAGCGAGTGAGTAGGGACGGGCAGAGAGAGAGGGAGAGAAAATCCCAAGCAGGCTCTGAGATGCAGGGCTCAGTCGCATGATCTGTGAGATCATGACCTGAGCTGAAGTCAAGAATTGGACGCTTAACTGATTGAGCCACCCGGGTGCCCTAAGATACCATTCTTTTTGATGGTTGAGTTATATTCCGTTGTGCATGTATGTATATATGTGTATGTGTGTATGTATATATATATATATATATACACACATATGTACGTATACGCATACATATACCTGCACACTCTTATATACACCATATCTTCTTTATGCATTCATCAGCTGATGGACATTTGGGCTTTTTCCATAATTTGGCTGTTGTTGATAGCGCTGCTGTAAACACTGGGGTGCATGTGCCCCTTTGAATCAGCACTCCTGTATCCTTTGGATAAATACCTAGTAGTGCAATTGCTGGGTTGTAGGGTAGTTCTGTTGAAACATTTTATTTTTAAGTAATCTCTACACCCAACGTGATGCTCTGAACTCACAACCCTGAGATCAAGAGTAACGTGCTCCAGCCCCTGAGCCCGCCAGACGCCCCTGGATTAGACTTTCTGAGCATGTGGTAGGGGTGATGAGCGTCTGCCCTGTCTGGGCAGAGAATATAGTCTGGGTCCTGAGAATATAATCAGGAGCAACCAGACAGGACCCTCTGCTTTTATTCTGGTGGAATGGATTGGCTGGGATGTTAGTCCCCTCACCAGCATTAAAATTCTGTGGTCTGGACAGTGGGCACCAGCCTCTGCTCTGGGGTTGTTGTGAGGATTAAACGAGAAAGCACTTTGAAGATTACAAGGTACTTTTCTCTTATTTATTATGAGTACTGTCCCCACCCTGCCTTTGACCTATAATTTAAGCAGATTAAAAATGTTTAAAGTGTGAGCCAAGGTCACTGCCAGCATTTTTACATTATCTAGTCCCCAGTGAGGTTTTCATATCATATTGTAAGTAAATTAGCGCGTAGGAAGGTTTTTACACCAATGGGAGTATGATCCCAGGTTTTAGGTAGATTTAGAGACTTAATTCCATTGATTATAAGTGAATCCCTTAAACAGGATTGGGATATAGATTTGTAATACAAACTTCAGCACCTGAGAATGTATTTGAGAAGAGCACATTTACTTACAAGTATTTTTGAAGTGTTTCTGTATTGGGTTTATTTCTGCCTTTCTACTGAGTTCTTCCATTTTTAAAAAAGATTTCAGTCTGGGGGCGCCTGAGTGGCTCAGTCGGTTGAGCATTGAACTCTCGATTTCTGCTCAGGTCATGATCTCATGGTTCGTGAGTTTGAGCCTCTCATTGGGCTCTGCACTGATGGTGTGGAGCCTGCTTGTGTTTCTCTCTCCCTCTCCCTCTCTTTGCTTCTTCAGCCCGCTGTCTCTCTCGAAATAAATAAACTTAAAAGAAGATTTCAGACTGGCTCTTAAATTCTTACATACAGTTTCACATTGGTGAAGACTGCATGTTAAGAAAAACCAAACTTCTTTCCTGATTTGGGCTTTTTTTTTTTTTAGCATAAATTCAGGATGCAGTTGTTTTCCACGTGCTTCCATTTTGTGATTGGGCTGAGTATTTTTATTTTTTACAATTTTTAATTTTATTTTTTAAGTAAGCTCAACGTGGGGTTTGAACTCTGGACCCCAAGATCAAGAGTTGCATGTTCTGCTGTCTGAGCCGGCCAGGCATCTGAGGATGAGTATTTTTAGATACAACTCCCTTGCTCTTAAGTTTGTCCCCAGCACCCTCAAAACAAAGAGTATATGATGCAATTAGGATGCAATCCATTGCCTGTGAATTTCATGGGAAATTATTTCCATTGCAACTCAGAAGCTTAAGGACAAAGTCAAGCTTCCTTTTATTATTTATTTATTTAAAATATTTTTATTTATTTTTGAGAGAGAGAGATTGAGAATGATCAGGGGAGGGTCAGGGAGAGAGGGAGACAGAATCAGAAGCAGATTCCAGGCTCTGAGCTGTTAGCACAGAGCCTGACACAGGGCTCGAACTCGTGAACTGCAAGTTCATGACCTGAGCCGAAGTTGGACCCTTAACCAACTGAGCCACCCAGGCACCCCTCAAACTTCCTTTTAGATTTGCCGAATTTATCAAATATGACCTGATGAAGTGAGATTCTTACCTTGAGGTTAGAGATTTTGAGTGTGAAACAGTGTGATGTGATGTGATGTGAAATTTCTAAGGCAGCTTTTATCTTTGAATACGATGTTACTTCTAATTCAGCCTTTGAGCTGTTTTAAGTTTTTCTTTGAAACTTTAAATGGAATTGACATTGTTTACACTGTGTCCTGGTGTTTTTCACTTTTAGTGAAAGGAAAGACCCAGGTCTTTCCCCATTGTCTGCTGTGTAATGTTTTATTCTGCTGTTTTGTGAGTTCTTGAGGTAAAAAGAGATGGATTCTCTCTTATCCACGGAATTTTAGTTATAGGCATTTTCATTCTCTTGGATTTGAGGTTGATTTTCTTCCCATAATGTTTAATTATGATTGTCCTCATGGGGGCCACCCCTCACAGGGTGTGTAGGAACATTGCTATCTGATCAGTATGAAAGAGGTCACTTTTCTGCAGCCTTGAAAGAGGATCTCCAGAATAACGAAGTCACATAGTTACTTCTTTGGTGATTTTTCGGGTATACTTTCTGTGTGAGTAGAAGTGCGTTTTTCAGAAACTTAGAATGTCTTCTCCCTTCCATGGTTTGAGAAACGAAGAAAGGTGCAAGCTAGTGTTTTCTCATAATGTAAGGCTCAGACAACTGACATTTCTCTTGTGAGTCTTGGGCGACATCATTGTTCCTGTTGAGGAGATAGCATATTGCATCCTTCCGACCTCTGGGCAGGGCGTGTCATCTCCATATCTCCATGTCTCCAGTGTTCTTATCTAGGGAAGGAAGGAAATACCTGTCATTCCCAGGTGGGTTTAAGAAGTTGTAAGGCAAGGTGTGTGATAGTCCTTTGAGCCACATGAGGTGCTCACACACATGATTGCGATTGAGGGGAGTGTGGTACCTGGGGTTTGCTTCTAGGGAGGGAAGAGCCTGCTGTGCTCGCAGTGGGGAGCCCCGTTGACAGCACATGGATTCTGAGGCCATAGCTTCCATTGTTCTTGGGGGGGGGGTGCTCTGCCTGCACAGCTGTTTTTGTCTGTTCTGGCTTAGCAGCAGCGCAGTGTTGGGGTGCAGTCGCGTGTGCCAGTTTCAGAAGCAGGCAGCAAGCATCACGTGAAGCTGGGTGATCTAGAGCG
This sequence comes from Cryptoprocta ferox, assembly GCA_028646485.1. NCBI lineage: Eukaryota > Metazoa > Chordata > Mammalia > Carnivora > Eupleridae > Cryptoprocta > Cryptoprocta ferox. The sequence goes on along the minus strand of CM053563.1, from coordinate 8,339,091 downwards.
AGTCACTTCCCCTCTCTGAGCCTGTTTTCTCACCTTTGAAATGGGGGTTTAATAGTACCTGCCTCGTTGGATTATTGTGAAAATTGAAACCACATATGTATAGGTTATTTGGTGCTGTGCCTGGCTTGAGAGTATTTGATGGCATTTTTTTAAATAGTTTTTTTTTAAGTTTATTTATTTATTTTGAGACAGAAAGAGCGGGAGTGGGGGAGGGGCAGAGAGCGAGGGAGAGAGAGCATTTCCAAGCAGGTTGGAGCCCATCTGAGGGCTCCATCTCACAAACTGTAAGACCATGACCTGAGCCAAAAACCAAGAGTCGGACTCCTAACTGACTGAGCGCCCCAGGCGTCCCAGTATTTGCTTAATTACTTGTACAAAAGGGAGATGACAAGACGCCTGGGTGGCTCAGTCAAGTAAGCGTCCGACTTCGGCTCAGGTCAGGATCTCGCAGTTCGTGAGTTCGAGCCCTGGGTCGGGTTCTGTGCTGACAGCTCAGAGCCTGGAGCCTGCTTCGGATTCTGGGTCTCCCTCTCTCTCTGCCCCTCCCTCACTTGTGCTCTCTCTCTTAAATATAAACAAACATTTTAAAAAATTTTAAAAGAGAGAGAGAGAGGACTAAATGAGAAAACTGGTAGCGTGTGCATGCGTGCATGCATGTGTGTGTTTAAGGCCAGTTCTAGGGTGTCTTCTGTTTCTTCCCCTTGCCCCACTTAGGGCATGAGAAGGTTTCACAGTGGCCTTCTCACTCCTGCTCATATCGCTCCTGCTCTGATGGGCCTGTTCCTCCTCACCTGCCCCAAGAAGGCTCTCGGTAGATGTTGAATAAGGGATGAACCTGAAGCCCCTTACTGTGAAGCACTGGCTTAAGTATCAAGTAATAGGATTGTCTGTGGTAATCGATAGATTTCTTTTCATGTATTTCAATTGGTTGAGAGTTGATAATCTATGAAGTATTCAGTAAATCCCATTTTACCGGAACTTTTCATTTGCCAGTCTCTGAAAGGAGTTTATTGTGCCTAGTATAAGGAAAATGCTTCTATAGCATTGTAGGATATGGTTTCCTGTGGTAAGGTTGTTGGAAGGAATAACGAACTGGCTAAAAGGGTTGAAGTATTTATCTATTAGGCATGTTGGTAAATGAAGTATGAAAATGACAACAGCTGATGGTTTAGTTCTGGGAATCTATGAGAGTCAGGCTGCTTTGTGCTCCTGTTGGAGTGTACATCTTTTCTAAGGCTTCCATTTCATGAAATATTTTTTGTTCATGGAAAATTGGATCAGCAGATGATGTGATGAAGTACTGTACATATGGTTTTAATAGTTGTTAACCTCTGGAGTTAGCAGTTTTTACTTAACCTTTTAAAAAAGTTATACCCTCCAACACTTCTTACCCCTTATCTTCGTTTAATATAATATCTGAAAATGAATTTACGATAAGACTTAGAAATGTCTACACGATCTCTGAGCAGGTTGGAAACAGATACTTCTAGGTTTGAGTCAGCCGTAGATTGACTCAGTTGTTTATTGTTCTAAGAAAGGTAAATTAAACTGTGTTCTGGGCAGTTTTATGTAATGGGGTTTTCAGGGCACATCTTTAACCAAAAACTAGAAACCCTCACCAGAGGTTTAGTGATAGCCTTTATAGGTTCTGGGGTGACTTTGTCAAGGAAGATGTGAAAATCCCTGCCCCATGTGCCAACTGAACTCCTCTCTCTCCCCTACTTAGTGGCTGCATTTCAGGACTGATAGAGCTTTGGAAGTTTTTGTTCAGGGCTTTGGATGAGATTTGTTGTTGTTGATGATGATGATGTTTATTTTTTGAGAGAGAGGGAGAGACAGAGCATGAGAGGGGGAGGGGCAGAGAGACAGGGAGAGACAGAATCCCAAGCGGACTCCAGGCTCTGGGTTGTCAGCATAGAGTCCGACACGGGACTTGAACCCATGAGCGGCAAGATCATGACCTGAGCCAAAGTTGGACCCTTAACCAAGCTTGACTGACTGAGTCACCCAGGTGTCCTGAGATTTGTTTCCAAGTTGCTTTTTAGAACCAGACTGACTATCTGCTTAGCCTTCATCTCCCAACCTCGTGAATTCCAAAGCTTTGTAACAGTCATCAGTCAGACACCACATAGCTAAGCAGTACTTCCTGTGTGTGAGGGTCTGGGGAAACAGAAGGAAACACTTGGAAGGATCCTCTGTGTTCCATAGAAACTTGGTTAGTCAAAGAGAGATGCAATGTTGACTTCCTTTAAAAAAAAACATACAACTGGGGCGCCTGCGTGGCTCAGTTGATTAAGCGTCCGACTTCGGCTCAAGTCATGATCTCACAGTCCGTGGGTTTGAGCCCCGTGTCGGGCTCTGTGCTGACAGCTCAGAGCCTGGAGCCTGCTTCAGATTCTGTGTCTCCCTCTCTCTGCCCTTCCCCCCGCTCACTCTCTGTCTCTGTCTCTCTCAAAATAAAAGACATAAAAAAATAAAAAACATACAACTAAAGTATACTATAAATGTTTGGCTAAATATACAGCTAAGCTAGCATCTTAATCTTTAGAACTCAAAAAGTACATTGTAATATACCTAGGGAGACATTTTCTAAGATTTCGTTCTATGGGATTTTTAAAAATTGGTAGTCATCTTTTGCCATTTTGTATTTCATTTTCCATCTTTGTTGATGCTGCTATTTTTATTTCATCCTCCTCTGCTGTTGTTATCAGTTACTGCCCAGTCAGGAAAGTGGAAACTCTTCTCAAGATCTGTCAGGCAGAGACGGATCTAAATGCAAGGGATTTGTTCCAGAGGTGTTGGAAGGGCTGGAGGAGCAAATGAGGAAAAGATGGTATGTGTAGAGAAGCAAAAGGGAGAAAGGGGGTCGTTACCCAAAGATTAGGAAACTAGCTGCCTTTGGGCTGGAACCTCGGACTCTAGAGCTGCTGACTTGCTGCTCCTGTTGGAGCTCTTTTGCGGCAGTTCAGCGGGAACCCAAGAGCCACTGCTCCACTGATGATGCTGTGGAGCCTGTGCTGTGTGCAGTTGTCTGCAGTCCTCCACGGTTGCTTGCTGCTGCAGACAGACCAGAAGCAGGAAGAGTGTTGTATCCCTTTTGCTGACATCCAGTTTCCAGCCTTTGGCAGAACCTAACTGGAAGCCAGCTGGCAAAGGGCTCTGGGAAATGTAGTTTGTGGGCTTTCAGTTCTGGTGATGCAGAGAAGAGCATAGGAAGTGCAAGTGTGGCCAAATGAATGCTGTAACTGCTCGGGGATGATGAATATGTTATAGTGGAGATGGGAAGAGAAGGCAGTACTTTAAACCGATAGCATTTAGAAAGGGGAGAAGTGTAATGGAATTCCAGATAAGCCTGTGTGGAGGTTTGGAAGTAGGAATGTACAGGCATGTTCAGGGAACAGTTTATCTGGAGCGTGGAGTTCTTGTTGAAGGATAGTTGGAAATAAGGTTGGAAAGGTAGATTGGAGTCAGATTGGGGTGGAAATGCTTAGTCCAGGCTTTGTGATGCAAAGGGCACGACCAAGGCCTTGGTAGTGGAGTTGGAGGGGAACAATCCATTTGAGATCAGCTTTTAACTGGCATAGCTGTCAGTGGGTTGGGGCAAGCCATTGGAGTAAATAATGAATTCTGGTTTCCTGTGTAATTTGAATGTCTTGATTACTTTATATCTTTGAAGGTTCTTGCTCTTTTTATGCTTTTACCTCTTTCTGGGATGATGCCTTGGTAAGACTCATTGTTATTATTAGGATCTCTCTTTAAGTGGCACTAAATTTACTTTAATCTTACACTGTATATTTGAAATCTGTGTAACTTCTGCAGGCACCTTTGATAAATTGAGGTAACAGGAGACCTTTTTGGCTTATTTCTGGTTTATTGTTTTAGTTTGGTTTGTGGATTTTTTTTCTTTTTTCTTTAGAAATTGATTCACTTATCCTGTTTATTTAGCAGATAATTATCGAGCCAGGCACTACGTGCAGTGGTGAGGTTGGATGGAAAGCAGAATAAATAAGATAATAGAGGGGCACCTCGGTGGCTCAGTTGGTTATGCGTCCAGTTTCAGCTCAGGTCATGATTTCATGGTTGGTGAGTTTGAGCCCTACCTCGGGTTCTGCATTGTCAGTGCAGAGCCTGCTTCAGATCCTCTGTCTTCCTCTCTCTCTGCCCCTCAACTCGTGTATTCTCTCTCTCTCAAAAATAAACAAACATTAAAAAAAAAGATAGGACATTAGATCCCCATCACCTCGGAGTTAACAATTTAACAAGAAGCATGTGAAAAGAAAACTATTACTCGACCCTGGAGTCTTTGCAGTTAGGTTTACTCTGCCTGGAACGGTCATTTTCAGATCCCACACTATTAACTCCCTCACTTTTTTGTTTTCTGATTGTCTGTTTCCCCTTGCTAGAGTGTGAGCAAGGATCTTTGTCTCTTTTGTTCATTGCTGTATCCCCAGTGTGTAGGGCAGTGCCTGGCACAATTGTAGGTGTAATTTATAAAACTTCAGTAATTTTTTTTTGAATGGTTGAATGAAAATAAATAAATGGGATATCCAGGAAACTGAAGGAAGGCCACAGTAGCTAGAGTCTAGTGGGGAAAAAGGTACAGTGGTGGAGATGAGATCACATTTGGGGATGTATAAGAATTTGGGGTTTTAGTAGAAAGGCAGAGAGAGACTCTAAGGGTTGTAAGCAAGGAATAGACAAGATCAGATCTGTACTTTTAAAAAGATAATTTGCTTTTCTACAGAGTATGGTTTGCAGAAAGAAAGAGTAGATGTGGGAAGGAACACTTGAGGCTGTGGGAATCCAGGTGGTCTAGCTTCCCTGGCAGCAGGTGTATTCTCTCAGCTGTTGAGTGTGAGTGTACGTTCTGGTGGTAGAGATGGATAGTTCTCAGTCTGAGTGTACTTGTGTGCACTTAGATTATCGTTAGCCCCAAGAGACCCACCTGTCTCCTTGAAGAACATCATTGTCCAGTGATCCTGCTGACGGATGAAAGCTCTCCAGATAACTTGGCTGTGAGATGCCATTTAACTAGTTTGTATTTGTGTGTGCTTCCCCCGCCCCC
>CM053563.1:8314620-8333926 GCA_028646485.1 Cryptoprocta ferox | reverse complement strand
AGAGGCAGCCCTTAATAAAGGTCACTTTGGAAGAATATTAGTTGGTTACTTACCATTCTTGGCATTCTTGTAGAATGATACAGGTTTATGGCCTTTTTATTAAGTTCTTAAAATCGAATGGTCTTTAATTAGAAGCAAGCACATATAAAACTTAGCGACTCCAGACAACACTGGGCTTACTGTACTGGATTATAGAGTGAGATTTGCGCTCGTAGGAATATGGGTTTTGGAGGGGGGATGGGGAAGGGGGCGTGAGAAGGCGATATTGAACACAGTCCAGCTCTGTCCATGCCATCTGCTCATTGCAACCTTGACAGTGTGGAATGTGGACATACAGCTTTCAAGCTCGGTTGCCTTCTGATTGCTCCTGACGAGGCGTTTAGCTCTTGTGATGTAACTGGTTGAATTGGGCTTTCTGTTACATGGGCAATATGGAAAACGGAGTCAGCAGCCCAATTTTTGAACTCCTGTAATTATAAGACTTGACAAGCCATGACACATAGATTGTAATCGCTGTCTTTGAAATGGCCCACTCCAATATATTAAACAAGACAGTGGAGGAATATATAAATTCAAGGACTGACAAGTTAACATGAAACAACCCCCATCCTTTCCAAAAGATAAAAGAAGAAGGAGAAGAAGAAACAGTGAGAGAACCCCTACCTTACTGTGTATGCTTCTTCACTGGGCAAAAGGGCTCAGGCAGGTGTGTATCATCTCTTCATCCAAGTGTACCCTCAGAGGTCCTTGCTGGGGAAGACTGGAAGAGGGGTTGGTGTTTTGGATAGGGCACTTTGGTGCAGATAAGTTATATTAGTTTACATGCTGACACCTGCACTCTTGAGGGGGTTTGATTGCCAGAGGGACCGTCCTTTTAGGGACAGCAAGATTAAGCCCCTTTATGGGTTCTCTTACACAGTGGGTTCTCTGAGCAGAAAGTCAAAATAACGGATGCAGGAGCAGGGGCGTGGTCCAAGGAGTCGGGGAGATGTGCGCAGAAGTGAAGGAGCTGAGTTGAGTCATGTTTGTTCATCACCAAATCTCCTCTTCCTCCTGCAGAACGTAGTAGTCACATTAGCCATGTGCTAACAAATTTCATTTAAGATTTTAACATAGTTGATGCTGTGGGTAGTTAAAATCAGTCTGGTGATAAGGATTTATGAGGGTGGTGTACTTGTCCATTCTAATGTGAGTTAGAAATCAGCAGTAGCTATTTGTTGTACCTTGATTTTAAGATTTTTCAAAGAGCGTACCTGCAGTATGTTCTCAGAACCATGTGTAACCTGGGGACTGGAAATTGAGGTAGGTCACTGAGGGAGACCCTCAGTGGGTTTGTGTTGGGAAGAAATAGGACAGGCATTCTGTGCATATGTAACTGAGAAGGGTATGCTGTTACCTCATGTGAGTGTATTTTTGAGAATTTTGACTCAGAGACATGGTTTCCTGAACAGCAGCCAAACACATGAGGTCAAGATGATTTCCTCTAGTAGGACAGCTGTCATGGAAGAGTAGGCTGGACGTGTTTTCCTTCTTAAGTCTGAGGCCTGAAGTAGTGATAAGAGATGACTCATTGATCTTCATGAAAATTACTGGCTGAGGACTTTCAAGGAATGGTGGTTGATAAGGAGGAACTAGTTACTATTCTGGTCTATTATCTAAGGGAAAATCATGAAGCTAGCATTTTCTAGAAAATGCCATTTATTAAACTCCTTATATGATCACGAGTGTTTTCTTAGTTATTTTGGACTCCCCAACAGGACGTGTTACTTTTACAGTTTGAAGTTTATCTTAAAAAAAAAAGGGGGGGGGAGATTTATGTTGAACTAATGGGTGGTAGATAGGTACTGTACAGAACATGTTGCAGAAGCTCGTGGAAATATACACACGGTGAAGGGCGGAGATTGTAGCTGTGATACATGGTAACTGGCTGGATGTTACTCCTTTTTGTCTTGTCCCCTTCCCATTTTGATTTTATCATCTTGATTCATCTTGTTATCTTACTGCAGAGAGAGGTGTGTGGAAACCACTCTGGGGTGGGGGCTGGAGGTGGCGGAGAGGCCCCGAGTAGAGCACAGGTCTGACAGCGGCTTCTGTGACTGACTTCCTTTCTCCTCCTCAGTGTCCACATCTGTTACCTGGAGGAGTTGGCCAGCTTTCCCCAGCTTGGCCTTCCAGGGGCTTTCAATTGGAGAAACAGATCAGTTCATCTAGAAGTCCCTTTTAAATTTGTTAATCCCAAGAAGAATCCTAGGAATTTTTTTGCAAAGTGGCCAGTTTTCTTCAGATTTTGCTGCTTATTTATCTGCCCTCTCCCTTTGGCAGACTCCCTTGACAGTGAGACTCAGGGTCATTGGTTTAAGTATGGGAAGGAAATTACGGCCTTGAGCACAGTCAGAAAGAATCTGGCTCGCAGGCGCTTCCTGTGAGCCACCACTAAATCACAGAGACTGGGCCTGACAAGGCTTCTCAGAAGGGCATCTTACACCACCACTGTGTCAGCGTTTCCACCGTAAGCAGTTGTTTCTCACAGTGCTTATTATGATCAGATTCAAAGTGGCCTTTACACGGGAGCATTTAGCAAACAGACCTGGCGGAGGATGAGAGTGTACGCATTGCTCTCAGAATTCCCCTTTTCAACCCAGGCCTGACCGTGCCATTCTCGTCCAGAGTCCTGGGGCTTCCTCAGGATGAAGTCCAGACACTCTTTAGTGTAACTGTGTCCTCAACAGATTTGCCCCTGACCTCTCCTGCCATCCATATCTCATGCCCTCTACTCAGTTCTCTGGCCGGGACAGCATGATACAGTAGGAAGACAGGACCTGCAGGGTGAAGAAGTGGGGGACAGTGTCAGAGGAGACCTGGATTCTGGACCGGGTTCCAGCTCTCACTAACTAAGTTGTTTCTTTTTTCTTGATCTCAGTAGTCACGAATCTGGATGAGTTTCCTGAATGAGAGAGGAAGAGAAGAAAGGGTTGGGGGGATGTCAGAAAGCTCTTTTTGACTCTCTTGTCTCTCGGCAAAATGTTGGGAATCAGACCACCAAATGTCTGATGATTAAATGGCTTTTCAAACCATGAAGTTTTTTGAGCTTTAAAAAAAAAAAAACCCATAGAGAGGGGCATCTGGGTGGCCCATTTGGTTAAGCATCCGACTTTGGCTCAGGTCATGATCTCATGGTTTGTGAGTTTGAGCTCTGCATCGGGGCTTCATGCTAACAGTCTGGAGCCTGCTTGGGATTCTTCCCCCCTCACCACCACCCCCCAACCATCCACCACTTGTGCTTTCTCTCTCTGTCAAATAAATTAAAATTTTTAAAATTATTCTTTAAAAAAACCCATAGAACTTTTTTTTAAATTTTTTTTTTTATTATTAGTGAGACAGAAACAGAGCATGAGTAGGGGAGGGGCAGAGAGAGAGGGAGACACAGAATCTGAAGCAGGCTTCAGGTTCTGAGCTGTCAGCACAGAGCCCGATGCAGGGCTCGAACCCACGAACCGTGAGATCATGACCTGAGCTGAAGTCGGACACTCAACTGACTGAGCCACCCAGGCGCCCCTAAAACCCATAGAACTTTTAAAAAATTTGTTTTATGGGGGCACCTGGGTGGCTCAGTCAATTAAGCATCTTACTTTGGCTCAGGTTATGATCTCATGGTCTGTGAGTTTGAGCCCCGCTCTGGGCTCTGTGCTCTGTGCTGACAGCTCAGAGCCTGGGGCCTGCTTCAGATTCTGTGTCTCCCTCTCTCTCTGTTCCTCCTTCACTCGCACTTCTCTCTCTCTCTCTCTCTCTCTTTCAAAAGTAAATAAACATTAAAAAAATTTTAAAAAATTTGTTTTATGTGGGATCCCAACATATAAAACAGATCAAATTGAGTTATTCTGTTTTAAGGCTGGAAGGTCTGATGTGCCACCTATTTAGCCTCCTCCACAGCCCTGAAGAACTGCTGGTTACATCCAGGGCTCTCTAGGGCACTGCTTCTCAACACTTCTCGCTTCCTCCTGTGAGGATTAGCGTCACCTGTTTGACATGATCCCAGGCAGAGGCCTAGTGTAGAAGGCGGAGAGTGTATTGCAGTGGCTGCTCGTTTTGGTTGAGAGAGGGCCGGCTCTCTTTGCTATAGCTGCTTCATTTCTCTGATTGCGTGCTTTTACAGAACTGCAGAGAAAAGTGTGTAAAGTGTGCACAGCGTGAACAATTATGAAATGCCTTCCCAGGTAAGCAAACCTAAGTCAAGGAGTAAAACAGAAGCTTCACGTGTACACTATTCCGCCATATCACCTTTCCTAGCCTCAAAGTAGGGACCTAAAATATGCTTTTCAAATACTGAGGTGATAAATATTTGAATAGGAAACCACGTCTTCCTTAATAACTTTTTGTTAACAGTGCCTTCATGTAGCATCTTTTCATTCAGAAAGTCCAGCTTGCTTTACACATACTAACTCAAATATTCATCTCTTCTAGAAGATAGGGACACACACCTCAATGAGCAGATCTTCAGATCTGATTAATTGAGCTTAGGACACAATTTTGTGCTGACTCCAGGCCCTTTTGCATGTTCTCTCTTGTATGTGTTAATTTTTTTCATCTCTCTCAGACATCTATTTTTAGCTCCATTGGAAATAAGGCAAATGCATAAGTAAATGTGGAGACCAGAAAGTAGAAAAGATGGATCTGAGTATGGATTTTGCTAGTGTGATTCTAAGTTAGTTCTTTAATCCGTGTATCTGAATGTTCCAAAGGAACAATTTAGATTTAGAAGTTGGTTCTGTTTCTTCTGTTTCTTTGTGACCATTGTCCTTATCTTCAACATAGGTGCTTTAGGTAAAATAAAACCATTCTTTCTTTAAAAGTTTATGCATGTGGCATGACTTTTATTACTTATAGTAGCCGGTTTTACGACTGCCAATTTATAGAATAATGCAAATAAGTAGTGAGGAATAATTAGAAATAATGGGCTGAAATCCTCATGTCATCTTAGAATGCCATCAGGGGAATAGAATAGTAAGGCTTACTGTGGGACTTGAAAATAAGCTGACCTATTTTCCTCGATTTGACAGAAATGCCTGTTTCTTTAGCACTGTCCTCTGTTTGCAAGGCGCATTTGGCTGGATGGTGCCTCCACTCTTGCACATTCAGAGAAATGTTGTGGAGAATATCATTTACAAAATTTTTCTACTTAAAACAAAAACACCGAAATAGATTAGATCATAAGTGCTCAGAAGCCACTGCTGAAATAATTTTACAGGTTTTCTTTAACGTTTCAAAAACAGTGTAAAATTGATCTGAATACTCAGGAAATTCAAAGGTAAGACTTGGCTGTGTTTTTGTTTCTCGGTTTGCTAAGAATCTCAGCTCACCACATTTAATGGTAAGTAGGCTGTGATTCTAAGACTTATTGGACTGCACTGGCCTTGGTTTTGAGTTTCCTTTGGCTTGGAATATTTTGACAGCTTATCAAGAAATCCTGTTTTGTTGTTGCTGTTGTTGCTGTTGCTGTTGTTGATTTTAGTCTAGGAAACCCAGAGAAATCCTGCTGCATCAGTGACAAAGACTTCTCAGCCTTTGGTTTTTGTTTTTGTTTTTGTTTATAGTTATTTTTGATCAGATAGCTTGATTAGAACTCAAGCGCTACCTGGTAGAAACCTGCTGAGGATAAAGTTTAAGGAAGTGCTTTTGCTGAAAGCAGCCCTCTTTATTCATCAGGGGAATTTGATTTCATCCTGTGAATAACTTGACTTAGAAATTTTATTTCCTTGGGACCTGCTCATAGAGTTCTGCACACCTCAAAGCATGAGAACTGTCAGGATGAAAAATGGGCTCGTTGCTTTATTCAGCGTGGGCTGGTTAGGACGGTAAGATAGTGGCATAGTTCTGTTTTTTTACCCTGAAATTCAGATTTGATTTGATGTGATTTTTTTTTTTTTTTTTAAGTAATATCTATACCCAACGCAGGGCTCAATCTCACAGCCCTGAGATCAAGAGTCCCGTGCTCTGCCGACTGAGTCAGTCAGGTGCCCCTTCCCTGGAATTCAGAAGTACCTTTCCCTACCAGGGCTTGGGGGGAAGATGAATCGAGAGGAGCAGGAAGAGACATTTGCCAAAATTACAAATGGAATGGAAGAGAATCTTTCATAGCTGCTCTTATAAACATTAACTTTAGGCCAGATTGTTTTAAAAACAGACATCTAAGATACCAGTCTTTTAAAATTGCTTTTGGTTTTTCTCGCTGGGCTCTCTGGAGAGTGCTGTCCATTGAGTCTACACAGGGTATAGTGAGAGCTGAATGCCCCTGCGCACCCAGCGTCCAAGAATAGCCCGTCTGTTGCATGAGATTACACGTTTCAAGACCAGATGGTTAAGCACTTAAATCAGTCTTTCCAAAGATCCAGATGACCCATTTCAGAGATTTCCTGTACCCAGAGCCCTGGGGACATGGCGAGATTCCGTGGTTATGAGGAAATCCTCCCTCCTACCTTAAACAGAAGTAGGTGTGTGTAGCCTGTACTAGTGGGAGCAACCTCCAATACTATTCTGGGCAAAGATTTGCTCTTTGCTTCCTTTGTTAATTTATAGTTGTTTTATTTATTTGTTTGTTTGCTTGTTTATTTTTGAGAGAGAGAGACAGACAGACAGACAGACTGCATGAGCAGGGGAGGGTCAGAGAGAGAGGGAGACACAGAATCCGAAGACAGGCTCTGTCCCCGAAGAGCTGTCAGCACAGAGCCCGATGCGGGGCTTGAACCCACGAACCGCAAGATCATGACCTGAGCCGAAGTCGGACACTTAACCGACTGAGCCACCCGGGTGCCCCAAAATCTATAGTTTTTGGCCCCTTCCCCATTTTATTATTCTAATTTGCATTTTATTATTTTATTTTATTATTATTATTTTTTAATGTTTATTTTATTTTTGAGAGGGAGACAGAACGTGAGTTGGGGAGGGGCAGAGAGAAGAGACACAGGATCTGAAGCAGGCTTCAGGCTCTGAGCTGTCAGCACAGAGCCCGACGCAGGGCTTGAAGTCACGAACTGTGAGACCAGGACCTGAGCCGAAGCCAGCATCTAATCAACTGAGCCACCCAGGTGCCCCGCATTTCATTATTTTAATTTGCCATATTCAAATGGAGTTTTCTTTTATGTTAAGAGATCAACTCCTTAGACTGATCATCTCCTTAGATGGTGTTTAGTTTGTTGGATGAGAAGTTAAAGTAGTGGTGTTACCAACAGTAAATAATGGTGGGATCAAAGATGATCATATTAGATTCTCACAAGTAAAAACACAGTCTGTTCATAGTCTGAGCCCTGGCTGGCCTTCTCGATTTCTACCTCCCATGCACGAACATTGTTCCAGTCAGTCTGTCCCAAAACATGTCTGGTGCTTTTCCATTTTGCTCACCATTATTCTTGCCCTTTCACGTCTTTACAACGCCTGGGTCATCTCTCCAAGCCCTGCCGGTCTTCTGTGTACCAATTCAAATTTCACTTCTGCTCTGACCGCCCCAGATCTGAATGATCTCTTCTTCCTCTGGATCCCAGGAAATGGTCTATGCTCTTACTGTCTTGTGGCTTAGTTTTTGTTTTTGTTTTTCTAAGTAAAAATATTGTATGTGAAGTAAATTATAAGATTCTCATCAGCAAGGACGGTGCCCCATTTCTTCTCTTCTCTGTTTCTTCACATTGTCTTAGCTTTCTTTTTTTATTATTTTTTTAATGTTTTATTTATTTTTGAGGCAGAGAGAGAGAGAGAGAGAGAGAGCGTGAGCAGTGGAGGGTCAGATAGAGAGGGAGACACAGAATCCCAAGACAGGCTCCAGGCTCTGAGCTAGCTGTCAGCACAGAGCCCGACGCGGGGCTCGAACCCACGAACCGTGAGATCATGACCTGACCTGAAGCCAGACGCTCAACCGACTGAACCACCCAGGCGCCCATCTCTTAGCTTTATAAACAAGCTAAGATTAGAGATTTTAAAGATTAGAGACTAGAGTAGTAGAAAAATGGTTAACCCATCTGAAATATTACGAAGGAAGGACAAAACTTAGCTGCTCTGTCACTGGGGCCATCAAGTGGCTATCTCTCTCTCTCTCTCTCTCTCTTTTTAACCTTTCTCTGATACTGATATCAGAGGCTGTGTTGTGCTTGTTGAGTTTGGTGTAGTCATTTCATAAGACCCTCTTCATGTGGTAAAGAAATGAGCATAATTAAGGATACTGCTTCACATTCAACGAAAATCACAGAGGAAACAAAGGCTCCGTCTGTCAGTCACGTTCATAGAGGTTTCAAACCCGTGTATGGCCGGGTAACCCGGACACACCACTTGTGCACATCTCTAACCTGTTAGGTTCTGTAAGTTTATCCGGATTTTGCAGATAAGTGAATTAGTTGAATAAGGACCTTGGACTTCACTTCCAACTTTTCTTCTCTGATTTGTCTCAAGTTTTTAAAGGAAAAGTGGAAACCTTCAGAAAATTCACTCTAACATTTATGAATATAAAAAATGGAAACATTTGGGTTTTTAAGACTATCTTGTTTTTAAATAATTTTATTTCATCATGGTACGTATGTACTGTTTTTTTTAAATAAACTTTATTTTTAAATGTTTATTTTTGAGAGACAGAGACAGAGCGTGAGTGGGGGAGGGGCAAAGAGAGAGAGGGAGACACAGTCCGAAGCAGCTCCAGGCTCTGAGCCGTCAGCACAGCGCCTGACATGGGGCTCAGACTCACCGACCGCAAGATCGTGACCCGAGCTGAAGTTGGACACTTAACCAACTGAGCCACCCAGGCGCCCCTGTATGCACTTTCTAATCCCTATCCCCTATTTCCCTTACTCCCCTCCCCCCACTTCCTTTCTGGTAATCATCAGTTTGTTCTCTAGTTAAGAGTCTTTCTTGGTTTCTCTCTCTCTCTCTCTCTTTTTTCCTTTGCTCTTTTGTTTCTTAAATTCCACATATGGGTGAGATCACGTGATGTTTGTCTTTCTCCGACTGACGTATTTCTCTTAGCATTATACTCTGTGGCTCTATCCATGTTGTTGCAAATGGCAAAATTTCATTCTTTTTTTATGGCTGAATAATATTCCATCATATACTTATACCACATCTTCTTTATCCATTCATCTGTTGATGGACACTTGGGCTGTTTCCATAATTTGGCTATTGTTAATAATGCTGTGATAAACATAGGGGTGCGTGTATCCCTTGAATTAGTGTTTTTGTGCTTTTCAGTAAATATCCAGTAGTGTGATTCCTAGATTATAGGGTAGTTCATTTTTAATTTTTTGAGGAACCTCCATACTGGTTTCCACAATGACTGTACCAGTTTGCATTCCCACCAACTGTACAAGAGCATTCCTTTTTCTCCACATCCTTGCTAACACTTGTTTCTTGTATTGTCGATTTTAGCCATTCTGACAGGTGTGAGGGGATACTCTCACTGAAAGACCATCTTGTTTCAAGTTCGGTGGGTCAGTAGATCATAGAGTTGTGTTTTCTTCTTACTGGAGCTTTTATATTCCATCCTTTCTGGTTCATTTGGAAAATCTGTTCCTCTAGAAAATTCTCCTTTTGGAATCTCTTACAGGAAAAAATGTTTCCCACTTAGATCCCCCTCTTTTGCATTTCTCTCTCCTGTAGATAAGAGTCTTACAGGGTTACCTTGTATCTACTCATTGCAAACACTTTAACTGGCTGCTGATGGCATTTAAAGCTTTGAGAACTCATTCAGAAATTTAAGGTGTTGGGAAGTATGAGGTAATAAGGAGGTTTAGAAAGTGCTCTTTGCTTTGTTAGTTACAATGCGTATTTCCATTCCGTTCCTCAATTGGGATTAAGAAAAATTACGGTACCTAGTATTTTACTTCCTTTTTGCTAGCAACTCCCTATGAAATTATTTCCTTACTTTTTCATTATGTAATATTATATAATTACCATATACTAGTATAGTTAGTTTGGTGGTATTCTGTACGTGGTTGTTTGAAACCAAATGCATCTTCAGAATTTGTTGACTATTTTCAGAGATAGAGACAGTAGTTTTGGTTATGGATAATAGTGGTGGATCTGTGTCTTAGGGGACATTCCAGATCACAGAGCCCAGAAACATTTCCTCTTGGAGGTGGTGTGGGGGGAAGGGAGGGTGAGACCCACACCGATGGAGCTGTTGACAGTATGAACTTTAGCAGTCATGGTAATGCCGGATCACAGTGGCATTTCTGTGTCCTTTGAAATGTGTACTATCTTGAGAATGTTGCCACTTCTTGCCCTGGGTTTTGTAGAGGTGTTAAATTAAGAAAACACCTTCCTACCTTCTAGTTGAGGCACTCTTTGGGGAGCTGGTATAGTGGTTACACAAGTCAAATAAACAACCCTGGTTCTGCAAAAGCTCTCAGTTGTTTGCATTATGTTGTAGTACTGCATACATTTGTAACAAAAACTGAAGATATTCCTGAAGTATTTTCCTTTTTGAGGGAGTTGACTTGTGGTGTAAAACTACTAAACATTAGGGTTTAATTTTTCTAATACAACGAGCTCTCTAAAGCTCGAAGATAAAAGCAGTACACTTTAAAGAATACTCTTCCCCCCTCTGCTGTAACTCTTCAGTTTTAAAAGGACTAATATTGGCAAACTACCAGAATGGACATTCAGATTTTGCTGTTTGAGGAGTTTGGTTGCCGACTGAGAACACTGGTTCCTATCAGATGTAAACTAAAGATATTGCAAAGTCTTGGACATGCCCCATCTTCTACTTTCTCTTTCTTTGTGGCCTTAATAAGATCATTAAATTTGGTGACTCAGCTATTTTTTTTTAATGCACCTCTTAGAAAGGTTGAACGTGTTTGTGACCAAGCACTTAGAGTTATTTCCTTTAAATCAAGTGTTTGCAGCGTTTTTAGATTTATAACAGTCTTTGTTTACTGTGTAATTCAGTCCAACTGAGGAACTAGTAAAACTGCATTATTCAGACATCAAAGACAGGCATGTAAGAAGAGTGTACTTATACTGGGGAACCTATTAGGTTTCTAACTGAGTGGAAAGTTACCAGGTGTCCCCAAATTAACCATTCCTTTGCCAGCTGATTCTCGTTTTTTTGTAGCTTTTTTTAGGTTAGCAGCATTCTGGGTTTAAAATATGAGTTGCTGCGTTCTTGAGAGTCGAGAGTGTTGCTTTCTTGTCTTTAGTGTCCTTCGGATAGCTGAGACGTTGACTTGCATGGGCTGCCCAGAATATCATGCATTGAAAAAACCGACTAAACAAGGTCTGGAGAATACATTTTAGCTTAGTTCAAAGTTGAGCTGCTGTCTTTATTTCTCGAGGTTTAAGAGCAGGTTGGTGTTTTGTTTTCTTGGGATTTCTGTGAAGAGAGAGATTATTCGACCCACTTTACAGAGAGTGAGTGGGGTGATTGGCCAGCCGCGTGCAGCAGTCACTTGTGAAGTGGGACCCCTGTCACCAAGTTGCATTTCAGGATTGGTCAGGTAGGTGGCCTTGAGTCCTGCCAGACTCTGGGATGGGGAATTGATGGAGAAGGGCTCTGTGATGGGAGCACCCCCGACTTAAACTCTCACCAGCATTCCCATCTGAGGCTCTGTTAAACCTGAGTCTCCCGAGGGATGGAAACAAAATTGTGTGTAATAGGCAAAAGCACTGTGATTTCATATGAGTCTTTGCTATTTGGGTATTTCAGAGGATGCGTGTAAACATCTTATAATTTTACCTAAGTAAACAATCACCTAGGGAAGTGGAGGAGATAGGGAGGTTTGGATTTTTTCTCTTTCGCATGGATGTCTACTTGTTTCTGCTGAAATCTGGGACTTGGCTTCTTTAGGACCATGCCATTAGGTTATCTGGAGGCGATTGCTTACACTGAGTTTTCTGTTTTGAAAATGGTCAAACCATTTTTACATACCACACGTGGGCACATTTTGTTTCCATAGAGGGTTTGGCTTTCTCGGTTATCAAAGGAAGATACGGATGTTTGGGAAAGGTCTGTGACCTTTTGAGGTTATCATCATAGGGGACAACTTTCCTCTCCCATTCATCACCCCCTCTTCTTAGAATAATGTATGGTGGTATAACTTTCCACGGCATTTCTTAGGAGACAGGCTCACAAAATTATATTAAGGTTGTAGAAATGCTGGGTTCCTACCAGCCATGACTGAGATTCAAAAGAAAATTGTTCTCTTTATTTTGAATTGAGTTATCTCAGGAGACCATTCATTTGGTTTGGCAGTTGCATGGTCATATTTGCACGTGTGCATAGACGGCAGTGCAGTGTGAACAGTAGTAGCCAGAAGGCCGTCTATGTAGAGACGGCCAAGGCCTGTGTATTCTATTTCTGTCAACCAGGAAGTTGCTAAAGACATTGGAAGGTATTATCATAACATTTCATTACTTCACCTCTTTAAACTTTAGGTCCTTTAAGGTGCCGCTTTTCAGCCACGTTCTGGGGTTCTCCATAGCCTTCGGGAAAGAATCCAGACCCTTTGAAAGAGGTTTAGTCTGATTGCTGCTTACTTGCCAATATGTCTCACCCATCTCCTCCCCACACACACTCGAGGGACCGTGCCTTTTCCTGCAGAGAGGAGTCTCCGTATTTCTTTCCCCTACTTGTTTCTCCTGAGGTGGAACTTCTTCCAGAAAGGCTTTCCTCAATCAAAAGACTGGGTTTGGGGACTCTTTCATATGCCCTCATAGTCATTCCCTTACCCATTCCTTCAGTAAATACTTGTGTCAAGCACAATGCTGTAGTGCGGTAGGCTGAGGACACAGAAGTAAACAAGAAGGGGTGGGCCTTGTCCTCACAGAGCTTATGATGTTCTTGTCAGGGAAACCACCCAATATTCACACCTTTTTAAAAACGCTTTTTGGGGCACCTGGGGGGCTCAGTCGGTTGCGCGTCTGACTTAGGCTCAGGTCATGATCTCACAGTTCGTGAGTTTGAGCCCCACGTCGGGCTCATTGCTGTCAAGCCTGTCAGCACAGAGCCTGCTTCGGATCCTCTGTCCCCCTCTCTACCCCTCCCCTGCTTGTGCTCTCCCAAAAATAAATATTAAAAAAAAAAAAAAAACACTTTCTATTTGGAAATAATCACAAACTTATAGAAAGTTGCAACAAAAATTAAAATAGCACAAAGAAATATCTTATCCAGACTTCTCTGTTGTTAACATTTTACCTCATTTGCATTCTTTCTCTCAATATATATATTTATATTTTCTGCACCGGTCACGTACATTATGGCCTCCCCCCCCCCCCGCCCCAATACTTCAGTGTGTATCTTATAAGAGTAGGGCTATTTGCTCACATGGTAGTTATCATATTCCTAAATTTACATCGATCGAATACTTCTACCTAATATTCGGTTCATAGGCCAGTGTTGTTAAATGACTTAATAATGTCCTGTATTTCCCATTCTGGTGCAGAATTCATTCTAGGTTCAAATAATTGCATTTAGTTATGATGTCTCTTTAGCTTCTCTTGATCTGGAATGTTTACGTAGCCATTCTTTGTTTTCTATGACATTGCTATTTTTTGAAAAGTGTAGATTGTGCTCTACCTCCCCTCCCTAACCCCCGTGATAGAATCTTGCTCATTTTTTGTTTATATGATATTTCCTTGTGATTAGGTTGAGGTAATACGTTCTAGGTCATCACACCACTTAGTAATGTATCCTCTTAGGGGTACCATATCTGGAGCCCCATGATGTCCTTCTGTCCCTCTTTTGTGGTGATAATTTTCATTTCATTAACACCCAGAGTGCTAACCCAGTTTCTTTACTGTATAATTAGTGATTTTCGTACCTCTTCCTTTTGCAGCTGATAAGTAGCATGTCAGGAGGCCCCTCAATTCTGTGCAGATATCCTGATTCTCATCAAAATCTTCTGCCTAGGTAGGGTATCACGTGATGATTCTTGTCTTATCCAATAGTATGAACTCAAGTTCCTGTTTTTGGCAGTGGGTTATAATTCATTACTGTATTTAATTATTTTGGTGCTCAGATTGTTTCAGATTTGACCAGTGGGTCCCTGGCTCCTGTGTTTTTGTGAGGTGCCCTGTTGTTGTTTCAAGCACGTCCTTTCCTGCACAGCAGGATGTTCCAGGCTCCTCTGGTACCAACTCTGCTCTAACCCTGGTATCAGCCATTTCTCCAAGAAACCCTCAAACTCTTGTTTTAACACTCAGCACAACTGCTTACTTCTTTGTCTTCCTCTGTTAGATGTATTGAGGGCACATAGATGTCTTACTCATATCTTCACTCAGCATAAGGCCTGGCACATTTAATGTTTAAGTATTTGTTGAATGAGAAAATGGATTTTTGCTATAGTTCAGCGACTGAAATCAGGTTCCAAAATTATGATGCTGATGGGTTTTCTTGTTTCCCCCTGTCTAGGAAGAAATGTTTACTATCTGGCGATGAGAAGTGGTGAAAACTGACCTCATACTGGTGTACAAACACTATGGGACCTGACACTAGCGCTGCGTGGGCAATCAGCCCCCACTGATAATGTGGGGAAGCCATCAGGTCCACTGGAAAACACTAATCTGATCTTGGAAGTGGCCGATTGTGGCAGGATGTGTCGACGATGATGATGGCAAGAAAGCAAGATGTCCGCATTCCCACCTACAACATCAGTGTGGTGGGATTGTCTGGGACGGAGAAGGAGAAGGGCCAGTGCGGCATTGGGAAGTCTTGTCTGTGCAACCGTTTCGTGCGCCCAAGCGCTGATGAGTTTCACTTGGACCATACCTCTGTCCTCAGCACCAGTGACTTTGGTGGGCGAGTGGTCAATAATGACCACTTTCTCTACTGGGGAGAAGTTAGCCGTTCCCTGGAGGATTGTGTGGAATGTAAGATGCACATTGTGGAGCAGACTGAGTTCATCGATGATCAGACTTTTCAACCTCATCGAAGCACTGCCCTGCAGCCCTATATCAAGAGAGCTGCTGCAACCAAACTCGCATCAGCTGAAAAACTCATGTACTTTTGCACTGACCAGCTGGGGCTGGAGCAGGACTTTGAGCAGAAACAAATGCCAGATGGAAAGCTGCTGATTGATGGTTTTCTTCTTGGTATTGACGTTAGCAGGGGCATGAATAGGAACTTTGATGACCAGCTTAAGTTTGTGTCCAATCTCTACAATCAGCTTGCAAAAACAAAAAAGCCCATAGTGGTGGTCCTGACTAAGTGTGATGAGGGCGTTGAGCGGTACATTAGAGATGCACATACTTTTGCCTTAAGCAAAAAGAACCTCCAGGTTGTGGAGACCTCAGCAAGATCCAACGTAAACGTGGACTTGGCTTTCAGCACCTTAGTGCAGCTCATTGATAAAAGTCGGGGAAAGACGAAAATCATTCCTTATTTTGAAGCTCTCAAGCAGCAGAGTCAGCAGATAGCTACAGCAAAAGACAAGTATGAGTGGCTGGTGAGTCGCATTGTGAAAAACCACAACGAGAATTGGCCGAGTGTCAGCCGGAAGATGCAGGCCTCTCCCGAGTACCAGGACTACGTCTACCTGGAAGGTACTCAGAAAGCCAAGAAGCTGTTTCTCCAGCACATCCACCGCCTCAAGCACGAGCACATTGAGCGCAGGAGAAAGCTGTACCTGGCAGCCCTGCCGTTAGCGTTTGAAGCGCTTATACCCAATCTAGATGAAATAGACCACCTAAGCTGCATAAAAACCAAAAAGCTCTTGGAGACCAAGCCAGAATTCCTGAAGTGGTTTGTTGTGCTTGAAGAGACACCATGGGATGCCACCAGCCACATTGACAACATGGAGAATGAGCGGATTCCCTTCGACTTGATGGATACTGTCCCTGCCGAGCAGCTGTACGAGGCCCACTTAGAGAAGCTGCGGAACGAGAGGAAAAGAGCTGAGATGAGAAGGGCATTTAAAGAAAACCTGGAGACCTCTCCCTTCATAACTCCCGGAAAGCCTTGGGAAGAGGCCCGTAGTTTTATTATGAATGAAGATTTCTACCAGTGGCTGGAAGAATCCGTATACATGGATATTTATGGCAAACACCAAAAGCAGATTATAGACAGAGCAAAGGAAGAGTTTCAGGAGCTGCTTTTGGAATATTCAGAATTGTTCTATGAGCTGGAGCTGGATGCTAAGCCCAGCAAGGAGAAGATGGGTGTCATTCAGGATGTTCTGGGGGAGGAACAGCGATTTAAAGCACTACAGAAGCTCCAAGCGGAGCGTGACGCCCTTATCCT
Organism: Cryptoprocta ferox; assembly: GCA_028646485.1. NCBI lineage: Eukaryota > Metazoa > Chordata > Mammalia > Carnivora > Eupleridae > Cryptoprocta > Cryptoprocta ferox. Next base: position 8,317,719 of record CM053563.1, on the reverse strand, counting down.
GAAGCACATTCATTTTGTGTATCACCCAACCAAGGAAACATGCCCTAGCTGCCCAGCTTGTGTGGACGCTAAGATTGAGCACTTGATTAGTTCTCGGTTTATCCGACCATCTGACCGGAATCAGAAAAACTCACTCTCTGACCCTAACATTGATAGGATCAACTTGGTTATCTTAGGCAAAGATGGCCTCGCACGTGAGTTGGCCAATGAGATTCGAGCTCTTTGTACAAATGATGACAAGTATGTGATAGATGGTAAAATGTATGAGCTTTCCCTGAGGCCGATAGAAGGGAACGTCAGGCTTCCTGTGAACTCTTTCCAAACGCCAACATTTCAGCCCCATGGCTGCCTCTGCCTTTACAATTCAAAGGAATCTCTGTCGTATGTGGTGGAGAGTATAGAGAAGAGTAGAGAGTCCACGCTTGGCAGGCGAGATAATCATTTAGTCCATCTCCCCCTGACGTTAATCTTGGTTAACAAGAGAGGAGACACCAGTGGAGAGACTCTGCACAGCCTAATACAGCAAGGTCAGCAGATTGCCAGCAAACTTCAGTGTGTCTTCCTCGACCCTGCTTCTGCTGGCATCGGTTATGGACGCAACATTAATGAAAAGCAAATCAGTCAAGTTTTGAAGGGACTCCTGGACTCCAAGCGTAACTTAAACCTGGTCAGTTCTACTGCTAGCATCAAAGATCTGGCTGACGTTGACCTGAGAATTGTCATGTGTCTGATGTGTGGAGATCCTTTCAGTGCAGATGATATACTCTTTCCTGTCCTTCAGTCCCAAACCTGTAGGTCTTCCCATTGTGGAAGCAACAACTCTGTTTTACTTGAACTACCAATCGGACTCCACAAGAAGCGCATTGAACTGTCTGTTCTTTCGTACCATTCCTCATTTAGCATCAGAAAAAGCCGGTTGGTCCATGGGTACATTGTTTTCTATTCAGCCAAACGTAAGGCCTCTTTGGCTATGTTACGTGCCTTTCTTTGTGAAGTGCAGGATATTATCCCCATTCAGTTGGTCGCACTCACTGATGGCGCTATAGATGTCCTGGACAATGACTTAAGTCGGGAACAGCTGACCGAAGGGGAGGAGATTGCTCAAGAGATTGACGGAAGGTTCACAAGCATCCCCTGTAGCCAGCCCCAGCATAAACTTGAGATCTTCCACCCATTTTTTAAGGATGTGGTGGATAAAAAGAACATAATCGAGGCTACTCATATGTACGATAACGCTGCCGAGGCCTGTAGCACCACGGAAGAGGTGTTTAACTCCCCCCGAGCGGGCTCTCCCCTCTGCAACTCAAACCTGCAGGATTCGGAAGAGGATATCGAGCCCCCTTCTTATAGCTTGTTTCGAGAAGACACACCACTGCCCTCTCTGTCCAAAGACCATTCTAAGCTCTCTATGGAACTGGAGGGAAATGATGGGCTGTCTTTCATCATGAGCAATTTTGAGAGTAAACTGAACAACAAAGTACCTCCACCAGTCAAACCAAAGCCTCCTGTCCATTTTGAAATTACAAAGGGGGATCTGTCTTACTTAGACCAAGGCCATAGAGATGGACAGAGGAAGTCTGTGTCTTCTAGCACCTGGCTACCTCCGGATGGGTTTGATCCTTCTGATTATGCCGAACCCATGGATGCTGTGGTCAAGCCAAGGAACGAAGAAGAAAACATATATTCAGTGCCCCACGACAGCACCCAAGGCAAAATCATCACCATTCGGAATATCAACAAAGCCCAGTCCAACGGCAGTGGCAATGGTTCCGACAGTGAAATGGACACCAGCTCTCTAGAGCGAGGCCGCAAGGTGTCCATCGTGAGCAAGCCAGTGCTGTACAGGACGCGGTGCAGCAGGCTAGGGAGGTTTGCTAGTTACCGAACCAGCTTCAGTGTGGGAAGCGACGATGAGCTAGGGCCCATCCGGAAAAAGGAGGAGGATCAGGCATCTCAAGGTTATAAAGGGGACAATGCCGTCATTCCATATGAAACAGACGAAGACCCAAGGAGGAGGAATATTCTTCGTAGTCTACGGAGGAATACTAAGGTAAGACTCAGGTCAGGAATGAGTCATGGGGGTGGCTTGCACAGTGGGTGAGCGCTGACTGATGATGATGATGATGATGATGAGTTTTCAAGGATAGCTTACTCTGGTTAAAAAAAAAAAAAATAATCGGTCTCTGTGTGCATTTACTCTCTGACTTCGTGTAAAAAAGTAAGCAGTGTCTCAGATTGCTACCACTGGCAGCTCTTGAGTAGTAAGGACCTTGGGTAGGCAGCCTGAGTTTGAGTTGTCTTTGTCCAGAACAACAGTTAGGTGATTCCAAAAGGAGCAGGCCATGTGGAACTTGTTGGTGTCCTGACAGGTAGCCAAGCCAGTGACGAGATGCTCACTCTTGCTTTACATAAACACCAGAATCTAAAAGTACATGCGTCCATCTCTGACTGCTAAACAGACATTTCATCCATGTGCCACTTCAAAGCTCCTTTTTCTCTTCACTGACCCATATGGATTGCTGCATTTTAGATTAGGAAAAATTGGATGATTATTTTATTTGCATATGCGAATACCTCACTCACGTGAAGGGTCTTTAAGTACGTAAATGAAAAGCAAGGGGCTCAGTCGGTTGAGTATCCGGCTTCGGCTCAGGTCATGATCTCGTGGTTCTTGGGTTCGAGCCCTGCGTCGGGCTCTGTGCTGACCACGAGCTCAGAGCCTGGAGCCTGTCTTCGGATTCTGTGTCTCCCTCTCTCTCTGACCCTCCCCTGCTCACGCTGTCTCTCTCTCTCTCAAAAATAAATAAAAACATTAAAAAAATTTTTTTAAAAAGTGAGTTGCTGCTATCAGTGCCGGCTTCAGATTTTATTTAGGGACCGAAGCGGGCCGGGGAGAAGAGAGAAAGGAAACCGCGTGTATTATGAGTGTCAGGCCTGCCATCAGATGTAGAGGAAACTGCAGCAGATGAAGAAGCCGCTTTATCTGTGTAGAATTGCAGTGTACAAAGTAGAGTGCCCTGACCCCTTGGGCTTAAGATTTGAGATAGGTGTTTCCCAGCTTTTTCGTGGGGGGGGGGGGGGGGGGGGGGGGGGGGGGGG
>CM053563.1:8234975-8314520 GCA_028646485.1 Cryptoprocta ferox | reverse complement strand
ATTTCAGGGAACTTTGGAAGAAAGGCTGCCAGAAACTTACGTTATTACAAGATCTACCAAATCAGAAGGATCTAGAGCCCAAGCTCTTTCAAGAGTTGACAATTCTGTTGTAAAGTAAGTGCCACCTGGAGGCTAGTTCTTACTGGTTAGGAGGCCCTTGCAGATGGAGGAACATGGTGCAGTGGCCCTCACAAGGAGCACATACTCAGTTGGTGTTCCCTGGTGGTATATGGAGTGTTCCCCAGTCACCACTGGCTGGAGTTTCCAGAATTTTCTTACCTGGAGAGTTTCAGAAAGGGCAGGGCAGCATCGTTGTGTGTTCTGTCTTCCCCCAGCCCTGGATTGAACATTAGTAAATATCATAGGCATTCTGCTATTTGATTTCCCCTTGTTTTGTTTTTTCTCTTGGATGCCTTCATCTGCCTTCAGTACTTTGTCCTCCAAGGGTTAGTAGTGGGCAGACCCATCGAAAACCCTGCTTACTTAGGAAGTCAGAACTTGCCTCACCCACCTCCCAGTAGTTCCTCAAAGCTCTCCTGTTTAATGATCCTGGAATCCAAACATTTTGAACATTTTGACTTTCTTCTCTTCCTCCTCCACTCCTGATGAAGACTCTTACCAGAATAGCTTGTCTGAATGCTGACAGTCGTAACGTGTGGGGGTGTTTGCACACCTGGGACTTAGGAAGGTGGCATAATAGCACACTGATTTATAACTAGTCTTCTGACTTCCAACTACGTTTTCAATACTTGTTGAAGATAATGCTTGTAAGACACATTCCCAAACAAGCCGTGCTTTAAAGAGCACGCACATTAGGCCCTGCAGAAGACCGTGGGCGTCCATGTTCTTAAAGAGCACTTCCTAACCTAGAACTTCCTTACCCTGGGTTGCTGGATCAGCATGCAAGACGTGATCGACTTCCCGTCTTAGTTATGTGGGCCACACCTCTTCAGGTCACATAAAAATGGTACCTCTGGCTCAAGAGCAGTAGCGTGCCAGAAGCCAGCTCAGGAGTATCCTCTGGAAAGTGTGAGTAAAAGGTGTGATTGTCTTTTCCTGCCTTGGAAAATGGTGCTTTGAAATGAGTGTGGCTGCTTTGTCATCCTAGTTCAGAGATAAGCAAAGCCTTCATTCTCTTCCCCGTTCGGGCAAACCCCCTATTAAAATTGCTGCTGTAAGAAAGCAGCCTGACACTTGTTTTACTGGAAAAGCAAGATACCACGGGGCAGAGAATGCCAAGCCAACCCCTACGTGGGGGATTTGGCCTTTGATTTTTATTGGCATGACAAAGCAATACAGTATTTATTTGAAGCGAGGGGTGAGCCAGTTGGTAATGGAAAATACACTTAGTATTTGGCCTCCTGCGTGCCAGAATGCTAGACACCACAGGGGAAATGGCCCGGATCCTTCTTTGGCCGGACCGTGGCTCCCAGTTGACACAGCGAGACCTACACAACTACTGAAAATAGGTGGTCTGCCCAGGGGGCACTGTGTTGAGGCAGAATGGAAATCCTACGCTGGGGGCACCGAAGGCAGCGTAGTGAGTATGGTGATTAGGAGCTCGGGTTCTGGAAATCCTGGGAATCGGGAGCCTAAAGTCAAATCCCAACTCCTCCACTTCCTCACCGGGACGTGGGGCACGTGATTCACCTCTCCATACCGCTTTGGGGGGAACATAGTGCCACCTTCCTCATATGGTTGTGAGAAATGGAATGAGGGTATGCACGTGAAACACTCAGCATACGGCATCCCGGACAGGTGTTAGGTATTGCCGTGTTCTTGAACTAGACCTTGAAGAGTGGGTAGAACTGAAGAAGTGGCAGAGGTAAGGAACGGCTTGAAGGTAAAAACGTGCATGTTGTATTCAAGGAAAGGAGAGTGTTGGTCTGGTCTAGCTGAGGGCTTGAGGGACCAGCATTGTCCCTCCCTTTTGTGTAAGTTTTAACCCTGTGTGTTCCCCAGCTGCTTTCTCAGCACTTGCCCTAGCAACAGCCCTAACAACAACGACAGAAAGCTATGCTCTGGGTACCGGTGTGATGTGCAGAAAGAGAAATTGCTCAGCTTCTCTTGGCTGGTCTGCTAGATTAGCTCTTTACTGTAAAATTGGAGTTGGAGTGAGGGAATCGCTTTCATTTCTGTTAATGAAAGTGCAGACTGTCAGGCTGACTGTCATTCTGGGTCCTTTTCCCAGCTGAACCATTTAGCAACCCACCCTCATAGTGGGAGCCTTCCGCACTCAGCTGAATGAAATTGAAAATCTACGATTGCACTTCAGCGGGGCCCATGAATAGATGCTTTGTCTGTAAAGAGTTGGTGTTGCACATGGTCTCTGTCTCTCAGTACCATGCGTTTGCAAAGATGAGATCAGGACCAGCAGGGTCTTATTTTAACCCCCCCCCCCCCCCGCAAAGGAAAAAACCAGGCTGGGGAGTCTTGCTCCACAAAATGTGCCTTTTGGGCAAGCTCGAGTTGCTGAATTTAGTGTGTTTGACCACGGATTTAAAGAGAAGACATTATTGGCTATTCACCCTTCTATCTGATGTGCTCTTATCTTTGTGCTAAAAAAAAAAAAAAAAGACAAAACAGAATGATAAAGAAAATCTTTCACTCACTGTAGCTACCACATGACAAGACAACCTATTGAAAAGCAAACCAATTCAATCACGCATTGTTTGGTCTATAAGGCACCAAGTAACCAGTTTGACAGTTTGTGTCCTTCCCCCCCTCCCCCCCCCCCCAGTGAATTGGCTTATTTCATTGGATTCCGTGAATCGGCTGGTTGTTGTGGCTTTGTGTGGACACAGCTCTCATTTTGTGAGGCCTAGAACGGAGTTAAAGTTTCTAGTGTGAATAAAAACCAGCTGGGGAATTGGACATCTCGCTCCCCAGGGAGGGATGTTGCATTTTGACAGACAAGCTGAGTGGTATGAAATATGAGCTCTTTGTAACCTGCTCAGGAAAGACTCTCAGTGTGTGCTTCAGAAAAGGCTGGTCCTACTCAGTGTGCTCTGAGGCCAAATAAATACCGTGGCCTTAAAGATGGGGCAGGGGTGCCTACTTGACCTTGGATTTTCTGATTCCTGAAAGAATTGCGTCTTTTAAGAGAAGGATGTTTGCTCCAAAGCATATGCTCATTCATTCATTTTTGGAAGGAAACCTGCAGTTCAGTGCCTGGGTGCTTAGCGAGAGGCTGTACTCCTTTTGCACCGAGCGCGGTTCGCGTGGTGGTCGTGTTTATCTGCTTTACCATCAAGGGATGATGGGTTTTAAATATGCGCTGACACGTGTTTTGAATACTCTCAAAGAGGAGCTACAGGGTGCTGAGGGATTGTGGAGCAGGGAGTTTTAACCTCAGCTGGGAGAGCTGGTAAAGCCCCCCAAGGCAACAGTCTATAAATGCAGAAGACTTACAGGGGGAGGCGGACAAGGGCAGTGAGGATGGAGGTTTTTTGGGGAGAGCTCTTGAGAAAACAGCATGGAACCTGGAGCTGGGGGGGTGGGTGCTGGTGGAAAACTTGGAAGAAACCTAGAGTGTTGCTGCAGAGTGAAGGGGACGCGGGCCGGGCAGCAGCGCTGCAAGTGCCGTGGGAAGGTTTCGTCTTTGCCCAAATGGACCAAACTCTTGCTGTGCGCCAGGTGCAGCACCCGCCATTTTCCCGTTGCCTCCGCCCAAGCTGGCGTAGTTTCCTAAATGGAGGAGCTGAGACTTTTGAACCCGCTTTTCTGACTTCCGCTTCCAGTGGGTTGGTAGAGCCCAGCCTGCAAGAAGGTTGGCAGTCTTCAGTAGCCAGGCACGTATTTGGACCACTCAGTCAGGCCAGTAATCTGTTCATTTCAGACGGAGGACTGTGATTATTATCTTAAAAAATCCATTTCCCCACACTGCCCTCTAAGAGTGGCCTGGTCCTGTCTGTTTCTGGCTTCAGCGTCTAGTTGAGTAGAGGACAAAAAAGGCATGGGGACACTGAAATAGCGACTGGAACTTTGAGAAATTGTTTTGAACTGGTGTCATGCGTTTTCCAGTTTATTTTAAGCCCGAAGAACTGCTGTAGTGTGTTTTTGGTGACAAAAATAGACTATCTTTAACTATGGGCCTTAGCTTATAGCACACCTGTTCTTTAAAAAAAAAAATGACAATGGGCAACCCAAATCTAGTTTTCAAAGAGCAGAGAATTGCTCTGATCATCACTGAACCAACTTGTTCTCATCCACCACCTAGTGATACTGAAATATCTTTGTAGGGACCCAAATTATTTCAGCAGGAGTCAAGAATTACCTCTGCTTCCATAGAGGAAGGTCTTCTGAATGCATTTTATCCAGTATTTGAGAAGAGGCAAGCAGATAAAAACTGACCTGTAACTCTGGGAGGTCTGAATTCAGTAGTGTTGGGTCAGGCAGGATGTTTGTTAAAAAAATTTTCCTGGGACTAGTGGACCCTCCTTCCTAGTTAGCCCGCTGTTGCACTGGCCGTTCAGTCTGAGACAGCAGCAGGGACTGACCCAGATTTGCCAGACTTCATGCCTTTCTCGAGCAAAAGTTCTCACTTTATTTGGGGCCTGTGAGGGGATGACACATCAGTCTTTTCCCATCCTGGGAGAGGATTAGGGATGCTAGGAAGGCAGAGGCTTGATGCTGCTTCCTGTCCCAACCCTAAATAAAGATGCTCCAAGACAGTGGGTGACCCGGCTGTAATACTAACTGCCAGCTTGAAGGAGACCAAGTCTAATAAACTTTGTGCTTTCATAACAGACTTTGCCAGTGAGAACATATCCACCCTCAGCTTTTCTCTTACACTTGGGCTTAAATTTTTTTCAGAGCCAGAAGGGGGAGCACCAGTTAACCAAGAATACATTTGGGGCATGAGTGAGTAACTTAATTGAAAAGGTTCTTTTGAAGCTCTGTTGGAAATAAGAGAGAATCATTACTCATCAGAAAGCTGTAATGTTGACTACAGAATGCAAGAAGGTGCTTTGGGGGAACCTGTAGTCATGTTGTGTGTGGAATCTTTCTTTTGGTTTTTGTAAGACTCCTCCCAGTTTCCCTTAATCCAGAGTCAGCCAGTACACTGCTTGGCAAACCGTGTGTGTGTGTGTGTGTGTGTGTGTGTGTGTGTGTATGTCTAGGGCTTTGCTAATATCACTCTAGAGAGGGAGAACTGTCCTCATTCAAAGGGCACTGTCCCTGTTCCAGACTACCTTCTGTATATGGCATTCCTCCTTTAAAAAAAAAAGAGAGAGAGAGAATCCAACAACCGGCATTCTGTTTTTTATTTCCTTCATTGCATAGGTTATGAAGCATTTAAAAGACTGTGCTAGGTGGTACAACTGTGGTGATCATATTTTCTGACTCTAAAATCTGGTGAAATAATTTGATATGTATTAGGTTATTTTATTGAGACCAGGAGAACATATCTGAAGTTGTCAGCGCAAGATCACTAAATAACTGCATCTGCTATTCTCACAGAAGATAGAATGTTTTTTATCCAGAAAGAATGGCTGACCTCTCCATTGGAGCCGTGGGAGACTCTTTCTCTTGGTGGCTCAGTTGCTCCTGAGCCTGATACCTAGATCAGCTCTGCTTGCCAGGGATATAGCTTTCTTTTACCAATTCAATTGTAAGTTCGTTGAGGAGGAGAGAAGACTTTGGTCCCTGTATTAGCTCTGCTGCTAGTTTGCTCTGTGACCTTGGGCATATAATTCATTAAAAGACAAAAATGCTAATATCCTTATGGAGTCCAGTAAGATAATAGTCGTATGTGTACATAAATGACTGTCCTTTATCCAGTGGCCACACAGTGATATAGGGAATTGATTACCTCCTCTGTTTTTTAAAAGGGAGTCTGGGATGGTAGTGTCAGTATGAATAAGACCTTCTGAGCCTCACCTCCTCCATCCGAGGGAGAAGAACACAATGTTAGGAGAAGAAAAAAACCTTCCGTACATACAGAGATAGTCCTCATCTCAGCTGAACTTGAAAAAATAGAAATATTGGCCCTGTGCATTATTGGAAACTGTTTTTGTTCAGGAAGTTTGTGGAGTGCCTACTGCATATCAGGCCCTGGAACCCAGTCGTCTTGCAGCCTGAGAGAAAGGGCCTTTCTCTCGGCCACTTCTCATCCTTTGCCTGGCATTCCTACACTTTTCTTGCCTCCGTGGACCCAGAGGGGCCATGGAGCGGGCTTAGCACCCCACAGGCAAGTGACAGATGCCTTCCTACTCCACCAGAGTTGGGAGTTTCCCTTTATGCTCTTTTCTTGTTTCAAAAACCAAGGGACCCGTGGGAAATTCCAATCGCCGTCTCTTCTCGGTGCCATCCTGTCATAAACTATTGGTTCATTTCTTTGTTTCCTTTACTACCTGGGTATTATCAAGACTAAGAATCAGGCATGTTTTTAAGGAAACTGAAGTGAAGAACAATGGACTATGTTACTCATTCAAAAAAAATAGATCTATCCAGAAGGACAAGATGAAGGTGGTTCAGACGTACCCAGTCCTTGGTTTCTGTCACGGCATTTCATCCTAGAGTTCACGTAGGGAAAAGAGGGGTTTCGGTGTTTATAGATCACTAGCCTCTGGATCCTGGCTCTCTCGGTGCTGGGTGTGACACTCTCTGAGCTTGATTTTTCACTGTAAAATGGTGCTAATAACTCTTACCCTGAAGATGGTTGTAAGGTTTCAGGTAATTGTGCAGAGAACCTAGCAGTGGCCTGCACGTGGCCACTCCACATTAATCACCGTTTTCCGTTTTTGACCCAGTAAGACTCTAAACTTAGAGCACAGATGTGTAGATTATTCCCAGGGCTTGGTCTCCTCTGGCTAGATGCTTTTTTTCCATTCAGCCTGCTCTGTGAGTGCCCTCGAAAGAAGATTGATGTTGGGATGGTGTTACTTTCTCCTCTCCAAGGCCCTGCTGCTCGGAGGGCCCCAGGGACCCCATAATGAGCAACCCACGTCTGACCGGGGACTGAGACAGCTGGCAGGCCACTCACAGGAGTGGCGTTTCCATCTGACATGTGCCCAGTAACCCTTCAGGTGCCTGATGTGTTGTTTGTCATATCGACAATCTGGCCTACCTCTTAGTGTGCACCACCAAGTCTGATTTCCTTACTAGAAAGGTTTAGAATCGGTTGTGCAAGAATCCCCGTCCTAATTTTGCGACACCCTACAGAGCCTCCAGTTACTTCTAGGAGGTGTTTCGACTTTAGATAAACCAGAGTTTGTTTAAATCTGAGAGGGAGAGTCCGTGTCATTTAGCAAGGGGGGGCTGATCCTATTGCCGAAGCTTACTCTCCATTTGCGCCTTTTGTAAGCTGAAGCACTGAACTAGATCTTGGATTCTTTGGGGTGAGAGACATAAGGGCAGTTGTCTAATTTAGCCTTGACAGTGGTATGGCAATAAGTATGTGGTTTTCAGTTTGTGCTTTGAATATTTACAGAGCAGTCCCTTCCTTTTTAAACAGCTAGGGTGTTTGTTTTTTAAATGTCTCTCTATATTTAAGGCCAAAATTGCCTGTGTTGTCTTCTCTCTCGCAACATAACCCTTTGGAATCCCATAAAATAATCTCTTTCCATGCTGTAGTCCTATAGCTATTTGAAATAGCTGTCATAATGCTCCATTCTTTCCTTTTCCAAAAGCTTAAAGATCCCTGGTATTTTATGTGAGTGGGTCTCTATTACCTTAGAAATTCTCCAGATTGTCAGTGTACCCTTAATCATTTATTCAGCTCTCCATTTATTCATTCTGCCTCTCCCAGGACCTTTCAGAGAAAGGCCATGAACCGTAATGGTTAAAAGCACAAGTTTTGTAGTCAATACTGACCTGGGCAAGTAACTGAATTTTTCTGCGACTCCGCTTCATCTGTAAAATGGGGTTATTAACCCCACACCCACAGATCTCTGGTGAATCTGGAATGAAATAATGTATCTAAGGAACTTAAGCAAGGGTCTAGTACATAGTGTTCAGTTGATGAAGGTAAAGTTTATAGCTAACTTAGATTGTTAGGACACACCTCATTATGGTTTGTGAGTTCAAGCCCCATGTCGGGCTCTGCACTGACAGTGCAGAGCCTGCTTGGGATTCTCTCTCCCTCTCTCTCTGCCCCTCCCCTGCTTGCGCGCGCTTGCACGCGCGCGCGCTCTCTCTCTCAGAATAAGTAAAAATATAAAAATAAAAATAAACTTGGGGCGCCTGCGTGGCTCAGTTGGTCAAGCGTCCGACTTCGGCTCAGGTCATGATCTTGTGGTTTGTGGGTTTGAGCCCTGTGTCAGGCTCTGCTGACAGCACAGAGCCTGGAGTCTGCTTCAGATTCTGTGTCTCCCCTCTTTCTCTGCCCCTCCCCTGCTCATACTCGGTCTCTCTCTCTCTCTCTGTCTCTCTCGCTCTCTCAAAAATAAATAAATGTTAAAAAATTTTTTAAAATAAAAATAAGCTTAATTTTTTTTTAAAAAGAAGGCTTTATGATGATTAGAAAAAAGTCCCTTTTTTTATTCCTTAACAATTTATTTGGAAGCATCAGTTTTATTGAAGAACAATTCTGTTGTTAGTTTCGACAGGGAAATTCTGCAAGACCGAGATCGATAAAAAGAATGTCACTGAAATCCAGATGGTCTTCCTTGTATATTCAGAATCTGTGGCTAATAATTTAAACTGTATGACATTTTTAAGAGAGAGCATTGCTTGACTCCTGGTTATCCGGCTGCCACCATGTGTGACAACAGAAGCACTCACGCCTCTCTTTCCTCGAATCACTAGATGGCTACTGTTAAGCTAGGAACTGAGCCAGGTCCCCCACATTTCACCCTCACGACCACCTTGTGAGGAGGTGCTGTCCCCGAGATGCTAATAAGTCACTTACCCAGAGTCACAGGACTTGGCTGTCAGGATTCAAACCCAGGTCTGTTAAGATTTCAAATCTTAAATTCTTTATGTTGTACTTTATAAATAGAAGACGGCAGGGAGAGAGTCCAGGTTGGTTAAATTATCTCAGGTAAAGATACACCATAAATCATGAATTTGCTTTGCCTTACTTCCTTGGTAAAAAGTCTAGGTTGGAACCTGTTTGCCTCTGGCAGGCGGTCTGCGAGGGGAAGGAGCAGCCCTTCCCTGCAGCCTGCGAGGCTGTGTGGCTGGTTTTAGGAGGAATGGGACAGGGATGGGCGGAAGCCTGTGGAGGCTTTGCGGTTCTCCTCTGGGACCCCGAGACCCATTCACACTGGGCAGCAGTCTTCCAGACTGAGTCACTTAGCAGGCTCTATGAAGATTGAATTGTCTTTGCCTTTCGGTGGTCATTACAGGTGATGCCTACCAGCAGCTCCGAGATGGGTTCGGTCCTTCTTTCGCGTACATTTTCTTCTCAGCTGTTCTTTCTTTTTCTTTGCCACTTGTTTGCACAGGAAGTCCTCAGAGAATCTCAGACTAAACAGGAAGTGATTTGTTCCCATATAAATAGAGGTACCAGAAGGAATGAGGATGGGCAGGATGAGGAACACAAATGGTTGACCCTGGCCAGTTAGTTGTCCCCTTGAGTGGATTTTATGCAAAGATCCCTAAATACTTATAAGTTTATAGGTTACGTGTATTCGTAATAAATCTGCCCTTCAAATTCATCTTGTTAACTTGGAAATGAAACCGAATTGCTGGAGCTGCACCTGGTTCCATTTACCTTGATCCTACTTGGTTACCCTCCTCCTTAGTAGATATTTTAACAAAAGGCCAGAATTTCAGGTGTGTTTTTGTAGCTTTTAGGAAATTTATCATTTGTTCAGAGCATTTTTTCCTCATGTGAGCTTCAAAATAAAAGGATTGAATAATTTTGGAGCAGAATATCTCAGAGATGTTTATGAGCATGAGCTTTGGAGACAGACCCTCCTGGGTTTGAATCCCAGCACTGTCACTTGCTAGTTGTATCACTTAGACACGTGGGTCATTTTCCCTTGATCCAATGGAATGTCGTGAGGTGTAAAAGAAGTAATATTTGGGACTTGCTTGGTACATAGTGAGTTCTCAAGTAGTTGCTGCCACCGCCGCCGCCACTGCCCCCACTCCAGAGGAAGGGGGCTGCTGGGAAGGAAAAGACACAGTTATTACCTTCTTTGTCATGTTTGCTTAGTTGGTTTTTACCCTTTCCTAATTCGGAAGCCATTGAGAATTAACCCCGGGCTAATGTATGGAAGGGAATTCTCATTTGGAGCTTTTAGCCCTAGCAGAATACATGCTCTATTTCTTTTCTGGAAAGAGGAAATTACTCATTCTCCACTCCATCTTTTATCTTTTTAAAGATGTTAGCCATCTTGAGTGTATAACATTCATTATCCATGTGGGATGTTTGGAAAACTTCCTGTTTACTCCAGGGCACCCCTGATAAAGGATGTGGCTAGTCATCTCATTGTTACTAACTAAACACGGCCTGCTTCTTACAAACACCTTTGTGTTGATAACGCAGTCTCACACTCAAGGTGCGACTGTGTGTCAGCTTGCTGGCATCTTGTGTGATGTTTGGAGGCTGGAAAATACAAAATTAGTGAGATGAGCAAATGGATCTCTATCCCGATTGGAGTCTTTCCAGCAGTTTCCACACCACTGTGAATTCCCTTCTGGAAGCCTTAACTGATGTTTAAGTTGCATGTTGATACTCACTTTGTTTTTGTTTTGTGCTTGCTTTTTTCTGTACAGAAACCAAAGCCCAAACCCCGGCCATCCATCACAAAGGCAACATGGGAGAGTAACTATTTTGGGGTGCCCTTGACAACTGTCGTGACTCCAGAGAAGCCCATCCCTGTTTTTATTGAGAGATGTATCGAGTACATTGAAGCCACAGGTAAGAGTGTTGTTCCCTCAGAACTGATCATGATGTTCACTGTCTACGGGCTACTTTCCAACAATTTAGCCGTCTGCAGGCTCTGGCACCGTCTCTCCTTAAGTGTGAGATGCTTTCTGAGGAGGAGCTGAGCGGTCTGGGCAGCTGTCAGACTTACGGGTCCTCCATCTGCGCGTACTTTTGCGGCTCTTGTACAGGATCTATTGACCTTTCGGGACGCCGAGAGCCTGTTTTCAGGCCTGCACCTGTGGCTGCTTAGGTGCTTTCTCTGTGCTCCCCCAGCTCCCTGTCAGAGCACCCACCCTGTTTGTCTGTGGCCTCGCAGGTCTGTCAGCCTCTGGAGGGCAGGGGAAAGGGTGTGTTACCGTTGTGTCCACAGCACTGCCCTGGACACAAATGGGAATAAATCTGGGCTTAATCAAATGAAGGCGTAGTCATGACTGTTGGAGCCCTTGGCCTTTGATCAGGTGCCTGAGATTCATTACTGATAGAATTTTTTCCCTGGGGTACAAAAGACGCAGCTAGGATCCTGGATGTCTTCTGGTCAGTCAGTGGTATTTCAGCTCCACTGACAACTTGCTGTTACTGTGAAAACCAGCTGTCTTAATATTTTCTGCATCGTTCTTGAAGTGACAGATTTGTACCTGTATTGAGAAATACTCATTTGTTCATTTAGCGTTCCCATAGTGTGTTTGGCCTCTCTTGTGAGACCTCTGGGGCTTCCGTTTTCATGCCATTGTTTCCCTTGGTTTTCTCCTGGGTGCTCTCACACCGATGAGCTTTGAAGAGGAGGTGGCGTAAGTGGGCACATGGGTAGGTCAGTTCCTGGGCATTTGTAGTTGAGCCCAAGAACATGGGCTTAAACAATTTGAAATCAAGGTAGGGATTAGAGCCTTCCTCTGTGTTCTGATCCCGGTGTTATCCGCAGTGATATTAAGGATCGTGTGGTGTACACAGCCCGTAGGCGCTGCCGCTAATTTCAGCGGCGTCCTGGTAAGCCGTGTGACGGTGTTAATATTTACTTGGGATGTGCCAAATCAGGGAAAATAGGTTTCGAGGTGAAGCCTGCTAAAGCAGACTTTGTGGTTATTTCCAGGGTTTTCTCTGCAACACACCGGGGTTGAATCACGGTGAGCACTTCCCCTAATCTAATAGCAGATCTGCAGCTTTGCTCAGTCCATTCTGTCCACAGAGCCTTTTGTCGGTGTCTGTCTTTTTGACACTGATCTTATATCAGTTTCTTTCTGGCATCTCTCCCTTGTGCAAGAAGGAAAACTGAACAAAGATTCAGTGCAAGTGACCGAACCTTTTACCTGTTGACCTAGCACTTCAGAGAGAGAGCTCGTGTCATTTCGGGGAGGAGAATGTTACTTCTTCCTTCCCTTTATTTTCAAATTACTTTTGATTTATTGGAACCGTACAAAATTTACAAGTTTAAACAAATTGGAAGTTACAGAAATTCCCAGGTTCCTTAAATGTTAGTATTTTAGCACTTTCCTCACACCCTTCTTTCTGTGTATATAATTGTCTGAAATACTGGAAAGCTTGCAGATCTGATGCAGCTTTACTTCTAACTACCTCAGTGGGTAATTCCTAAAAACATTCTTGCATCACCACCATGCAGTTATCAAAATTAGGACATTAACACTGACCCAGTACCAACCTATCATCTGTAGATGTTTTCATTTTATCAGTTGTCCCATTAATGTCTTATGGCAAAACACAGAAATATTTTTGGCTCAGGAGCTAATCCTGGACCACATGATAGATTGAGCTGTCAAGTCTCCAGGCTCTTTCAGTCTCGAACAGTTTAGTCTGTCTGTTTTTCATGCCCTTGATAGTTTGAAAGACTATAGATCAGTTGTCTTCTAGGAGGTTCCTCCTTAGTTTGGTGTTTTTTGGGTGTTTTCCTCACGATTAAGTTCATATTTGCACCTTGGGCAGAAACAGCAGGGAAGTGATGCCGTGTCCTTGCAGGTGCACTGCACCATGTGACGCACGATGTCAGTTTGTCCCATCGCTGGTAGTGTTCACTCTGACCCCTTGGTTAAGGCGGTGGTGTGTTCTGAGCCCACTGCAAAGCTGCTCACTCCCCATCGTTTTACTCCCTGGTGCCTTCAGCTTTTCTTAGTCGGTACTCTCCTGTCGGGGAGAGCTGTCCCTTTGTGGAGTGAGCCCTTTGTGAATGGCCGGCCTCCTCAAGTGGCTCACCTGTGGTGGCACAGGGCACCTTAATATCACCCACATGCCCTCTAGCTGAGCGCAACAGTGGTCTTGACCTATCCCACCCACCTTGCTTCTCTCACTCTTAGACTGTGATTCGCTTTTTTTTTTTTTGCAATTTTTTAAAGTTTATTTATTTATTTTGAGAGAGAGAGAGAGAGAGAGAGAGAGAGAGCATGAGCAGGGGAGGGGCAGAGAGAGAGGTAGAGAGAGAGAATCCCAAGCAGGCTCTGCACTGCCAGCGCAGAGCCCAACGCAGGACTCAAACCCATGAACTGCGAGATCATGACAGTGAGCTGAAACCACATATCAGATGCCTAACCAACTGAGCCACCCAGGTGCCCCCACTTTTTGATATCCAGTGACAAAATTATACCTCTCCTTGCTCTTCTACATATGAATCCTTTTGGGTATAAGGATTTATCACCAGCCACTGCCCAGCTGCTACTTTTCTTAAAGTTCTGTGAGACTGTGCCACTGTCCGCCCTGTCACCAAAAGGCTGGGAGCTTCAGGGTCATCTCCGATCAGTTCCCAAGTCTGTCACTTCTGCATCATCTCTTGGCTCTATCCCCTCCGTTTTATTTTCGCTTCCCCACCATCACCCCCCTCCATGTTGCTTATATGACGATTCCTCTACTAAAAACCTCTTTTTACTGCCTCACTGCCTACCAGATGCCGGCCACATTCTTGCCTCTTCCCATACATAGTGCTCTTAGTGTCGTCTGCCTGCCTGCCTTCCTGCTGCCCTGTCTTCCTCTTTCCCCCTCTCTTCCTTCTTTCCTCCTTTTCTGTCCTCGGCTTTCTGTTGTACACTACTACAAGCATTTGTTTTTAAATTGTTTTACAAGATGGGGCACCTGGGTGGCTCGGTTGGTTGAGCGTCCAACTCTTGATTTCAGCTCGGGTCATGATCTCACGGTTTCATGAATTCGAGCCCCACATCAGGCTCCGCACTGGCAGTGTGGAGGCTGCTTGGGATATTCTCTCTCTCTCTCTCTCTCTCTCTCTCTCTCTGCCCCCTCCTCGCACTGTCTTTCTCTCTCAAAATAAATAAAAAAAATTTGTTTTACAAGAATACAAGCAGAATTACTTTGTATTTCTCTGCTTTGCGTGTGTTCTTCGTGTGGTTTGAAATGTGTCCCACATTCCTCCTTGCCTCTGGAACTTGTCCTCAATCTTCAAGACTGCCCCACCTCCAGTAGCCATTGGATGCGACCTCCCTGGGAGTTTTCAAGCACGTTGTCCCTTCCTGAGAACAGGAGTCTCTGTTCTCCTTGTCTCCTGACAGTGTGGCACTCAGTGTACAGTACTTGTTGATTAGATGAGTAGTCTTCAGGCTGGAACACCTCTACTCCACTGTTTTCTTTGTAGTTTTTTAACTTTGCTTACATAATTCCCCTTTTTGGCATTTGTTTGTACTTTTATAGAATTTCAAGGAGAAAATTAAACATGGAATCTGCAAATTTAGCATGTGAATTGGGGGGAGGGGGTTGTATGCTCTTTTCCCTAAAAGGATTTTTTTCTTTTTCGTAAAATTAAAGCATGTTCATTGTAGAAATTCAACAAAAGCCAAAATCTGTGAAAAAGGATTTAAAGATTCATTGATCTCCCACTTCATGAATACCACTGTTAATAGTCTGATATATTTCCTGATAGTCTTATTTCTTTGCATGTGTATATCAATTTTTAGTTTTACATAATTCAGAGCATGTGGTATGATGGTTCTCGAAAATGCTTAGCATAACTTGGATGAGGCAGAAAAGCCCTGAGTGTACCAGCTTCCTGCTCCTATCTTCCTGCAGGAGGAGAATTCAGTATCCAAGAGGTGGGTTGGATGACCATTTTTTGAGAATCGCTGCTTTTTATTTATTTTTATGTTTTTAATGTTCAGTTTTTGAGAGAGAGAGAGAGAGAGAGAGAGAGAGAATGAGTGGGGGAGGGGCAGAGAGAGGGAGACACAGAATCCCAAGCAGGCTCCAGGCTCTGAGCTGTCAGCACAGAGCCCGACGCGGGGCTTGATCTCACGGACCGTCAGATCATGACCTGAGCCGAAGTCCCACACTTAACAGTCTGAGCCCCCCAGGCTCCCCGAGAATCACTGCTTTTTAAACCAGACATTGTTTTGTGAGTGTGCTCCTTGTCATTAAATACTTCGTGAAGATACTTTTTTTTTTCTCTTAATTTGAAGATCTAACCAGTTTTATTAAGTATTCATGAACTGGGTAGCATTGCATCTATCAAGCAGAGAGGATCTCCCTCAAAAATACGACATTTAATTGCTGCATAATGTTCCAGTAAAATCGATTATTTAACTCTTCCCCTGTTTGGGGGGCTCATGCAGCATTTTCTCCTGAGGCACTTAAAGAAGTAGATTAGCTGGGACCCACCTTTTGGAACAGCGATCTAAAGCTTCCGATCTGCGGTTAGACCCAGTTTAGAAGCGTCCTGCCATATGCCTGTCTGGAAACTGAGGGCGATGACAGGACATGCCTCTCGGGCTGCCGCCAGGGTTCCGGGAGACTTGCACAGAGGCGCCGAGTGTGCCGCGGGGCCCAGCCAAGTGCTCAATGTGTGCTGGTTGTCGCCTTAGCCTCACCGGGAGTACATCTGCTGCTGCTTCCTACTGCCTGTCAGACTCTACCATTAACTGTAAATATCTATGACTTTTCTTTGCTGTCCAGCTTTTTTTCTCTCCTTTTTTTAAGAGAAAGAGAGTGTGAGCAGGGAAGAGGGGCAAAGGGAGAAAGAGAGAGAAAGAGAGTCTTAAGCTCAGAGTGGACCCTGACACGGGGCTTGATCCCATGACCCAGGGATCATCACTGAGCCAAATCAAGAGTCAGACACTCAACTGACTGAGCTCTCCAGGTGCCCCTTTCTCCAGCTTTGAATTGAATATAACAAAACCCATGGAAGAGGTAAAAGAGTAGTATGATGATCACCCAGTACTTACCAGGGGTAACATTTTGCCACATTTGCCCTTTCTTCTCCTAATTTTTATTGTTGTTAAGCCATTTGAGAATAGGCTGTAGGTGCCACACACCCCTTCACTTCTAAAAAACCTTAGCATATCTCCCTAAGCTTAAAGAGTCTCTCCGTAGCTGCATTAACATTATCACTTTTAAGAATAATAGCATTGGGGCGCCTGGGTGGCTCAGTCAGTTAAGCGTCCAACTTCGGCTCAGGTCATGATCTCACGGTTCGTGGGTTTGAGCCCCGTGTCGGGCTCTGTGCTGACAGCTCAGAGCCTGGAGGCCTGCCTTCAGATTCTGTGGCTCCCTTTCTCTCTGACCCTCCCCTGCTCATGCTGTCTCTCTCTGTCTCAAAAATAAATAAAACGTTAAAAAAAAGAATAATAGCATTAATTCACTAGTATTTCGCGTGCATTCCATGTTCAGATTTATTCAGTTGACTTAAAACTCTCTTCTAGCTAGGATTTTGTTCTAGGATCCAAGCAATGTTCACAGTGCATTTGGCTCTTGCTTCCTTTGCCCTTTTCACTCCAGAAAGCTCTCTTTGCCTTTTATTTTGTTTTGTTCTGAATGATGACCTTTTTTTTTGTTTTTAAAGTCTAGACCGTTGTTTTGTAGAATACCCCTTTGTGTGGTGTGCTCTCTGTACCTCTCCATCGTCCTCAGCCCCCTTCTGACACCACCCATGGCTGCCTCACCGTGTGGCTCCTGTCTGAACAGAGGCCTGGGACTGATGAGATTTTGTTGAATGATTGAATGAATTACGGAGTGTGTGTTTTCCCGGGTCTGACTTACTCTGAACTTGTACTTAGGAAAGCCTCTGCTGCCACCCGGCCCCTCCATCCCATCGCTCCCTCTATTGCTCGTGGTGGAAATCGTCACGTGACCCCAGTTTCCACGTGGTGATTCAGGCAGTCACGTCTAGCTGATTGGAGATGCTACTCCACGTGAAACTTGTTTGCCGGCTCTGCCCCATGCAGCTGGAAGCCCAGGGTTGTAGTGTCCCTGTCTTCGTGTCTGTCTCTGACACATTGGCACTTGGCTTGTCCTGGCAAATAAAATACCGCACTGTCACTTTCAGAGGCCGTGCTTGGGAGTTCACACTCCTGGCCACCCAAGGGAGAAAGAAAACTCTAGTGAGAAGCCCAGAAGGAAGCCCTTGTCCTTGCATGCCTCAGCACCCTGGTTGCTCCTCGTCACAGCCAGTGTCACGGCCAGCAGTGGGGAAGCAGCGGCCTGACCATTATGAATTGCGACAACGTGAACCATCCCATCGCCTTATTATTTTTTCTCATTACAAAAGTAATAAGTTTGTTCACAGTAAAAAATTTATTATAGATACAGATCTATAACAGAAAGTAAAAGTCCCTTATGAGCCCATGTCCAGAAGTAATCTGCGTTAATAGTTGGGTTATGTTTTCTGCTAATACTACCTCCCCGCCAAATGTTTAAAGACAGGAGATTGTGTGCGGGCTGTTCTGCAGCTCATTTTTTTTGTTTGTTTTAATTTAACACTGTGTACAGCTTGGGCATCGTCTTTTTAATTCCATCTCCAGGCCAACTAGCTCATTTTAATCTTGGACTTGAGAAGGGGGTGGCAAGAGTTGGGGGCAGGGTAGGTGTGGGGGTTGGGGTCTCGGGGAGTGTGCGGAGAGAGGCTCAGTTCGCGGGCAACTCCGTATTCCAGGGCGGCCCACGGCAGCTTCCTGCCGCTGCGTGTTTCCTCCTCAGGGTTTGTGCGTGACCTGGAGCCCTCCTTCGGGCACATCGTAGGGGAAGGGTCGCTGCCTTCTCGCCTCGCGATTCGCTGCCCCTGCTGTGTGTTACCAGGCTCTGGGGGAGCCCTTCCCTGTACTCTCAGGTCTTGTAGGTGGAGATTGTAGGTGGAGATTGGTTCTGACTTGCACCTTTTTTTTTTTTTCCTCCCTGAGCTTTCCGACCAGTTCACTCACCCTCGTTTCACATTTCCTGAAAAACTGGAATGTGTTCAGGAAGTGGCCCTTGGGTAGAACAGCGTGCGGGGTGATTTGCCCAGGCTTCTAGCCCAGCCCGGCCTGAGCAGCCCCTGTGCCTGCCGTGCTAACGGCCGGCGGCTCCTCCCCGCCGCTCCGGGGTCACCACCGCAGCCTGCTCTGCCTTTGTATTTCTGCCTAGAACTCTCCCCCGACTTTTCCTGCACGTGGGAACCCGTCAGGGCAGTGGAGCCCCGCTCCCCTTCCATAGCCGAGTGACGCTGATGGAGAAGAGAGCGTTGGCCAAGCCGGCCTGAGCTCTCTGATGCCTGGCAGGCAGCGGGAGCACTCAGTCCCGCGCGGAGGTTATCCTGCGTGGAGTGTGGGCGAGAACTTGTTAGGGCCTGCTCACCGTCCTCCTGACGGTCATTTCTCAGGACTAGTGTGCTGTCTACACACCTCGCTGTGGTCAGAGAACGACGGTTTTAAATCCCAGGTCCCTGGGCCAGTTTTGAGCCAGCGTTCTCGTCCCACAGCTGGGGGAAACGTCCGTGTCCTACAGCATAGAAACCCCCGAGGGGGCTTCCAGCGTCAACTGCCCCCCAGCCTGAAGGCCTGGCATCCCGGAGGCTGAGTGCTCCGTGCCGTGCTCGTCAGGGCTCTGCTGCGTGTGTTCCCCAGGCCTGGGGCCTCACTGGGCAGCCATCTCGCTGAAGATAGCATTCGCTAGCAGTGATTTCTCTGAATCAGGTAATGCCAGACCAAACCCCCATGCTCCCTCTTTCTGTGATCTTTAACCTTTTTCTTTTGGCAGTGGGAGGGGGCAGGGTGACAATAGCAAAAATGATTTCCCGTCTAATAATCTTTTTCTTAATTACTTTACTTACTGAGAGGTGACGAATTCCTAGCACCTCTAGCAAGCGCCACAGAGGGCTGAGGAAAGAAACTGTTCTCAGGGAGAAGCAGTGTCATTTGGGCAGAATGCCCCTCTTGTACATCTGGCACTAATGCATCCAGACCATACCGTACAGATAACTGGCAGGCCACGGTTTTGTTAGTGCATCTTCCTTTCAGCTTGTCCCTGTGGAATGAAAACGTCCCTGTAGTCAGGGGAGCCTGGCAGCTGTTTAAAATAATAATGCCAGAGATGGTCCGCCATCACTTTCACGCTCCCTGTTTCTAGTCCTGACACATTTACTGAGTACTTGCTTTGATCCAGGCATTGTACTGGGCACTTGCCGTCCATGACCTCATTTCACAAGAGATTGTTGTTTCTCCCAAGAACCCAGATGTGGCGGGAGGCCGGCCCTTGGGAGGGGTCAACATCTCTCATCAACTGTAGGGACACCTGAATGTCCATGAAGTAAGTGCAGGGTCAGCCTGGCTGGAGGGAGGGTGGCAGCCCTCCTGGTCTCTTCCACTCCTCTCTTGGAAGGGCTCTGACCTGGTGACAGGAGTGGGGCTCTGCCTTTCAGTGCGGCACCTACCTGGGCACACTACCGCAGTGGAAACTCATTTATTTTCAAAGCCCTCTCCTGCAGGGCCTGCAATTGAGGCACACGACAGAGCCTTGCGGGCTTAGTGCCTGCGCTTAGCAGACTGTGTAATGCAAGAGGGACCTCTTTATTTGCCTTTGGGGTGCTGCTCATCAGCAGGCAGCAGAATCTGGTCAGGCTTGACCTCTCATCTCTGGTTCAGTGGGAGAATGCAGGAAACAGCACCAAGTAGTTATAGAAAGATAGAAACTTCCTGAGAAAGTGTTAGTAGGGTCTAAAAGTTTCTAGCTTACCGTCTTTGTATTGAGGTTGGGGGGAAGTCTGCAGATTTCATTCATTCAGCACATATTTATTGACTCTTTGTATTAATTAAGCACCTGCTGTATGCTAGGAACTGTGTTGAACTCAAGCTCCCCCCGTGATGTCCAGGGGTGGGAGAGAGAGACATAATCACACAAATGCATAATTAATTCAGGCAAGGGACATTATTGGATTTTAAAACCACTGGGGAATGAAATGAGTGACAGGACCAAGTGAGGCTGTGGAGCAGTTAGAACCCTCACACGATGCTGATGGGAGTATGAAAGGGTAGACTCCCTTTGGAGAACTCTTTGGCAGCTTATTAAAAGCTAAATGTACACTTACCATTCTACTCCTAGGTATTTGCCCATGAGAAATGAAACCATATTCGCACAAAGACGTGGACTTAACTGTTTCTAGCAACTTTGTACACCAGAGCCCCAAACCAGAAACCACCCCGTTTCCATCAACAGGTGAATAAGCAGACTGGTCCTCTGTCCACTGGAATACTACTCGGGGGCCAAAGGAGACATGACAGCCACACGCAGCAGCATGCGGGAATCTCGGAAGCATTATATGCTGAGTGATTCAGGCCAGACACAAAAGACCACAAATTCTGATGCCATTTATATAAAGCTCTGTAAATGCAAATTGATCTGCAGTGACAGTGGGGTTGCCTGGGAGCTAGGAGTGGCAAGAGGATTGATTGTGAGGGGGCACGGGGGAAATTGGGGGGTGATGGACGCCTTCTGTGCATACTCGAAACCGTCACATTGTATGTGCACTTTAAATGAATGGAGTTCATCATATATAAATTATGCCCCAATAGTTAATTTTTAAAAACTTAAAAAAAAAAAATCACTGGGTAACAGTTCTGAAGGAACTCGATAGTTCCATGGTCTCAGAATGTCACCCCACACCAAGGGGAGACATACCTTTATAATGAAGAGGTATGGGGGTTACCACCTTCACAAAGTGACCAGATCTGGTACCCCTACTAGTAGTTCAACCAAACATGTGTCTCTTGCTAAAAATATTGAATCTGAATCTTACCATGAAGAAACAATCAGATAAACCCAGAATGTGATGCCTTTTAGAAGACACCTGGCCTGGACTCAATAAAAAGGTCAATGTCACAAAAAAAGAAAAAAGTTTGAGGGCCTAATGCAACTTCTGTGTTTATAACATAAACCCCTTTCCATTCAGATAGTCCAGCGGTAAGGCCCCAAGCGTCAGCGTCACCCCTGGCATCCCGACTTCCGTATGTAGTGGCTGGCCTTCAACTTGAACCGGCTAAACTCTTATTTTTCTGTTCCTTCACAAACTGGGAATAAAAATAGTAGTTCCTTCACAGAGAGTTTTTGAGAATAAGATGCATTCCTGTTTGTAACGTTCTCACATAATGCCTGGCACGTAGTAATCACTCAGTGGATGTTAAGCCATTTTTTGGTGGCTCCTGTCCCTGACTTGCTGTGCTTGTAGAAATCTAAACAGGACATCTCCCCAAAACAGTAATGGATGAGATTGGACGGCGGTTTTTTTGAACTTCTCATTGAAGTATAGCATCCATTAAGGGAAAGTACACTAAGTACAACTCAGTGAACTGTGTACACAAACTGAACACAACTGTGTAGGCAGTTTAGGAAACAGAAGATGAGCAGTTACCCCAGAAACCTTTTACCAGGGATTACTGCTACCCTCGCTTCTAACAGTATAGAATAATTTTGTCTGGTTTTCATGCTTTAAAGTGGACTCCTACCAAATGCAGTCTTGTGCCTAGCTTTCACTCGACGTGATGTCTGTGAGATTCATCCTGTGGTTGAGTCCGTAAATTCACCCATGCATGTGTGTGGTTGGAGAGCACTCTCTTCGCTGTGCATCCTTTATACCCTCCCATCGCGTGAGTAATCCACTGTGTATTCATTCCTCCTGCTCTTCGTGGGCATCTGGGTACTTTCCGGTGAGGGGCTGCCTTAGACAGCACTGCTGTGAGCTCTCTTGTGCATGAATTCTGGTGCACATGTGTGCGCTCGTGTGCTTCTAGTATATACCCAAGAGCGAGGCAGTTTTTAATAATTAATTTTAGCATGTTGAACATGATAGTTTAAAAGACATCAGTCCCTGAAGGGATAATCATCTATGAGGCTGGGAGCTAAAGCAGTAAGGGGTTCTCTTTACTACCTATTCATGGCTTTGTGTTTCAGATCTCTTAAGGAGTAAGGGGTGGTTATGGAAGGGTGCGTGCCCGTACACAGAACTGTTTCACATACTCTTTTAGCAGGGGGATTGTTCCCATTTGCAAAGCGTGCCTGGCTGGAGAAGGCTTGAATTCTTCCAGTACCTTGTGATGTAACTCCTTTCTTTGCCGGGGTTCTGTCTGTGGTTTTGAGGTGAGACTGTGGTCAGCACAGATCTTGATACCCCGGTGGTGTTTCCTTGCTGTTTCCTTGCCGGTCCATTGTAGGGGTTTTGCTCCCTGATTAGATTTTGGCTGTTTTGTAGCACAGATAAGTAGGTGTTCGTAGTGATACCCACCAGGGAGGCTCCAACATGAAAGGCTCAGCCCTGTGGGCAGTTGGTGAGGGGAGGGAGGGTGAGGCTTCAGAAGCAGGGGTCTCCGAGGGTGCATGCGGGGCCCTGCAGCCATGGCTTGCGGGCCGTGGCTGTAACTCAGCTTGTCTGCAGCATTCGCGGGTCAGAGGTGGCCCTCATCTCCTCTGCGCAAATGGAAGCCCTCTCTAAAAATGGTCTTTGACAGATACTTAGAGCTGTGACCTTCGTCCTGATGTAGCTCATTTGCCTGGGTAAACGAGCAGAGTGCTCTCTGTGTGTCGGATTTAAATTTCACCACTAATTGAGGGGAGCATCTTTAGGGAGAAATGCTCGCCATTAGAGCAGAGGCCTTTGGGAGACGGCCCGGCAACAAACACATCGGGCAGATTAAGGCAGGAGGTGGAGACGAGGAGGGCACAGAGGGTGCTGTTATTAGTGCCTGTAGCCACGGAGAAGCCACGTGAGGGCTTGTGCAGCAGGCCAGGGGGATGCACGCACGCGCCACGTACATGTTATGTAGGTTTTGGTAGCCTTTCCCCCCCCCCCTCGCAATTTGTCTTGCTACAGAATAGTCTGTATGGGATGAGCCCAGAGCCAGAGGGCCTGGATGCAGATCTCCGCGCTGCTGCTGTGAACAAATGTTGAACCTCTCCGCGACTTCGTTTCCTTGACTATAAAATGGGGATGATGGTACTTTGAATCCTTGAGGTGCTTCCGTGTGTTAAAGGCCTGATAAGAGTACCTGGCTGGTTGTGAGGGGTGATTAGCCTTCGCTGCTGCTGCTGCTGCTGCCACTGGTGCCGCTCCTGTCGCCCAAGATGCACCTTCCACGCTGGGCGGCCCCTGACCTTGCGGGAGCCCCCCTCTGCCCGGCCCTCTGCTGTCCCCTGGGCATTGTGCCCCTCACGCTTGAGGTCTGGCCCAGGCTTCTCCTTCGGGGAGAAGGACTCCCTCTCCCTTCTGAGAGCCGTGGGCCGAGAGGAGGGCGGGTCAAGTGTGGACTTTGGAACCCATCACACTTGGCCACTTCTCTTCCCTGAGCCGCCTCAGCTTGAGGCCGGTGCTTCCTGTGTCAAGTGCAGCTCCTGGGAACACCTGCCCCAGGAGGGCTGCGACGGTGGACTAGACCCGTGCGTGTGAGTCCCGAGACCTGGCATGTCGGAGATGCCAAGCACTGGGGTGGGGGGGAGGGCCTGTTTCATGGTGAAATCTGCAACTGAGCTCCTGCTTGTCCTCCGAGCTTTTCGTGGGCTGGTTTGGAATCCCCGTTTAGCTGTTCTCTCCTCACGGTCAGCCTGTTTTAGATCTCCTCCGTGCCCACGTGGCCTGTCATGAAGTCTTGGGAGCCTCTCTTCCTACAGAGCTATCCTCACCTCCATGTCCCCTCGCTCTTTAGGTAGGTAGTCCCTGCACATTCACTGCTCTGCCTGGATCAGAGTGCTGGCGGCCTCAAGCATCTGGATCGTGCGCGTCCGGTCCTAACTTCGTTCCATCAGCACCCGCATATTGAACGTCTCATCTGCTGTGTGCCCTGCGCCGTTCAACATGCTGATGATACAGTATTGGACAAAACAGATAGAAACCCTTGCTCTCGTGCAGTAGACATTACAATCTAGTAGGGGAGACAGACAATAAATAGAATATATATAAAGAATCTTAGTAATTAGTGCTTGAGAGGATAAAAATAAAGCAGGAAAATGCTATGTGAACTGTCTGGAGGAAGTGTTAAAATTTTAGATATGAGGGAGCTGGGGAAGGGTGGCTTTTGACGAGAGCCTGATGGAAATGAGGGAGGGAGCCATGCCATTCCCTGGGAAGAACCTTCCAAACAGAGAAAAGAGCCAGTGTGAAATTCCTAAAACCGGAACGTTCCTGGTAAGGGCTTGGCTTTTACTGAGTGAGGTAAGAAGTCACTGGAAGGTTTTAAGTGGAGGGACAGTATTCAGCCTCTGTTCAATGAAATAACTGGTCATTGCATAAGAAACAGTCCTCCCCTTGGGAACTTGAACACGCTTGATCTCCTTGCATTTCTGCAAATCTTCCTCCATTCTGCCCTTTCTCTGGATATGTAGCCAGTTCCCTATATTGCTGGCATGGGTTGACCTAGACCCGTAGTTTAGACCTGAAGGGGTGGAGGGATATAACTCCGCGTGGGGGCGGGCAGCCTGGGTTAGAGCCAGAACTGGGGGAGTGCAAGAAATGGTAAGTAGACGGGGCGGGTGCCGATCCTGGCTTGCCTTTCCAACCTCCTTTTTCTTCACATGTTCCAGTTTCATGCCTCCATGTCTTTGCTCATCGCTGTTCTTAACTGCCTGACGTGCTGTGTACACCCCCCCCCAACTTCTGCACCTGACAAATCCCCATCTTTCTAAAGTCTTCACACTCTAGATGTGCCTCTCCTATGTCACATTTTGCCTTGTTTTAGGGTTAATAAGGCCATACGGGTGGGGCCCTTGATCTGATAGGATCTGTATCCTTCTAAAAAGAGACACAAGAGAGCTCTCCTCAGAAACTGAATTGGCCAGCACTGTGATCACCTTGGACTTCCCAGCCTCCATGCTGTGAGAAAGTCTGTTTCTGTGGTTAAGCCCCCTAGTCTGTGGGATTTTGTATAGACATTATGGCAGCCTGAGCTGATGAATACAGAGGCTAGGCGATTGATAGAGGCATCAGGACGCCTGAGATCCTTAAGGTAGGGGCCAATTCTTTCTGCGTTTATGCATCCCAGCGGGGCCTGGCTCTCCAGTGACCTCACTCAGGGATCTTTGTGTTCACATGACCCGAAGAGAGCAATTGGGTCAGTAAGAATGGGAATTGAAGCAACAGAAAGTCAGGAGGCCTAAGACTGGTAGAAGGAGCCGTGGAAGAACGCCACTTGAGAATCCTGGTCTGAAAAGATAAGCTCACGCTTTTGTGTAGCGCCTGGCTCTCAGGTGGTTTGTTTGTTTGAAATGTAAGCTGACTTGGGTATCGGGCAATTGAATCCCACTTTTTCAAACAGAGATGGTGTAAAGGCCCTGGGATTTCACCTCTGTTCGCCTTCTCTCACTCCTGGCTGGAATCCTTTGGCTATGTAGATTTGGTGGCCTCCCAGCAGTTTGAAGAAACAAACTCACACAGTTTATCTTTTCACGTAAGCTGCAATTTGGTTGAAACAAGACCTTTCTAGTACGTAGTCCAGAGCTCCTGATAACCGTAACTACAGCCAGTGTGTCTGTGGTGTGATCTGGTGTTTGTGTTTCAAAAGCCACAACAGAAAACTCTTTCTTCTGTTGTGGTTGTCAGGAGCCAGCATTTGGGCTGTGGCAGCAAGAGAGTGTTTTTATAGAAACTTAATCTAGAATGAAGTATTTCACTTCTTAGGTAAAGAGCATGTATTCCTCTGTAACCCATAAAGTGAGGGAAGGACCCCAAACCTGGGTAAATTCAAAATTCTTTTGAGTCTTGAAAATGCAGGTTATGGATTTGTTGTTACTGTTGTTGTAATATCACTACGACTAGATGAGGAAAAATGAGCTGAAAGTGCCTGGCCTGAACTGAACTAAAACAACTCTTGAATCTCAGAAAGGCCCCTTGGTTCTCAGCTGCCCTCATCCAAGTGATACCGTAAGCTTTGGGGGAGGAGTCACGGGCAGCACGAGTAAGTAAGGCATTAATGAAAAGTCAGCCTAGTTGGGAAAACATCGAAATGAGCTGAGACATACATCGTACATCATCCGACGGTAAGAATGTGGTAGCGGCAGTTTTAACAACAATAACGATGAGGATAATTAACATTTCCGAGGCCGAGTTCTAAGCTCTTTGTAAGCGTTATTTCATTTCATCCTCACTGGGAGGGTAGAGCCCCAGAGGAGTCGGCCCTGGCCCACACACAGCTCGCCTTTCAACAGCCTTCTTGGCAGCAGTTTTGTAAGGTCACCAAGATCTTCTTAATCTGGACATCTCTATTTCGTATTTCCTGTATTTTAGGTAAGGCAGCTCTATCTTTTGCTTGATCTTGGAAGGGAAGGACTTCGGCATCATTTAAATAATACAAGCATGATTACAGGGGAGAGCCCCTTAAACCATCTGAAAAAGAAAATGGTTATCTTGTTTTACAAAATAGAAATAGCTGTATTAACGTCAGACTTTTCTTCTTGAAAGACCTAAAGAAGAAAGTAAAAATGAGCCTTAATGCTGCCACTCCGTTGTAACCATTATTTAACTAGAAAGAGAAGACAGCAGAGCAGTCAGGAGCAAGCCCCTGGACGCCTGCTTGCTTCAGTGCCAGGCCCTGTTCTGCCACCTCAAAAGCTCTGCAATCGGGGCACGTCCCTCATGCTGTCCGCGCCGCAGCCTCCTGGTCTGTTAGGTGGTGGTGATGGTGAAGGCGGTGCTGCAGTATGTCCGTACGTTCTCCTAGATTTCACCAGCTATTTCTACGCATTTGACAAATGCAGTACTTGTTGATCACTCAACATACTAGTGACAGGGACTCCTGGGGGGCTCAGTCTGTTAAGCGTCCAACTCTTGGTTTTGGCTCAGGTCATGATCTCGTGGTTTGTGAGTTCTGAGCCCCACACTGGGCCCCGTGCTGGCAGTGCAGAGCCTGCCTGGGGTTCTCTCTCTTTCCTTCTCTCTCTGCTCCCCCTCACCTCCCTGCCTCCCCCCCCCCCACTCACTCACTGTCTCTCTCAAATAAATAAACTTAAAAAAATATATATATATATATATAGTTAACAAATGATTTTTAACTGTTCTTTTTTTAAATTATTTTTATTTACTTTGAGAGAGAGAGCCAGGGGTGGGACAGAGAGAGGGAGAGAATCCTAAGCGGGCTGAAGGCTGTCAGCGCAGAGCCCAGCATGGGGCTCGAACTCACGAACAATGAGATCATGATCTGAGCCGAGTTGGACGCTCAATGGACTGAGCCCCCCAGGAGTCCCGATGTTTAACTCTTCTTACAGTAGACCTTCTAATACTGCTGTTCAGATGGTACCGTCCTTCATCTTTTTTTTTTTTTTAAGTCTGACTTAAACTATTAAATGCATGGCTTAGGTGATTTCTTCATCCAAGGAGGCTTTCTCAGTTGCTTCAAATTTGTGAAGTTGAGCATAGCAACCATTTTGGTATGGTGGCAAGGTGGTGGATGCAGGCATCAGAGCATCTGACTCTCAGTTCTGGGTCTGTCACTCAGTCATTCTGTCAACGAGTGAGCATCTTCAGTAGTCCAGGAGTCAGTGACTAGGACATGGTCCCTGCCCTTAGGAGTTAGGAAGTGACAATGGGTATAGGAGGTATAGGAGGGACGTGTCTGTGTTCAAAAGACTATGAGAAGAGGTGCCTGGGTGGCTCAGTGGGTCGAGTGTCCGACTCTTGGTTTCAGCTCAGGTCATGATCTCATGTTTCATGGGATCGAGTCCCGCATTGGGCTCCACACAGTGCAGAGCCTGCTTGGGATTTTCTCTCTTCTCTCTCTGCTTCTGCCCCACTCACACTCTCTCTCTCTCTCAAAATAAATAAATAAATTTAAAAAAACAAAAAAGGAAAGGAAAAAAAAAGGACTATGAGAACCCAGGAGAGACCTAGAGGCATTTCATCTCTCTTAAGTGCAGAATGGAGCCTTACCCATGCTACATGCTGGGTGATGCTGAACATCAAAGGAGAGACAAATGGAGGAGTGCCTGGCTGGCTCAGTCGGTAGAGCATGTGACTGTTGATCTCGGGGTCTTCAGTTCCAGCCCCACTTAAAAAGAGAGAGAGACATGTTGAAATGTTTGCAAATTGTAAAACTTCGCAGCTATTCTCGTCTGGAGGTGTGTTGGTCGCATAGAAGAAGAAAGGCCTTCCTCTGTGCTTGGATAAGCACGCACCAGCTACCGTAGCTCGTCTCATCTTCACGACAGCCCTGTGAGGGGGACCGCTACTGAGCCATAAAGATTAGAAGTGATTAGCAGCAGCCCCGCTTTCCCAGGTGGGGAGCTGGATTATCACAACCTTGGTCTTATTTCTTGCATACCTTGCCTGTAAAGAGGTTGCGGTGTGATCATTACCTGCACTACAGGGCTCCCAGACTATTTGAGTTAACAGGCCAGTAAGATCGCCCTCAGCATTTTGGGAATAAGACAGGGTTGCCAAGCTTTTTCGTTCTGCCAAGCATTAAATTTTTGTAAGCTGTCTATTAGATCACCTGAAACTAATATTACTCTGTATGTTAACTAACTGGAATTTAAATAAAAACTTAAAAAGAAACCTATTAGACAATTATTTCATAAAAGTGACAGTATTTGGGGCGCTTGGGTGGCTCATTCAGGTAAGCATCTGACTTTGGTTCAGGTCATGATCTCACGGCTTGTCGAGCCCCGCATTAGGCTCTCTACAGTCAGCGCAGAGCCTGTTTCAGATCCTCTGTCCCCTCCTCTCTCTGCCTCTCTCTCTCCCTCTCTCTTGCTCTTTCTCAAAAATAAAAATAACATAAAGAAAAAAGATTTTTAAGGGGGTACCTGGGTGGCTGAGTTGCTTAAAGCGCATCTGACTTTGGCTCGGGTCGTGATCTCGTGGTTCGTGAGTTCGAGCCCCACATTGGGCTCTCTGCTGTTAGAGTGGCGCCCACTTTGGATCTTCTGTCTCCCTCTCTCTCCGCCCCTCCCCTGCTCATGTGTGCGCTCACACATGCTCTCTCTCTTTCTCTCAAAAATAAACGTTAAAAAAAAATGTACGTTTAAAAAAAAAAAGTGACAAGACTTTATCAACCCCTAGTAGGAAAGGTGATTTCAGAATACAAGCTAGTCCACTGTTAATTTTTTTTTATCCTGTGTTTGGTGTGAAATGCAGGACAGTATGCAATGAAAAAGCAAATCTCCCTCTTAGCCTTCTGCCCCAGGCCCCTTAAACAGCAAAATCCCTTCGTCTGGATGTAAGGTACAGGCATCTTTGTTCATTGCTTGGGTTTATTTATAAGGTTTCTTCCGCATAGAATTTATTTCTTTGTTTTACAGCTGAATTTTCTCGTTTCTTTTGGCTTCTGGGCTTTTGATGTACTCAGAAAGGGTTACTCCCTCCACTCAGGATTATTTTTGAAAGTCTACCACAATTTTTTCCTAGTATTTTATGGTTTTTATTTTTTATCTAAAATATTTGGTAGAAGATGCAACACTATTTCAGTTGTGATGGCATTGCTTATTACATCTGTCTTCCCGCCACTGATTTGAAAACCGCTTGTAATGTATGCCAAATTCTTATATTTATTGGGGTGTCTTTCCGAACCCTTTCATCTCATTGCTCTAGCTACTCCTTGTCCAGTCCGTGTGCCAGAACAGCATTACTTTATTTACTGTACTTTTTTATAGGTAACCATTTCGCGATTTTCTTGGCTTTTTCTTGCTTTTGTTTATTTTTCCATATGAACTTTAGAATCTATTTGTTTAGTTTTAAAAATAAACCTTTTGGAATCCTACTGGGATCATATTAGAGCATATGTTAACTGTTGTTTTCTTTATGTTATGTCTTCTTTTGTGTTCCTCAGTCTTATTTAAGGTTTTCTTCTTATAGTTCTTGCACATTTTTTTTAAGATGAATGTTTGAAAAGGGACTAATAAGTGGGTGTTTTTATAGATGAAGGCTTTTGATTTCTGTATACTTTGTACCCAGACTCCTTACTAAACTTTTTATTGCTGGTAATAATTTTTCAAACGATTCAGTCTGCTTTACTGAAATATAATTTACATACAATAAAACTCGCCAATTTCAAGTGTGACATTCTTGAGTTTTGGCAGATGTATATATTTATGTTATTATCATCACAAGATATAGAACTTCGTGGGTTTTTTAGGTAAATAATTTATAACATTTCTAAATAATTATAATTTACTTCCTTTTCACCATACTTAGTCCTCTGATATTTTTTCGCCTCTGGATTAATTATATTGATCAATAGTACCTCTAGGACATTTTTATTTGTTTATTTATTTAATGTTTGTTTATTTTTGAGACAGAGAGCACTAGTAAGGGAGGGGCAGAGCGAGAGAGAGACACACAGAATCAGAAGCAGGCTCCAGGCTCTGAGTGGTCAGCACAGAGCCCGACGCAGGGCTCGAACCCATGAACCGTGAGATCATGACCCGAGCCGAAGTTGGACACTTAACCCACTGAGCCACCCAGGTGCCCCAAAGGACAGTTTTAAATAATACTAGTAATGGTGGTTATTCTTACCTCATTCCTTGTTGACTTTTGAGATGAGATAAATGGGGGGGTCTCCTGATCAGACAGAGGCCACCAAATGTGGGGCGACCTGATGGGATGGAGTCCCGCAGCATGGGCAGGGAACAATTCATAGGCAGAACAAAAGAGGTGGAAGTTTACTGAACACACTGCAAGGGAGCAGTGAGCAGGACAGCGTGGGGTTGGGGGGGCGCTGTGGTTAAAGGGGAAGGGGAGGAGGTGTGGAAGCAAATAGAATTTTCCTTTTTTGGTCCCTGTGTCCAGGTGTAAGTAGCCCGTTGATCAGCTAGGGCTTCTAGATGCTTGGAGGTGCGTTGACTGAGGGACAACCTATCTCTGTTTCGCCAGGGGGCTGGGGGTCACCATGGGTCCTTCTGCCTTGCTCGGGTTTCCATTCAAGTTGCTTGTCTAAAGGTGGCCTCTGCGATAAATTACTATATCTTTTCATTTTGAAGAACTTACTTATTCGTCCATCCTATTTTGCTAAGAATTTTTGGTTTTATTTTTATCAAGAATGGAGTTAAATTATACTAGATGCCCTCTGAGCTTTTATGGAGTTGCAGTCATTATAGTTTTTCTCCTTCCATCTATTTAGGAACACAGAAAATTAATAATTTTCTACTTTTGACCCACCCCAGCAGTCCTAGACTCATACTTGTGATATCATGGGCAGTAGATAATTTGGTCTTTGTCCCCAGGTTCCTGGCACATAGCTCCAAAAACGTTTGTAACTCGGGAGTGATTAATGTCTTTTTTATGTTAATGAGATGACTAGTGACTGGGGTCCCTAGACAGCTTCAAGATGGAGGCTGATCACCAGAAAGACCTCGGGACTTTAGCCCTGTCCCCACCCTCTGGGAGAGGACTGAGTTCACTCACCAGCGGGCCAGTGATTTCATAGAAAATATCTCTGTAACAAAGGCTCTGTAGAAACCCCTAAATGATGGGAGTGAGAGAACTTCCTGGTCGTGTAGTTGGGGGAGCGGCACCCTCAGAGAGGCTCGAAGCTCCACGTGTGCGCCTGCTCACCTCGGCCCGCACGCCTCTCCCTTGCCGGTTCCTCAGCTCTGTGCGCCGGGACAAACCGGGCATATCAGTGAAAGTTCTAAGCGTTGTTTGTCATCGGCAGGTTACCAACCCTATGGAGGGGTTGTGGGAGCCCCCAGTTTATAAGCTGTTAGTCCGAAGTACACAGGAGGGCCCCACATCGGTGACTGGCGTCTAGAGTGGAGACCCGGCTTCTGGGGGGTCCGCACGGACGCCAGGCAGGTAGTGTGAGCGTTGAATTGCATTGGACACCCAGCCGCTATCCAGAGAATTGGCTGCTGTGAGAGAAAACCCACACACACTTGGTGTCGGAGGTGTCGTGAGTGAACACGCAGCGCTCGGTCATACAGAGCGCATTATTTTCAAGCGTGCTGCCGGGTGCTATTTGCTAGCAGTTTCTGTGTCAGTATTCATAAATGCAGTTACTCCACGGAGGTGGCTTTCTCTTTTTGAACGCTCAGGAGTGTTTGTTGTCTTTACACTCGAATGGCAGTTTGACTGGATATGAAATAATTGGGTTATTCTGTCTTGTGGATGCCTTTATAGGCACGTGGACCGTGCGTGGGGGAAGCCGAGGGCGGTCTGCCTTTCACCTGGACGCCTTTTTTTTTTTTTTTTTTTAAGGTCAATAAATTTATCAGGACATATCTTGTTAATTCAAGTAAGTCACTTTTTCCTGGAACATAGCGAGCCCTTTTAATTTGTAGATTTGAGTCATCTTAATCTCTGTACTACGAGTCCCTTACTGGGATTTCAGCAGTGTCTTTCCCATGTGTTTTTCTTATTTCCATAATGGAAAAATACTTCTGTTTCTCCGCCACTTCTCTGAACTCTGCCCATAAATGTTTTCTCTACTTTTGTTGCCTCATATCTTTTCTGAGTGCTTGTATCTCTGCTTTACACACTGTCTCACAGAGGGGATTGTATTTTTCTTTTGTTTTTTTAATTAATGGGAATATATTTTTATTAACCACATAGCAGCGTCTTGTGATAAATGTTCTTTGCAGTCCGTTTTTCTTGTAACTTCCCTTTTTTGCTGGTAGCGTTCCTGGAGAATCTGGGCACTCTTTTTATTAATGGTGGGAAAATATGCATAATATAAAATTTACTATCTTGACCATTTTCAAAGGAACCGTTCAATACGTGCTAGATCCTTAAGTTGTCATTCATCTTTGAGTGAGACGATTCCTTCCTCCACTGGAAATTCGTGGACAGTCTTTGCGGGGAGAGGCTGGCTTAGCTTAGCTGGAGTTTTCCTTAAATATCTACGTGCGTACGGAGCTCCTAGCCTTCCTTGCCCTTGGACATCTGGAATCGGCGGCGGCGACTCCCCAAGCAGCCTCCCCATCGCCCGGCCTCCCTGATAGACTCCGCCTGCGGCTTTCCCTGGAGCGCGCGCGTCCTCTGCCCGGTGGGTCTGCCTCAGCCACCAGCGGTCCCTGAGCCGCTTCCCACTGGTCGGGACAATGGATTGCCGGGGTTGCCCCCTTAGAATCAAGAGTTTACGCTTTAGAAACAGGCTTGTGGCTTTGTCCGACATCTGTAACAACAGCCTGTCTCTTTCCTCGCTTTCCCACAGCCTCATCTGACCTTTACAGCATCTGGCGGTTCTTGCTCGTATATTGGGGTTTGGGGTCACACATGTCTCTGGTTTTGTCAGAGACGTGATGTTTCTGTTTCTCATTCTCCTGGCTGGTCTCTGTGATTCTCTGGTGGAGAAAGGGCATAAAGTCATCTTTTTTCCTGCCGGTTTAAAACGAAGTGTAGTCTTCTAAGTTAAATCAGTTTTAACATTCCGAAAAACTCATTTTTGTGGTCCTTTTTTTTTTTTTTTTTTTTTTTTTTTATTTGGCCTACTGATGAGAACTCCCTTAGTACCATTGGTTGGGAACTTGCTGCTTTTGTGTCATTTAAAGGTAACCTGATCTTACTGAGGGAGTGGCTTCAGGGGTTCCGGAGACGGATGCACTGAGACCCTTCCCTGACTTCTCTCCTTTAGCCTGGCTATTTCCGTCTTCCTCTGAGTTTATTAGCATTTCAGTTGGATTCTTTGTCCTCGAGTCCACACTTCTTGGCGTATCTGTCACTCTGCTGAGGAGCTCGAGGAAGATGTGTCTCCTCCAGTACCGGGCTTCGCGCGCTGCAGGCGGAAATGCAGACCACCAGCCTCACCGGACCCAACGCCCGGAGACCCTGCGGCCCCCTCGGGGCTGGTGTGGGGAAGACCAGAACCTCCGGCGCCCGCATCCGTGTTCATTCTTCAGTCTCCCTGAAGAGAACAGCGTTCTTTTTGAGAGAATAGATCTTTTCACCACAGCATTCATCATTATTATTATCATTTCTGTAGCTAAATTTCTCGTTCTTCTCCCGTTGGTCGCGGTGTGTCAGGTCAGGCCCGGTTAAAATCTCAGTGGCTTAAAGGAGCAGACTTTTTCTTTTTTTCTTTTTTCTTTGTCTTTTTTTCGGAGCAGACTGTTTCTTATCCATGCTATTTGTCCTAGGGGCTCTGGTCTTCACTGTTCTCACTCAGGGACGCAGATGATAGAGCAGCCGCCCTCTTGAACGATGCCGGGTGCGAGAGGGACAGAAACTTGTGGAGGATCTCACTCCAGCCATTAATGCTTCACTTCCAGTCCTGTGTAAGGGATCCGTGAGAACTGGTCACATGACTTCACCCACCACAGGGGGCAAGGGAGCTCACTCTTCTTGCTCCCAGGAGAGGTGAACGTTGGGAGAAGCACTGATGACTACCACAGCCACCTGTCAGTGGTGTCAGCAGAGTTGACAAGTGTTCCGTTTAGAACTTCTAGTGTTTGGATTTGTACGTTTTTCTTGTAGCACACCAGTACAGTGGAATGCGTGTGCCTAGCTCTCTCTGCGTAGAACTTCCTGGGCGATCTTGCAGAGGGAAGATATTCTGAGCTAATCTCTTTTCTCTTTTCTGCATGATCTTATTACTTAACCCCCCTCCAGTCCTATGAGGAAGAAACTACCACTTTCCTCTCTTGATGATGAGCTGGTATTGAGGAAAATTAAATCATTTGCCCAGAAGTAGCTTAACTAATAAGTAGCAGGTTCATCTTAAATGTTAATCTAATTCCAGAGCTCAAGCTCTTAATCTTACTTATTTTTATCTTCAAGTCTGTTTATTTGTTATTGAGACAGAGAGAAACAGAGCATGAGCAGGGGAGGGACAGAGAAAGAGGGAGACAGAATCCGAAGCAGGCTCCAGGCTGTCAGCACAGAGCCCAACGTGGGGCTTGAACCCACGAACCGTGAGATCATGACCTGAGCCCAAGTAGGACACTTAACCGACGGAGCCACCCAGGCGCCCCTGTCCCCAACTTTAAAATGAGAGGCTTATTAGACTAGCTCATATAGACAAGACCCTCGTTGACTTAAAAATCTGCCCACCTTCCTAAAAACTAGCGTAACAGCCCTGTTTGTCTATGCTTCGAAATGCTAGCCCTTACAAGGTTTGGTCTTTCCTAGAAACAGGAAACCAGAACCTGCAACTGAATAATTTTAAAATGGAAATCTTGATGATGGTAGAGAGACATGATTCATGACAATACAAGTTCCACTTCTCGCTCCTGACTATAGCACGGGCCATGGCAGCCAACCGTCGTGGCCTAATTGTTCCTGGTCAGAATGTTCAGAGCCAGCATTCTTTGTGAGTGGAGGATATATGCAGAGCAGTAAGTTAGGTGCTTTCTTTGGCCTTCTAAATAAATCTGGCAGTTAGGAGACCAGCTTTTATTTTAAAAAAAAATTTTTTTTATTTATCTTTTTTGCTTATTTTTGAGAGACAGAGAGAGACAGCGCAAACGGGAGAGTCAGAGAGAGAGGGAGACACAGAATCCGAAGCAGGCTCCAGGCTCAGAGCTGTCAGCACAGGGCCCGACGCGGGGCTCGAACCCACGAACCGCGAGATCATGACCTGAGCTGAAGTCGGACGCCCAACCGACTGAGCCACCCAGGCGCCCCAGGAGACCAGCTTTTAAACTTGGGGTGCCTGGGTGGCTCGGTCGGTCAAGTGCTTGACTCTTGATTTCGGCATAACTCACGATCCCATGGTTTGTGAGTCAGAGTCACGGATCCCACAGATTTTACGTCGGGGCTGTGCTGACAGCACGGAGCCTGCTTGGGATTCTCTCTCCCTCTCTCTCTGCCCCTCCCCGGCTTGCTCTCTCTCTCTCTCTCTCTCTCTCTCTCAAAATAACCCTTTTTTTAAAAATGAAAAAAATAAAACAGGTTAAACTTAAAAAGTGATTTTTTTGCTAGGTTTTAGATTTCAAACTCTTTTTTAAAGCTTTTGTTATTTTTATTGTAAAAGGGGTATTCCTTATTAAAAATCATTAAAAGCACAGTGTCTAGAGATTGTGCGTTCGTGTACTATTGGTGGGAATATAAATAGATATGGCCATTAAATAAGATAATTTGGCTGGAACTGTTAAAAATTTTAAACCCTTGGGGCGCCTGGGCGGCCTAGTTGGTTGAGCATCTGACTTTTGATTTTGCCTCAGGTCACGATCCCGGGGTCACGGGATCGAGTGCCCCAAGTCGGGTTCTGCACTGAGTCTGCTTAAGATTCTCTCTCTCCCCCTCTGCCTCCCTCCCCAACTCATGCTCTCTCTCGTGCGCTCTCGCGCGCGCGCGTTCTCTCTCTCTCTCTCTCTCTCTCTCTCTCTCTCTCTCTCTCTCTCAAATCAAAATAAATAAAAATTTTAAACTCTTGTGTCCTTGGTCCTAGCCATTGGCCCTTCTGGGAATTTGTCGTATGGAAATACTTGCCTCTGCCTACAGACTTAATGTACAAGGATGTCTGTTAACAGGAGACTAGTGCATCCATCCAGTGAAGTACTAGGCAGGTGTTAAAATGATGAAGTTTATCTGTATGTATAATATGGAACTATGTCCGCAATATATTGGAAAGTGAGAAAAGCAGAATATAAAATAGCGTCTGTAGTATGATCCCATTCATAAGGGAGAGAAAACCGTGTGTATGTGTTTATGACATGATGAGAAAATGTCAGGGCACCTCGCTGACTCAGTCAGAGCATGTGACTCTTGATCTCAGGGTCATGACTTCAAGCCCTCTGTGGGGTTTGGAGATTACTTTAAAAAAAAAAAAAGGAAAGAAAAGATAGAAAAGAAAAATGTCTGGAAACAGACTTCAGGAGTGTCTCGCAGGTGGCTCTGGGAGTGGAGGGGGAGATGTTTGATAGGGATAATGGTGAAAAATGAGACTTTGACTAGTTACTTTATGTATAATTGCTGCGTTGTATGTATGAAAAGGAATTTAACAGTAAATGTTACATTATTTAAAAAATTAAACTGGATAGAATTGTTTGATGTAAAAAAGTAAAGTCACTTTCTCATTCCTCAAAGTTACTTGCTGTGTTGGTGAGTTGTTCCTTCACAAAGCTTTCTTTTTTCCTAACACACACTCACACACACACACACACACACACACACACACACACAATATATATATGTATATGTAGCAGGTGCTGCTTGTTTTTACACAAAGGGAGCAACACCAAATATACCATTCTATGCCTTGTTTTTTTTTTCTCACTTAAAAATACACCGTCGGGCGCCCGGGTGACTCAGTCGCTTAAGCATCTGACTCTTGATTTCGGCTCAGGTCACCATCTCAGGGTTGTGACACTGAGCCCATGTCAGGCTTCACTGTGCTGGGTGTGGAGCCGGCTTCAGATTCTCTCTCACTGCCTCTCACTTTCTCTCTCTCCCTCTGCCCCTCCCCGCCCTCAAAAAATAAAATACAAAAATACAATATAAAAATACATCGTGGACGTTTTCCCATAATGGGAGGTGCAAACTTCTACTGCCCCCTCTTCCTCCCCTCCTTCTCCCTTCTTCTTCCTCTTCCTGACCGCATAGTGTTTCTTGGTCTGGATATATCATAATTTATTTACTCAGCCTCCTGTTGAAAGACATTGTTTCTGGTCTTGTGTTACAAACAGTACTCCTGTGGCTGTCTGTCTGCAGGTGTGTACGTACACATGCACACACACGCGTGTGCAAAACTGTCTGCAGAAGAAATACTGCAGAGCGGACACACGAGTGTGTACATTTTGTATTTTATAGGTATTGCCAAACGCTGCCCAGCGTGCCACACGCATCTGTCTTTACGCAGTGGATAGAGGCAGCACTGCTTTTAAGTGGTAACCTGTTACAACCAGAAAGGGGCGCCTGGGTGACTCAGACGGTTAAGCATTCTGCTTCGGCTCAGATCATGATCTCGAGGTTTGTGGGTTCGAGCCCCGCGTCGGGCTCTGGGTTGACAGCTCAGAGCCTGGAGCCTGCTTCCGATTCTGTGTCTCCCTCTCTCTGTGCCCCCTCCTCCATTCGCATAGTCTCTGTCTCTCTCAAAGTAAATAAACTCTAAAAAGAAAAAAAAAGGGCTTTTTTAAGCATCTAGTCCAACTCTTCCATTTTACAGCTAAAACCCCAAGAGTTGAAAGCTTCCCTCCGTCTGCCACCATATGCAGCTGAGGTTTCCTGAGAGCCTTGTGCTTAAAGCCAGAGCCCTTGCCTGTCTTGCCAAGACTGGACTAGTGATGCTCTTGGCACCCAGAAGTGCTGTGAATGTGTGACTGTGTCTCTCACCTCGAGGCCCTCGAAGAATAGCAGTGTGTCTGAGAGTCAGCTGATGTGCCAAGTGGAGTCTCTGCTTTGATCGCCCGCACCCGTGTGCTTAGGGGACACCCCAGCCCAGGGCCCCACACAGACAAACTTAGGAGGGGGTGTTGGCTGCCGAGAAAGTCAGATTGTCCATTATGCCATCCTGCCTTTCACTCGTGATTGCTCCCACTCAGTCCTCCTTCTCCCTGCGACCCAGCCTGTACGCCCTACTGCTGCTTCCTGATCGTTTTGTAGGCCAGTCCCTGTTCCACAAAGTTGTGTCATCTTCAAGAAAATTACTTGCTCAAAGTAAAAAGGAAACTGATTTCTCTTTTTCCTTCCTGGCCTGCTTTGAGAGGGTGGTAGAGTGGTGGATTCCAAGGAGTTGTTTGCATGGTGTGTGGCTCCAAGATGAAAGATTTTCAGCATCCAAGATTCCTTTATTTTGCTGTGGAGATTCTATCTGGAAATCTTCTGTGAGTCAAAGCATAGTTGGATGTTTGAACATTTCCTGTGGTCAGAAATTGTTGCCTTTGACCGGAGATGTAGTCTGAGCATTGCGTGCCCACACTTCTGACTTTGCTAGCGTGGGTAGCACGTCTTTCTGGGTGCCCTGTTTGATCATGTGGTACAGATAATGGCTAATGGAGCGCGCCTGGGGGGCTCAGTCGGGTAAGGTCCCGACTCCTGATTTCGGCTCCAGTCCTGATGTCACGGTTCGTGAGTTGGAGCCCCACGTTGGGCTCTGCACTGACAGCATGGAGCGTGCTTGGGATTCTCTCTTTCTGCCCCTCTTGTGCTTGCACGTGCTCGCTCTCTCACTCACTCGCTCTCTCTGAAAATAAATAAAAATAAACTTAAAAAAGAAAGAAAGAAGGCTAAATTGTGAGAGCCAACCCTCTTAATGTAAGACAGCCTCACGAGCGTGGTGTGTTCCGTGTCCTGACAATACCAAGAGATTTATGCAAACTTTAGATACGTGTATAAAGTTCAGACTGGCCTCCTCTTAAATCCCAAATATCCCTGACACATGGAGGAAGTGTTAAAGCTCCTGGTCTGTTCTAAAGGAACACTGGTAAATATAGTGCCGGAGGAGGGACATTCCAGATATAATATTGAAGTGAGTTCTTATTCTGATGATATCAGTACATCCTTATTTTGAACCTCCTATAGGTGGGCACTCTCCCACTAGAGAATTATTTTGAGAGAGAGAGAGGGAGGGAGGGAGGGAGAGAGGGAGGGAGGGAGGGAGAGGAGGAGACAGGCAGAAAGAGAATCCCAAGCAGGCTTCTCGCTGTCAGTGCAGAGCTGACGTGGGGCTCCATCTCACAAACCCTGAGATCATGATCTGAGCCGAAATCAAGAGTCGGATGCTTAACTGACTGAGCCTCCCAGGCGCCCCAACCATCCTTACTACCTTTAAGTGTGATTTCACTTTTCACATCTTTATGTTGTCTCCCTAAGTTATCACCTGAAAAGATACAACAGTGCTGTTTATTTTTCTATCCCCACTATACGAGGACTTCAATACAGTGTCACCCAGTAGCATTTCTTCAGTATGATTTATTGCTATGATGCTCTGTTAATCAAATGCCACCATATCATCAGAGATGAGATTACTATAAATTGAAAATCCAATTTTCAACTTTTTTTGGGTAGACTTTTAAGTTTATTTATTTGAGAGAGAGAGAGAGAGTGGGTGGAGGAGGGAGGTGGGCAGAGAGAGGGAGAGAGAGAATACCAAGCAGGCTTCACTATTAACGTGGAGCCCAACATGGGGCTCAATCCCACAACTGTAAGATCATGACCTGAGTCAAAATCAAGAGTTGGTCACTCAACTGACTGAGCCACCCAGGCGCCCCTCAATTTCCAACTTATTTTGTGAACTTGAGCTGTTGACGTCTTTGTCTTCCTTTGTACCATGGGTCAACCTCCACTGAAGAACTGTGACAGAATAATTTTCAAGTTCTAACTGTGACTCAGCTGGCCCTCTGATGAGGGGATCGTGTTTGCTTGACAGGGCAGTTTTCGTTCAGCAGAGGGCTTGATGTGGCTTGTTGGAGCGCAGAGGAAGGTGATTTTACCTTGGGTTTTAAGGTTAATATGGGAATTCTTTTTTTCCCCCATGTTTATTTATTATTTATTTTGAGAGAGAGAGAGCAAAGCACGAGCAGGGGAGGGGCAGAGAGGGAGGGAGAGAGAATCCCAAGCAGGCTTCGCACTGTCAGCCCGGAGCCCAGTGCGGGTCTCCAACCCCCGAACCGTGAGATCTTGACCTGAGCCGAAATCAAGAGTTGGATGCCCAACTGACTGAGTCACCCAGGGGCCCCCAAGGCATTTTTAATCCTGAGGAAGCCAAAGGCCAGGTCTCGTTGGAGATATGGCTACATGGAAGAGAATGTTAACAGGGAATAGTTCGTGGCAGTGAGTTTGTCCAGAGTCCATGAAAGTGAGGTTTTGGGTAGAAATGAAGGAAGGAAGGAATTCCCTTGAGCTGGCTTGGTACATGTGTGTGGTGGTGGCCAGGCCTGAAGGAGAACGTGGATTCTGTAGCAGACCCTGATGCGGAAGAACCTTCCAGGCAAGGGAAGTGGGTGGGCTGCACGAGAGTTGGGTGTGGAGGTGAGAGGCGCTGCTGACCACAAGGCCCTGTTGCCCTAGGAACGAGTGTCAGGCGCCGGCATTTGGACTTGGCCAGGGCTTTTCAGACTCTCTGTCTTGGATCCCTAGGAGTCAAAGGAGGTGCTTCTGTGTGCAGATGAGGAAGGAGGCTACCAGGACCCTGGGTCCTTCATCCTTGAGGTTTAGTTTGGAAAAGGGATTTTGTCGCTCCCGAGGACGCTTGTCAGCCCGTCATCAGTGGGAAGGCCGGGTGTGCAGGTTTTGATCCACGAGAATTTGCTGAACCGTAGAATTCTGCATGAAGCTCTTCGAGTCCTCTCCCTCTGTACCTTCGGTCACTCTGATCAGTCAGGCCTGTTGTTTTTATTACCCCAGGGTCTCAAATCTGGCCCCCACCCCTGCGTGTAGTCTGCCTTCTGGTTTACCGGCAGAGCGTCTCGTCCTGTGTCCTGTTTGGTCCCTAATCCACACTGCTGCAAATGTCTTTCTGTAATAAATGAGATTGCATCACCTTCCCC
This sequence comes from Cryptoprocta ferox, assembly GCA_028646485.1. Classification (NCBI taxonomy): domain Eukaryota; kingdom Metazoa; phylum Chordata; class Mammalia; order Carnivora; family Eupleridae; genus Cryptoprocta; species Cryptoprocta ferox. The sequence continues at coordinate 8,273,173 of CM053563.1, read as the reverse complement.
TGTTTAAAATTTTTCAGTGGCTCAGAATAAAGTTTTAACACTATTGCCAGTAGGACCCAGCCCCTACCTGTCATTGAAGAGCCTCACCGCTGGCCCTTACTTTCGTCTGCAACGATAAACTTCAGCCACACAGATGAGAACTATGTGCGGTTCTTGAAGCGTTCGTGATACTTCTCACCCACACCGCCTTTACTTGCTGTTTCAAGGACACCCCTCCCGGAGTCCTTCTCTGACCTACCCTCTGAGCCAGGACCCCCCACTCCACCCCATGTTCTATAGGGCTCTGTGCGGTCCTCTGTGGCCAGTCACACTGAGCTCCGATTGTCGTCCTTCCTCAATAGACCCTACGTTCCTTGAGGGAGGGGACTGGGTCTTCGCCATTGTGTCCCGCAAACCAAGGACACAGGGCTCTACTAAATGCCTATGAATGACCAACTGGTATAGGGACATTCAAAAGACCTCTTCCCTCGAGACTTCCATTCAGTGGGAGCATGGAATTGTGTGCACAGAAAAGCAGACGTAAACAGATGCATATAGTACTAACCTTGAGCAAGGTCGCAGCATCGGAGTGGAAACAGATTTCCCTGTGTTCTTAGTGTGAGGGGTAGAGGGTGTACTGTTAACAGTCCAAGGGATGTGTGAAACTCAAGAGGTAGGGTATTTAAGGAGACAGGCTTGGAAAGAGAGGGGCCGTGCATCAGCAGAGCAGGGCGAGAAGCGAGGGAACCAGGCTGCCTGGGCTGATGGGGACGTGGCGTCCTGAGTGGGGGAGCCGGCCATGCCATGAACATTCAGATGCATCTCTCCTGGCTTTGGGGCAATGTCTGAAAATCATTTTAGAATTTAGGGTTCAAATTAATACAGCATGGGTGACCCTTGAAAACAATGTGCTAAGTTAAAGAAGTCAGTCACAGGGACCACATATTTGAGGATTCCATTTATATAAAATGTTCAGAGTAGGCAAATCTGTAAAGACAGAAAGTAGACTAGTGGTTACCAGCAGCTTCGAGGAGAGAGAAATTTGGAGTAGCTGCTAATAGGTATGGAGTTTCTTTTCGGGTTGGTGAAAATGTTCTAAAATTGATTGTGATGATGGTTACACACTCTGTAAATTTATTTAAAAACCACTGAATTGGAGGCATCTAGGTGGCTCAGTTAGTCGAGCGTCCAACTCTTGATTTCAGCTCAGGTCATGATCCTAGGCACTCGGCATACTTGAGATTCTCTCTCTGTCTCTCTCTCTCTCTCTGTCTCTCTCTCTGCTCCTCTCCCCTGGTCGCACTCTCTCTCTAAATGGTAATAATGACAACAACAACCATTGAGTTGTACACTGTACACTTGGGCCAGGTGCACTGTACGGACTGAACTGTGGCTCAGTAAGGCTGTTAGCAGCAGCAACAACAGTAGTAGGCGGAGGAGGGGTGGCAGGCGTTCTGCTCCAGGTTCGTCGCGGCCGATACCGATTCTAAGGTGGGTCCTTTGAGAAGAGACCTGCCTGCCAAAGATCCTGCGTTGCCTGATGATTCTCTGCGGTCTGGAGCCCCCCCTGGGGCTGCCTCAGCGCTCCGGCGTGGAGCCAGCAGGGGCCGGCGGGGACGGCGTTGGCGCCGCAGTGACTCTGAGTGAGCATCTGCATCCGGGCCATTGGGGGCGGCAGCCGGCAGACCAACAGAGAGCACTCTGGTCAGGGGTCCAAAGACCGAGTTTAACCAATCCGACCTCAACAGCTGCCGGATGAATTGCTTCTGTGGGTGCCATGAGCCTCAGAGAAGCAGTAGGTGTTTTTCCCAGCCCTAGGTTTCTGGACTCCTGCCATTCTTAGATCTCTGCTCCGTGTATTCCTGGGTTGGATTCAGCTTCTGAGGTGACCTCCGGCTTTGTTTCTCTGTCCCCTCCATTTTCGGGAATCCTTCCGCGAATTCGCACTCTCCCACCTGCTCGAGGCACGGCGGGGTGTTAGTAGCAGTAGTCTCCCCCTGCTGGAGCACAGCCCTGTCCTCCCGCTGCCCCTTTGCTTCTCCGTGTCCCGCGACGCTGCTGCACCGCAAGGAGCTCCAGGGAGGGACTGCCTCTTCTCGGCCTTCCCCTAGCGTGCCGCCTCGCATGTTGTAGGCACTCGGGTGTTTATCGGCGGAGCAAGGGACCCCTTCCTCCTGTGCACCGAGTTGCTTATTAGGTTAGGGCAGATAAGGAAATAAAGTCAGTAGCTGCAAGATGAATTCTTGAGGACCGATCACTTGGAAATCTCTTGCGGGCTAGAGCCCGTCATTTTTGCTTTTCTTTTTCCTTGTCCAGGCGGCTGTATTGCATACAAGTTTTGTTGCCCCTTTGAAGGCTGTGGGATGCTCCTGCCCCAAGGGCTGTCTTTGGGGAGGTTGGTGAAATATTTGTTGTTGGCGGTATTTCGTACTGTTAGAGCAGAGAACTTGGCGAAGAGCAGATTCTCAGACCCCTGGAGTCAATTGAAGGACTGTGCAAGCAAGTGTACTTTTTAGTTAGAGGTGCTTAACCTAGGGCCTGTGGGTGGGCTTCTGGAGGTCAGTGAACCCCTGAAAATCCGTGCAGAGCTTGTGTGTGTGTGTGCGTGTGTGTGTGCGTTTGCGCGCGCGCTCGCGCGCGGAGTCTGGGCCAGAACCTACAGCCGCCTTCATTAGCTTAGCAAGGTGAGGGGAGTCTCCTCCCAGAAGGGTGCAGACAGCTGTGCAGCTGAGTGTTCTGGAAAGCCTACCGTATGACCCACAGCAAGCCAGGATGGCGGCACACCCTTGTCCTCAAGGAGTTTATGGTCCAATAAAAGTAAAAAGATCGGACCCTAAACCACTCAGAGCTGACAAGAGAGAGCTCTGTGAGGGCTGGGAGGTCGAGTTCCCCTACTTAAAGGGTGAGTAGTTGTGAGGTGAGTGAGCCTAGACGAATAGTGTTCTCTTCACAGCTCTGGGACGGGAGAGACCTCGTAGCTTCCCAGATGCCACGTCCCCCGCTGGCCAAAGTGGGTGGGTAGAGTCCGCCCCCGGCTTTTCTGTGTGCCTGTACCCTCTCACTGGATCTTTTCCAAGTGGAGAGTCACTCACTGATCACGTATGCTCATGACAAACGGCAGTAATGGCAGCCTATAAAAGTGTTTTTATGTGGTAAGGTTAGCTCCTGGCTTTATTTCCGGTGTCTCCTCTTCATATTGTAGGTTGAAAATAGACACACACACACACACACACACACAGAGACAGCCTAGCACGCGTCTGTCTTTTCTTGCGTCTTCACGGCGAACGTGAGAAAGTCCTCCCATGTTAGGGAGCACTTTGACCCGTGGCTCATAGTTCTTCAGAACACACCGACCCAGTCTTTCCCGGAGCTGCCCTCTAGAGCACCCACCACACTCGCCCACGGAAAATGGCTGCCTAGTGTTTGGAGTCAGTAACACGCATATAATTTTCAGCTTCATAACTGAGAGCAAATTACGATGTCGCCCTGATGGGAGACAGCAAGACTGAAGGCCAAACGATTGCTTGAGCTGATTTCCTCCAGCTGTTGGTGAACTCCCAGGTTGCTTCATCTAATTGGGAAATGCTCTTTATGCAGGACAGAGCCTTTCCCAGAGAGGGGACATCTGCGGGCAGTGCGGTGGGTGTGACCCCGAGCAAGTTCTTTAACGGCTAAGGCTCGGTTTCCTTGACGGGGAAGTGGAAGATGGAAAGGGCTCCCTTGCGGGAGAGTCATGGGTGTGGAGGGAGCTCACCTCGCCAGGCCCGGTGCTCAGGGTTTCCGGGAGTCTCGTTTTCTCATGGCAGCCCTCTGAGATGGGCGTGATTTCCAGTTTTCTGATAAGGAAAATGAGATCCAGAACGATGAAGACGGGAGCTGGGATTCTAACCCAGAGCCATTACTCTCTTAGCCGTGTGGCCTCCCTTTGCTGGGAATTTGAAGCCCAGAGAAGACGGTGCCCTGGCAGCTCCTGGAGCCCGGGGTCGGGCCGGCTAGTGTTGGGCCCTGCTGCGTGCACCAGACAGCCTTCTTCCTCTCTAACTGCATCAGAAGGTCATTTTCACCACTGCCTCTCCAGCTCTCCGACACCACCTAGGCATCACAGCTCCGTGCTGACACTGACTACCCAGGGTTGGCTACTGTAGGACTCCATCTCCCAAGCCTGTCCTCACGTCACACACCATTTGCAAGGTTGGATCCCCGAGTCACCCACACTTCGTGGCCACTCCGTCGGGTTTCTCAGCCTGCCCCTGGGTTCGGTAATTCAGTCGAGCACCTCCAGAAGAGCCCAGCGGAGGAGCTGCTAAGGCACCGTGCCCGTACGCGCTCGGGGCGTGCCACCTTGCCCCCCCCCCCCCCCCCCCGTGCGGTCCCCAGCGCAGCGGCTCTCCCCGCCCTGTCGTGCAGGGCTTTTATGGACATGGTTGATTAGATCATTGACTGTAATTGGGCTCGATCTCTAACCCCTTTCTTACTTTCTTACTGAAAGTTGTAACCCCGTTAATCAAGACTTGGTCTTTGTGGTCACCAGCCCCCACCCTGAAGCTATCTAGCACCCTGGAAGGGCCACTCCTTATCAAAAACTCAGGTATGGTTAGAAAGGGCTTGTTATGAATAACAAAAGACGTTCTTATCTTTAAGGAAATTCCAAGGGTTTTAGGAGCTCTGTGCCAGGAGCTGGGGACAAAGACCAGCTGTATACTTCCTGTTACACCACACTGCCCCTGCCCGGCTTCCCACAGGGTCCCTAAGTTTAAGGTCTTGCCGGTGGGCTCCCTCTGCCCCTCTGAGGGCACCAGGGCGGAGAAGGCAGCTGTGCTCTGAGGCTGGGAAGGAGCAACAGGAAGAGGCCCAGCCTGGGCCAGCGTGCCCCTCCGCAGCCTTGGGGAGCCCTGTGCTCGTGCTGCTGCTTCCCAGGTCACCGAATAAACTTCACACGGTATTAATCTCAAAGTACCACTAATCCCTTTTTAGAAGAAAGGAAACAAATCCCAGAGCCCTTTGGGCAGAGGCCACTCACAGCCCGTCGGAATGGAAAGGACCCACATTCCAGCTCTTCCGTGCTTCAAGCTGCTGCAGCTGTGAGCTTTGTCACATCGGACTGAACAGATTCAGAATTTTACCAAGTTCTCTGACACTTGGGAAACGGCTACCCTAAAAAAGCCTCCATATCTCTATGCACGTGCATCATAGCCATGTTCTAGAGCTGTCCTGGAGGTTTGGTGGGACTGGAGCTGTCAGATCCAGTCAGTTACTTCCCTGCTGTCGGCCTCGGTCTCTGCAGTTCTGTCTTTCAGAGAAGGCCGCTAATGTCAGCGTAGACACTCCCATCTATCACCGTAACGGTTTAATAGGCGCAGTTACGACTTGCGTACACCAGCAGGCTTTATGGGAGTAATTGCCGTATTTATACTGCTTTGAATTGATGATAAAGTGCTGAAATAGGAGGTGTGCGGTTTCATCTGCTGTGATTTTTATGGGGGTTCTGTGTTCCCTAATCTCTCCCTCCCTCTGTAATTCGAGGTTCACTGGCAAGTTGGCTTTTCCACTCTTTTTGACTGCTTCCCATGTGCCCATTTCTCATCACCCTCCTATTTTCTGGTCTCTTGTAAATTAAACACAGGCACTTGCATTCTAAAACTGCCCCCGTGGGGCACCTGGGCGCCTCAGTCAGTTAAGCGTCTGACTCTTGATTTTGGCTTGGGTCACGATCTCATAGATTCATGAGATCGAGCCCCCACCTCAGGCTCTGTGCTGACAGGGCGGTGCCGGCCTGAGATTCCCCCCCACCGCCTCTCTCTCTCTCTCCCCCCCCACCCCCTTTCTGCCCCTCCCCTGCTCGCGCTCTGAATCTCTCACTCGCAAAATCAACAAACATTTTAAAAAACTGACTTCTAAAAGACAAAAAAAATCGTTCCCTTGCCACAAGAGCAGGCAGTCGGCCCCACTCTGGCCTCCTCCGGCGATGCAGAGCCGGTCTCCCCAGGACGCCATGCCCTGGCCCGAACGCGTGCCCTGGCGAGCTGCCGGGATGGCCCCGCAGCCAGAAGGAAGCGAGCCTGCCCTGCCGTCCCAGATGGGAAGAGGCCGGGCGGAAGCCCGAGCCCCGAACAGGCCCGACAGGCCCGCCGGCCCGGCCGCTCCGTGGGCGCCTTCCCTCCCGGCGGCAGGGGGCTTACAGCTGGCACCCGACCGCACCCCTGCCCGGAGCGCCTCCGGCCCTCGCCCTCGGTCCCTGTGCATCCTCCATGCCTGCATGTGTGTGCCTGTGTTTCTCTGCCCAGCTTCCGGGAAGGGGTGCAGCCCGCCTGGGAGGGAGCCCAGCCCAAGCCAGCTAGGCCCCGCTCTGTAAAAGTGAACAACCCAGATCGGGAAGGCACTCAGAGAGCAGCAGGTGACTGACACCCCTGAGATAACGAACGAGTTTACGAAGCCCCCAGTGACCCCTGCCGGGACTAGTGGAGGGGGGAGCGCTGACCCCCACCCAGTGCATAAAGGAAGGTAGGGGCTGGACACAGTCATTCGTGAAACATCTTCTCCGAGCTGGCCAGGCCGGAGGCTTTCTCTTTCCCCCTTGCCGCGGCTCGGAAGACCTGCCAGTGTGCCCGGAGGCACGAGACGGGCCACTTCCTCCCTCTCTTCCACCCGAGACACCGCACTTCTGGTTTCAGGCATTTATTTCTCGTGCCCTCCTCTCTCGGGGTAGTTGCCGCATGCCTTCCTCACATATGAGCTGCTGTGCCGAGTCCGGGTGCCTACCTAGAAGGGTCATGGGAAAAGCCTGCCTGCTCCCGTGCCCCCCGGGGGCTCCAGCACGCAGCAGACAACCTCAGCAGCAGACAACCTCACGGCTCTCCGGGGACTCCCCAGTTTGCCAGTGCCCTGTAAGAAAGTGCAGAGCGATGGGGCGCCTGGGGGGCTCAGTCAGTTAAGTGTCCGACTTGGGCTCAGGTCATGATCTTGCGGTCCGTGGGTTCACCACGTCGGGCTCTGTGCTGACAGCTCGGAGCCTGGAGCCTGCTTCGGATGCTGTGTCTCCCTCTCTCTGTGCTCCTCCTCCGCTCCCTCTCTCTGTGCTCCTCCTCCGCTCATGCTCTGTCTCTCAAAAATAAACATTAAACAACTGTTAAAAAAAAAAAAACAAACAACAGTACAGAGCGAGTGGGGTATGGGGGTTAAGCACGGGCTCTGGAGCCAGACTGCCCGGGTTCGAGTGCAGCCCTGCCATTCATTTGTCATGTGGCTCGGTCTGTCCGGCTGTAAAATGGGCATCATAATAATGGTAGTCTGCACCTCACAGGTTGTTCGGAGGCTTTGCTGAGATGGTGCACGCAAAGTGCTTATTCCTGAGCCTGGCCCGTGGTAGAAGCACTGCGTAAATGGAAGCAGTTATCATAACACTTAATTTAGATCTGGGGGGTCGGGGTCAGGGGAGCCCTCTCTGAGGGAGCGATGTGTAGACAGCCAGAAACAATGGAGGGAAAAGTAGAAGGAGTTACCTGAAGGAAGGCCCTGAGGAGGAAAGAGCCAGTGCCTCCGAACCAATATGATGGGGGGCTGGGGAGCAGGCTCAGGCGGGGACGCAGGCCACCCCACGCCACGTGCGGTATTTGATCCTGGATGCAGGGTGGAAGGATTGCCGGCCAGCGGGGACTACAACCCCGTTTTCTGCCTGAGGATTATAGGCCTCTAACCTACGGAAAGTGAGGAAAGGGAAGCCAGGAAAGGAAGGACACTGGGCTGCGATTGGTGACATCTTTGTTCCTTTCACGGTTCATTGGGAATCAGGAACCTGAAAGAAGTTAACCTCTGCCCTCATTAATGCCTGGGAGGAATCTGCCTGTGACCTCAAGGGACCTTTCTCCTTGGGGGCCTGTTGGAAAGGAAGTTGGCATTATATGCACGGGGCTGGTAATGACACACTGTACCTCTGTGCTAGTTGGAGCTGTTTCTTTGTTGGTGGCTTTTCGTTTAGCCTGTGAGACCCCTCACCATGGTGGCTTCAGCTAGCCTCAGAGTCACACTGCTGTCACCCCTGTGCCATTGGGCTTGTGCGTGTGCCGACAGAGTCACACCCAGAGCCCGAAGGATGCTCGGATTCTTGGCAGAAGGGGCTCCCAGCTGCTCCCAGCTTGGAATGTTGCTTGCTGCTTTGCTCACATCGACTGTGGGTCACACTCTCCCCTCCCTTCCATCCCCGGCCGCCCAGAACAGGCAGCATCAACGCTAGGCTGACCTAAAGTTCACTTTGTGAGTGCGGTTTCTTAAACCCATCTATCGGCGTATGCATTTTCTTAAGAATCAGGAAGAATACAGGGCTTCCCTTGTTTGGCTCAGAGCAGAGTCCAGAAGCCCTCTTTCACAGTTAAATGCAGTAAATACATGGGTGGCTTAGAAAGGATCAGCCAGATGCTAGAGCCATATGACGCCCCAGACCTGGTGTGATATTTTCATCTCTTCCCTCCAGATCTCTTCTCTCCCTTCCTCCTCAGCCTTGAGATTTATGACATGACTATGTGGACGTACAATAGAGTTGGAAATTTATAAAGCCACAGTGCCTACTTGTGGGGCTAACACCCGGTCAAGCAGTCATAATAGAGTGTTAGTGGCATTCTGTCATGGGGAGAAAGGAGGTCTGGCATTGCCAGAAACAGACCTTGATTGACGAGGGGATTGCCAAGGGAAGACAGCTAACAAAGGGGCGCTGGCGGGGCCAGAGTGACCCTAGTGTTCGAGAAATAGAAGAGCCAGAAAATCATTCCAAGCACATCCAAAACAGGAAGGCAACAGGGAGATCTGGTGGGGACTCTTTCATGTCATCAATAGTAGAACTGCAGCGTAGGAATAAAGCAAGGACGCTCTCCATTGGCTGCTTTGTATATGGTGAGAAGGCTGCATTTTTTCTGTAGCTCTTCCTCCTCACCCTCCGAGTGACAGATGAGAACACTGAGTGGGGTGTGAATGGAGAGATGAATGCGCAGGACTACACAAGGGGATGGAAAGTTCTCAGAGCCCGTAGCGGATCGATCTGGCATTTGCAGGACGCAGCCTCCGTACCACACTCAAGGGAGAGGGGACGGGATTAATGTTGCAGGGAGCAAAGCCCCTTGCACAGCCATCAGAGACCGAGACCGAGCGAGCCGGCTCCCATCCTGCCCCCGCCACGGACCCGGCTCTGCGGCTTGGGGCACATGGCTGAGCCTTACCAAGCCTCCATTTGCTCTCTGCAAAATGGGAATAAAAACAGTATTTACCTTAGAGAAGTACTGGGTGGATTCACTATGATGATTGTAGCGGAGAGGTGAGAAGACTGCCTGGCACATAGTAAGGCCTCAACAGAAGTCACCTGTTGTCATTGTCTGATTACTGTCGTTAACTCTTTCAGCGTGCCTCACTTTTATTTGTGTAATGTCAGTATTTGCGGCATCTCGACAAGGATCCTTAATAAGCAACCCTGTTTTTGATGAAGAAGCCAGAGCTCTGAGAGGTGGAGTGATCTGTCCCCAGTCACCCAGCCAGCTGTGAGGCCGAGCCAGGATCAGAATCGAGGTCACCGTAGTGTCAAAGCCCATGCATGTTTTAAAACATTTTTCTGCAGATTGGCTGGTTTTGGCTGAGCCCTCAGAATAGGCCATGCCTCTAGGCGGGCACTGCTGTTGAGGCTTGTTAAGCGTGTAGAGCAAGGGGGGGGCATGGCAGCAGTACACTTGGTCTCTCTTCCGAGGATCACACTGCAGCATCCCCACCTCGGTGCAAGACCAAAGGGCGAGGGGCGGAGGCACACGGAGGTCAAGAGCAGAAGCGGCCTGCTAGCTGTGAGGTCCTGGCTGCCTGGCTTTCCTTCTCTGCACAGCAGACAGAACGGCTCCCACTCCGAGGCCTAGCGGTGTGCCTTTCCGGGGACCAGGCCTAGCGGTGCGCCTTTCCGGGGACCTCGGAGCTAAGGGAGTAGCTATTACCCAGATGATCTGAGTGGAAGGCAAGCCGGCAAGTGGAGGTGCGCCCAAGTTTTGTTGTTCAGGGAGACACGGGTTCGAATCCTGACGTTTGCTGCGGCTCACTTGACCACAGAACAGCTGCATACCCACCTTCACCGTTGTGAGGAAGAGACGGGAAACCTATGCAAAGGCCTTCCCCAGAGGTCGGCCCTCTTTAAGACCGTTGAGATTTTATGGTCAAGGGAGTTGTCTCCTCTCCCTGAGTTCCCAGCACCCCTCTGGGCTTGTAATTTAGCCTGCCTGAGACTTCACAGATGCACTGACGAGAAGAATACTCTATTAGATGGGTTTTCAGCCCCCCGAAAAGTCAACCAAAGTTGTTTCATAGTTAAGGCCTGTCTCATGTGGGCCATTTAGAGCATCGGCGGCACCCATTAAGTTTTTTTTAAAGGACTGAAGTGCTGAGTTTTTATATCTAAATATAGAATGTAAAAAATAAACAAGTAAGAGTTTATCTTAGAAGAGGAATTGACTTGTTGCTAGAAAGGAAACTTGGGAGGAACGGAGTCCTGGTATGAATGAGCTGAGGCGAAGCCTGACCTGGGCCGACTGCCGAAAGCCTCCCGGCCACGAACGCTGGTGCTGAGAAGTGGTGCTTGGGATACAAGAACATGAACTTGTTTGGACATTTCAGGAAACCAGACACATGCCCTGGCAGGAGAGGATTCTCCCCCCTTGGTTTCCAAGCTCCCAGTGCCCCCGGTGCCCCGGGTGCCAGGGAGGAGCGGGGGGGCAGTGGCTGCTCTGACAGGGAAGTCAGGGATGAAATATTTGGCCCATAGGGAACGGCTCCTGGCTGGCATGGGTGGGCCGTCTAGCCTTCTGAGGTCATCAGAGGAGTTTCGAGGAAGACCGCACCCAAAAGGCTCTGAAGGGCACTTACCTGCCATGCAGGGGGCTCGGTAAATATTCCGTGAAAGAAAGAATAAAGCCCTCTTGCCTTTCTCTTTACTATTTTTTAACATTTTTATGAAAGTCATATATTTATGACTTTATTCTATGGATAAAGTTTAATGCATTAAGGGCTTGCTTACATTACCAAAAAAGGCAGCAATTTTAATACTTTTGAAAATGCTTTGTTTCCAAGGTATCCAGTATTTATTTTGCCTTGTATATATTGCCTCCCAATTTTATTGAATTGTCGAATTTAGGAGTCCGAGTTCTTCGAGGTCTGGGCCATCTCCTAGAATAAGCAGTTCTCAAAAACTGTGGTTCCCTGACTGGCAGCATCCTCACTGTCTGGAAATGTGCTAGGGAGCCACATGTCCCACTCTAGGCTGCCGTTAGCGGGATCGGGGTGGTGGGGCCCGGGCGCCTGTGCTGCCTCCCGCCTTCCCAGGGAGTGCAGCGCACGCTCGGCTCGCAGAACCGGTCATTTAGAACAGAGTAAAAGAACGCAGGCTCTCAAAGTCAGCAGCTCTCTGCCCTTGTGTGTCTTACTTTACAACTTAGCCTCTGCATTCCTGTCTGTAAGATGGGATTAGTAAGAACCTCTCTGAAGAGATTGTTGTGACAACAGATGTAAAAATGCTCAGCAAGCACTTGTCACACATAGTAAGCATCCAGTAAGCAATTTATTATTGTTGTTGTTCGCTCTCTTCCTAGACCAGGTATTAGTATGTTTAAACAGAAACCCTTGACAGATGGCTGCCCGGTGAAGAGGGGGGTCAGAAGCTCTGGGCCGTTCCCACAAGTGTCAGCTGCAGCCGTGAGACTGTTACTTCATATAGTGCGAGCCTGTTTCCCTGCCTGCAGTCTCCGCTCTTAGTCATAGCCTTGTTCTCCAGGGCAGTCGGACCAGACTGTTCCATGGAGCGGTTGTCCAGGTATTTGAAGAGAGTGACCTTGGCTGTTCTGAACTTTCCCTCCTTCTATTCCTAAAGATTAACTTTAATGTAGAAGATATTTGAAAGGCTTTTTAAAAAGGAAAGGAAAAGGCCTGTAGCCGAGGCTCTGCTTTGGTAGCGGATCGTTGGAGACTCCTGGTGTGCAGAGGCCTCAGACTTGAGGTTGAAGCTTCTCGGGCAGACTTGCAGGCGTGGAGTGGACAAGTAGTCGGGGGGGGGGCAGTCTCTGGTGAGGGGTTTTGCTTTGTGCTGGCAGGTGGGAGCCACAGGCGCCCCGGAATGCCCCTGCGCCGGTCCGGAGGCGCAGCCCTGGAAGCTGCTCCTGTTCTCAGCTGTATCGCTAGCCCTGGGCTCTGTTTCGGTAGCGGCCTTTGTGGTGTTTGCAGTCTGCTCTAAGCTTTTGTTTTTATTTAATTGATGTCTGATTAGTAGCTGTGAAAAATTGTACTGGCCAAGCAGATGATACCTTTCCTAAATTATGCTGTGGTGTTGTGTAGGGCGGCAGCAGAACTGCTATTTTAAAATCGGATTTCGTAAAATAAACATGTGTCCCGATGACAGGAAATACTAAGTTGATGATGAATTGACGCTGCGGAGCTGGCCTTGCGCTTGTTGACGCCTCCACACTCGGGACCGTCCATTTAGGGAGGTTTCAGTGGGCCCACGCCTCGGACCATTTCCAGAGATCTGGTTTGCAGCTTGTTTTCCCCCCTCCGGTGCTGGGGCAGGTGGCCACGAGGAGACAGTGCAGAGGACTCCTCTCCACGCTAGAGGTCAGAGCTGCCAAACGATGGTGAATGGCCTGAGGCTGGCAGGAGCTCCCCGCAGTTCCTACACAGCCGTCCACCCTGGGGCTTTGCCCGGCTTTGCCACATACTTGAGGGACTTTTAAGGTCCTGCCATTTGTGCCATTGTTTCCTTTGTGCTGGAGGGGGCTGATACTCAGATAAAGAGGAGAGTATGGAGAAAGTAGGTGTATTTTCAGCCTATAGGGGGTGAAGCCTTGTGCCTGCCGACACATACACAGGGCTTGCCAAAATGTGGGTGATTTTGTGTGTAAGAGTGTGGTATGTGTGGTTACCTGGGATATGTAATTAGGTAAAAAGTTTAATATGTCTGAGACACTTGGAAAAGTCACTAAGAAAAGAGCCCATTGTAAAATTGCTGGGTCCATCCCTGACTCTGACCTTTGGGGGTTGACAGCATTAGGGGATGTACCATCTCAAAAGCGACCCAGAATGGTGAGAACCAGTGGACTTCATTCAAATGTTGCACATCTTCTGAGGGGAGACCCCAGTCTGGACCCCAACCTATTGGATAGATGTCAGACATCTTCCGGAACAGCACTGAAGGCAGAAGAGTGACAGAGGCCCTGGACTCGGACTTCTTATCATCTGTGCAGTTTGGAGCGAGGATTTCACCTTTCCAGACCTTCCTTTTCTCATCTGTGTTCTCGCTTCCAGCAGCTCATACTATGAGGGCCGGAGGACTCAGTGGTGTCATCGTTGAGTGAGTGAGTGAGTGAGCGAGCGAGCGAGTGAGTGATGTGGTGGGTGTGGTGGGAACGCACCTAGCTCAGGGCACAACACAGATGCTCGGGAAATGTCAGTGCCCAAAGGGAGGCAGTAGGAAAGGTTATCACTGAGCCGGGGTGCTTCCGGGGCCTCAGGCTTGGAAGGTGGGCCAGCCCCAAGTGCAGGGAGGCCAGCTCCTTTGGAGGCGGCATTGCAGGGCAGGGTGTCCTTGGGGCTGGCCCACCAACCCCCATTTTCTCTGCAGTGAAAGGCCCATGTGAGACTTGATGACTTTTTCTTCAATGTTCCTTAAAGTTCACCTGCCACTACTCTTGGGCCCCAGAAATAGGCTGCTGCTTTTATCCTGCCCGATGGGTGCCTCTCCAGAGGCAGTAATTACAGTGATGGCTGACATCGAGACACCTGGCTCTCAGGAGCTTACTAACTGACTTCCGGGCCTCGGCCTCTCTCCACTGCCCACCCTGCCTTCTGGGGTTCGGGGCTGGCTCCGGGGCGCATCCTCAGTGCCCCTTCAGCGAGCCAGGGCTGCTCGAGACCACGGTCTGCAGAAGAGGCCCAGCTCGCTGTAGCCATGAGACCCCACTCTGCTCTTCACCGTGACTTCATCATCCTTTAGAACTGTGATCTGAGGGCCCTGGCAGTGGCCTCTCCTTCCCTGAGACGAGAAGAGTGGAGGCCGGAGCCAGGGCCTGGAGTCCACTTTAAGCTGAGCGGTGCTTTCCTGTGCCGAGGGGTCAAGGGCTGAAGGGTGGGAAGGGTGGGGGGAGTCCGTCTCTCACCTGATACTTTGTGTTCTTCTGTATTATTTAACTACATTTTAGGATTTTTTTTCCTTACCTAACACTGTACATACTAAATCAGTTATAGAAGGGTCACAGAGCTAAGTGGAAAAAAAAAAATTATAAAAGAGTAAGAAAGAAATAGTACCTGCTCTAAAAATAGGAAAATCTGTTCAAAGATAAAAACAAAGGGAGACATTGGGGTGCGTGGGTGGCTCAGTCAGTTGAGCGTCGGTTGACTCTTGGTCTCAGTTCGGGTCGTGATCACCCAGTTCATGAGATCAAGTGCCACATTGGGCTCTCTCTGAACTGATAGCGCTCTGAGAGCCTGCCTGGGATTCTCTCTCCGTCTCTCTCTGCCCCTCCCCTGCTCAGGCTCTCTCTTTCAAAATAAATAAACTTTTAAAAAATGTTTAAAAACAAAGGGAGACATGATAAAGAAACGGACTGGTCCTGAAAACCTAAAAACTTTAAATTACATACTTCAAAAAATTCATTTTACAAATTTAGAAGATAACAAAAAGGGGAGAAATGTAAAAGTATGTAACGTTAACATAGTTCCTCACTATTCAGAGGCCTCTTTCAAGTACACAATTAGAGGGACCACTCATAGAAAAATAAACAAAAATGCCAAGAACACCTGGGTGGCTCAGTCGGTTAAGCATCCGACTTCAGCTCAGGTCATGATCTCACAGTTCGTGAGTTCAAGCCCCGCATTGGGCTCTGTGCTGTCAATGCAGAGCCTGCCTTGGAGCCTCTGTCCCCCTCTTCCTGCCCTTCCCCTGCTTGTGCTCTCCCAAAAATAAATATTTAAAAAATTTTTTAATTAAAATACAATAAAAGACATCAAAATGTGGACAGAAAAGAAAATGGAGGAAAGTGGGTTGAAGCATCTAGGAAAGTCTGGTTCTTCGCCCTGTCCCTCTCCCCTGGTGGGCTCCTCACAGAATCGCCGTCGTTGCTCAAGTCCAGTCCTTCTCATTCTCTGCACTCCCTGCTCCTAAGATACCTGCTTGTTTCTTCTCAGGACTGAGCACGGAAGGGATCTACCGGGTCAGCGGGAATAAGTCCGAGATGGAAAGTCTGCAGAGGCAGTTCGATCAAGGTAAGGCCACAGCCTGGCTGTGCATCGGAGGCTGGAGCCGGTCAGGGCAGACGAGGCGGCCAGGTTGCGGGGGCACTCCTGCCACACGCGGCCCTAAAGCCAGAGCTCTGAGCTGGTGACTGAGAGGGAGAAGGCATTGGCCCCAGTTAGCCACACCACCATGTGGAGGGGAGGGGACAGGCCCCGCCGGCAAACGGGAGCATCCCCCGTGCCAAACCCGAGTCAGCCCACCGCTCTACCATGTCACCATCCGCTGATGCTGTTCCAGGTCACCCGAGCATGCATGCGCCTCAGCCACCTTGTAAAGCCCTTACTCCCTTGCCCTGGGCCCTGTGGGGGTAATTACAGGCACATCATAAGAAGTTGGGTTGCAGCGATAGTCCTGTTTTGCCAGGACCCCAGGAATACCCTCAACCATGCCTCCCCTCCTCGCAAAGTCCCTGCACAAGAGAGACGAAGTGAGGGAATGATCAACTGAGCATTGGGACCCAGACTCCCAAAGCTGAAATCTCGTGAGTTAGACTGGCTCTTGGCAGGGACTCCTGTCTCCTAAGCTGGGTCTCAGAGGCCCAAAGCCAGAGAGCCAAACTCTGAGTCTTAGAGCTGAGCACACTGTGGACTGAGAAGTCACACCCACTGGTGCCAGGAGCAAACGAGCCAAAGCAATGAAAGTTCTCCGATGTCACCAGCCAGAGAGGAAAGTCAGCTGAGGATCAGAGTAGGGTCCAACCCAGCGTGTGGCTGGGCCTGAGGAGATCAAGCCAGATTCTGAAGCCAGGCAGCCCGTGCGGGCCTGCGGGACAGAGCAGCGGCTGGGAGCAGGCCCCCGCCACCGCCTCGGCCAACCTCCGTTAGCCGGCAGTGCGGGGAGGGCGTGCGCTAGGGAGGGAGACACCTGTTCGTCTCGCAGGATGGGAGACATGAGGGCAGGATGAGGGTGTAGCCACGCACTTGGTTATATACTTGCATACGCGCGAGAGTCTGTTAACGGTTTCTGCCACCCAAAATGGAAATAGCTAATATCTAACAGTAGGTGATTTCTTGTAAATGGGGAATGCAGTAAAGTGTTTAAAGAAAAGACACAGAGATCAGTGGTGTCATAAGCTGAGAGGGGCAGATGGAGAAAGAGGAGTCTGCTCACCCTGCCACCTTAAGGAACAAGGATGGAGTCGAGATTATTGGGAACGTTCTGTAACCCACCATGAAAAGTGAGCCAGCCTTTCAGGAAAGTCCTTTGATTTTCCGGGGGAGGGGGTGTAAAGAAAAGGCAGCAGCACAGAAAGAGGGGGTGAAGCTGCTCTATTCAAAGGATGACCTTGGAAGGAGGCACTGGGTGTCAGCCTCTGTCTGCGAAT
Source organism: Cryptoprocta ferox (assembly GCA_028646485.1). Taxonomy (NCBI): domain Eukaryota; kingdom Metazoa; phylum Chordata; class Mammalia; order Carnivora; family Eupleridae; genus Cryptoprocta; species Cryptoprocta ferox. Next base: position 8,256,575 of record CM053563.1, on the reverse strand, counting down.
CTCACAACTTTTTTTTTTTTAGCAGGGAATGCCACCTCCTGTTCCATCTTTGATGATCCTGAGTCCCTGCCCAGGCTCCAGACCAGCCCTGGGCAGCATCCCAGGGTCTTCGAGGTTTCCCTGCCTTCCCCCAAGCACTGAGTTTTCCTTTTGCTTCTGTCCAACTTAGACTGACCTCGCTCTCCCAACTTCCTTTCAGACCACAACCTGGATTTGGCAGAGAAAGACTTTACGGTGAACACCGTGGCTGGTGCCATGAAGAGCTTTTTCTCAGAGCTGCCGGACCCCCTGGTCCCGTACAACATGCAGATTGATCTGGTGGAGGCGCACAGTGAGTACTGGCCACCCAGCCCAGCTCGCCCCCTCCCCACCCCCACCCCACGCTGCACTCCAGGCTGACCACGTTCGGTGAATTGAGGGAAGGAGCTGAGTGCCAGTAGAAGGGGTCGTGTGCTCAGGGAGCACCCACGCAGGCTCTTGGAGCTGAGGTTGGAAGGATATAGGGACAGGGAACTAAGGCTGACACCGTGGGGGCTTGTGGATCAGGCTCCCCTGCCTTTGTAGACCAGACATGCTTTTTTCTAAGGGTTCTAGCAACACAGTTGTAGTTTCCCCCAAAATTCCACGACTTACGAGCCTGGTTTTGTATTGGACTTGGGTCACATCTGCTCCTTGACTTGTTCACAGTTAAAGTGTGGTCGACACAACGTTTCCCTACAACACTGTCCCTGCTCCTATTTATGAAATATTAGGAGAGACCTTGAGCGGGGCTGTAAGAGACCTGTCAAAGGGGGTAGGTCCCCTCTGCTCGCCCGTCCCTCTCATAAGGAAGTTACTGCACGCAGTCTGGGCCAGCCCGCCTCTGGGGGAAGGGGTGGTGGCTCCGGGTGCCCTGACCAGATGAGCACCAGGGGTGTGGGAGGTGAGCACCTCTGGTTTTAACAGTGACCTTTGCGTGCCATCCCTCCCACCCCGACAGCTGTTTCCACCCTGACCTCTCAGGAGCCTTCCCTCCGGGCAGCCTTTCCCAGACTTTGGTGCCGCGGGGCCCACCTTGTGGCGCTTTGTACCTGTTTTAGTCAAAGGCAGCCTGCCTGCTGTGCAGCTCTGGCAGGCCAGGACCCCCAGAAGGAGCCATCACTGTGCAGCTGCAGAAGGGAGGGTCTTGGCCGGTGACCAGGGAGGTGGGGAAGAGGAAAGGGAGCAGTGTTCCTTGGACCACAGGACTTTCATCTCATCTCATCAGTGCCCAACTCAGAAGGCCGGTGGTGTAGGCAGAAATTGGGGGGAAGTCGCAAATGAGGGTTTTAAGTCTTGGGTCACAGACTCCTGGTGGCTTCAGGAAATGGACGTGCCGACAAAAGCCGACCCCCGGACTGTGAGGGTGCCCCAGTCAGAACCTGGCTGCTGCTGGGACTGCAGGGCCCCTGGGGTCACCTTTCAATGGTCTGCACACTCCCATGGTGCTCATTTTCACAACCTGGGTGCCACCTTCGCCTTACTTTCTCCCCATGGTCTTGGTGGATTGAAATCTCTCCCGGCTCCTGATCTTACCTGAGCCCATCTCGGGTGGGGCAGGAGTGTGCGGTTCTGGGGCTGTCACAGCGTTACCTGGCCTCCTTTCCCGCCTGCCTTCTCTGCGTAGTAGTCCGGGCTTCTCCACAGGAGTTGGGTGGGGACAGGTGCAGCTTCCGCTCTAATCCTGGTGTCCAGACTCCTCCAGCAGGCTCCAGGCTGGCCCGGATGTGAAGCACGTAGGAAGTCTCTATCTGGAGCCAGCTTTCTCTCCACCTAGCTCATCTCCGGGCGGAAGTTCGGAAGAAAAGGTGTGGGCTGGTCTTCCCCTCCCTGAGCCCGCGGAGTCCAGTCAGCATTTGTCTTGACTTGGCGCCATCTGGAGGCCTGTGGAGTCCTGGCACCCACCAGACCCCCATTGTTTCTGCAGGAACTGCTAACGTAGCATCTTTTTGTTTTTGGAGGGGTGTGGGGGGCAGGGGAGGGAGGTGTTACTGGTGGAGAATCAGCTGCCCTTCCTACAGCAGCTTCCCTGGCCTCCACTGCTGAGGACGGGGGCTCCTTGCTACAGCGGCCTGGAAACGGGTGGAGATTTCTGCTTCCTCTTCCCATTGTGTGTTTCCTGTGCCGGAGCTAGTCAGCTGGGGCTCCGTTGTCTTGAACCCAGGGGCAGGAGGGTGGGGAGGATCTCGCTGACACGGCATCTTTCAAGGCCACGGCAGTTGAGTGAAGATGGGCCATGTGTGTGCTGGAGGGGCTTTAACTGAGCCAAGGGCGCCAACCAGGCGGTACCAGTGTGAGTGTTAAGGGACATTATGAAATGAAGATCCTCAAGCCCAAAAGTAGCTATTCCCAGCCTGGCTGGGTTTCCATGGCAACATCAACTTGACCAGCTCTTCCCACTTAATACCTAAGAGCTGTTGTGTCTGTGTGTTCAGGGCTTAGGAATGGTTTCAGATTCCATCACAACAAATATCAAGGTCACTATCAAATTGTTTTGTTAGCTCCCGAATTTCATGATATTGAACATTGCTGAAAACGTGTCCACGGATAGAGATTTTTGTGATTATTTACCAGTTATCTTCCTACCACACTCAAGGTGATGTGTGGGTGATTCTGAAATGAGTAACAGCAGCGGCCGTCACCCACCCTGCTGGGGAGTGGCACGCTGGGGCTTGACCTCCCAGGCAGAGACGTTGCCCCTGCCCTCCCAGGGTGCATACGTAAGTTACAGAATGAAGCCAGCTGAGCTGGAAGTGTAGAAAATGCAGGGTGGAGGGCTTCGTGGAAGACGTGGCACCTGAGCTGTGGCTTCATGGAGGACCAGGATTTCAGGAGGCAGAGAAAAGGGCTTTGGGTTCCCTGTTCCATCTCTCCCGCGCGCCTCATCCTGGCCTTCACCGAGTACTGTCATTTACTCTTGCCCCACATCTTCCCCTCCTCTTATGACACCCCCAACCTCACCACCACCTGTTTGGAGTCCCGTCCTGTCCTACATCCTTTGTGCCAGAGGGGACCTAGAGCTAGCTCTGTCTTAGTCCAGAGGCTCTGAGCCTAAGGACCTTTGGTTCCGGTGCCTCATTAGCGCTGTAACTGCTTGTAAAGCTCCATATGCGCAGCTTCATCTACAGAGAAGACCAGCAGCTCCCATCACATTGTCAAGGGATACGTGACCCAAGTGGTTCAGGACACTGGCTCACGTCTTACCATTTCTGCTGGGAGACGGGACGCCTGACAGCCAGAGGTGATCGACATTCTGGGATCATGCCTCCTCTTGTCTGTCGAGGTACCTGCTTAAGGTCACAGGGGTGTTCCTCACTCACATCCTGGCATATAGCAGGCTCTGTGTGGGACAGGGACAGATGGCAGTGGACAGATGAGTGTGGAGTCCCTGCCTCAGTCTGGTGGGGTAGGAGGCATGGGACAGGTTACTGCAAGGGCATGCCTCCCAGAGAAAGACACCCGGAATCTTCCATTCGAAGCCCAACAGAATGAAATCTTGGCCTTGGACTTCGTTTTGCGCCTGAGGGAGAGGTAGGGGTGTGTGCTGTGCGTGCCTGCACACTTCACTGAGAGGGTAGTGTGACCTTGAGCCACTTTTTTCCTTTTCTGGTGGGGCAGGTGTGCGAAATGGTCGAAGGCCATCAGATTTTCCTCCAGGCGCTGAGTGGGGAGGCAGCAGATCCCAGCCTAGAGCCTGTCTGACGGCCTGGGCCAGTGGCCTGACGGCCTGGGCAGGAACGGTATTTGGGATCAACATCCCTGACAGCCGTTTGTGTGACCTTGGGCCAGCATTCTTACTTCTTTGAGCCTTGGTTTATCTGTATTCCGTGAGGGGTGTGGCGAGCTAACCTCGAAGCTGTGGCCTCTGTCTGTCCCCTTCTCTTCCTCCTGAGTTCTTGGGGCGTGGTGTTCTAAATTGGTTCTAAATTGCCTGGTCTGTGTAAAGATTTTGTCGTGGTTTCGCCAGCCTGAAAGTGCCTCTTCTGAACCCGTCTTGCTGTCTCAGTTGACTGAGACCTAATTTCACCAGTATGATGGGTTCGCTGGGGAGGTCCTCGCCCCTTAGAGGGACCCTCACCACCTGCGTCGTCCTTCAAAGAGAGGATCGCTGGAGTTGGAGACTGCTGCGGCCTGGCAGAAGGCAGGGGACCCGGAGCAGATGTGGGGGACTGGGAGACAGAGCCTGTGCCCGGCCGCCCTCCCCCTACCAGTCTCTTGTCCTTGGCGATGCCTCCTGGCGCTTCCCCAGCCAGCGTGTAGGGCGGGCCTAGTGCGGTCCCGCCAGCGCTCTGGCCTGTCCAGAGGGAAGAATCGCTGGCGTCCTGAGTACCGGGAAGAGGATTCACTTGTTTGAGGGAGGAGGTGAGCAAGGTCAAGTCAGAAGGTGGTCAGGAAGGTGGGCCACGTTTTTCATGAGACAGACAATAAGGGCCGGGCCCTGCGCCAAGAGGCTTCCTGTTGTCTCCTTGGTGTCCGTCCTCTTCCTGCCAAACCCCACGCTCCCCAGCACTCGTGAGCACCTGCACCTCGGAGCTGGCTGCGGGAAGGGAGGGGAAGCGTGAGTAGGGGCCGTCCGGGGCTTCGTTGGGCCCCTTGCTGCCGCACTACGTGGGGAGGGAGGCCGGCATTCCTGAGGACGGGGCATGGTTACTATCCAGGCAGCCTGAGAGTAACTGTCAAGGCAATCTCTGCCTCCCGCTCCCGAGAAGACCGAGGGAGCAGGCGTCCCTGTGGCCCCACGGACAGGAAGGAGAGGACCGGCACCTGTCAACGCCAGCCCGGCTTCCTCCCTCTGGTCAGGATGGCTGAGACCCGCTCTTGGGTGAAGGGGCCCTAGGGGTCAAGGGCCTGATAAAAACACACAGCTGCATGTGTGCCGCATGGGCGCCCGGGAGACACCTGTCCCGGGCTCGCATCTGTAAGGGGGCGCGATCGCTTTTTTATTAAGTGAGATTCTGAGCCCTGCACGTGCCTCTCAGGTGTCAGGACAGTCTCTCATCCCCCCTAGAGCAGCGTACTGTTTTTAAGTAAACTTCTTACTGACGTTTAACAGTAAAGGTTTTTGAAACTCAAGGCCGGAGAGAGAGAGAGAGAGAGAGAGAGTGTGTGTGTGTGTGTGTGTGTGTGTGTGTGAGCAGGGTCGGGGCAGAGAGAGAGGGAGACACAGAATCTGAAGACAGGCTCCAGGCTCTGAGCTGTCAGCACGGAGCCTGACGCGGGGCTCGAACCCACAAACCAGGAGATCATGACCTGAGCCGAAGTCAGACGCTCAACCAACTGAGCCACCAAGGCGCGCCCCCCTCCCCCTTAAAATAAATCTTGGGTGCAGAGCAGTGAAGGTGATAGTGACCCCACCCAGTGAGCTACCTTGGCTTTTCAGTCATTTTCTAACAGACATATGCTATCAAAACACTGATGTTATCAAGCCCCACTCTTGAGTCCCAAGTTTCATGCCCGGCAAAAGCTCTGGGTCGCTCCGGCCCTGCCTGTCTTTGCAGCCTCCCTTGCCACTGCTTCCTGACATTCAGCCTGCTTCCAGATGCTCATCGTGTGTGTGCTGGTGAGCCCTTCATTTCCGTGTGGCATCACCGTCACCAGCCCCTTTTACAGACCCGGGCCCGACACTCAGAGGTGTGTCACTCACACAAGATCACACAGCTGGCTGGTGTCAGAGACAGAATTTGTACCCAGGACCGTGTGGGCTGGGTTTGGCTCTGTCCCACCGCACGGCCCTGCCACCCTGCCCCTCACGACCCCTCCCAGGCTGTTCATGTACCACCCGTTCTTCCTTGCCCAGCTCGAGCCAGGCTCCTCCTGCACTTCCCCAAACCCTGACCCTTGGGGTGCATCGCTTACTGCAGAGGCTCTTAACTTAGAGGCCGCAGGCTTCCTAAGGAATCTGATGGGTTTGGGGGAGTCCATAAACCTCCAGAACTTGTGGGCAGGGCTATACACAGCATATCTGGGGAGACATTCTGGAGCTCACATCCATCCCAAAGGAGTCTGTGCCCCCAAACCAGTCAGGAACTGTCGTATTTTTCAGTGATCCCCCCTTCATCCATCCCTGTAACCGTAAGTGTGAGACACCCGTTGTCTCTTTCTGGGCCCTGCTGTGGTTTTTCTGAGTCCTAGAGCTCCCCTTCAGTTCTAAGAAGTAGCCATAGAGGGATCTTTCCATGCTCAGAGAACTCTATCTAGCCTGGCTCTCCCCGAAGGCAAGCCAGGCGTATTCAGGGAAGGGAGCTGGGACCCCAGGGGACACGATGGTCCACAGGCTCCGCAGCCAGTCAGTGGTGTTTGATCCCCAGCTCTGCACCCTCTCCGGGTATGAGATTCCTTACCCCTCACTAAGGTGACAAGCCCCTTCCTCAGAGGACAGCGAAGATGGACGGAACCAGGCCTGGTGTGGATAAGCACTTGTTCGAGTTCGCTTGTCTTCACGCTCCCACTACATTAGGATTCCATGTTGGGCAAAGTGTGGGCGGTAGTGGGGGAAGGGGGTGCATAGTCCCTTTGATGAACTGCATGAGAATTCCCCCACTGTTTCCATCGCCGCCTCCAATAGGGAGATGTGTAGAGGGTCCTTGTGTCTCTAGGAAAAGGACAGAGCCCTGGTCTTGTGACAAACTCCCTCCCTAGACAGTCTGTTGGCGTGGGTGGGTGGCAGTGCTCACCCGTCTGGTCAGGAAGCACGCGGGCTTTCCGCATTGGCATTCCTGTCTCCAGGGACAACCGGATGAGCGAAGAATGGTGTTCTTTATGGGGAGTCTCTGTGGATCGCTGAGTCGCGGGGTGGTGGGGGCCAGGAAGCCCCTGCTCACAGTGCTCCTCTTCAGCAGGGGCCTGGGACCCAGAGGTAGGCCCGGCTGCTGGGTCGGGGCCACTGCCAGGTGTGCCAGCCGTGGGCACAAGCTTCTGGAGGGAAGAATGGGGTTGACCTTGTATAAAAGCCCCGGGCCACCCCCTAGGCGGCCCCCAGCCCACCAGTCTCCCCACCTGCCCCAGACTGATATCTCTTGGGCCCATAACACCCACCAGCTGTGGCCATGAAAGTCTTTGGTTTTCTCTTTCCTCAGAAATCAACGACCGGGAGCAGAAGTTACACGCCCTTAAGGAGGTACTCAAGAAATTTCCAAAGGAAAACCACGAAGTCTTCAAATACGTCATCTCTCACCTGAACAAGTATGTTGCAGGGCTTCCCATTTGGTCTTCCTTCCGTCTGAAATTGCTAGTCAGGGTCAGGGCCAGCGAGCAGCAGAGTGACGCTGAGCAAGGCCGTGTCCTCAGCCCGGCGGTGCTGGGGCTGGCCTGCCAGGGCTGCCGGCCTCCCTCCTCGGTGGCCACATCTGCCTCACCAGGGAGCATCCTGGGGTCTTGACTCATTCTCCCAATCCCGTTCTGCTTCTGTCAGAGGCCCGCGTGGCCTCGGGCATGCCCAGAGTTCTCCCCAGTGTGTGACAGAACACTATCAAGAGACGTGTGCTGTGAAAAAGCTCGCGCCTGTCAACTACGTGCAGGAGATGTGGGCAGGGAGCCTCTTAACTTGCTTCCTGGATTTATTCACAGACAGAGTTTTCCGGGCAGACCTGTTCTCTTGGCAGAGTGGTGGCTGATGGAGTTCATACTCCCTCTCTATACAGCCAGAGCAGTGTCACACACGTTGAGGCCTGGGTGATTGTCCCTGAGGCAGACCGTCAACCCACACTGTTTGTGCAGGGCATCCCATGAGGCAGGACCTCAGAGTCACTCCTCAGGGGCTGGCCCTGTGGTGACACTGAAGCAGAGGGCCAGCCATAGAGGGTCTCCGGCCTCGACTTCCAGGCCAGGACCCGGAGAGCGGTGCTTGGGCCTCTTCTGTGTTCAGGCTGTGGGTAGGCAGGCGGGCAGAGCAGTCCGGGGTGTCAGTGACAGCGCACGTGTGTGGGACAGAGCAGGGCCCTGCTGGCGGGAAGCCTCATCCAGGCCGCCTGCCCTGCGGAGCCGTGACCGGGAGTTTGGTGTCACCCGCAGAGTCAGCCACAACAACAAGGTGAATCTCATGACCAGTGAGAACCTCTCCATCTGCTTCTGGCCCACCTTGATGAGACCTGACTTCAGCACCATGGACGCCCTCACGGCCACGCGCACCTACCAGACAATCATCGAGCTCTTCATCCAGCAGTGCCCCTTCTTCTTCCACAACCGGCCCATCACTGAGCCGCCCGGCGCCACGCCCAGCTCCCCCTCTGCTGTGGCTTCCACCGTCCCCTTCCTCACCTCCACGCCTGTCACGAGTCAGCCGTCACCCCCCCAGTCGCCTCCACCCACCCCCCAGTCTCCCATGCAGGCGCTGCTCCCCTCCCAGCTTCAAGCCGAACACACGCTGTGAGCCACCGAGGCCTGGGGCAAAAGAGACCTTCTCTCTTCCGCAGGGTGGCATTTGGCCTTGAACAAGACCAGGTCTGCTGGGGCAGGAGCGGGGAGAGTGTTCCCTCTCCCCTGTTACTTTCTCAAGACCTCAGCGGTAGCACCAGCCCCAGCCTACACCATGTGCTGGGCCGTCAGGCTCCCCGAGCCCAGCACTGCAGGCCTGGAGCTGGCTGTAGGCAGCGGCCAGAGGGCGCCCTGCCCTCTGACTCGGACCCTTTTGAGGACTGAACTGGCCAGGCAGTGGCCCCCGTGGCCCTCCACACCCTCACTGCTCCCCAGACCACTTACCCCGGCTGCCCGCACACACCAGCCTCAGGGCATCCGTTCACTGCTTGGACAGGGCCCCGGACTCTACCAGGGGAAGCAGGCTCCGGGATTGGGCCCCCCAACCCCCCACCCAGGCCTGGGCCGGGTGCCCCTGCAGGAAACAGTTCCCACCCGTTCCATGCACCTCTTCCCGCCTTCCATGTCTGCACCTCCACCCCCTCACGATGGCGCCTGCCCGTTGGCCTTCTCGGGACACGCAGGCCACGGCGCTGTCAGCCCAAGGTACCGTGCTGAGGGTGCTGGCCGGCTGTGCGCCCGGACCCAGAGCGTGGGGCTCCCCTCCACTTCCCGTACACCTCCCGCTTCGCAGAACCAGGACCGCACGCCCTGGGAAACCAAGGCTCGCTGGGAGAAGAGTGGGAGAGCCCTCCAGTGACCCCCAAAAGAAAAGGAAGAAAACACAGACCTCGAGACTGAGCTCTCCTCCCACCTCTCGGAGAAGCAGACGTGGCAGGTGGCCCGTCTGGGTAAACGCGCAACAAGGATGCCCCAGCTGGTTGCCAGACAGGCTGGCGGGGTCCCTGTGATGGCCTGTCAGCAGATCCCCTTTGCCCAAAAGACAGTTCCGGCCTCGGTGGGCGAGCTTGGGAGACCAGCCTGGGTCCTGGTCTGCCGTGGAACACACTACAGTGCTGTGGACACACTACTCGGTGCGGGTGCGTGTGGGGTGTCCCTGTGGGGGCGCAGCTCGGGGCGCTGGGTGCACCTAGGCCTTGGCTTAGTCCTCTTCACCCCGGGCCACCGAACACCGCCAGCCCAGGGTGGGGGGTGCTCCATGGGAAGTGGTGCCGTGCGGTGTGGTGTGGTCGGGTGCCTGCACGGGGACCGGGGGGGGGGGGGCCTGGAAGAGCAGAGGCCACAGAGGCCGTCGGAGTCACGGGGAGGGTGCCAGCCTGCCCGTCACTACCCACCCCCGTGGCCTTCCCCAGCCCTTCCTGGGAAATGGCCCTTCCTCCCCTGCCGTCGGGGACCCTTCGCAGGCCCACCCCTGGCTCACGCTGAGGCCGCTACCCATACGGCTGCCCTCCACTCCTCGCGGCTGCGCTGTGGCCTCTGCAGCGGGGGGCCTGGGTCATGGGGTTCAGGGCCCTGCATGCCACACAGCCTCCGGGCCTCTTTGCACTTTAAGAAGCAACGCCTGTGGTAGGTTCGACGATGCCCTGGGTCCCCTCACCCGGGTGGCCTGACGGAGCGCTGCCTCTGAATGGCCTCCGGCCCCAAAAACTTCCTGTTGGCCGAGGGAGGAGAGGGGAGGGGAGGCCCTGTGCTCGCCGACTTCTCCCTCTGGATAAGCTGAATACCTTACTGTTCGGAGTTCTCGCACGGTAGCATAAGGTGCTTGGAAAATACTGTCCCTGCAGGTGTTACCACCTCTTTTTAAGAACACTAGTCACAAACCCAAGGTACATGAATGTTTTACAGAAATGCTGGATGAGGGCGCTTCCCTGGCCACCCTGCACCTGCTGCTTTAGGTCCGGGTTGGCTTAGAGGCGCCGTGCAGTGTTGGCTGTGGTTGGCAGACCCCGGCTCTGGCCCCCCAGCTCCCTCTGCTCTGGGTCCTGGGCAGGTGAGAACAACGACTCCAGTGAATTAATCCAGCCTTTTTACAGGTCGTGCCCACCTGCCCCCCCCCCTTCAAGTAATCCTTCAAGGTGTTGGGTGGGGGTGGCCTGGGACCATCATCCCTCGTGTGAATGGGGAGAGAAATAGCCTGGTTCCCACCCACTCCCGGCTTCCTCAGCTGCCCCCTGCATGCTGGCGCACCAGGCCACGCGCCCCACACCACCACCTGCCACCTCAGCTGTGCACAGGGCACTCGACAAACCCCCAAGTTCCCCTTGTTCTTGAGACTACGGATGTGTAGATGGTGGCTTTTCTGGGTGTGGGGGCGGGGGGGGGGGCGGGGGGCGGGGCTGGGAGGAGGAACATTTGCTTTGTGCTCTTGCCCTCACCGGAGCTTCCCCAGGGCAGCCTCTGGGCCAGCAGCGCCCCCTAGCTGCCAGCCCGGGGAGCCCCTTCATGTGCCTGCCCAGGCTCTAGAAGGCATGGTGGGCAGAGCCGGTGGCCCGTACCTCACAGGAGCGCCAGGGGTTCCTCTTGTTTCTGTGTCCTCTGCTAGGTGTCGCTTCCCGTGTGCTGCTGCTCCAGACTGACTCGGACTGGGGGGCTGTCTGTCACTCTGGGTGGGCATTGCCACTAGTGGTAGTTCTGGGCCCAGGCTTCCGCCTCCAGATGGGGGTGAGCACGCAGACCAAACGGGCACTTGGGTGGGACCCACAAGGGCAAGTCTGGGCCCGCGCCGGGCCGTGCTGCCTTTGCTGGGTGGCTCCCCGCCCCTCCGGGGCATCCAGCACGGTAAGCTCCAAGAAGTGCTTTCACGGACCATTCTCGAGCGAGGTGTGCCGCCGCTCTGGGACTGAGGGCAGGGCGGGCACTGATTAGCCTTGACTGAAACGGGTGAGCAGGTCCGCAGAGGTATGGGACCCGCTTCCTGCCTGACTGCAAAAGAGCGGTTTGCCCGGGAGCTGTCTGCCTGGCCCGTGCTTGACATCCACAAGAATGTAGTTGCCGTGCTGTTCAGTGGAAATGAACAGCCCTTGGTTGTGAGCAGAAGGCCTCTTGTAGAAGGCTCTGACAACGGAGGAAGGGGTCCAAGGTTGGGAGGCATGGCTTGCGATTTCACCCCGAATTCTTGGCCGTGTTGTGTTGGGGATCACACATGGCACATTTATTCCTGCTCTCTGTTAAGTCGTTCTTCCCGTCACTTGATGTTCTGGAGTGCTGAGAAATACTCCGTACGGTTTCCTGTGTCTACACTTACCGCCGCCCTGCTCTTCCTGCTGCCGGGTGTGATCTTCCAGCAGAACGTGTTGGTCTTTGCCAGCTGGATGGAGGGAGACGTCTCAGGAGCAGCGCGCCTCCCCTTGGCCCTGCGCCTCAGCCCCGGGGCCCCTGGTTTTGGGGGGGAGGCCTGGAGGCTGTTGCAGCCTCAGCCCCAAAACTTGAAAACCACGCTGTTTGGGTAAAGGCCCTTCCCCGTCTGCGCCCCTTCGCGCTCCTGCGAGGACAGCCTCTCTGCCTTGGGGTTCCCAAGAGAGGAGTGGACGCCGGCCCGTTGCCGCTGAGGGCTCTGCCCACCAGTGCTTCTCCAAGAGAAGGAAGCCCCGGGAACTTGGGCGACTCTCTGGGGGCCGGGCTCCACGTTCCCGTGCGGTGGGCGCGGTGTGCCCTGGGGTCGGGGACAGCGGGCACTGCACTCGCTCCCGGGCCTTGCCGACTCGGCAGACGGCGGACGAGGAGTCGCCCTCCTGTTGCTTGGCAGGTTCAAGCCACTCGTTTGCGCTTAGGTGAAAGGACCGACCGAGTCGAGTCCGGGCCGGCCACGGCACCGCGGATGGGGCGGCGGCGGGGAAGGCCGTTCGCGCCGCCCTGGGCCAGCGCCCACGGCAGTGATGTCACAGTTCCGTGTAGTTGAGACAGGGCGTAAGTTATTGTTTGCATAAAAGAGAATCCTGTTCCCTGTGTACATTAAAAAAAAAAAAAAAGGCGATGTCTCTGAATTGTATGGGAATAAAACTTGTTTGAAAATTTGGAATAGTGCTGCTGCCAGCTTATTTTTCTGGTACTTGTATTTTCACATGTTAAATGATCTTTATATATGTTGAATTAACAAATATTTTGAGTTTCCTGAGAAAAAAAAAGCATATTAATGGTATTGAGATGTGTTAGTAGTCTGGCCGTGTGCCCAAATTTCTGTTTTGCAGCAAAAGTGGAGAACTGTATGTAAAGAAAGTATAACAATTATTTCTTTGTATTTTAGGGGCTTTAACCAGGACATCATCCTCTAGTTGGTGTTAGGAATGTTTGCTTAATTTCCAGACCTTTAAAAAAAAAACAAAAAAAAAAAACACGTTGTGGGTTTTTTGAGGCTCCAACCTGATTAGTGCATGGTCAGCCGTCAACCGAGGCTGAAGCATCTCCGACTGAGGTGATTTTGTTTGGTTTTGTTTTTTAAAATCATGTATTTGCTACAAAGTAATGTACTCGTCTCAATGGGAATGGTGTAAAAACTGAAAAGGCCTTATGTGATATGTATCATAGTTAATAAATCAATCTTGTAAAAAACCAAACCTGAGAGAGATGAAGGCGGCCCCTGCTGCCGGGGCCCTGAGCACCTTCCCCCCCACCCCTGCAGGCGCCCTGGGGGACGGCCTGCAGTCCGTTCTCTGGCTTCAGGGCCCAAGGGTCCCAGAGCAGCACCAGGAGAAGACATTGGTGGGGGGAGGGTTCTCATGTTCATCATCCAAAGCACCGCCCACAGGCCCCCATGGCCACGGGGACCGGCAGGGACACCAGCTCCTGCCCAAACCCTGGTCCTTGACCACCCTAGCGGTGCTGGGAGCGCACCTCCTGGGTAGCCCGGAGTGCTAGCCTCAGTTAACCACCCTCGTTCTGGACAGGGCTCCTTGCCCAGGAGCCCCAGTCACCCAGACTCCAGCCACTCTGCCCCTCCCCTTCAAGGCTCCCTCAGTCCAGCTTGCCTGGCCTCTGACGGACGACCCGCGCCCTAAGTGGCCTCCCTGCCATCAGTTTTGCCCCTTCCAGTCCTTCGTTCCCCCAGAGTTGATCCAAAAGGAGACCTGTGACAGGAGTGGGAACTGGTCCACATGCAAGCCCCCCCCGCACCGCTATGCCGTGCCTGCGGCAGACGTGGCCCGTTGACAGTGGCGCCCACGGAGCTGGAGCCCAGCACCTCGTGAGAGGCCGCTGCTGCCAGTCAGCTGGAGGGGCCGCCTGCTCACAGGGGCTTCTGGCCAGCCAGTCGCCCAGCCGCTGCGACATCCATACCGGGGCCTCGCTCTGGGCCCAGCCTGCCTCCCACACTCCTCCCAGCAGGCTCCAGCCCCTGCACGCCCCTGAACGCCTGTGCTGTTCCCCTGCCTGGAATTCCTTCTGTCCACATGCCCCCAGACCTCAGCCATGTCCTCACCGGGCCTCTGAAAGCTAGTCTTGGTCTAGAAATCCTTCCCCGACCCTTTCCCACAGTGATTCTCCCAACAGCTATTATTTGCCTGCTCTGGGGACTTCTGTAACTCCCCGCAATATTTTTCCTTTTTTAGAGCAAAATTCTCTACAGTATACAGTTGGTACTCAATAGTGCGCTGGCCTAAACCTGTCTGTAGCTCTCAGGGTTCAGTTTGTGTGTACCTATATACTTGCACCTCTCGGCCGCCACCACCCTAGTGGGGGGCTCTTGGGAGCAGGGCCTGTGGCTGCCCCGTATACCCTCGCAAGCTGCCTTGAACATGGTTGGTCCCCCGTCTGTAGGTCACAGTGGTCTCCCTCCACCTCGCCTTGACGTGACTCGCCATCTGTGAGCCGACCTCTCCCGTGTGCCTCTCCAGCTCTGCTCCGAGCCCGCACTCCCCCACCTGCCCGGGACACTGTGACACAGCCACAGCCAAAGCCCTGACCCTTTCTCCAAAGCTGTCCATCTCTTACAAGCCAGGTCCCCTGGAGGTCTCTGCGCGTCGTTCTCTCTCGCCTGTCAACCCGGACCACCTCCAACGCCCGTTTTACCTTCTACACGGCTCTCAAGTCTGCCCACTCTCCTGCAGGGTCCCTGCCACCATCCTGTTTGAATCTCACCTAGACGTCTGTCCAGGCCTCCTCCCTGGCCTCCCAGCCTCCCGTCCCGCCCCCTCCCTTCCATCTCCTCAGGCAGCCAGAGGGAACTTTTCAGAACAGATCCAGCCCTGCCACCCCTCCCTTAACCGCTCCCGGGGCTCCCCAGGTCCTTTAGAGAGGAGCCCCAGCCTTTCCGTCTCCTCCGCGAGGAACCTTCCTTTTCCCTGCGTTCCAGCCTTCAGACTCCCAGGGACCCGCCTTCCTCAGGCCCCCTGCGGGGCTGCTCCTTCCCAGGACACTGTCCTCCCCCCACCCCTCCTCCCTAACACCCTCCTCCTCGGCCAGCCACTCTTGGTCAGAAAAGCCCTCCGCGACCCCCGACCTAGACGGACCCATTTGCTTTCAAGGAAAAACAAGCTCTCTTCTTTAAAAGCATTCTCAGTTTGTTCCTCATTCAAATTGTTATTTGCCACGTAACACATTTTCCCTGAGCATTTACTCCGTACCAGGCCCCCGGGACACTACTGGGAACTGACATCTAGTGAAACACACAGCGAACAGGCAGGGAAATGAGTGTGTGCCGTAGTGTCAGTCAAGCACAGATAAGGAGTCAAGGATGTGGATGGGGGGGGGGGAGCAGGGATGCTTTTGAGGCTGGTCAGGAAGACCTCTCGGAGGAGGTGACCTTGCGGCGGAGCGGGTGATGAGGCACTGGCCTCAGGTACAAAAGGGGATACGAAGACTCCGTGATCAAGATAAAAATGTATCAAGGCGATGTCATTTTTTTTTTTAGTGCCAAAAAAGCGGTATTCACAATTTTAGATAAAAACAGACTCAGTAACGGAGTTGAGCCAGACTGAAGCCGGAGGCAAGAGGAGAAATCCTAAGACTGAGTCTTGGGGCGGCAGGGAAATGGTGGATAGACAGGAGTGGGGACAGCCAAGTGGCAGGTCGGGTGACTCCAGGGCTGACACAACAGTGCATCTGATTACCCTCCGTCCCCAACCCCCCAGCCCCCACCCCCACTACCCTGCGAAAGCTGCGGCCAGCATCCCGCACCGACTAGGCGCCCTCGAGCGCCGGCTGGAGAATGCGGCGTTGCTCCCCGCGGCCACCAGGGGTCAGCAGAGCGCCGCCTGCCGCGTGGGAAGCCGGGAGTCAAGGAAAGCCTGGTTCCGGGGACCAGGGGGGCTGGGACGGGGTCTGAGAAACGGGGCTGGCAGCGGCCCAAGAGCAGACTGAAAAGCAGGGGGACGAGCTACTGCTCTGGTTACTTCATCCACCCGCCCATCCGGTTCTTCATACAGTCGCAGCCAGGCCACACAGGGTTTCAAGTTTGTCCCCAGGGCGCTGCCACCTGGTGACCCCGGGTTAGATTTGCAGGACCTCAGGGGAGGGAGAAGAATGGGGACTGGAGAGATCCAGGCTCTCCACCCACCCACCCCCACCCCTACCCCGGGTGGGATCGCAGAGCACACAGTTGAGGTAAATGTTAGCAAGGCAAATGATACTAATAAAAGCTAATGGTTTGGGGACACTTACAAGGTATCAGGCCCCGTTTGAATTTTTTTTTTTTAATCTATCAACTCAATTTTCACCCAAACTCCAGGACGTTATCATTATGCCCATTTTCCAGGTGAGGAAACCGAGGCACAAAAGGGCCAAGTGATTTGTCTGATGTCTCCAGCGAGTGAGTGGGAGCCAAGGTTTGACGCCCACCCATGTGGCTTCATGTGGCCGCCCTAACGAATGCCCAGGCTGGCTGGCTGGCTTACAGCAGCAGAAAGCTGTTCTCTCCTACTTCTGCAGCCAGGAGCCCCAACTCAGGGTGTGGGCAGGGTCCTGCACGCTCCCTCCGGAGGCTCTAGAGAAGGGTCTGGAGCCTTTCCCGGCGTCTCCTGGCTGCAGGCACCACACCTTGGCTCAGGGCTGCGTGTCTGCAGTCTCTGTCTCTGCCTTCTCCTTTCTGTGGGGTATTTCTCCTTTGGGTCTCCTCCTCTGTCCTTTTTTTTTTTTTTTTTTTTTTTTTTTTTAGTGTATTTATTTATTTTGAGAGGGAGAGCAGGGGAGGGGCGAAGAGAGAGGGAGAGAGAGAATCCCAAGCAGGCTCCGCACTGTCAGCACAGAGCCCAACGTGAGGCTTGATCCCATGAACTGTGAGGTCATGACCTGAGCCGAAGCCAAGAGTACACGCTTCACCGACTGAGCCGCCCCAGCGTCCCTGCTCCTCTGTCTCTTATGAGGACAGTCGTCGCTTAGGGCTCACCCAGATGAGTCCCTCTCGAGATCCTTGACTTAATTACATCTGCAAAGACCCTTTTGCCAAATAAGATCAGTTTCATAAGTACCAGGATTAGGACGTGGGCATATCTTTTTGGGGGGTTGGGGCCCACGACTCAACCCCCCCTACAGCTCTTCTCCACGATTCCATTATTACTATTGCTGTCGCTGGTATAATTCTTACTACCTTGAAGGGCAGCTCAGGGCTAGAACCGAGTGAGAGACCCCTACATGGAAAAGTCTGCAGAACGCAGAGGGCAATGACGGTGAGGGGTGGGTGCCTAATAATTGCACAGTGCATCTTATCATGGCCCCACCCTCCCCCTGCTGCCCCGCCAGCTAGTGCTCAGGCTCTTGTCCGCTGTCCAGGGGAATCAGCAGCGTCATGGAGAGAAAACCCCTCGCTCTCTGGAAGGAGCTCCCTTGGATTGGAGGAGTCATCCCCGCTGGCCGGTGGCCTTGCCTACTGTCCCTCGGGGGCAGAGGACGCGCCCTGCGATGGTGACTCTCCCGCTGGGCTCTAACAAGCGTCTGGCTCCGTTCCACTGAGGCTTGTTTCTTTCTGCACCTGTGGGGACAGGTGGCAGGTGACAGGGTAACCCTGGGCATCCTCTTTGAGATTAGAGTTCTTCCCTGACACCTTGGGTGGCCCGAAGGGGACAACATGGGGCCGGGAGGTGGGAGCCACAGCGGGGGTGAGGCAGAAAGCATCTGGGAGGACAGTCAGGTGTCAAGCTGGGTGATACTTAGATGTGGGACCATTTATGGAGCTGGTGGGTGGTGTTTTCTCTCATCCCCAACTTCTTCTTCCTAATAAGTGTCAGTACTTGACCAGCCGACGTAAAATCGTGGATGTGCGTGTGTGCGCACACGCATGCCCCCTCTATTCCTGCCTCTAGCGCTTAGCTCCCTCTGACATCTTGGTTTTTGCTTTGTCTGCTGTCCGACTGACACCCCCACTAGGACAGGCACTCAAGTGACAGGGACCTCCTCTGCCTGTCTCTTCCCTGCGGGGTCCCTAGCACACAGTCGGTACTCAATAAGTGTTTCTGGCTACATGGATCAAAAACAAAAGTGCGACAGCTCTGGGCCCAAACTGGGCTGCCCAGGTATCAAATGGCCCCTCGCCATCCATTTAATGTGCTTTATAATATATATTTTTAATATTTATTTATTTGAGGCGGGGGAGGGTCAGAGAGAGAGAGGGAGACACAGAATCCGAAGACAGGCTCCAGGCTCCGAGCTGTCAGTACAGAGCCCGACGCGGGGCTCGAACTTAGGAACTCTGAGCTCATGACCTGAGCTGAAGTTGGACTCTTCACCGACTGAGCCACCCAGGCGCCCCCCATGTAATGTGCTTTAAACCAAAATATTCTCACTCTTTTTTCCTGAAGTTTATTTATTTATTTTTGAGAGAGAGAGAGAGAGAGAGAGAATATGAGTGGGGGAGGGGCAGAGAGAGGGGGAGAGAGAGTCCCAAGCAGGTTCCACACTGTCAGCACAGAGTCAGACGCGAGGCTCGATCCCACACACCAAGAGATCATGACCTGAGCTGAAACCAAGAGTCAGACACTCAAGCGACGGAGCCACCCAGGCGCCCCTAAACTATTCTCACTCTTAGAACTGAACACGACATTGTCCTCTCAAGGGACATGTTCTTGGGGTGCTGCACCCCCTCAGCGCCCCAGGGCCAGGGCAGACATCTCCCTGATGCCCTCGCTCTCTGGAACCTTGGCCTTGGACAACAAGGCCTGGCTCTAAGGACCATCTGGGGACATGCTGGCCACACTGAGGAGTGAATGCAGGAGGGAGGCAGATCAGGCAGGAAGTGGGACTGCCTGAGAAGTGAAAGCCTGGGGGTGTGTGGAAGTCTCTAGAACAAGAGTCAGCTCTGAGGGGTTTCCTCTGCTGCTGGGACGATGCCCCCACAGGAGGTGGGACCCAGCGCCCCTCCTCCATCCGCCCCTGCCCACACCACTGCGTCCCCGAGGCTCCTGCCCAATCACACGCGGTCTCCAGAACCCGACCGCCTCTCCCCACTCCACCGCCTCCTGGCAAGGCCACTGTCACTTCTGGTCTGGACTTTTCCAGTCTCCTCCTCACCTGGGCCCCTGGCTTCTGCTCTCGCTCATGGCCTTTCTTTTCCCTCTCAGCCACCCAGAGGTCTTTAGAAATGAGGCATTCGATCAGGCCCCGCCCCTGCCCAACACCCTCCCCACCCCCCACCCCATCCCTTCTTTCCGGAGCCAGCACTACACCCCTCCCCAAAAGCCCCTGCCCAGGGCCACCTGCCCCTTGTGTGTGCCTCCCCCCCAGTCCCACAGGGACCTCATCTGTCTGGTTCACTGATGTCTCCCAGCCCTTAGCACATAGTAGGTACTCCTACAGTTTTTAGGATTGAGGAATTGCTCCTGCTTGTTTTTGTGTTCTCATGAAATGCACATGCGGTCAAAGAAGTCATTAAAACAATTCTGGGGGCGCCTGGGGGGCTCAGTCGGTTAAGCCTCCGGCTTCTGCTCAGGTCATGATCTCACGGTATGTGGGTTCGAGCGCCGCGTAGGGCTCTGTGCTGATAGCGAGCTCAGAGCCTGGAGCCTGTCTTCAGATTCTGTGTCTCCCTCTCTCTCTGACCCTCCCCTGCTCACTCACTCTCTCTCTCTCTCTCTCTCTCAAAAATAAATAAAAACGTTAAAAAAATAAAAAATAATAAGAAGAATAATTCTGAAGGCTGTGCGATGCAGACTAGATCTCCCCTTGCCAACCAAGTTGCCTGAAAAAAGAACCCATTTCCTGAACTCTCACTAAATCTGGAGACAATCCACTCTTTTTTTAATCTTTGTTTATTTTTAAGAGAGAGAAAGAGTTGGAACAGGGAGGAACAGAGAGAGAGGGAGACACAGAATCCTTAGCAGGCTCCAGGCTCTGAGCTGTCAGCACAGTGCTCGCCGCGGGGCTCAAACCCACGGACCCTGAGATCAGCTGAAGTCAGAAGCTTAACGACTGAGCCACCCAGGCACCTGACTTGTTACCTTTTTAATTTCACCTTCTTGGGCGCCTGGGTGGCTCAGTCGGTTAAGCATCCAACTCTTGATTTCGGCTCAGGTCATGATCTCAGGGTTCCGTTCGTGAGTTCGACCCCCCACGTTGGGCTCTGCACACTGACCTCACGGAGCCTGCTTGGGATTCTCCCTCGCTCTCTGCCCCTCCCCCGCTCGGGTTCTCTGTCTCTTTCAAAATAAATAAATTTTAAAAAGAGCAGTAGCCAATAGGCTTTAAAACTTTTTTCAGCTTTTCTGAGTACTATTAGGGTTTAGCATCTTCTAATATGTTTGTCACTGACACTTCTTTTGTGATTTGCCTTTGTGTGTATTGACCATTTTTCCCATGAGTGATCTGTATTGGGTCATCTGTCTTTCCTTGTTGATTGCTAGGAGCTCTTTATTTAGGATAACTCTCAATCTCTTGTCTCTTCAATAGTTCACATATTTTTTCCCATCCTGGCACTAATCTCTTAACATTGTTCACAGCATCTGATAGCCCGGTGTTGTTTATTTTGTCTTTTGTTATTATACATGGTTGTTCATGCGTGTTTGTTGAATGAGGAAGTGAACGAGTGCTTTTGGAGAAATGAGGCTGAGGAACGCCAAGATTTATGCCAGCCCTCTTCTGACACCTCAGGAGAAAAGGGTGCAGCAACCTCACTCAATGACAAAGGCTACATTTTGTCAGTCGCTTGTCATGTGCCACAGTGTGGAGCACGTCACGCGCGTGCAGGTTGGCCCCAGGAGGTCCGCGACTTTTGTCTGGATCACAGAGCTCAGCATATGGTGCTGAAGAGGCTCAAGGAATATTTGTTGAATTAATTTATTGAATGCCGAAAACAATGCTAGAAGGAATGCCCTGTTGTTTTCTCGCCCATTTATCTTCTTTTGTAGTTTTTAAAAAATGTTCATTTATCCATTTTTGAGAGAGAGAGAGAGAGAGGAAGGGAGGGAAAGAGAGAGAGAGAGAGAGAGAGAGAGAGACAACAAGGGGGGAGGGGCAGAGAGAGAGGGAGACACAGAGTCAGAAGCAGGCTCCAGGCTCTGAGCTGTCAGCACAGAGCCCGACGCAGGGCTTGAACTCACGGTCCGTGAGATCTTGACCTGAGCCGAAGTCGGACGCTTCACTGACTGAGCCGCCCAGTAGCCCCTATTTATTTGACAGAGAGAGAGAGCACGAGCAGGGGAGGGGCAGAGAAAGGGAGAGAGAGAGAGAATCCCAAGCAGGCTTTTCACCATCAGCACGAAGCCCGACACGGGGCTCGAACCCACGAACCATGAGATCGTGACCTGAGCCGATGCCGAGAGTCATAGGGTTCGTCGGCTGAGCCCCCCAGCAGCCCCTTGTTCATCGTTCTCTTGAGCTGTTATTCATCATTCTTTTATAACCCAAGATCACAGCCCCAACGGGGGTGTGAATAGGTGGTTTGTCGAGCCTGTGTCTGGACTCATTCTGTATTCATTCTTCTCGTACTTATTTATTTCGCTGATATTCTAGTCCTGAGAGTCGCATGAATGTGTCGAGCAGCTGTTCATTCATTTGGAAGTGTTGTTAGATTATCCCCATTTTACAGATGAGGATAGTGAAACAGAGAGAGGGGAAGGAAGCTGAATAAGCTCACACAAGGGGAGCCGCAATTAGAACTGAAGCCCACTGAGTCACCTCCTTAAAACTGTGCTCTCGGGGCGCCTGGGGGGCTCAGTCGGTTGAGCGTCCGCCTTCGACTCAGGTCATGATCTCGCGGTTCGTGGGTTCGAGCCCCGCGTCGGGCTCTGTGCTGACAGCTCGGAGCCTGGAGCCTGCTTCGGATTCTGTGTCTCCCTCTCTCCCTGCCCCTCCCCTGCTCACAATCTCTCTCTCTCTCTCAAAAATAAAAATAGAACATCAAAAAAAAAA
>CM053563.1:8162608-8234875 GCA_028646485.1 Cryptoprocta ferox | reverse complement strand
TTCTTAAATAAACTTAAAAAAAAATCTTATTCTGGGGCACCTGGGTGGCTCAGTAGGTTAAGCGGCTTCGGTCATGATACTTAAAAAAAGAGAATGTTTAAGTAGAAGTCACTGGAACACACACACACACACACACACACACCACTCTCAGTGCTCACCAAAATCCTTGTGCCTCTCCTTGATTTCCCCTGGTGACAGGGAGCTCACTATCTCCCAAGGGGACATACTGTTGTTCCCCATCTCTTCCACCCGGCTGCTTTGGGCCTTCAGTGTCTTCACTGGCAACATCTTCAAAGCGAAAGTGGGGGGAAGGCGAGGAAGAGCCAGCCAAATGCAGCCGAGTGGTTGGGAGGCCGTGCTGGCAGGGGGTGTCGGGACACGAGACCATGAAGGTCTCAGCCACCGCACTGCCCGATTGCGCCTGACATCTCTCTCCCTTCCCCCTTCGGGCCCCAGGCGCTAACTGCTCCCTGCTTTGCCGGCCTGGGTGCTGCGCCGGCCTCCAGGATTTCCCCAAACCTTTGTCAAGAGCCCTTCATGAAATGCTCCGTTCCCAGCTGGAGCCCCCCACCCCCACCCCCAGCTACACACCCCGGCCCACACCCTACCCTCTTCCCTCCCACCTGTGGCTTCCGAGCTGCAGAAAAGTGCGGGTACCACGGGGCAGCCCGCCCATTTCACAGATGGGAAACTGAGACCCCCTAGTGGTGTGCACAGGAGTCTACCGGCGACTCTGTGAGTGGCGTATAGGTAAAGGATTTTTGGTACCTCCTCAGGAAAGACCAAAGATCTTTTATTTTTGCTTTATGAGCTACAACATTAAGACTGAGAATTTTTTTTTAAAGGTAACGTTCATTTTGAAACAGCAGCAAAAAAATCTATTACAGGTTAACATTGATAACGTGTTTAAAATACGCGTTCCAATACAAAACGTGTTCGTGAGAACAGTGCCGTTATTTCACACTCTTGCAAATTTCTGTAAAGTCTGCCGTGACAGAAGACAGCCGGGCCCTTGAGGCTGCCCCTGCATGGGGTCCGTTGCGATAGCACATGCCATGCAGCTTCTGGAAAATTCCACCGGGCACCGGTGCCGGAATGAAGCGAAAAAGACAGAAAAAAGTCTCGGTGTGCACGTCTGACCTAGCAGACCTCCTGACAAGGTCTCAGGAACTTCCGGATGAACCTCTTTAGTGCTTTCCACCACGCGATGAGGTGTGTACTAGATGGGAATTTACAAAGAAAAAAACGGAGGCCCAGAGAGGTGAAGTTCCTTGCCCAGAGTCACACAGCAGAAAGTGGCAGACCCGGGGTTGGAACCTGAGCGATCAGGCTCTTGAACCTTGACAAAATCTGTGCGTGCGTGATCATAAATCAATTGCATAGTACGAGTGCACCTTTCAAGGGCATAGGAGCCAGTGACCTGGGCTTGAATCCCTACCCTGACTCCCTATCAGGGATAAATTTTCCTATTTATCTCTCTGGGGATAAATAGGAAAATATTATTGGCTGAGAGACCACCATAATCAGGCTGTATAGTCTCTCTGTGTCTCAGTTTCCCGAGCCGTAAAATGGGTTTAGTAATAGAGCCCAGCTCAGAACTTTGTCACGGAGAAAAGAATTAGGGGAACGTAAGTGGGGATCCCTGGCTGTTAATGGGGGATCATGAACAAGTCCAAGTGTTCCCATCAGGGATGCCTGGCTGGCTCAGTCGGTAGAGCATGCAATTCTCTCTCTCTCTCTTTTTTTTTTTAATTTTTAAACATTTTTATTATTGAGAGACAGAGCATGAGCAGGAGAGGGGCAGAGAGAGGGGGAGACACAGAATCCAAAAGAGGCTCCAGGCTCTCACCTGTCAGCACAGAGCCCAACAAGGGGCTCGAACTGACAAACCGTGAGATCATGACCTGAGCTGATGTCGGGTGCTCAAGCGACTGAGCCACCCAGGCGCCCCAAGCATGCAATTCTTGATCTGTGGTCATCACTTTGGGCATAAAGCTTACTTAAAAAAAAAAAAAAAAAAAGCGTTCCCATCAGCCAGTGCACAGGACTGTTCAGAGGTGCGTGCCTCAGTTTCTCCATCTGTGCAACCAGAGGCAGACCCAGGCGCTCTGTGAGGCCCCTGCCTGCCTGGCTCTCCTAAAACTCCATTTGCATCGGTTGCCTTGGGGTCTGCTAGGGGCGGTTAAGCTCCTGCAGCCCCTCTCGCCAGGCTGCTGCAGAGGCTGGGGGTGGAGGGGACAGATGTGGGGAAGGCCTGGCTTGGACGCCTGGATCCCTGTTCTCCGCGGGAGGCGCCACCATCCCTGAGCTCTTATTTCTGATCGGATAGGAAGCTCGGATGTTGGGGTTCCCGTCCCTGCGATAGGGGGACGATGTAAGATCCGAGGATCCTGATTTCTGAAGTTCTGCGGGTGCCTGGGTCTCAGTCCGTGAGGCAGCGTGGGTCCAGACGCCAAAGCCTGACCTTATAAGATGGGGGCACTCGGGGGCGGGGACCCCCTCATATCGGGGACGGGATACTGACCCCCTGAAATTCTCTCCTGGGAAAGGAGGGTCTCGCACACCTGGATTCGCACCCCTGGCACGGGTACTGAAGGTTAAGTCTCCATCTCTACAGGGGGCTTGGGTGCATGGCGCCCGCCTTGTCCCGAGGGGGCTGCGGGAACACTGGGTTCTCTTGGGGGACTAAGGCCCCAGTTCCTCCCGAGGCCGTCTGGAGGCTCCGGTGTTGCCCTCTCGGGGTAGGGAAGCCCCGACTCCGAGGTTCTCTTTCGGGGGGGGGGCGGCCCCCCGGAGCTGCCGTGGGGTGAGAGGACTCCGACGCCAGGACGGCTAGGGAGTCCCTGGCCGGGAACCCCCAACCTCAGCAAAGGCCGGAGAGGCTGGCGCTGGGCGGGGCCGAGGGGGCGGAGACTGGGTGGGCGGGGCTCCGCAGACGCCGCCCCCGCCTGCCAGCGCGGTCCGCGCGGCTCCAAGTCTGCGAGGCCGCGGTGGGCGCGGAGAAGCGAGCGCCACCGCACGCGCGCCCCGCCGAGCCCGGCCTGCCCCGGGGGTCTATGGGGCCACCCCTCTGCGCCGCCCGGCCGGCCCCACGCCGCGCCCGGAGCCTGCCCCGCGGCCAGGTAAGGGGGCTGTGGGTCCTGCGGGTAGGGGGACGCCTGGAGGCTGGCAGGAGGGGACAGGGAACTCCTGGGTCCTGCAGAAATAGGGGGCCGGAACTCCAGCGTCCTGGGGGTATCAGGACGCCCGTATCCTGAGGTTGGGGGAAGGGGTACACGGATGTTCGGGTCCTGGAGAAATAGGGGGCTGGGTACCTGGACACCAAGGTCTTAGGGCATCTGGACACCTGGTTGGACAGGCTTGGGGGCGGCCTGGATCCGGGGGGCAGGGTGGGGGAGGGAATCCTTAATGCCGAGTCCTGGAGGAATGAAGACCTAATTGAACACGTTCGCGGCGCTGGAGGATGTGGATACCGGGACACCTGGGCCCCGAGTGTCGGGTCCATCCTGCGGGCGTCCTCTTGCCGATGCTCTGGCCACTGCGTCGGGGGCTGTGGCTCGCGCGCCCGGGTCTTCGGAAAGGAAGTTGTGGTTGCGGAGATCTGGCTGCCGGGACACATGGCCCCACCCCAAGGGGCTGGGGGGTGGTCCCTGGGCAGGGCATGGGGTGGGGTCCCTGCCCTCTGCCCCCCTTACCTCCTTAGCCCAGCCTGGGAAATGGGCGCCCCGCGGATGCGAGCACACGGACTCGTGGGATGGGCTGGGAGAGCGGGACAGAGGGCTCCGGGGGCAGGAGCCGGGCGCGCCTGGGCCCCGGCGAGGCGCCTGCCCCCCGCCCGCCCGGCTTGGGCATGCTTGGCACGCAGCGCGCGGGCCGGTCGGATCCGTATGCGCGCCGCGTGCGCCTATTGGTATGCGGGAGCCGGCCCGGCGCGGGCGTGAGGCGGCCGCGCTGGCGGGCGGCGCGGGGGAGGCGGCGGCGGCGGCGGCGGGGCACGTCCTCGCCCCGAGCTTCGCCTGGGGCCGGGCAGGGCGAGCACGGCGGGCTCCGGCCCGGCGCCTCTGGGGAGGAGAAACTGAGGCACCATCCGGTCCCAGCTCCTTGCTGGGACCCCGAGCCCCTCACGGACCTCAGTTTCCCCAGCGGGTCCCCGGGGTACCCCCGCCAGGCACCGAGCGCTGCCTCTGGCTCCTTCCCGCGACAGGAGACGCGGGTCTCGAGGCTGCCCTGAGTCCGCCTGAGCCCGCCCCCGCGGAGATGGCGACCCCCTACCCCAGCAGTGGCGGCGGAGGCGAGGGCAAGTGCGGGGGAGGTCGTGGCCGGAGCGTCCCGTGGGACTTTCTGCCGGGGCTGGTGGTCAAGGCCCCGCCCGGACCGTGGTGAGCAAAGCCCCGCCCCCCGGGCCGTGGCCCCGCCCCCAAGGGCGTCCTGGGAGAATTCACACTCGGCTTTCCGCCCCGCCCTCCGGAGCTAGAATTTCCCACCCCGGGAAGCTCAACCTTTGTTCTACAAACGACCCCCACCGTGCTCTGTTCCTACACCCCCTTCCTCAAGTTCATACCCAGCATTCCTCCTCCTTCCCCCCTCCCCAGAGTTTATGTACACCCCAGGTTCTGCCCCCCACGGCCGGGCGCAGGATTCACACGCGGGTTCTGCCCCCACCTCCAGCGTTGAACCCACTTCCCACGTCCCGCCCGGTTCCGAGCCCCCGAGGGCAGGGCTCCCGCAGGCCGCGGACGCCTGGGCGCCTGGGCCCCGCTGACGCCCCCTCCGCGCCGCCCGCCCAGCCTGCAGGCGCAGCGCAAGGAGAAGTCCCGTAACGCGGCGCGCTCGCGGCGCGGAAAGGAGAACCTGGAGTTCTTCGAGCTGGCCAAGCTGCTCCCGCTGCCCGGAGCCATCTCGAGCCAGCTGGACAAGGCGTCCATCGTGCGCCTCAGCGTCACCTACCTCCGCCTGCGCCGCTTCGCCGCCCTCGGGGCGCCGCCCTGGGGACTGCGGGCCGCCGGGCCATCGGCCGGCCTCGGTGAGTGCGCGTGCGCGGGGGACCCGGGCGCCCGGTGGGAATGGGAAGGGCCCACCTGCCCTAGCCCAGTTCCTTCTCGGCCGAGAGGGAGCGCGAGGTTTGCAATCAACCCGATGACCTCTAGTCTCCAAGCCTCGGTTGTTTATTCATCTGTAAAATGGGCACCCGAGGTAGGGCTCATTTGTGAATTCTGGCCCGACCGAGGGCCCCGCAACACCAGGGAGCAGACCACTAGTAAGTGCTCTTATTAGGGAAGATGAATCGTTTTCACAAAGGAGGCCAGCAGCTCCCTGGACGGGGCTGAGGGGGCCCAGCTTGGGCCCCCCATCCCTCATGGGCAAGAAACCCCCTCACTCAGACTTGAGGAGCACAGGAGTCTGGAGTCTGAAGTCCCAGGTTGGGAAAGCCGGAGGGAGACACGGGTCATGTAGCAGGTAAGATGGAGAGCTTCAGAAAGACTCTCCCGGGTCCCTGTCCCCTCCTCCCTCGGTCACTTCCCAGCGTGTGACCCGGGGCAGGCAGGTCACCTTACCTCTCTGTGCCTCCTAGGTGAAATGGGAATCCTGATGAAGGTCCACACACACACACACACACACACACACACACAGCTGAGAAGGAGTCCGGGTGACGTGTGCAAAGGCCCTGGACTTACCTGGTACTGCTTACCGCTTATGCAGTCAGTACCTACCGACTCTTAGTGCCCAGGGTTACCTTGCGGCGCCTGCCGTTTATTAAGCACCTACTGTGTGCCCGCTACTGTTCCGAGCCCTCGGGACCCAGCAGGAAACAAACTTGGTAAAAGTGCGGGCCCTGCACAGGCTGACATCCTGGGAGCCAAGACCCAATAATGAAATAAAGAAATGCAACCTATAATCTGTAAAAATATAGAATTAGGTAAAACACAGATACGGATACACAGATATCTACTTTTATTAGAATTCTTTTTTTTAATGTTTATTTATTTTTGAGAGAGAGACAGAGTGTGAGCACGGGAGGAGCAGAGAGAGAGAGAGAGAGAGAGGGAGGGAGACAGAATCCGAAGCAGCTCCAGGTTCTGAGCTGTCAGCACAGAGCCGGACGCGGGGCTCGAACTCATGACCCCGTGAACCCTGAGATCATGACCCCAGCTGAAGTCTGACGTTCAACCGACTGAGCCGCCCAGGCGCCCCTAGAATTCAGCTCTATTAGTACTGATGATAGATGCATCACAGTTTTATGTTACTGTTACTACTTCTGTTTTATGTATTACTGCTTCACTCAACTAGGCGACAGTGGATCGTGTAAATCTGAGGTGGCAGGTGACAGCGACGGGGCACCCCAGGCTACACGCCCCCCCAGAAAAGCGGGTGTCCTTAGGGTGAGGTTGGAGGGGCTCCAATTCCCCTCCTGCCCCGGTCCCAGGGGAGGGGGGGGGAGAGAAAATAGCATTGATTAAGCTCGCAATAAATCACCATTTAAATTTAAATAATCCGGCTTCCCAGGCGGTAATTAGGCGAATTGACTGGCGCCCAGAGAATGCGGCATTAGCGCGGCTGATTACTGTCATTACCGTGAACAACATGTGCGCAGGCGGGGGGGATAAACATCTTGTCTATTGTCCCCAACGCTGGGAGAGAAGGGAAGGGGGGGGTGCTGAGATAGTCCCTCCGGCGTCCAGCTCCCCCCACCTCCACCTCCCGCTGCCTGGACGGGCACTTGAAGGGGACGGGAGCCCGCTGAGGACAGCGCTGGGGTGGCAGACGGCCGACTCCCTCAACGCCCCCTTCTTGGACCCCGGGGAGCCCTGCCGGCGCCCCGGGATAGTCTGTATGGGACGTACTGCGTGGACTCCCTCCCGTATCCCCAAAAGTAGGAATTTGGAGGCATCCCCAGGGTCCCCAACAAGAGGTCAAGCGTCTGCTTCCGTAGTTCACTCGGGGAAACTGAGGACAGTGTCTGAGCTAGTCAGAGAGCAAAGCGGTGTGTCTCCCATTCTGCCTTCCTCAATAATAATAGTAAAAATATACACCGCACGTCAGACCGTGTTAAGCACTGTAGACAAATAACTCGCTAAATTTTTTTTTTTCACAACTCACTTAATCCTCTGGAAGACATTAGGAGGAGAGCACTGTTGGTTCCCATTTTATAGAAGTGGAAAACTGAGCCCTAGAGAGGCGAAGCTGTTCGCCCAAGGTCCCGCCGGCCGAGCCTGGGCCCAGCTGAGATTCAAACTGGCTTGGAGGGCACCTTCTCAGCCTCCAGACCTGGCATGTTCGTGGGTCTCCGGGGATCTTGCGGGTCTCGCTCTGCCTCTCTCTGGGCCTCGGTCTATAAAACAGCACAACAGGTGTTGAAGCTTAGCCCCGAGTCCCGGGAGGAGACAGCCTGGGATCTTGTATCAGCGCTCACCGTTCATTCAGCACCGGGGGACCCAGGACCTGTTCTAGGCACGGGACAAAGTCCCTGACCTCGAGGGTGGGCCTACAAACCCTTCATGGGGGGCCCGCTGTCTCTCACATCTCTGATCTCATTTTTCTACCCCACTCACCTCTTCAAACCCCCCCCACCCCCCCACTACCGCACACACACACACACACACACACACACACACAGGCTATCTTGCTGTTCTTCAGAGAAACATGTTCGCACCTCAGGGCCTTTGCACTTGCTGTGCCCTCCCCCAGGAACCCCCTTCCTTCCAAAAGTCAGCTCTTCAGGAAGGCCTTCCCTGACCACTCTGTCAAAATTGACACCCCCTTGTCCCCCCAGTGCTCCCTGCCTTCTTTCTTTCCAAAGCACTTATTGTCTGTTCGTTGTGCCTCTCCCCCATGACACCTTGTTCCCTGAGCCTAGGACAGTGCCTGGGGCACAGTAAGGGCTCCCTAAGTCTTTGTTGGGTGACCGTGGAACAGAATGAGGGGAGGAGGCCTGACATCTAAACTCACAGGTCAGGCTCAGCCTCTCGCTGAGGAAGCGACCTTTGAGCTGAGACTGGAAGGAGGTGAGGAAGCAAGCCATGCAAAAAGCTGGAAGAAAAGCAGTTTGGGCCTTGGGGGTATGTGCAAAGGCCCTGAGGCAGGCAGGAATCAGCTTGCTGGGTGCAGGGCACAATGAGGCCAAGTGGTCCAGAGAGGAGTAGGTGAGGCAGGGAGTGGACATCAAGGACCAGGCCCTGCAGGGCCTCGTGGGCTTTGGCGAGGACTTAGCCCAAGTGGGATGGGAGCCAGAGATGGAAGCAGGGAGCTCAGCGAGGAGGTGAGTGCAGTGGTCCCGGCTCCTGCCTGGTGGGGCAGCTAGACCAGGGTGGGGGCCGTGGGGTGAGGGGTGGTCGGATTCAGGAGAGGGATGTGCTGAAAACAGCCGGGGATGGGAGAAAGAGATAGGTCAAGGCCAAGCGCAAGGAATTACCTGGAAAGGCAGAGGTGCCCCCAAGGGATCCACCGTATCTGGTAAGAATAAGGGCAGGACTCGGGAATTTGGCACCTACTGTGTGCCTGCCTGAGTGTTGTGCACACCCACGAACGCATTCACGCTCTAGCATGAGACCCAGTTTACAGAAATGGGGCTGAGGAAGGTGCCCCGTCTGGCCCTCGAGCCTGTCCCCCCTGGGAGCCGGACTCCCCTCTCTGGACTTTGTCCCCACCACCTGGACGGGGAATCTCTCTGGCCAATTGAGAATAGGAGGTGACCAGAGCCCTAAGTCCTGGGAGTCCCCTTCTCCCCTGGGGCCCTCAGTCCCAGCTCTGTGATGACAACTGGGACAGTTTTTCTTCTCCAGGGTCAGTCAGGCTCCAATAAAAAACGCAGCGAATGTTTGTTGAATGAGTGAGTGACGGTTGGGGTTTGGGCGTGAGAAGGGGCAGATCTGGAAGCAGTAAAGAGCCACCTGCCGAGTTTGGGGGACCGAGGAGTTGAGGCATTTGCCTGGAGAGGCGGGAACACGGGAGGGGAGGCGTCCCGAGTTGGGCTTGGGGAGGGAGGCAGGGCTGGGGGTAATAAGACGCATCAGTCAGCGAAGGGGACGACCCCAAAGCTCCCGTCCCAACGGGGGGAACGGCAGGCCCTCCCCCTGCGCACCCCCCTCGTCCGACGTGCCCATTAACGCTGTTAATTGCAGCCGTTCAGTCTGACCTGGGCTGATCCTGTGAGCGGGAAAATGAAGGAATTAGCAAAAATGACAGGGGAAAATTGCGACAATTAGCAGGCGGCATTGTTCCTGCCTGTCACCCGGCTGGTTCGCGCTGCATCTCGGGGGAGGGGTCCCCATCAGCCCCCACCTCCCCATTTATTGTTCCTGGTGCTCCAGCCTGGGGTGGGAAAAGGGTGCGAACAGCGGGGAGGCGCTCCTGGGGGAAGGAGGCGTGGCTTCGGTGTTACGCGGGGGGGGGGGCGGGGGCGGGGCTGAGTCCTGACGCGGGGGCGGGGTTTGGCCGCCTGGTGGCTTTGCTGGTCTGGAAATAACAGTAGTAATCACGCTATTAATACTAATCCCGGCTGTGTGTTTGGAAGCACCTGAGGTGCGCCAGGCGGCTGCTGGGCCCTTTCTGTTCCTCAAGCCGACTGACCGCTCAACCAGCCTGTGAGGTCAGCGCTTTTTGCAAATCCACTTGACAGAGGAGGAAACTGAGGCACAGAGAGGCGAAGGGACTGGTCCCAGGGCACACCTGGGCCAGGGAGGGCCCGCCCTGGGGCTTAGCACCAGACCAGGACCCTGAGGCCTGCAGGAGCCAGCCACTCGCCCACCCTCAAGGTCATGGAGTCCCCTGGCTCCCTGATCTGGACATAGGGCCCCTTGGGAGGTGTTCCTCTGCAGGGTCAGGGAGAGGGGCCTGCGTGGGAACAGGCTCCATCCACCACCCCCCCACCTCTCCAACCCTCTGCCCTCCCCCCTGCTCTGGACTGTGGGGGCCTGGTCAGGGGGGTGGGGCTCTCTTTGCCCTCTGTCCCATTTGCCATGACCTCCTGTCATTGTCTTTCCCTGTATCTCTCTTGGGCATCGCCTGTCTTTTCTCTCCACCTTTTTTTTTTTTAATGTTTATTTATTTTTGAGAGAGAGACAGAGAGAGAGTGAGCGGGGGAGGGGCAGAGAGAGAGAGAGAGACAAAGTCCGAAGCAGGCTCCTGGCTCCGAGCTGTCAGCCCAGAGCCTGACGTGGGGCTTGAACTCACGAGGCGTGAGATCATAACCTGAACCAAAGTAGGCGCTTAACTGACTGAGCCCCCCAGGAGTCCCACTCTCCACCTGTTTACATCTCTCTGTCCTCATCTCTCTATCTCTGTCTGAATTTCTCTGTCTACAAATGTCTCTGTCTCTCTTTTAAAAGATCTTTTAAATTGAAGCAGAATTTATATAACATGAAATTCACCATCTTATTTTTTATTTTTAAAGATTTTAATGTTTATAATTTTTAACATTTATTTATTTTTGAGAGACAGAGCATGAGAGGGGGAGGGGCAGAGAGAGAGAGGGAGACACAGAATCCGAAGCAGGCTCCAGGCTCTGAGCTGTCAGCACAGAGCCCGACGCAGGGCTCGAACCCATGAACCGTGAGATCATGACCTGAGCCGAAGTCAGGCACTCAACTGACTGAGCCACCCAGGCACTCCGAGATTTTTATTGTTTTATTTCTTTTGAGAGAAAGAGAGAATGAGCATGCACACAACTGGGGGAAGGGGAGGGAGAGGGAGAGAGAATCCCCAGCAGGCTCCGAGCCGTCAGTGCAGAGCCTGATGTAGGGCTCGAACTCACAAACCATCAGATGAAGCCCTGAGTCAGATGCTTAACTGACTGAGCCACCCAGGTGTCCCCAGTTCCGGAGCATTTTTATTGCCTCCCGCACCTGCCGGCTTCAGCAGACCCTCCCATCAGCCCCTGGGCAGTCACAAGTTCACATCCTGTCTCCGCCTTCGCCTGTTCTGGACGTTCATAGAAACGGAATCACACAGTGTGTGGTCTCTTGTGTCTTGTATAATGTTTTCACTTTTTTTAAAAAGTATGTTCCGTGTGGAACACCCCGAGCTGAAATGTCTCATGCCAGCCAGGCGCCCCTGTAGTTTTTAGTTTCTCGCATGCTGTGTATGTGCCTCGGGCCTCGGAGGAGAGAACCAGGCATCCCCGTCGCCTCTGTGTCCCTAGCACAGGGCCTGCTGCACGCCCGCCCGGTAGGTTCTCAGGGAGTTCCTGCACGGATGGCCGGACCCCTGTCTGCCTCCCCTGGTGTCTGTCTCTGTGTGTCGCAGCCCACTTCTGCCCTTTCCACCCTTCCCCACAGCCCAGGTTTCTCCCCAACAGGGCCCAGGGTCCCCAGTACCCCGAGATGGAGTGGGATTTGTAGCCTGGCTCGAAGGGGGGGCCTGGCCTCACCCCTCCCTCTGCCCGCAGCCCCCAGCCACAGGGGCCCGGTGTCGCTGGTCTCCGAAGTCTTCGAGCAGCACCTGGGAGGACACATCTTGCAGGTGAGGCCCCTTCCCGGCCCGGTGCTCATTGCTGCCACCTGGTGGCCAGTCCTGGCGCGAAGCACCCTTTTCTCCAGCATCCATCCCAGCCAGGGAGCATCAGGACGGCGTTTCCCCTCTCGCCTGGCCTGCCCTCTCCGAGGGCCACCGAATCCCCTTCGCACCCGCTTCCCCTCCCCACCCCGCCCCCCGATTAATCCATCCTAGGTGGAGATCCAGAATTTACAATCTCTTACCCCTTGCCTGCCGAACAGACAGATGCTCAGCCCCTCTCTCTCCGCTCCCTATTTCTCCCCACTCCAGTCCCTGGATGGCTTCGTGTTTGCCTTGAACCAGGAAGGGAAATTCCTCTACATTTCAGAGACCGTCTCCATTTATCTGGGTCTTTCACAGGTAAGGGGTCCGCGGCAGGCTGCCTGGACGGGCTCGGCCACCATCTGCCTTGCTGGCCCATGCATGCCCTTCCTCTCTCCTGGCCTCACCATCCCAGCCCGAAAAGTGGACGGGATCTGTGGTTCCCAAAGTGCACCCCTGGGAACCCCACGTGGCTCCTCCTCACAGGCGGGGGGGGGGGGCTGTTAAAGTAGCAGGTCAATTTGAAGAAAGCAAATTAGCAGAAAGGTCAGTTTGCCAATGAGTGTTTGCCAAATGCCCCATATTTACCAAAACTTTGCTTCCTCCCCGCCCCCCACAACTGTAAAGAATTACAGCAATTTCCATCAGAAAAAGGGCTTGGGTTTTGGCAACTTTGGAAGATTTTCTGTGGCGTTTTAGTGGACTGGCTTGCGTTTTCTCTTTATCTCAGCCAGCTGTTTCTGCCCTAGCTGAAAGGTAAAAGACAGGGGACACCTGGGTGGCTCAATTGGTTGAGCGTCCGACTTTAGCTCAGGTCATGGTCTCACAGTTCGTGGGTTCGAGCCCCGCGTCGGGCTCTGTGCTGACAGCTCGGAGCCCGGAGCCTGCTTTGGATTCTGTGTCTCCATCTCTGCCCCTCCCCCTCCCCCTCTCGCTCTCTGTCTCTGAAAAATAAATAAACGCAGGCAGGCAGAAACGGAACCCCCCCCCCATCCCTGGGGGGCCTGGCTCCTTGTGGCCTTCCCAATACTAATACGTTCAGTACAAATCACTATCCTCTCTTATCTCTTTTACGAAGGTTTTGGCAAATGGTAAATTTAGAAATTTTAACGCTTCGTATTTGGCTTTTGTGAGCACTTTTACAGTTACAGTGAGTTGTTGGAGACGCGTGGAGAAGGAAGACCCTGAAGGTAGGAGCATATGGACAAGGGGAAGGGAGGAAGGAAGAAGTGGAGGAAAAGGCTTGAAGCTGGTGCAGGGAAGGATTTAATGAGGAGGAGTTCAGAGGGATGAGGGAAAGAGGGGAGCATGTGACCCCAAGCCCAGGGGCAGTGGGAGCTCTGAGAGGTTTCTGAGAGGAGGCGGGCCATGGTCAGATGAATAACTTAGGAAGGGTGTTTAAGTGGGGACTGAAGGCCAGAACACCAGGGAGGACTCTGGGGCAGGAACATGGCAGGGAGAAGATGGGGGCCTGGGCTGGGGGCGGTGTGGGGAGAAGGGGAACTGTCAGAGATTTGGGGGTAAACTGAGTGTTAAAGTCTGATTAAAATGTTATCCTTGTTTTTTTTAATGTTTACATATTTTGAGAGAGAGAGAGAAGGGGAGGGGCAGAGAGAAAGGGAGAGAGAAATTCAAGCAGGCTCCTCACTATCAGTGTAGAGCCCAGTGTGGGTCTCAGGAACCCATGAGATCAGGACCTGAGCCGAAATCAAGAGTCGAATGCTTAAGCAACTGAGCCACCCAGACACTTCAAAAAGTTCTCTTTATTAAAAAAAATTTTTTTTATAGTTTATTTTTGACACAGAGAGACCAAGCACGAGTGGGGGAGGGGCAGAGAGAGAGAGAGAGAGAGAGACACAGAGTTGGAAGCAGGCTCCAGGCTCTGAGCTGTCAGCACAGAGCCCGACGCGGGGCTCAAACCCACCAACCGTGAGATCATGACCTGAGCTGAAGTGGGACGCTTAACCAACTGAGCCCCCCAGGCGCCCCCCAAAAGTTCTAACTCTTTAAAGAGTTCGAAAAACATTCCACTGCTTGGGTCCTGATTGCCATTCCTGCGGGGACATCCTGTGATTCATTTCAGGGCAGTTTTTTGCTGTGAGTGGGTGGGAGTTGGGCAAAGGGAAGCTATGACAACCCAGGATACAGCTTCTTAATAGAGGAAGCAGGTGCAGAAAATCCTTAATGATCACCGGGCTCGAAGTGGGAAGGCATGAGAAGAGCCTAAAAGTTTGTATTCTTTCAAAAGGTTAAAAAAAAATTCTAATAAAAGCCCCAGGCTGGCATGAAGCGCGCCTGCAACATAGGCGAGTGAGCCAGGCGCTGAACGCCAGGCGAGTGGCTGCGCGCGCATCTTACCCGCCCTCTGCGGTCCCCTCTCTCGCCGGCAGGTGGAGCTGACGGGCAGCAGCGTCTTCGACTACATCCACCCCGGGGACCACTCAGAAGTGCTGGAGCAACTGGGGCTCCGGGCCCCGACTCCCGGGCCCCCCACCCCGCCCTCCGTCCCCTCATCGTCCTCCTCCTCATCTTCCTCCTCGCTTGCAGATACTCCTGAGATCGGTAATAACAGGGCCCCCAAAGGGATGCGGCCTAAAGGGCAGATCAGGGAACACTGCATCCAGCGATGTCTCGTTTATACGAACACCACTCTCCTTCGAGTTGTGCAAAGTTTTGCAAAATGAATCAGAGGTTGAACCAAGGAAACGCGATCTGGCTCCCTAAAATTGCCTAAGCTGCCTAGATTGCCTGGCTCCCCAGATTCGAGCTTTAGAAGGACCCCCCCCCCCCCGACTTGCCACTGAGTGGAGATCCGTGCCTGTGGATGGAACCAGGCTTTCGTAACAATAAAACCCGCGTTTCGCGGGCTTCACACATGCTGCGCCTTTAACTGTGTAATTTGAATCCTCATCACGACCCCATGGGCGGGGAACTATCACTATCTTCATTTCACAGAGGTGGAAACTGAGGCACAGTGCAGAGAGGTTAAGTTAATCGGCCCGGGTCGCACAGCTGTAAGTGGTTGGTCTGGACCGCAGCCCGGGTTTGTCTGGCTCTAGCATCTGTGTTTCTAGTCCTTCCCTGCAGTGGAAAATTCCAGTCCGTGTTGGAGAAGGAGGGTGTTGGGAGATTACCCTGGAAGTTTCTTTTAGCTCTGAGAGGTTGGGGGACTAGGAGGTTAACTTTCCTGTCGGGAGGATTTTCTTCTGTTGGGTTTGCTTCACACCCAGACCATCTGAGCCGTCGTCAGGGCCTGCACGCTTGGGGGGGGTGTTTGTGGGGCCACTGGGGAGGGTGACTGGGTTTGCACCAAAGACAGAAGCAGGTTTGTCTGGCGGTGAGCGGTTCTAAGATTGTATCGCGGGATTTATAGCCTCATCTGTATTTGTGAGTCTTACTGGTTTCTACACCCAGAGCCCCTGCTCTGTGCTGGGGAGGGCTGGGGACACAGTGATTGATGACAGCAGCCCCAGCCCTACCCTCCCTGCGCTCACAGTCCAGCTGGGGGAAGACCGACCAATCCCTGGAGAATGATAATCCAAAGTGGTCGAGGCTGGGGTGGGAGACCCCCCCAGAGGGACGGCTGACCCAGCCCGGGGGTGGTCAGGCAGGCCTTCCTGGAGGAGGAGCTGTCTAACCTGAGACCTGGATGGGTCAGCGGGAGGCGGTTCTTGCCGAGGTTTTAGGCCAAGGTGAGGAGCCGGGCTTCCTCCCAAGGGTCCCAGGGAGCCATGGCAGTTCCAGGACAGGGAGGAGCAGGGTCATATCTGAGCTTTAGAAAAGACCCGTTTAGCTGCAGCTCCGAGGGGAGGAGAGTGTACGACTTCAGTGAGGTTGTGTAACCATTAGGCCGTGGCCGTGACCCTGTCTGGCTAGCGGTGCAGGGGGCAGGGGGCGCCTGTGTTTCTCCCTCAGGACCTCATAACCTTCCTTCACTCTCCACCCCAGAGGCCAGCCCGGCAGAGGTGCCCCCATTCTCCCGGGCCCAGGAGCGCTCCTTCTTCATCCGCATGAAATCTACCCTCACCAAGCGGGGGCTGCATGTCAAGGCCTCGGGGTACAAGGTGAGTGCGAAGTCTCTGGCCCCAGCTTCTGACTCCTGGGTCTCCTTGCCCAGGGCGGGGGGGGGGGGGAGGAAGGGCTCCCACATTTCCTGCCAGCTGTGTCCTTGTGCCCCTGCACCCGCGGGGGGTGGGGACAGCCTGGCCAGGCCTCTCCTCCAGCCCCGGCTGTCACCCGCAGGTCATCCACGTCACGGGGCGCCTTCGGGCCCGCTCCCTGGGGCTGGTGGCTCTGGGCCACACGTTGCCCCCCGCCCCGCTGGCTGAGCTGCCGCTACACGGCCATATGATCGTCTTCCGCCTCAGCCTGGGGCTCACCATCCTTGCTTGTGAGAGCAGGTACCGGGGGCGGGGGCCACAAGGTGGGGAGCGGAGGCTGCGGGAAGGCCGAGTGGCGCAGGGGACTGGGGGAGCCGCGGGCGGGGGGGCGCAAGAGCCTGGAGGGAGCAGGTACTGGAAGGAGGGAGCCGGGGCGGAGCCTTCGGAGATGGCGGGGGGCTTGTGCTCTCGCCTCCCATCCCCCCCCCCCCAGCCTGGTGAAATAGTCCCCACACGTCGAGCGAGCGCCTTTGGTGCCACCCCACCAGGCCCACAGCCACCCTAGGCGGGTCACTGCTATGACACGACCATTGTACCAGGAGTTAAACTGAGCCCCTGAGCACTCCAGAGCCGGGGATTCCAGAACCAACCCCCGCCTCTTCGCCCCCCCCACCCCACCCCCGCCTCTTCGAGACCATGGGGGTGGGGGGGCAGACCCCTTCTCACTTCCTCTCTGTCGCCCCCTGTGCTCAGAGTCAGCGATCACATGGACCTGGGGCCCTCAGAGCTAGTGGGCCGCAGCTGCTACCAGTTTGTCCACGGACAGGACGCAGCCCGGATTCGCCAAAGCCACCTGGACCGTGAGAACCCCCGTCTGCCGGCCCCCAGGCCTGAGTCCCCCCGCCACCACCCCCTCCTGCACCCTGGGCAACAGCTCCCATGTGGGGTGGGAGGGCCGTGGGGGTCTCTCCCACCCACCCTGAAAAATCCAGAAGGCCCCCAGGCCAGGTTAGCTCTCAGTCCTTCTGACTCCGTCTCTCTCCGTTCCCCCCTCTGTACTTTCTCCTCTGTCCCCTCCCTGCCACCACCCTTTCTGGCCCCGTCTCTCCCTCTCCTTCTGGCCCCGTCTCTCCCTCTCTCGCCCCACCTTCCTGTCCACCTGTCTCACGGCGACTGTCTGGCCCCGTCCCTGCGCTGGGCCCAGTCCTGGACAAGGGTCAGGTGATGACCGGTTACTACCGTTGGCTGCAGCGAGCTGGCGGCTTTGTGTGGCTGCAGTCCGTGGCCACCGTGGCTGTAAGCGGCAAGAGCCCCGGGGAGCGCCACGTGCTGTGGGTCAGCTATGTGCTCAGGTGAGGGCTGTCCCTGGCGGGCCCCACTCGGAGGGGGCTTGGGGTGGAGGCTTTTCGGGGAGGGCTTCTCGAAGAGGACGAGAACCCAGAGGGGCTTGAAAATAGGAACGGGAAAGGGGACAGTTGAGAGGAGAGGCCGGGAGGTGGCAGGACCTTACCGGCAGGGGGGCCTCAGCCCAGGCAAAGGGTCTGGATTTGATTCCGGGGTACTGGGGAGCCATGGCAGGCTTTAAGGCTGGAGAGGGTCACAGCCAAATCTGCTTTGTGGAAAGACCCTTCTGGCTGCCGTGAAATGAGAGGTCTGAGGGACAGGACAGGGGCTGGGAGCCCAGGGAGGACACGGGGGCAGGTCCCGGAAATGCCAGGCAGTGCTGGTGGAGGAGGGGAGGTGGCCATCTGCTGCCACCCCCGTCTCTGGCTTTGCTGGGCCTGGATTTGGGCGCCTGAGAGGAGCAGCGGCCTGAAAGGAACATGCTGGGGCCACCTAGGTGGTGACACGGGGGGAGGTGTCATGGGCTGCCCAGGTCTGGCCTTGGGAGCCAGGGCTCGTCCCTGGACCCCCAGACTCCAAGCTGGCTTCTAGCGCAGCTTAGCCCTAAGTACCGCGGGGTGGGGGCTCTACCCCACCTGTGTTGTCCCCAGCCAAGCCGAGGGTGGCCAGACCCCTCTGGACGCGTTCCAGCTTCCAGCCAGTGGGGCCTGTGAGGACGCGTCCAGCCCAGAGCCAGAGCCCACAGGTGAGCCCCCCCTCCCACTTCACCCTGGGAAGCTCCCAGGGGCCTCTGGGACCCCCCCCCCCACCTCCAGTCCGGAAGCCCCTCGCTTCCGGTGACTTACGTTCAACTAAAAACGAACGCCTTGGGTTTCTCAGTCACACCCGCCACATTGAGGGCTCCGTGTCCTCACGTGGCCAGTGGCTAATGCGTTGGACCCTACAGCTAAGGAAGGTCATTGAGGAAAGCGCGGTTGGGACAACCCACCCCGGCCTAGACCACAGATGGGAAGACGGAGGGCTGGGGCCGCGCATGCACAGTGCTCCTTTTGTATCTCCCTCTTCCAGAGCCTGAGCCTCCGGTGGAAGGGAAGCAGGCTGCCCCCCGAGACAAGGATGAGGCCCCCCGGCCCCGGGGCAAACGCATCAAAGTGGAGCCTGGCCCAGGGGAGACGAAAGACCCTGAGGACAGCGGGGAGGAGGAGCCGTCCAGCCATCCGGCCCAGCCCCGGCCCGAGTTTACGTCCGTCATACGGGCAGGGGCCCTGAAGCAGGACTTGGTGCGGCCCTGGGGCCTGGGGCCTCCTGGAGACCCCCCACCTTCCCTCCTCCACGCAGGCTTCCTGCCTCCCGTCGTGCGGGGCCTGTGCACGCCGGGCACCATCCGCTACGGCCCCGCGGAGCTGGGTCTCGTGTACCCGCACCTGCAGAGGCTGGGCCCGGGCCCCGGGCTCCCCGAGGCCTTCTACCCCACCCTGGGCCTGTCATACCCGGGGCCCGCGGCCACCAGGGTGCAGCGGAAGGGTGACTGAGGACTGGAGCCCTGCCTCCAGAGCCGGACCCTGAGGGACGGCGCAGGGTGGGGCTCTCGCCCCGACGGCCCTCCCTGAGCATTAAACACCTTCTCCCCCGCTGTGGCTCGGTCTCCCTGGGCCTTGGGGCCCCTCGCTCCTTTTCCTTCCCCTTGGTTACCGCCACCTGCGTTCGCCGGCTCCCACGCCCGCCCCTCACTGGCCCTCCCGGTCGCAGGAACCGCCACTCAGAATGGGGACAAGGGTCAGGTTTTAATGTCCCGGTCCTCGGGCCCCGGGCCGTCCAGCGCCCGGCCCCTCCCCGTGGTCCAGCTGCTCACTCCGGCGGCGGCCGGCCGGCTTCGTCGGGCCCTTCAGCGGCGGCGGTCCCGTCGTCCTCGGGCACCAGTTCCACGTCCAGCTCCAGCTGACCCATGTAGAGACCGACGGCACAAGCCCAGAGCAGGCCCACGGCCAGCACGGCCCCCACGCCCGCCGCCGCGCCCCCCAGCGACAGCTGCATGGGTCCACGCAGTGCCGCCAGGCCCACCACGTAGGAGGCACCGCCCCACACGACGCACAGGCCGCCCAGCAGGAAGAAGCCTGTGCGGGAGGGCGGAAGGCCACGGTCAACAGGGAGGCAGGGCCTGAGCTCCCAGGCTGGTGCTGCAGGGGAGCGGAAACAGGGGCTCTGGGAGCGACATGACTCAGGGGACCACGATAGAGTTAGAGAATGCGCCAAACTCCTAAAGCAGGGCAGGGGTCAAGAGTAGCACAGAGAGGGTCAGGGCCGTGAGAAGGTATCAGAGGTGTGTCTGACGGGGAGGCGGGGTTCAGGACCAGCGGCAGAGAGGGGAGCTGGGCTGAGAGCAAAGATAGGGATGGAGAGGTAGGGACAGTCCGGGGCTGGACCCTCATCGTTGTTGGCCACGTCCAGCCACGTCCCCTGGACCTCCCATTTGGGTGATCCGGTGCCCACAAAGTAGCTGTGGGTGAATGTAAGGTCAATACAAGTGTAGATGGGGGTGTATGTGGAAAGAGTAGGTGGAGGAGTGGGATAGGGCAAGGAGGAATCTACACCCACCAGGGAGGGGTGGGGATGGGGTGGGGAGGGGGTGTCTGCACTCACCGTAGGCAGCTTCCCGCCCCATGTCACTCTGCATGAAGGAAATGACCCCAATGCCGGATGCCAGGAGCCCATTGCGGAACCAGGAGAGGAAGGCTGGAGGAAGGTGGGGAGGATGGGGGGAAAGATCAGCATCAGCCCAAACCCTGTCCGTCCAGTGTTCTCCCACCGCCCCCCTGCACCCCAAATCCCCACCCGGTCCTCACCGCCCTCCGCTTAACCTTATTCCCCTCCCCATCCTGCTGAGTCCTCTCCCCCAAACTCTACAGCACAAAAGATTCAACACAGTCTGCAGAATCTGCAGGAAAATCTAGGATCCAAAACTTGCCGAAATATGAGGACAGGAAGATCCCAAGCGGTCATCCTGGTCAACGCCCCCTCTCCCCATACCTGTGTCTCTCTCCCCCCACCCCCACGCTTCAGGGCAAACTGTTCTGCACTTCAGACCTCTCCCCGGCCTCCCCCTTCGGTTATCCTCAAACGCCACTCATCTGTCCTTTCCTTGATGTTCTTCACATCCATTCAAATCCCCTGTGTGGCGCTAACCGGCCGGTCGGGGTTACAAAACCCACACCCACGCCCCCATCCACTCTCAACCCTCGGCACCGACGAGGCCCCTCCCCCTGCAGCCTGGATCCCCTGGCCCTCCAATCAGCCCAGAGCTTTGCTTTTATTGGTTGTTCCTTCCTCCAATCCGGAACTCGCCCCCTCTTCTGTGGGGATCCACGCTCCCGCCTAATGCAGAGTGGTCACCTCTTGGATCTGAACTGGCTCCCCCAACGCGGACCCCGCCAGTAGGCAGCACCCCCGCCCTTAACCCTCTTCGGATGCCTCTCCCGCCCAGGCAGTGCAGGTTCATAAGGCCGCCGGTCCTACCCCGACCA
This sequence comes from Cryptoprocta ferox, assembly GCA_028646485.1. NCBI lineage: Eukaryota > Metazoa > Chordata > Mammalia > Carnivora > Eupleridae > Cryptoprocta > Cryptoprocta ferox. The sequence goes on along the minus strand of CM053563.1, from coordinate 8,214,378 downwards.
ACCTTTCCAGTCCCTACTGCGCCCCACCAGCCGGACACCATCCCATCCGCCAGCACTTCTAGGCGGACAGACTGCCCTCTTGCAGCAAGCGCTTCCCTGCGCTTTTGCGGAAGCCCTTCTCGCTGCGGAGCCCCGGCCCTGTTTCCAGCAGAAGCTCCACCCCATCCCCCACTCGCGCGCGCCGACAGCTCGGCTCTCGGGAACCCCCTGTCCCACCCGGACCGACCCCAGCCCCAGCCCCGGACCTGTCTCATGCGCCTTCCGGAGGAGCCAGGCGTCCGCACGGTCCAGCTCGGACACGGGGGGCGGCGAAGCCCCGGCGCGGGGGCCGTGGCCGGGGGCGAAGGACCCTCGGGCGCCCCCGCTCCGGGGCCGCGGAGGCGGCAGCAGCGCCCCCCGGAAGCGGAGCCGGGCCAGTCGGGCGGCCCGAGCCCACCACCAGCCGCCTCCCATGGTTCGCACTACGGCCGCGGCTCCCCGCCCCGCCCCCACGGGCCGCCCGTAGGCTGAAGCACACGTCACTCAGGCTTGGCGACTCACCCATTGGCCTTGAGAGCGGCGCTCAGGGCTGGCGCCCGCGGTCCATTGGTCGAAATAGCGGCGGTTCCTCCTCTGTCATCTGTGCCGGTACTGGGCGTCCCACCTTGCTTATGCTGCTGGACTACGAATCCCAGCGATCATTGCGCCCATAGAAGGCCGGTCTTCAGAAGCCGGAGGCACGACGTCTGTCGGGACTTGTAGTTTATGGTAATAACTTTACTTCTAATAGCCAGTTAACAAAAACAAAACAAAACTCTGGTACTTAATGCAGAACCTTTGCAAAATCTGGAAGAGCCCGGAGGAGAAAGTAAAACTCAACATAATGCCATCGAACAGTTACTGCTACTTGGTGTACTCTTGTCCTGGCCTTTTTCTAGGCGAATGTAAAATGAGATGCCGTTTGACAAACTAACTTTTTTTATAGACGTGAACATTGACTGATGGCATTGAATACTCTTCACTTCATAATTTTTATATTAAATATATTGTTGGTGCGCCTGTTTGAGCCACCGATTCTTGATTTCCATTCAAGTGGTAATCCCAGGGTGGTGGGAGAGAGCCCCGCCTCCACATCACGTGGAGCCTGCTTAGGATTCTCTCGCTCTCGCTCTTTCTCAAATAAATAAACATTAAAAAAATTTTAAACAAAAATAAAATCTTAGAAAAAGAAAAATAAGGGGTGCACCGGGGTGGCTTAGTCAGTGGAGTGTCCGACTCTTGATCTTGGCTCAATCTGATAAAAGACATCTACAAAAAACTTAACAACCAGCATCATTCTTAGTGGTGAAATATTGACTGCTTTTCCCCTAAAATTGGAAACAAAGCGAGGACTTCCATTCTCACCACTTCTAATCAACATTGTATGGGAGGTCCTCACTAGTGCAATAGGCAAAACAAATAAATAGAAGGGCACAGAGATAAGACAGAAGAATTGGCACTGTCAATATTTGCACATGATGTGATTGCTTATGTGGAAAATTCTAAAGAATCAAAATAACTACTAAAACTACTAAGTGAATGTAGCAAGATTTCAGGAGACAAGATCAATATATAACAATCAGTCTTATGTTTATATACTAGCAGGAAACAGTTGCAAAATGATACTAAAAATAAGTTCCTGGGGCACCTGCCTGGCTGGTTTAGTCTGTTAGACTAACCTGGCTGGTTAGAGCATGCAACTCTTAACCTCGGGGTCATGAGTTCAAGCCCCACATTGGGTGTGGAGCCTACTTAAAAAAATTTTTTTAATATATTAAAAAAAAGTTCCTTTACAATAGTATCAAACTCAAAAATACCTTCAGAAATATGTTAACATAACACATGCAAGATTTCTACATTGAAAACTACAAAATACTGTTGAGGTGCATTAAAGATCTATGGGGTGCCTGGGTGGCGCAGTTGGTTAAGGGTCCGACTTCGGCTCAGGTTATGATCTCACAGTTCGTGGGTTCAAGCCCCGCGTCTGGCTCTGTGCTGACAGCTAGCTCAGAGCCTGGAGCCTGTCTTCTGATTCTGTATCTCCCTCTCTCTCTGCCCCTCCCCCCTGCTCATGCTGTCTCTCTCTCTCTGTCTCAAAAATAAATTTTTAAAAAATAAAAAAAAATCTAAATAAGTGGAGATACATACCATATTCATGGATCGGAAGGCGCTTTACTCTCGTGGAGCTTCCATTCTAGAGAGAGAGGCAGAAAATAAGCAATAAACATGTTAACTGAGTAAATTCTAGGGAAACTCCAGGAGACTAGAGGGTCCAGAGAGGGTACCTAACCCAGCCTAGTTGAAACCTGAACTCTGACTAGGCACGGACTGGATAAAGCATGATAAGAGCCTTGCAGAAAGAATCTGGGGCCCAGTAAAATTATAGTGAGTGTAGGACACGGAACATAAACAATTATTTACCATCATGAGATGGTTTCCTTTCCTTCCTTGGGCAGTCGTGACAACTGTGTTTTCTCAGATGCCGTACAATGTATAGAGATATTTTGAATCCACAAAAGCAGCTCTCTGGCCATCTTAACCCCAACCAGAGCAAGAGGACCCTCCGAGGTTACCCCCTTTAGTTCCTGGGTCACCTGTAACTCCTGATCCTGTGCAGTAGAAAGCCATAGAGGATTTATGCAGGGGACAGACAATGTTCAGTTAACTGTTAAGTTCACTCCACCTCCCTATGAAGACTTGATTGTAGCAGGGAGAGATCAGAAACTCACAAGAGGACAGGAAGTCCTGCCAATAGCTATCCATTTGTCTCCATTCCATTCCTAGTTCAAACCCTTGCTAACTTTCAGCTGGACAGCTGAAACCAGCCCACTCATTGGTCTCCAGAATGCCTAAAGGTACATTTGCCACTTAGTTAGTTCAGCAAGTATTTATCGAGCATCTATGATGTACCAAGTTCTGTTTAAGACACTGAGGATACAGCAGTGAACGAGAGAGAAAAATGATGTGTCCCAGCCCCTATGGACATGGCAGCACTGGGAAAGGGAGACCAAGGAAGAATTAATATAATTTGAGGAAGCGGTAAATCCATCCAGAAAATAAATCAAGGTGATGAGGTAGAGAATGACAAGAGGATATAAGAGCCAGCTTCTAGGATGACCTCAGCCATCATATTTTGTGTTGTCTCATCCCATATTCTAAAGACATATGTCAGATCATGCTACCCCCCCGGCTCAGGAGTGCTCTGTGTGGCCAGTAGAATTCTGTGGAAGGCAGAGTGTGACTTCCAAGGCTGGGTCATAAAAGACATTGTCACTTCCACCTTTCTCTCTTGGATCACCTGCTCTGTGGGAAGCCAGCTGCCTCATTGTGAGGACACTCGAGCAGCCTTGTGAAGAGGGCAGCAGCCAGCCCCAGCTTGCCGGCCACATGAACGAACTTCCTTGGAAGGTTCTCTAGCCCCTGTCAGGCCCTTGGATGACCACAGCCCTGGCCAGAACCTCATGAGAAATCCCAAGGCAGAACCTACCCAGCTAAGCTACTGTGGGTACTTCCTGATACACAGAAACTAAATGCAATAATACGTGTTTATTATTTTAAGCCTCTGAGTGTTGAGGACGTGACGTATGAGTAGCAATATAAGTGACAAGGAGTCATCGATGAGGTGAGGAGGAGGACTCCAACCAGAGGGGATGGTAAGTGCAAAGGTCCTGAGGCTGGAGTGTACTTGACACGCTGGAGGAATAGCCTGGGCACCCCCGCGTGGTTGAAGCAAAGTGAGCAAGGGGAGAGGAGAGGAGAGGAGGTCAGAAACAGATGGGGAGTCAGGTTGTTGGTGTTTCTTGGGCCATGGTGAAGACTTCCTTTTATTTTAAGTGTGACGGGAGTCAGGGGGAGATTTTGCGCTGGGGGGTAGCATGAACTGACATATATGTCTTTAGAATAAGGTGCTAACTGCTTAGTGGAAAACAGCCCGAAGAAGTTTTTAAAATCTTTTTTTTTCAGTTTATTTATTTTTAGAGAAAGGACCAAGCGGGGGGAGGGGGTGGAGAGAGAGAGAGTCCCAAGCAGGCTCTGCTCTATCAACACAGAGCCCAACACAGAGAGGGGCTTGAACTCATGAACCATGAGATCATGACCCAAGCTGAGATCAAGAGTCAGACGTTTAACTGACTCAGCCACCCAGGCATCCCAGGGAGGATGTTTTAAATGAGCATCTAGTGAGGTCTCTCTCTAGCTGAAACCCTTCCGAAGCCCTCCATCGCCCTCTAGAACCTCGGCTAAGACACCTGCTCTTTATCTCCCATTGAGAAGAGCTTAGATTTTCCAGAGGGGGAAGCAGGTTGGGAGCTCGGGAGGGGTTAAACTGGGGAGGGAGTTCTAATGAGCTGTAACAGCCAGGCTGCCGGCAATGAATGCTAAGCATTAAATGGGATTAAGTGGAACTGAAAATATTTGAGACACATTTTTCACATTCTTGGCTGGTGAAATCGTTGAGGCTGATGAGAAGGGAAAGAGAAATGAAGGCCAGAAAGGGTCAGGGCAGAGACAACAAATCCTCCTTAAAGGGACAGATCATAACGTTGGCCCGCTGCCTCTGCGCTTGTGATTTGATCGGTGATTCTAATACAAACAGTCCGGGAGCTTTAAAAAAAAGGTAGCGCTCCAGCCTCATCCCAGACCAACGCGATCCAATCTGCGGGTGGGTATGGGTATTCCTTTATAGAATATACACTTAGCCACCACAAAAAAAGAAATGACAATTATGTGACACGACGGAGGTGTTAGCTAATGCTACAGTGGTAATCCTAGTGCAACACTGTATACAATTGTGTGTGTGTGTAATCAGTGTGTATCAAACCAACATACTGTATCTTAAACTTACACAATGTTATATGTCAATTACATCTCAATAAATTTTTAAAAAAATTTAAGTGTATTTGTTTTGAGACAGAGATGGAGAGAGCATGCAGGGGAGGGGCAGAGAGAGAAGGAGAGAGAGAATCTCAAGCAAGCTCTGCACTGTCAGCACCGAGCCTGATGTGGGGCCTGAATCCACGAACCGTGAGATCATGACCTAAGCTGAAACCAAGAGTAGGGATGCTCAAGTGAGTCACCCAGGAGCCCCTAAAAATTTTTTTTAAATATATATATATAGATATAGATATTTTTTTAATTTTTTTAATGTTTTTATTTTTGAGAGAGAGAGAGAGACAGCGTGAGCAGAGGAGGGGCAGAGAGAGAGGGAGACACAGAATCCAAAGCAGGCTCCAGGCTCTGAGCTGTCAGCACACAGCCCGACGCGGGACTCGAACCCACAAACCGTGAGATCCTGACCTGAGCCGAAGTCGGACACCCAACCGACTGAGCCACCCAGGCGCCCCCCCAATTTTTTTTTTAAATATATTTTTATCAAGAGTTGACCAGTTTAAGAAAAAATAAATAAATAAATAAAATAAAATAGTTTAAAAATAAATAAATAAAATAAAATAAATAAATAAATAAAAAAGGAAACCAACCTGACAATAAACTATAAAGTTTAAAAAATAAATAAATAAATAAATAAAATAATTAAAAAAAAAAAAAAGAGTTGACCTGGGGGTGCCTGGGTGGCTCAGTCGGTTTTGTGTCCAACTCTTGATCTCGGCTCAGGTCATGATTTCACGATTCGTAGGATCCAATCGTGAACCCATGGTTTTTTTCTCTCCGTAGCTCTCTGCCCACCCCCCCACCTTCACTCCCCTCCCCATCCCGCTCACAAGTGCACTCTCTCTCAAAATAAACTTGGGGCGCCCGGGTGGCTCAGTCAGTTGAGTGTCTGACTTCGGCTCAGGTCATGATCTCACGGTTTGTGAGTTCGTGCGTTTGAGCCCTCCATCAGGTTTTCTGTTTATAGCTCAGAGCCTGGAGCCTGCTTCGGATCCTCTGTCCCCTCTCTCTCTGCCCCTCCCTCTTGTGCACATCCTCTCTCTCTCTCTCTCTCTCTCTCTCTCTCTCTCAAAGGTAAATAAATATTTAAAACAATAGTAATAATAATAAATAAGCTTTAAAAAGAAAAAAAAAAAGAGCTGACCTGTTGTCAGGCCCTGTTCCAACCACTGTGGCCACAACAATGACCCGGAGACAAAGGATCAGCTTTTGGGGCAGGACTTTTGAGCCTGTGGCCAGGGATCACAAGGCAGGTCATGTGACCCACAAATCAAGCATTTCACTCAGCTTGCTACCTCCTGTGACACAACTGTAACATCCTCTCTGACCAGGTGCTCACCCTTACCCTCCGTCTTGCCCTGAACCAAACCTTAGGCTACTCTCCGCCGGCCCCCGCAGGCCCCGAACCTCAGCTCACCAAGTGCTAACCAAGCTCGGAAATGTGGGACGTGCCCCTTGGTGACATCTCCTGAGACCCGCTGACCACAGAAGGACACATTTCCTCTTAAACCACATTGGTTACTTACTTCCTCTCTTCCACCCAACTTCCCCTGTGCCAACGCCACTCACCTCTTAAAAGAGGGGGGCAGGAGGATCAGGTAATGGTGGGAGATGGGACAACAGGAGCCAGAGGTCAGAGGGACATATGAAAGGGGCCAGGAGCCAAGCACTGCAGGAGGATTCTAGAAGCTGGAGAAGGCAAAGAAATGAATTCTCCCCTGAACCCTCCAGAAAGAACACAACCCTGCTTAACACCTTGAATTTAGACTTCTGGTCTTCAGGACCACAACAGGATACAATTTGCATTACTTTTAAGCCCCTTAAAGTTGTGATAATTTGTTACAGTAGCAAACACAGTTACCAAGCCTGACCATGAATATAGTTGTCAGGAGGTGGGAGGTCTGGACAGGAAAGCAAATTGGTAATTGTGATCCCTTGAATAAGTGGGAAGTCCAGTGTGTAGGATCTAGGGCTGACATGGCAGCCACTGGGCACATGTGCCTATTTATTAATTTATTTAGAGTCCAAGAAGGCGGCGGGGGTGGGGCGGTGGGGAGAGGGGCAGAGGGAGAGAGAATCTTAGGCAGGCTCCATGCTGAGCCCGGAGCCCCATAGAGGGCTTGATCCCACCACCCTGGGATCATGACCTGAGCCGAAATCAACAGTTGGATGCTCGACTGACTGAGCCATCCAGGTGCCCCTTATTTATTTATTTATTTATTTTATTTTACTTATTTATTTTTTTAAGTACGCTTCACATCCAGTGCAGAATCCAATGCGTGGAGCTTGAACTCACAATCTTTATTTTTTTATTAAAAAATGTTTCCTTATTTATTTATTTTTTTTTTTGAGACAGAGAGATAGAGCATGAGTGGGGGAGGGGCAGAGAGAGAGGGAGACACAGAATCGGAAGAAGGCTCCAGGCTCCGAGCTGTCAGCACAGAGCCCGACGTGGGGCTCGAACTCACCAGTGCTGACATCGTGACCTGAGCTGAAGTCAGATGCTTAACTGACTGAGCCACCCAGGCGCCCCCACATGTGCCTATTTAAATATAAACTCACATTAATTAAACATTAAAATCCAGTACCTGGGCTTAAGCGTCTCTACATGGGCCCAGCGGCTGCCACACTGGACAGCGAGGAGAGAGACCACTTCCATCCCTGCAGAACATTCTAATTAGTGGGCAGTGCTGGTGGAGAGCATAGGGCACAGGGAATGTGTCCCAAGTACCTGAAGTCACAAGACAAGCCTGAAAGTGAGGAAGAGGGAAGGGAGCAGGAAGCTGATAGAAAACACCTAAAGCTGACATAGTTTAAGAGAAACGGAGTAACCACCAGAAGCAATGAGAAGGGATGCGTGAAAGGTTTTGCCTTTCAAATCATCTTTGGGGGATATGGCGGAACGGGGCAGGGTGGGTGCTACGGATTGAAGTGTGTCCCCCCAAAATTCATTGGTTGAAGCCCTAACCGTCAGTGTGGCTGCATTTGGAGAGGGGACCTTTAAGGAGGTAATTAACGCTGAAATGAGGGTAAAGGCTGGGGCCCTGACCCGTAGGACTAGCTCCTTAGAAGAGGAGACAACCGGGGTGCTTTCTGGCTCTCACCACCCCCCCATCCCTGAGAACCCCAACGTCCCAGCCCCACCCCACTCACTCATTGGCTGGAGCGGCCGGCGGGGGCGTGGCCTCCATGCAAAGGCAGCGGTGAATTTCAGGGGCTGGGGCCGTGGGTGAGGGAGGCTCCAGGCGGCGGCGGGACGGGAGACACCTTCCGGGGGCCACCACACTTCCTCAGCTGGCCCGTGGCAGGACACCTGCGGACAGGGAGGGTGCCTGGGAGAACTGGGGAGGCATTAGCGCTGGTCTCCAAGCAGCTGCAGCTATCCTGGCCCTACCGCAGAAGAGCACCTCCTACAACGCCCCGGCAGGTTGGCTGAGGACAACAGGTGTGACGTCCTTGGCTTTGGGGAAGAAGCATTTAAGGGCTCCTCCACCCTCCCTCACCAAGTTCTTCCGGGGGCGGAGCCTCAGCGTGGGTCCCCTCCTCGGTGGCTGTGATGGGCCGAGCTTCCGGCTGACCCATGAATGAGCCACGGACACGTGGGAGTTTGTGTTTCCGCAGCATAACCTCGCCCATCCTTACTGACGCAACGGATACGCTCCCAGTCGTAAACAATTGTTTCTATATTATTGTTAACGATCCTCACGGGGGCACCTGGGTGGCTCAGTCGTTAAGCATCTGACTCTTGATTTCAGCTCAGGTCATGACCTAACAGTTCATAAATTCAAGTCCCTCCTGGGTCTGGCTCTGACTTTGGGATTCCCTCTCTCTCTCTCTCTCTCTCTCTCTGTCTCTCTCTCTTCCTCCCGTTCTTCCTGTCTCTTTGCTCCTTCCTAGCTCGTGCACACTCCTTCTCTTAAATAAACATTAAAAAAAAAAAAAAAAGTAATCCTAGGGGCACCTAGGTGGCTCAGTCGATTAAGCATTCGATTCTTGGTTTCGGGTCAGGTCGCGTCAGGCTCCACACTGTGCAGAGCCTGCTTGGATTCTCTCTACCCTTCCCCTACTTGTGCTCTCTCTTCTCTCTCTCTCTCAAAAAAAAAAAAAAAAAAAAAAACAACTTAAAAAGGTAATCCCTTGGGACGCCTGTGTGGCTCAGAGGGCTGAGTGTTCGACTTCCGCTCAGGTCTTGATCTCACGGTTCGTGGGTTCGAGCCCCGCATCAGGCTCTGTGCTGGCAGCTCAGAGCCTGGAGCCTGCTTCGGATTCTGTCCCTCCCCCACTCATGCTCTCTCTCTTTCAAAAAAATAAACATTAAAAATTATTTTTACAAAGGCAATCCCTTCTTAAACGTTTTTTTAAATTAAGAAAACATTTTTAACGTTTTATTTTATGAAAGAGAGAGAGTGTGAGCAGGGGAGGGACAGAGAGAGAGTGTGGGCAGGGGAGAGACAGAGAGGGAGACACAGAATTCAAAGCAGGCTCCAGACTCCGAGCTGTCAGCACAAAGCCTGATGAGGGGCTTGAACCCATGAATGCTAGATCATGACCTGAGCCGAAGTTGGTCGCTCAATCGACTGAGCCACCCAGATGCCTCCAAAAAAGCAATCCTTTCTTTAAAAAAAAAAAAAAAAAAAAAAAAAAAAAAAAAAGAGCGAGAGATCCTCACCAGACTCACAAGATAGGAAATGCTGTTGAGAGAAAAAGCATCTCATCTTCCCTGAGCGGGTCATTTGCAAATATCCAGGGAAGTGTTCCTCTGAGTATTATTTAACGTTAGTGTCTCATCTCTGGTGGAAGTTTGTTTATGGGTAAGGGATAATCCAGTGGTTTGTCAGGAAAAGGACTTCTCTAAGAGACTTCCAAAAGATTACTGCTAGGTAAGAAGTAACTCTGGCACCCACATTCCCGGGCACATTTCAGAAAAAAGGTGAAGTCTTAGCGTCGTCAGAGCCTTCTCTGCCCGCATCCCACGGCAAGACCGGCATAGGGGGCTGAATGGTGGTCTCCCAAATATATGGCCACGTTTGAACCCCGAGCCTGTGACCATGGCCAAATTTGGGCAAAGGGTCTTTTTGGATGTAATCCCAGCCCAAGGCATGGTTTGGGGGAGGTGATGAGGTCAGGAGGGTGGTGGCCTTCCACCGGTTGCCGGTCCAGGCCGGTAAGCTCCAAGTTCCTGTCACAGCCTCAGGATGCATTCTTTGAATGTCTTCCAATTCATCCATTATCGAGCAAGGTTGATTTCACCTGCAACTCAAAACTCCCGACTCCACTGGCTTCCGACAGCCAGGAGTCCAGCATTTCTGGAAAGTCAACAGGGCAGTTCCGAGTTGGTCAACTTGGGAGTGAGTTGGCAATAAACAAGATCCCGACCGGTTTTCAGACTGCTGGTACCCCCGCCCCCGCCCCCCTTCGAGATTGCAAGATGGCCTTAGAGCCACTTCCCTTTTGGGGTGATAGAAATGTTTTGGGACTGGAAAGAGGTGGTGATGGTCGTACAATGTTGAGAATGTTCCAAATGCTACTGAATCGTTTGTTTTTATCTTTTATTTTTAAATTTTTATTTATTTACTTGAGAGAGAGAGAGAGCGAGAGCACAGGCAGGAGAAGAGTGAGGAGAGAGAGGATTCGAAGCAGGCTCTGTGCTGTCAGCAGAGAACCCAATGTGGGACTTGAACTCACAAACTGCGAGATGATGACCTGAGCCAAAGTCGAACACTTAACCAACTGAGCCACCCAGGTGCTCTGAATTGATCGTTTTTTTAAAATGGTTATTTTTGGGGCGCCTGGGTGGCTGAGTCGGTTGAGCGTCTGACTTCGGCTCAGGTCATGATCTCACAGTTCGTGGGTTCAAGCCCCACGTCGGGCTCTGTGCTGGCAGCTCAGAGCCTGGAGCCTGCTTCCGATTCTGTGTGTCCCTCTCTCTCTGCCCCTCCCCTGCTCATGATCTGTCTCTCTCTGTCTCTGAAAAATAAATGTTAAAAAAAATAAAATAAAATGGTTATTTTATATATATTTTATATTTTATATATGAGGAATTGCACCTCACATATATCAATATTAAATGTATTAGAAACATACATGTTACAATATTAAATATATTAGAAACATACAGGTTAGAAGGTGTTAGAATGCTCTAGATGTAGATGTAGCCACCAGAACTCTCATTCACTGTTGCTGAGAACCGAAATTGACACAACGGATTTGGAAGAGAGTTTGGCCGTTTCTTAGAAAACTACACATTCGCCTGCCCCAGGACCTAGCGATCTCACTCCTAGGTATTTCTTTACCCAAGAGAAATGAACATCTATGTCCCCAGCAAGGCCGGACGGAAATGTGCACGGCAGCAGTATCCAGAATAGCCCCCAAACCCCCCAGCAGGTGAGCGAGTAGATAGTTGTGGCCCAATCTAGTGGCAAGGTGCAGAGCAACCAGAAAAAGGAACTGGTGACGCGCACATCGACGTGGACAGAAAGTAAACTAAGAAAAAAAAAAAGGGCAGGGACTGACCAAGAAGGAACACAAGGGAACTTTCTCTATATTCCTAGAGGTCTGGGGCACACAGATGGATGCGTTTCGCAAAACTCCACGAGTGTACATATAGGTCCTGTGCATTTCATGGTACAAAGTTCCACCTCAAAAAAAAAAAGTTGGGGGGTTGCGCCCGGGGGACTCAGTCCCATGAGTGTCTGACTGCAGCTCAGATCATGATCTCACGGTTCGTGGGTTCGAGTCCCGCGTTGGGCTCTGTGCTGACAGCTCAGAGCCTGGAGCCTGCTTCTGATTCTGTGTCTCCCTCTCTCTCTGCCCCTCCCCTGCTCACGCTCTGTCTCTCTCTCTCAAAAATAAACATTTTTTTAAAAAAAAAGGAAGGTGAATATTGAACTCTGTGTTCTGATGTCTGCAAGTTGTTTTGAAATGCATCCACATACGATGGATGGGTGGAGAGGGGGAACTGTGGTAACTGTGATGTCCTCACCTGCAGAATCAAGGCGGTGGGTGGCGTCAGGTGCCTGAGGACAACCTGGCATGGTTGCCAGTCCTAATGCCCCAGGAATCCTTGAAAGTGGAAGGCTCTAGACACGGCTCTTGGCCTCACTCACCAGGCGGTGCTCACTGGCCCCTTCTGTCCTCAGGCTCGATTTCTTCCTCCAACAGTGACACTCAGCGCTCCCTGCACGTCTGCAGACGTCTTCCGTTCCTGCAGCCTTACTGACCAGCTCCGCGCAGGGGCCCCACGGCGTGCGTCCAGGGCTGGCCCATAGCTGCCCTTAGCCCGTTCCCAGATCACCGCCTCCTCCATGGCACCACCTCTGCCCTCCACCCGGACATCCTCTCCGATCCCTCGCAGTCACCCACCTGTGTGACTGTGCCCAGCTCCTATCTACTCCCCAAGTCTCAGGTCCACCATTGGCCCCCAGCTCCCTGCTCTGGTTGCTCTGTCATCCCACCTGGCTCGATCTGTTTCCTACACTCATGAGAAAGAAGGTTCCAGGCTCCCGTCTGATGATCCAGTCACTCCCTTCCTTGACCACACTCTCCAGATTCTTCCCTGCCCGTGTCTGCAGCACCCAGGCACCGCCTTCGAGCCTCTCCAGGACCTGCCAACCTGACCCAGGGACCCTCTCCCTTCCCTCTGCAGGGCCCTGCCCCAGTCAGTGGGTCACCTCTTGTAGGAGCCCAGTGCCGCCCACAGGATCTGGGGTGTTATGGGTGCGTGCCTCCCCCGCCTTACAGAGTCCTGTGGTGTCTGCGGGCTTAGCCTCAGGAGGCTGGATCTTTGGTTAGTCTTAAGGACCAAACAGGAGACTTCTGTAGCCCCCTTGCTGGGACCAACACAGGGAAGGGGGCACAATCTGATCCTGGCGGGGACGGGAAGTCTCCTGAGGGACCTCCAGAACGGTCTCCTTGCTCCTGAGGAAGCACAGAAGAATTCCTTTCCCTGTTCCCGCACTTGGGTGAGGTGAAGGCCGCCGGGCGCTCTAAGGCCATCTTGCAATCTCGAAGGGGGGCGGGGGCGGGGGTACCAGCAGTCTGAAAACCGGTCGGGACCTGTGTTTATTGCCAACTCACTCCCAAGTTGACCAACTCGGAACTGCCCTGTTGACTTTCCAGAAATGCTGGACTCCTGGCTGTCGGAAGCCAGTGGAGTCGGGAGTTTTGAGTTGCAGGTGAAATCAACCTTGCTCGATAATGGATGAATTGGAAGACATTCAAAGAATGCATCCTGAGGCTGTGACAGGAACTTGGAGCTTACCGGCCTGGACCGGCAACCGGTGGAAGGCCACCACCCTCCTGACCTCATCACCTCCCCCAAACCATGCCTTGGGCTGGGGCGTTGTCGGGGCGGGGAAGAACAGGTGTCAACTTATGAATTTTGAGGAGACGGACACATTCGGTCTGTAGTGATTGGTCGGGCCAACCGCTAAGGAAAGCAGAGGCTGCTCAGAGGCCCCGATCCCACGAGGTCACCAGGAATGTCACCCTGGGGGCCAGCCACCATGAGACCCCATCCAGGTTTTCTCATTCCCGGGGCGAGGGATGGAGGGGGCGGCATAGAGAAGCGAGACTGCAGGATTTTTAAAATAACTGCATCCTTTAATGGCAGTAATACAATTATCGGATTAAGAGACCACAGGAGAAAGGGCAGGTGACATTTCTGGAAGACAGATAAGGAGTACAAAAAGGGAGCTGGGACAGTCATGCGATGATCATTGTAAAAATACAGTACGTTATATACATATTTGCACCATCAACTTTCAACTCTGAAGTAGTATTTACACTTTTGTTACAATCCTGGTTAGAGAACGTTTTGTTTTTAAAAGCTTGGCCTGATGGCAAATGAAAATTTCGGGGGAATTCATAGTCCCGTGAGGTTCTTAGGCTGAATATTCCGAGAGGAGGCTTCCAGCTTCTATTTCATCCACAGATTTCGGTTTTTAAAAAGTATTTAATTTTGCCTTTACAAAAGAAAATTCTCAAAGGAGGGAGAGAGAGCGAGCGAGGAAAAAAAAAAAAACCCCACAGCCACACTGTGTATCTTTACTTATTTTACAAACACCAAGGGCTGCAACCCTTTGCTTCAAGGCCAACACTGGTGGCTGAAGAAAAATCTCACTAATGATTGTTTAAAAACCACAAAACAAAAAAGACAGAGACAAACCAAACCAACCTGATCACGGCGCACTGCCCCTGTGGGCTGCCTCTTCCTGCCCGTGCTTCTGGCCCCAAACTTGACAACAGGTTTTCTTCTAGAGGAGAGGGATTTGGTGCAGGAGCCTCGTTCACCACGCACCCCAAGAAGGCGGAGGGGGAGCCCTCTGGCTGGACCACCACGTTTCCTCAGTATCAACAAGGAAGAGATAGAGGCCTGCAGCAAGGCAGCTGGGGTGATGGGCCAAGAGCAAGGCAAGAGATGGGCGGCACGTATTTATGCACGGGTAGGAAGGACCCCAGAGCCACAGGCCGGCCGCCCCAGGTCACATCCACAGGGTGAGCCTTCCCTGGAGCTCTGTGGATGGGGCTGGACCTCAGCCAGGGTCCTGGGGCAGGTGGGGGGAGCCCAGGGCAGTGTCTCTGCTCCCATCCCGGCTCAGCCGGAGGATGGGAGCAGGAGGCAGGCTTCTGGTTCCACGCCCTCCACCCGCAAGTGGGGGTCCCGCTGGCCCTCTCCCGGAGAAGGCCCAGCAGCCCCCGCCCTGCCCTGGCTAGTCCCCTGCCCTTTCCTCAAGCCCCCAAAATTCAGCACTGTGACACGCCTCGGAACCTGTGCACCCACTAGCTGGGAAGAAAAGCAAACACACCGAAACCACAGGCCCTACATCAGACACGGCGGGAGGGGGTTCAAAGCAAGCGGAGAACAGAAACACTTGGCCAGGAACCACCCCCGCCGGGGCTCTTGTCGGGAGCCTGGTGGAGCAGCCATGCCACGGATCCTTGAGCTGTCCCCAGAGGGACTGGGGCCGGCACACTGGGTGCTCCGGCTTCGGAGGCCCAGGAAAGCCCCGGCCCGAGGGGAGGACGGCGTGGCCGCGACGGGAAAAGACAAGAGCTAATACTGACGGAGAACACGCGGTCTGCCTCCTGGAGGCAGCTTTCGGGGGGGGGAGGGTGCCGCCCCACACCAGCCCTGCCACCTCCAGGTCCATCTCTCACCCTGTAGTCTTCTGATGCGGGCGGAGGGCACGGGTCTGAGGACGAACTCTGGACAAAGGGCAGCAGGGAGGCCGGTGTGCGAATCCACAGGAGACGGGAGCGCAAACGGCTGTGGCTCTCCCAGCCCAGCCAGATTCCGAGGGCTCTGCGCCTGTCTTTCCAATTCTTTCCTTCCTCGGGCCCCTGAGGCGGGGCATCAGGGCCAGCCCACTGCAGGGGGTTGGGGTTCTAGAAACGCCTGGACCTGCTCCGACACAGGGTCTGCCCACCGTCTCGGCTTCCTCTCTGCCTGCTCATACGGGGTGAGCATCATTCAGTGCCTTCTGACACCTACTGTTCCCTTTGTCCTCAGGTGTGGGCGGGGGTTGGGGGGTAGGAGGGGCCCAGCTTTGCCCAGAAAACCCACCGGACCCCCAGCCACCAGACTGGGGCTCCAGCCTTCAGAGAGTCCCTGATAACTGAGCCTGGGGCCGAGGCCCGGGGACTTGTGACTGCTCATGTGCACAAGAAGGTCTCCTTGGCGGGAGCCTGGGAGCCCCGCAGCACGGACCAGAACGGACTGAAAATGGTTATATACAATTTATATGTTGCAAAGAAAGTACTATTAAAAAAGAGAGAGAGAGAGAGAGAAGAGGAGAGAGAGAGAGAGAGAGAGAAAGAGAAAAGGGAAGGGAGAGGAAAAAAAAGGGGGGGGAGGGAAGAAAATCCACCCAGAGCCCCCCTCCCCCCAAGTTCCCAACTCTGGCTGCTACCCTTAAATATTGCCCTGGGAAGGGTGGGGGTGCAGGGGGTGCTGGACTCCAGCTTAACACTACTGGCAAAAGGGGGAGGCAGTGGGGTCAAAGCCTTTAAAAACATCTTTCAGGGACGCCGCGTCCTGCTCGCCCTCGCGGGCTGGGCTGTTGCCAGCAAATGGGCTTCCAGAGCCCGCCTTGGGCGTCTGTCTCACAGTCCCGAAGAGCGCGGGCACGGGCAGGCTGTGCACGCCAGGCTGGGGTGGGGCGCCCTCTGGTGGCGGGGCGCCAGGCGTGGCGGCGGGGGCCGCGGCCGCCTTGGGCCGGGGCCGGTTGTAACTGTTGTATCGGTCTGTGGCCGTGGCGGTGGCCCCGTCTGCACCGGGCTTCCCAGACTCGGGCTGTTCCAGGGCGGACTTGCGGACGAACGGGGGCTCCTTGGCCTTGGCCGCAGAGCTCTTGCCGTTGCCCTCCGGGCCCTTGGGCTGGGCGCCCGCGTCGGCAGCTGGCTCCGCGGTTTTGCCCCCGGCGTTGGGAGTCCTGGGGTCGTAGAGGCTGATGCCGCTCAGCACGCTGCTCTGGCCGCTCCCGCCGCCCTGGCCCAGCCCGCCCGCGGCCAGCACGCGGGGGTCGTAGGGGGCGGTGGCTGGGGGCGACGGCTCCCCGCCAGGGCTGGCGGCCGGAGAGGCTGCTTCGGCGGGGCCGGGCTTGGCGGCCCGGGAGGAGGTGGCGGAGTCTGCTGGTTTCTGGAGCCGAGGGTCAGTGGGTGCCTTCCGCACCCGGGGGTCACTGGGCTTGTCGCCGGAGCCGGGGGCCGCCGAGGGGCCGGTGGCGTTGACAGTCTTGAGGATGCGAGAGAGGAGCTCGAAGTCGGGCAGGTTGGAGCCGGTGGCGCCGGGGTCTGTGGAGGCGCCGGGGCGCTGTCGGGGGTTGGCAGGCCCCGGGGGAGCGCCGCGGTGCAGCCTGGGGTCCAGGGCGGGCATGGATTGCAGGGCTGCAGGGACAGGCGGCACCGCATCCTGCTTGGGGATGGGCAGGGGGATCAGGTCCTCGGGGTTCCAGAGCACGGTGCGGGCGAAGCTCGGCTTGCTCAGGGTCACATCCTTCTTGATGTGGCTGAACTGCTGCAGCTGTGACCGCGGGTCCCGCAGCGGGGGCCCAGGGAGCGGCTCCAGGGGAATGGTCATGGCCTTTTCCCGCAGGGCCCGCTCCCCCTCCTCCTCTTCTGCAGGGGGTGCTCCAGACCCCTTGGAGCCGCTGGGGCCTGCGGGGCTGGAATGAAGGCCGCTGTCGGGCTTCGGCGCGGGCAGGGAGCGAGCCAGCCGGGGGTCAGAGGGCCCCGCGTCTCCTGAGCCAGCCCCGCCGGAAGGCTCGGCATGGCGGGTGAGTCTGGGGTCCCGGCTGAGGCGAGGGTCAGCCAGCCGGCCTCCTGTGGGGTGTCCTTTCTGGAGGCGGGGATCCCCCAGCCCGCTGTTGCTCAGGTCCCCGACGGAAGCCTGGGGCCTGCTGGACGTCTGCTGTCTCAGGGTCTTCAGGATGGAGGTGACGCTGTTCCCGCCCTCGTCCTCATCACTGGAGTACCAGTTTCCGGTGTCACCTGAGCAAGAACAGAGGCGCAGGAAGGAGATGAGTGCCCAGCGCCACCGCCCCCATCCACAGAGCCCACAGCAGCCCGCAGGGTGGGTGGCTCCTCTGCCTCTTACCTCTCAGGACCTCAGCTTCTCCCTTCCTAAGAACCCCTCCCTCCGCGGGCTGCTACGAACAGCCACGAAACCCAGCCTGGGCCGGGCGCCGAGCCTGGCAGGTCACTGGCTACGGTTTCTGGATCTTTCCCCACGTGCTCTACTTCATTAATTCTCAGACCACCCCGGGAGGCAGTGTTGTTATCACGCCCATCTGACAGACGAGAAAGCGGAGGCACGGACGGTGCCTCGAGATGGGAGGGCAGAGCAGGGACTGAGCTCAGGACCCTCGTCCTCCTCGTGCTCACTTGCCTCGGGCTCAGGTCCCAGCATGGCAGGCCCTGCTCTGGGCACCCGGGAGCAGCTAGCACTGACTCCACTCTCTCCGTGCCCGGGGCTCACAGACCCTGGCCCCCAAGCCTCTGGGCGCATTACCATGTCCCGGCGAGGGGCAGTCACCGGCTGGTAAGAGACGGGGCCAGGTGGGCAGACTCAGAAACTGGCCGAAGTCCAACCTTCTAGGCAGGTGACACCGGAGCCCCCAAGGGAGGGGGTGGTCCCCTCTTCCCACTGTCCCCACCTGCTCCTGGGCTCCAGCTCCTGGCTCTAGACACCATTTGTCCGCCCCATTTCCTCCTGGGCTGGATGCCATCAGATCTGCTGTGTGGCACCAAGTGACCTGGCAGCTGTGACTGTGCTTACGTCTAGTTTATGTCAGCGACTGGCTGTCTGCTGACTTCCTGAGAACACGGGCTCGGGAAAGGAGGGCTGTGGCATCTCCTCTCAGCCTCCTCTCTAAGGGCTCAGAAGGGAAATCCTGTTGGCTGCTGTCTCCTCCAGGGACCAGCCCACCTCCCTCCTCGATGGGATCAGGGTCTATCTCGACCCCCACGATACCGAAGGGCAGCCCTGACTTCCAATTTTCTCAGGGGTGTGCAACGCAGCAGCTCCATCCTGGCTTCACGGCCCCAGGCAGGGGTCCTCTCTGGCCACGAGCTCCTTTCCAACACAAAACCCACTAGGCCTTCCCCACCTCTCCACTGCACAAGTGGCCCCGAGGGGGCCTGTGCCTGTCAGGGGAAGCCCCTGCCCCTGGGGAGGACACATGCCTTCCTCATTCTCCCGGTCCTGCTTGCTGCTCTCAGCCAGCCTCCTCGCTCTCTCCTCCTCCTCCTGCTGCTTCTGCTGGATCCTCAGGTACAGGGCCCTCTGGGCTGAGGGCAGGAAGTCGGGGACACCGGCGCCCGGCTTCGGCCGGCCTGGGGGCCCTCCCTCAGAGAAGCTGTCGGGCTCCAGAGGGTGCTCGGGGAAGAGGTGCTCCCCAGGCTCCCCTGGCAGCTCTTCGTAGTGCCCGTAGTCCTCTGTGGCAGGGAAGAACCGAGGGTTCGCGTCGGGAAGGGCCTTGCGGCACCAGCTCCAGCCCACCTGCGCGCCCTGAACTGGAGAACCTCCCCCCGGATGGCAATGGGTGACAATGCGCAACCCGTCCCTTCCTACCCTCCCCAGGAGGGTCCCCACAGAAGGCCCAACAGCAAGGAACGGAGCAGCCAACGGGTATCCCCACCCAGGATGCGGCCACTGAAAATGGGGTTCACAGCACAATATACTGATGGGGGCGGGCAAATGCTCATGAAGTGAAAACAGGACGGAACGTTGCACAGATGTTCGTAAAACGCAACAAAAAGGTTTTTCAGACACACAGAAAACAGTCCTCTGGGAACGAGAATCAGGATCGAAGGGCCAAAGGCTCTTTCGCTTCTGACCCCACATGCTTCTGATCTGTTCTAATTACCAGTGAGGAGCATTCAGTTTATGGGTTCCTTTTTCTTTTAAGTTGTATTTATTTAACTACGCTCTACCCCCAACGTGAGGCTTGAACTCCCAACTCCGAGATCAAGAATCACACGCTCTGCCAACTACGCCAGCCACGCGCCCCCTTTTTAGGATTCCTTTGTAATCAGAAAAGAAAAACACTGCATCTCGGTGACCGAAAACTTGTAAATAGAAGGAAAGAACTGAAACGTTGCGATGGCCACGTGTCAATCCAGAGGCTCACGGGCGATTCCTCCTCCTCCCTCCCTCCTTTTCGGGGTCCTGAGCTCTGTAAACACTCACGCGCATGCTGCAGCATCTAAGGGCTCGGGGCCGGGGGGCGTCTCTCCCACATGGCGTCCGGGAAGCACAAGGCTCAAGGCTCTGCCTTCACTCCTGAAGGGCAGGCAGGGGCCTGCGGCACGTGGAGACGTGTGTGTGTGTGTGTGTCCCCCCAGAGAATGTCGTTAGCGCCGCCCCATGTGTAGAACGTTCCACAACGATGAGATATTCCGTGTCTGCACTGTGTGACCAGGCTACCACTACCCTCCGCGGGGCTACCGAGCGTCTGACACGCAGCCGGCGCTACCCGGAGAGTAATATGTAACTTAATACAAACTAAACTCAAGAGCTTAAAACGACGTGTGAACGTTTCACACACATGGAACGTAAAGGAACAAGCACAAGGCCACCCTCTTCGAGCCCCTGAACCCGGCAGGCAAGGCTGTGCGGGGCAGGAGCCGAGCGCAGAGCAGGAGCCGAGCGCAGAGCTGGGCGCACGCCATGAACAACAGTCCCAGTCGCCCCCGCACGGCACGTACGGCCGAGAGCAAACCCCTTGTCGCCCGTACAACCGTGAACACGGTGAACGCCACTGAGAGGTGCACTTTAAACGCACAGATTTCCGGAGACGGGAATTAGGGTGAAGCACTCTAGAGGCGCCTACTGTGAACAGCTCGCCAGCACCCGGGCCCCCTTCGTGCACGTTCTACACGTTTATGGGAAAAAGGGGGGGGGGGGGACGGTGGGAACGCCGAAACCGCCCCACCATCACACAGCCTGCTTTTCTCACTTGAGAACAGGGCACCTGTGTTTCCGAAGCTCCCGCTGCCTGCCGCAAACACACTGCTCCGCGGCTCCGACCGCGGCCGAGACGCCCGCGGCTCACGCTCACCTCCAGCTCGTGTCCCAGTCACTCAGCGCTTCCGCGCCACACGGCTGACAAAGGGGCATCAATTGCTTAGCAGGGCGGCTAAAGCCAAGTGCTCTGCGCCCACCCCCTGGCTCCCTTCCAGCAGGACGCCCGGCATCGGGGACGGCCCCTCACCACGTGTGCACGAGGAGGAGCGCGGGCCGGTGGCGCGGTCTCCGAACCTGCTCCTTCCTGCTCCGACACGGCCAGCTCTGCCCAGGACGACGCCACAGCATTCCAGAAGCTTCCCTGATTCCACTCTGACCCCTACCATCCACCCCTCTCAAATGCCTCTGCCTATATACCCTACTACCATTCTTCCAACGAGGCCACCTCACCCGGGCTGTCAGAGTCCCCACGCCGGGACTTCTGTCCTGTCCTCCCTTTCCCAAGCTACACGGCTGCCCTTGTTTTTCTCAACTGAGCCGACGGGCCGGGGTCTCTCCCCACCTGGCCTCTGCCCCTGCACATCCCAACTCACACTCCCTTCTCGGAGAGGCCTCTGCTGGCCGTCCCCACGCCGCACGGCCGCTCCCGACCCGGCCTCTGCCCAGACCGTCAGCCACACCTCTCCTTTAGACTTTTCGAGAAACGATCTTTGCTGAAACAAGCGTATGCATTTATTTACGCATCTCCTGCCTGCTTCGCTGAACTGAAACGCAGCTGAGGCAGGGCCCGCGGCTGCCCGGCTCACTCCGACCCCGGGCCTGGCAGCACGGCCGGCACCGGCAGCCGTGGGCACACCCTGCCTTCCCGGAGGCGCACGGGAGCTCCTGCGGCCACACCGCCACCGGCCGGCCAGCACCCACCCGACACCTAAGCGGTGAACAGGACACGATCTCGTTTCAACGAGGAAGGAAGAAAAGACAGAAGCAAGACGGTCAGTTGGCAGAACAGCCGCCCCTCGGACTTCCAGGCACAGTAAGTGACATTTGTAAGAAATCAAGTGACACAGGGCTCCCTTCAACCTCAATGGGGTGGTGAATCCTATCAGTGAAGACGTTCAACCACGCACGGGACAGAGATGGAGTTGAATTCATGCTTCCAGAGACTCAGACAGAGGAGAAAACCCAGGTCTTCCCGACCACACACCCGTGCGAACAACCGCAGCGGCCCCCCAGCCCCCACCGGGCCCCCGCGCACCTGTGTCCCCGATGAGTCCGGGCTCCATCTCCATGCCCTCCTGCTGCTGGTAAAAGTTCTCATAGAAGTTCTGAGATGGCGGGATGGGGGGCATCATTCCAGAGTGGGGGGAGTCTCCAGGACCATAGGGCATCATTGGGGGGCCACCGGGTCCCATGGGCGGGCCAGGGTTCATGCCAGGGCCCATCGGCATGTCGGGGTGCATGTCGGGGTGCATGTCAGGGTGCATGTCCGGGTGCATGTCGGGATGCATGTCAGGATGCATCGGGCCCCCCATTGGCCCCGGGGGGCCCATGTTGGGCCCAGGGCCCATTGGCCCTGGGGGTCCTCCGGGTCCAGGGAACCTAGGAGGAAGAAACGGCACCCGTGAGAGGGGCTGAGTGCATGCCCAGTGGCCACGCCCTCGAGGAGACATGGTGGCGTCTGCGTGGTCAGTCACAGAGGGCACCAGACCAGGCTCACGGTGACAGACCCCCCAGCACAGAGGAGCTGGCTGAGGTCAGACCAGCGCCATTGGCCAGGGTCCGGGGGCCCCGGGGCCCGGACACTCACCTCACGCCCAGCTTCTCGGCCAGCTGTCCCGTGGGCCGCACCACGATCTCAAACAAGGAGGGGATCTTCTTGTTGTACATGTCCTGCTGCTGCTGCAGCTGCTGTGGGGACAGCGGCTCGTGCACCGGCAGGGGCATCTGGGGGGGCCCGGGCGGCGGCGGGGGCGGCGGGGGTGGGGGCGGGGGGCCGCCCTGCATGGGCCTGCCGTTGGGGGAGGTCGGGGCCGGTGGGCCGGGGGGCCGGGGAGGGGTGGGCAGGAGGCCCACGCCGGGGGGCGGCTTGGGCAGGGGGTTGATGCCCTGCTTCTTCAGTTCCTCCACCTCCTTCTCGTCCTCGGCGCCCGCCTCTGCGTCATCAGCCAGCATCTGCGGGGGGGGGGGGCCAACGCGGGGGATAGACCGGGAGGAGGCGGGGACCGACCGCCCCGAACTCGCCGGGAACGCTAAACACACGGACCCTGCGGCCCTCGCGGCATAAGGCACAGAGGTCATCATCCCATACCACTGCCACCTCTGCTCTGGGACCAGTTGGGGGGGTGTGGGGGGAAGATACTCCTGTTTGCGCCAAGACACCTGTTATTCTTCTTTTAAACCGTACAATTCGGTGGCATTAGGTAGTCATGAGGACGTACAGCCACCACCTCTGTCTAGTTCCACAACTTCCCACCATCCCAAAAGGAGGTCCCATACTTGTTAGCAGTCGCCCCGCTTCCCCCTCGTCCGGGCCCCGGCACCCACTTCTCTGTCGGCCATGTCTGTGATCTGCTTGTTCTGGACAGTTCACTAAATCATACACTGCGGGGCCTGATTGGCTTCTCTCGCTCAACATGTTTGCCAGGTTTGGGGCGCCTGGGGGGGCTCAGGTCATGATCTCACGGTTCAGGAATTCGAGACCTGCGTCGGACTCACAGCTGTCAGAGCAGAGCCCGCTTCGGATCCTCTGTCCGCCCCCCGCCCCTCCCCGACTTGTGCTCTCTCAAAAATAAATACAATGTTAAAAACAAACCTCTGCCAGGTTTATCCATGTTGTAGCATGTGTCACCTACTTATAGCTAATATCCCAGTGTCCGGTGCCCAAACTGTTTATATACAAAATGTGCTTTCTGCTCAAACACACCCTTTCCTTGTGGGGTTCTGGAATTTTGGGACATGCCAGGCAGAGGCGCCACCCTGGGCACCGAGTCTCTTGCGCATCCCTGCTGCAGAACATTTCACAAGTGCTGTCACAACCCGAGGAGTTAGGCACGGCCCTGGTGACTCCACGGGGCAAGGACTCTTGGAAGCCGATGCCTGGTTTCTCCAGCCTCTGCCCACTGTGGCTCCATGCTTGGTCCTGAGAGGGAGACCCCCGCCCCTGCTGCAAGCAAACCACTGAGCCTGAGTCACCTGAAGGACCTCAGCACAGACGCCTTAGTGCATCCTAACATGGGGCTCAGAGATGCCCCAGCACCACTCGAGACAGCCCCTCCTGCTTCCCCCCAAGCCCAGCGATGGCGGGAGTGTGGGCGGTGGAAGCTGGTCTAACTCTTCTCTCGGCTCCCTGTCGGGGACTGCACACTGGCCCCTGGGGCCCCTCCGCTTCCTGCTCCGAGCACGCGGCTGCTGCCTGGGCTGTGTCCCTTGCTCAGCACATGCCTCTCCTCTTTACTTCCTACCATTCACCTAGCAGCCAGCATGGTGTCACCTCACTTAGCCTCCCGTGAACGATAGCCTGTCGCAGAGCCCCTGGGCTCCTTGCACGTTCCCTCCACTGCCCCGATTCCGGTGCACAATCAGGCTCTGCCCGATGACCAGATCTCGTCCCCAGTGCCCAGGACGGTGCCTGGCAGAAACCAGGCACAGATGCACACTTGTTGCATAAATGAGCATGGGAAACAAACAAACGCATCTCCCTCTGCGTTCCCTGGGCTCCAGAGAACGGCTGGCTAACGTCAGGACAGGAAAGGATGGGAGAGGTGAGGGGTGGGGGGTATGAAGGAGTATGGCTTTGGCCAGCCTGACAACGCTATTCACACTGCCCCCGCACTCCCCCGGCCCCAAGGCCATGCCCACCCCCATGCCTTCAGTTAGTGCCAGCTCGGAGCTGGGAGACCCCACTATCTGGAGAGTGTCAGGTGATCAGCTCCACCCGGTCACACTGCATCCCATGTGCCGTCTCCACCACCGGCCACAAGTGTGATTCTGTGAATGACGGGCCCTCTGTTCCTGAACCCGGAGCCCAGGATCTGGGGTCTCATTCCCACACCCTGTTCCCAAGCTCCTGCCTGGACCTCACAATCGGCTCACGGGCCCTCCATCCTGGGCCCTGCAGCCGCCGGTCAGGACTGCGCCCCAGCCTCCTATCTGGTCTCTGGTCTCCCTCCCACCAGCCACTGCAAACTGACCTAGCACACTTCTATCACAAAGCTAGATCCTTCCATCAGCAGCACTCGATGCCCTCAGGCAGAAGGCAGAACCTAGCAAGGTCATGACTCAGTAACCAGGAACAACCTTGACCACAGCTTCCTCCCCTCCTGCGGACGGGGTGGCAAGCTCGGCCACCGAAAGGGCCACACTCCCTTGGCCTCCCGAGCTCACACCCAGACGCCCCATCGTCCCTCCTTGCAAGCGCTGCCTCCTCTGCCCTACGGCAGCTCTTCCTTTGGGTCGCCTCCTGCCACTAGCCCGATGGCCTTGGAAACCAGACATGCCTTTCGCGCACGCTTCTCTGTACCACATAACAGTCGGGAACACCCGGCCAGTGTCCCTTCCTCCATCAGACCATTAGCTCTGGGGAGCGAGGCTGTGGGGACATCTTTACTGGGTCTGCCAGCACCCGCCCAGCACTTTGCAAGCGCGGAGCACTTGCTGGATTCACTTTTCGTGGAAGGAACTGGAGCTCTCAGGAAGGGCGCTGCCTGCCGCTCCCCGGCGAGCAGGCCTCCTCCTGAGCTCGGACCTCCTTGGGCGCTGCCTGCACTTGGGACCATCAGCTTCTCGGCCACCATCTCCTGCCCTGCGCCAGGCGGGAGTCGTCCGTCCCAGCCTACTGGCTGGCTGGAGGATGCCGCCCCCCGACAGGATGGATCCTGACTGAGGCTAAGAGTTTCCAGAAGTCAAAGCAACCTCTTGGAGGCAAAGGGCAGTCATGCCCGCAGACACGCAGAGGTATGTGAGCCAAGGCTCATCAGGGCAAAAAAAATCAGCTCGTGTCTGTTGGCTAGAAAATTCTAAGTTTCTGCCCCGTGCTGGAAACCATCCAAATCTTCAGTTGATAACTAGACAAATTTAAGGTCATGCGTACAACGGAATACCACTCAGCAATAAACAGCACTGAACTATCCTCAACAATTATTTTCAACAAATGTGCTAGGCCTGGTGAAAAAAAGCACATTCAGGAAGTTATGGACACGCGTACATGTATTTAAAAGCTATACGCCGGATACACCTATTCATAGAACATTCTCGAAAACACAAACTACAGGGACAGAAAACAGAGCAGTGGTTGCCAGAGGCTGGAGAATGGGGAGGCATTGATTCTATAGGGGCACAGAGTTTTGGGGGCAATGGAGGACTGAATTCCCTCAATCTACATTTTGGGATGACTACATGGCTTTGTGTTTATCAGAACTCATAGAACTTTACACTAAGCAGGAACAATGTTACTGGCTACAAACTATTACCTTGCCAAACCTGACTGTAAAAAACAAAGTGTGAGAAAGGACGTAAGGGTAAGAACCAAAAGGTGAGCAACTTACCCTCAAATGGTTCAAAGAAAAAAAAACGTGAGAAAATACAGCTGAAGGAAGGAAGGAAAAAAAACACAGACATTTCAGGGGAGACTGGCCAAGGCCAAGGCCCAGGCCCCAGCCCTGGCCGACAAGGTGCAGCTCTGTCTGGGCCAGAAGGAATGGCTGACCTGGGGACTTCATCAGGGTTAAGCTACGTCTTTCTTAAAATTCATCTTAAGTTTTACGTTTTGACAACCCAAATTTGATTCTGGTATGGTTTTTCCACCATCTTTCTTTTTTTTTGAAGTTTGTTTATTTTCAGAGAAAGAGAGAGAAAGCACGAATGCGGGAGGGGCAGAGAGAGGGAGAGAGAAAGAGAATCACAAGCAGGCTCCACACTGTCGGCACAGAGCCCGAAGTGGGGCTCGATCCTACACTGAGATCATGACCTGAGCTGGAATCAAGAGTTGGAAGCTCAACCGACTGAGCCACCCAGGTGCCTGTCAACACTCCTTTTTAACCTACTGAGACTTAGGTTTTAGACTGGGGAGGATAACGGAGGCTTTCAAAAAGGTTTGTAACTGGAAGCCGAAAAGTCCCATCTTGGTTTGCTTTGGGTTTTTACCAGGGTGTTTAGAGCTGTGCTGTGCAAGGCGGTGGTCACCAGCCACATGTGGCTACGGAGGCTTGAAATGCAGCTGGTGCAAACGGAGAGGGGCTCTAAGTAGAAGGTAAGCACCAGATTCCAAAGACACGAGAGCAGCAGTAACAATAATGCAAAACGTCTTAAGTTTTTCGTTACCGCTTGCTGAAAACAGTACTTCGAACACAGACATAGCAAGTTAAATAAGCTAAACCGTCTGAAATTAACTTTTGTAGGTTTCCTTCCACTTGAACGTAGCTTCTAGGAAATGGGAAAGGACATGGGTGGCCTGGCTGTGTTCCTACTTGGACAGCACTGGCTTAGAGCGCCGGCTCTGAGCCTCCAGCAGGGGGCAGGCCTCGGTAAGTCACCGTTCAGTCCTCCGGGTGAGACAGGAAGCCACTGCCTTCCCCACTCCCTACCCTGTCAGATAAACAGAGGCTCTCAGAGACTGCTCGTTCCAAGATCCTGCTCCTAGGATACCAGGTTTCCCAGAGGGCCCAGTAAGGGGAGAATGGTGCCCACCGCACTGCCCATGCTCTGGCTCTCCTTGTGCTGCGCGCACCCTTGACCCCTCAGGCTGACCTGGACCCCACCCGAAACAGGGCGGGCACCGACGGACTCCTGAAGCTGCCTCACAGCGGCCAATGCTCTCAAACCTGTTGTGAACTAGAAGGCACGAGAGCCTTCATCTGAAAGGACCCGGGTTCTCCCTCACCCGTTCCCTCTCTGTGCATCAGGAAGCCAAGGACGGGAACCTGGGGCCCCCAGAGGCCTCAAGACTCATCGGGGAGGACAAAAGACACTCGGGTGAGCCTCCAATACTGCCGGGCCGGGGAGGAAGGCCTGACACACATGGGAGACGCCACTGTCTCCCGAGAACCTCCGATTACCCTGCACTTCGCTGCGTAACAGAATCCTTAAGCCCTGGGAGGAAACATCTGACATTTCCATCAAAATACAACCCACCCACGTCTCATTCTCCTCCTTGTGCATCACGCGCTCTCTCTAAAAGGTGGCTAAGCCATGCAGGATGTGTTTGCAAGCAACGTTCCTTGTACGCCGCCGCCCACCAGCGGAAACCGCCCTGGCTGGAGAGAAGACGCATGGAGAGCACCCCAGGTCTCCCTGCAGAAGAGCGCACAGCCCCCGCTCCCTCCCTGAGACGGCCCAGCTCCAGCTCAAGGCAGGGGGGGATTCTGGCCCCCGATGGATGGCCCAGGTCAAGGGAAGGTGCACCTCCTGGTTCCCCTGGACCCCCAAACATTACCTTATCCAAGAGCTCTCTCGTCTCTTCGGTCAGGGGGTCATGGGAGAACATGCAGTCATCCCCATTGATGCAGTTCCCCGTCGTGTGGTACAACTTACATGGGAAGTCACGTTCACAGGCACGTTAAGGCAAATCATTGTGTCCTGGAACCCACCCGAGGGCGGAATCCACCCCCCTGTTCTGGAGATGAGGAAATGGACACCCAGAGAGGTGAAGCAACCCGCTCGAGGGCTACACAGCGCGCTGGCAGTAGACCCAGGAGGAGACCCCAGCTTCTCAGGATTCTCGCTCCGGAGGGCTTCCTGCCCCCACCGCACTGGCCTCGCAAGGATTCGAGACGAGGATCTGCCCGAGGTCACACAGCCAACGGGAGAAGTCTTGGGAAGGGAGCAGACGAGGGTGCCACAGGCAGCCTCGGGGGTGCCTGCACACAAGACACAGGACACGTGTGGTCAGGTGACGCATCTGCAGGAGAGGGCCGGCGCTCTGCCGCATGACAGACGGGCGAGGTAGAGGAGACGGGGACGTCCGGAGAGGCGGACGCAGCGCAGGCGCGGGAGTCGCAGGTCGGCCGCCGTCACCAGGAAGGACAGGGCAGGTCACGTGGGAGCACCAAAGGATATCATGCATGTAGGGGCAGTTCTCGGCCCGGGCGCAGAATCCGGTGATGTAAAACTTGCACAGCTCGCGCTTCTTTGGTAGTTCAATGTCGTGGCTAAAGTTACAGTGGTCTCCCTGGAAGAGAGGTGAGGAGAGGGTGAGGGGCGCCCCGCTAAGCCCCTCGCTGACGCCCGCCTGCAACGGGAAGTCCTCCTCTGTCCCGCTGAAGCACGGAGGCACCGAAGAACGGCAGGGTCCCCCCACCACACACACACACACACACACACACAGGGCGGGGCGGCTCACAGCCGTGCTTTCTCACCACCTCGAAAGTTCTTCTCTCGGGCCCTGCCTCTCCACGCCACGTCCCCGTTCACCCAGGCTCGCTCGGCCGCCCCTCACCGTTTCGTCCTTACTTTCCCCTCCCTCCCGTATCCACCATCCTTCACCATTGGCCACGTGACCGCCATGCTTCTTCCTCCCTGACCCCACGTCAGTTTCGTGCGGGGAGAACGCTCCCCTGCCGTCCTGGCCGATGACACACAGGTCGACGTCCCCGAAGGAGGTCAGTGCTGCTTCGATTTAGGGAAAAACCGAATTCCTCCACCCCTCTTTCCTCTCGGCTCTTGGCTGGCACACCCGGGGGCACCATGACCCGCAAAGATGGCGGATGTTCTTAAACGCAGGAAGGAGGAAGGAGCCGGGGTTCGCCAAGGTGCCACCGACCAGGGCACCGACCCCTCCAGAGGAACGACATCTTGAGTGTTCGAGCTAGCGGGGCTCGATGTGCATCATCCACAGACACACGCGGCACTCAGCACGCGGGTGAACCACACATACAGACTGTCCTCCAGCTGCTTCCCCTCACGCTCCGGCACGGCTACTCCTTTCCCTTAGGGTGTTATCACGAGCTTCTAAACTAACGGGAGCCGAGACTGTAACATAGAGCACTTTTTGCACACGTACGTATTTGTTCGAAACACACATTTTTTCCTAAGACCTACACGTGCGGTGCGGCGGTTCCCGGGCACGTGTGCGCCCGCTGCCATCACACGCGCGTACAAAGCTGGCTGAGGCCACGGCGGGTTACAGCCTCCGAGCCCTGCGGGCATCGGCCCATCTTCTGGTATTGAACTGTGCTGCGCACTTCAGCACCGGCCCGATTCACCCCACCCGCGTTTTTATCTGGACGTCTTAGGAATTCCATCTCGGACGCTGAAGTTCAGTAACGTCACCAGAACACGTCACGTCTTTGTAATGGCGTCTTCCCAAGCATCTCCTGGTAGGCAGTCACCTCCACCCTTACCCGGCCACCGCCCCCAATTAGCGAGGCGTCTAGAACATTCCCGGAGGCCTGAGCATCCTCTGTGAGGCACTTTAACTGGCCCCTTACCCACGTACACCGCCCCTCCACGAAGTATTTGCAGATGACTTTGCCTTTCTTGTCGGACTGCTGGTGGGGCTTGTCGTGGTCGCTCCTCCGGTAGCTGCCGCCGCCATCCTGTTGGGAACACAGGGTGAGAACACAAAGGGGAAGGGAACAGCGGGGTTGGGGGGACGACGCAGGCTGGTGGAGGCGGGTTCTGAGGGAGTGACAGAAGTCGGCCGGTGCGGAGGAGCGTTCCCTGGACAGCAGCGTCTTCTCGTCACCGGAGCAGGGACCGGCTCGCTACACCCAACGGCGTGGCCGTGCGGGGTGCAAGCCCCACAGCAGGGGGCGCTGGCGCTCGGACAGGAGCTCTGGCACTTGGAGGCCAGCCACTGCCCAGAGGGCGAACTCTCCAGGCTGCCTGCATGGGGCACCTACAACCTTCCGCACAGCAGAGATGCAGGTGCTACAAAGACGTGGCTTTAAAAACAAGGGTCTCCCCAGCAGCACAGCCACCACAGGAGCCGAGGGGTGCTCCTCGGTCCCATGGACACGAGCGGGAGGGCAGGGAGGACAGCACAGCCCTCAGAGGCCAACTCGTTCAAGAAAAAGAAAAATCCAAGGGAGCCGTGGCTGAACATCTCCGATCTGAGAGAAGGGTCAACTCACGCCCATGTCCTCGTCATAGAAGTCTTCGTCGTCATTCATTCCGCCCTTGTTCATCCCTCCTCGGCTGCCGCCTCGGCCGCGGCCCCGGCCCATCCCTTTCCCTCGACCTCGGGAACCCCGGCCACGACCTCGATTTAACCCTGCAGGGGAGAGAGACGGCGCTCACCTGCTGCCTCTGCCCAGGATCCCGGTCCAGCAGCAGCTGCCAGAAGGAGGCCCCCCCCGACCCGTCACGCCTCTCGGGCCCCCTGCCCACCTCGTCCCCGGCCATCCTTGGAGCGACGGTACTGGCTCAGTTCCTTGGAGTACTCGTCATAGTCCTCATCTCCCATGGGCTCCTCGCTTTCTCCATACTAGGGTTCCAGAAAGGAGAAGGCGGCCAGGGTCAGGCGGGGAACAACAGCACTGTCCCTAACTGTGCTCTCTGCCCCCTTATGCCTTTTTATTTGGCTAACACCAGATTCAGAAGGGCAGATGACCCACCCGGGGCCACCGCCTAGGGCCCCTCGTTACACGCGACAGCCTAAGCGGGGGGGTGGTTCTAACCTCTGGCACCCCTACAACTCCTCCCCCTCCGCCCAGGTGAATCCCACAGGACAAGACGGCTTGTCTCTGTGGCTGTGACAGCAGACTGCCAGGAAAAGGTCTCGGGCAGGGACAGAACAATGAAGGTGAAAGTCGCACGCGTGTGCGCGTGTGTGTGTGTGTGTCTGTGTGTACTGGGCGAGAATAAACTAGCACCTGACTGCAAAGGCATAACACATTTCCAGAAGGCGCTCAGGATGGGAACTAAGCCGCCGGGGGCAGCAGTAGCGGGGAGAGGTTTCCATGGCTTTGGTGCCTTTTCAATTTGGAACCACATGAAGGTTCCCTCTATTCCAAAAAAAGAAACGAACGTGGAAACACGGAGAACGGCCGCCCGACGCTTCCCTTCCACTGTCTTCCAGGTTTCCCCCGACAGCGCCCACCGGCCCCCCACGTCCCCCCGGAGCTGGAGGAGAGCTTACGTCCATCTCTTCCTCGTAGAAGTCTTCTTCGTCCTCCGGGTGGTCTCCCACGGAGCCCCTGCCCCTTCCGCGGCTGCCCCTGCCCATGCCTCGGCCCCGGGACCCTCCGCGGCTGCCTCGGCCCCGGTAGCCCCTGCCACGGCCTCGGCTGCCTGCAGGGCGATTCAGATGGTGAGCAGGCCCCCCCCCAGCAAGGGATGTCAGCCCATTTTCCACCCCCGAGGTCGGTCATTTCCTCCTCCTCCTCCTCCCCAAGTCTTCCCGGCAGCTCCAGGCAGACAGCCCCATGGCTCCCACCCCAGGTCCCCTCAGCTGGGACGTGACCTGCTACAGCACTCACTAGGCAGCCACAGGGGCATCTGTCCCCTGAAAGCTGCCCTCACCGTCCAGCCACTTGTGGCTATGGGGCCCCTGAAACATGACCGAACTAAGAGAGACTGCAAGGGTGAAGCACACGCTGGATTTACAAAATGTGGTTTAAAAAAAAAAAAAAAAAAAAAAAGAGCTGGGGTGCCTAGGTGGCTTGGTCGGGTGAGCGCTAGACTCTTGGTTTTGGCTCAGGTCACGATTTTGAGATTCACGGGTTCGAACTGTCAGTGCGGAGCCTAGTTAGGATTCTCTCTCTCCCTCTCCCTCTGCCCCTCCCCTGCTGGCTGCCTAAGTAAATAAACTTAAAAAAAAAAAGGTAAGAGACCAGGGTGCCTGTGCAACTCGGTTGGTTAAGGTTTGACTCTTGGGTTTCGGCTCAGGTCATGATCCCACGGTTGTGAGATCAAGCCCACACCAGGCTCTGTGCTTAACGAGGAGCCTGCTCGGGGTTCTCTCCCTCTCTCTCTCAACCCCCTCAGCTCCCCCCCACCCCCGCTCACGCACACAGCTTCCCTTTCTCTCAAAATAAGATTAACAAAAAAACACAACTGCAGTAAACGTTAAAAAAAGAGAGAAAGAAAGACACAACATAAAATACCACATCTACCTGGTTGGATAATATGTTTAAGATTCGGAGTACATTAGGTAGATAAAATAAACTGTTAAAATTAATCTCATCTGTTTCCTTTCAGTTTTTCAACGTTGACTACTAGGAAATTCTAAATTCTATGGTGGCTTGCATTATATACATATATACATATATATTTTTAATTCTGATGTCATTTATTGGCACAAAAATTATTCAGATACAACCTGGTGTCTAGAATGGCTATTTTTTTAATGTTTTAATCACTTTTTCAGAGAGAGAGAGAGAGAGAGCGCGTGTGCGCACTGAGTGGGGTGGGGCAGAGAGGGAGACACAGAGCCTGAAGCAGGCTCCAGGCTGTGAGCACAGAGCCCAATGCAGGGCTCGAACTCACGGACCGTGAGATCACGACCTGAACCGAAGTTGGACACAACCGACTGAGCCCCTCAGGTGCTCCCCGCACATTTTTATTGGACAGCACTGGTCTAGAATCTCCCCCAAGAGCAGGGCCTGTCCAGGGAGGTGTCCAGGGAAGACCTGCCAAGAAAATGAATGGGCGGCCACTCTAACGGTGAGCCGGGCCTTGGAGGGCTAAGACCGCTGAGCTGGAAGGTCCCGGGAGCCCTCGTGGGCTGCAAACTCTGGCGGGCAGGAGACAGCTCTAAGATGCCAGGCTGGGTCTCCGGTGCCCCGCCCTCCCTCACCATCCTCCTAACCACCACAGGTGCAAGGTTCAGAGGCTGCACACCTTGCCGGGTGATAGAAGCTGGGCGGGGGGGGGGGGGCTGGGGCAGCCAGCTGTCCGTTACCCTGGCCTGTATCTGACCAGCTGTCCCTTCTCTCGCTTGTCACAGCCAAGCAGGAAGTGAACGAGGGCGCCTCCCCGCATCCCGCCAGCCTGGCCCCGGGGCCTCTTCTCGGGGCCCTCCTCCTTCTGTGCTCACCCCCACCCCGAACCACGGCGCCCCCAAGCCCCCCCCGCCCCGGCAGCAGGGCCTCACCTCGGCCCCGGCTGCTGCCCTCCTTGGCGCGCCGGTACTGGTTCAGCTCTTTGGTGAAGTCGTCGTAGTCCTCCTTGCCCAGGTCCTCCTCCTCGTCGCCCTCGAACTCCCCATACTGCTCGTTCTCGTAGGCCTCGTACACGCCGTAACCTTTGCTGTCCGTCTTGGAGTAAGCCCTCTTGGGCAGGGGGGTGGTGTGCGACGGGGGGTACTGCTGGTGGGACTGACGGAGGCGGGGCGTGAGGCGGCCCCAGGGCCCTGCGCCCTGACCGCCAAGATCCCCGCCGTTCCCTTCCCTTAACCGAAGCGTCGGCCTGGGGGCGGCACACTGGCCCCCCAGCCACTCCTCGGGGCACTGGCTCCCAGCCGAGTGAGAGTGGGCGGTAGGCCCAGATGGTTCTGTTCTTCACGAAGGGCCACAGCTTGAAAGAAAATTTAGGAACGCAGACCCCACGATTCCCGAAGAACCGGGAAGGAAAGGGAAAGGGCTATTGGCCAGGGATACGCAGTCTCATTTGGGGATGAGGCCTGGTAGGCACAGAGCCTGACATGAGGCTCAAACTCACGAAACTGAAATCACGACCTGAACCGAGATCAAGAGTCTGCCACTTAACTGACTGAGCCACCCAAGGGCCCCCATCTTTCTTTCTCTCTTTCTTTCTTTTAAATAATCTCTAGGGACGCCTGGGGGGCTCAGTCAGTTAAGCGGCAGGCTTTGGTTCAGGTCATGATCTCACGGTTCCGGAGTTCGAGCCCTGCATCAGGGTCTGCCTCAGGTCCTCTGTCTCCCTTTCTCTTGCCCCCCTTCCCCCCTCTCAGAAATGAATCAACATTTGTAAAAAAACAATGAATAAATAAGTAAATAAATGAACAAAAGTCATCTCGACACCCAACATGGGGCTCAAACTTAACCCGGAGATCAAGAGTCGCAGGCTCCACCACTGAGCCAGCCAGGTGCCCCAAGAGGGGTGCTCCTTGGTCAAAATTCTCTTGGGGCTTTGGAATTCAGTTAATGATCTACTTGGCAACCCAACGAGAAAGCTATTAAATGCAAGAGATACTGGATGAAGTTAGAGACACACACGCGCGCGCGCGCGCACACACACACACACACACACACACACACACGGAAGGCACCAAGACAGTCTTCAGTAGATAAACAAACAAACTGTGGTCGGTCCAGACAGTGGAGTGTTATCGAACGGTTAAAAGAGATGAGACACGGGCTATGGAAAGACGCAGGAAAACCACAAACACATATTGTTAGCTAAAAGAAACGGATCTGAAAAAGTTAAAACGCTGTAGGAGTCCAGCTTATCTGACGTTCTGGAACAGGCAAAACTACAGGGACAGAAAAAGACTGATGGTTGCCAGAGGCTCAGGGAGGAGGGAGGGGGTAAAGCACAGGGGATTTTTAGGGAACTGAAACTATTTTTTACGACAATGAACAGTGACTCCATTACGTGAGCATTTGTCAAAAACAAAAGAACTGTGAAACCCAAAGGAGGGACCTTGATGTAAACCACAGGCTTTGATTAATAGCCACGCATCGATACTGGCTCATCAATCACAGCAAATGCACCACAATAATGTAAAATGTTAATAGGGGAGGGGCGCCTGGGGGGCTCAGTCGGGTAAGCATCTGACTTGGGCTCAGGTCATGATCTCAAAACTTGTGAGTTCAAGTCCCGCGTGGGCTCTGTGCTGACAGCTCAGGGCCTGGAGTCGGCTTCGGATTCTGTGTCTCCCTCTCTCTCTGCCCCTCCCCTGCTCACACTCTCTCTCTCAAAAGTAAATAAACATTAAAAAAAATTTTTAAGAGATATTAATAAGAGAAACTGGGTGGGGGGAGGAGAGAAATGTACTATCTGTTCAGTTTTCTTTTATTTGGGGGGAAGGAGCACAGGGAGAGGGAAAGGGAGGAAGGGAGAGAATGAATCTCAAGCAGATATCTACGCTCAGTATGGAGCCCAATGCTCCAGGTGCCCTGCTCAATTTTCTATAAACCTAAAACTGCTCTAAACAACACCCTATTCATTTAAAAGACCCACACTCGCGGGGCGCTTAAGTGGCTCAAGTCAGCTAAGCAACCAACTCTTGATCTGAAACTCAGGTCTTGATTTCAGGGTCATGAGTTCAAGCCCCACGTTGGGCTCTGTGCTGGGTATGAAGCCTACATAAATAATTTAAAAAAAAATCCACACTCATTATGAGGAAATACAGAACACAAGTATATAGACACACAGAACTACATTAGCAGATCTCAAAATCCCTCAACCCCAGGGCGCCTGGCGGGCTCAGTCAGTGGCTCGCATGGTTCTTGATCTCAGGTTGTGAGTTTGACCCCCACATGGGGTGCAGAGATTACTTAAAAATAAAGTCTTAAAGAAAAAAAACCCTCGAACCCTAATTCTCAAAGCTGGAGTGTGCCCTCCGTTTCTTGTCTCGGTCAGGTTTAAAGTCTGAATCTCTTAACAGATACGCGTCAACCGTAACATCATACGATTAACTTATCCATCAGGATGCGTGATACGGAGCCATGGGATACCTGGGATTTTTTTTTAGAGCTACTAGCTTTAAAAGCATTTTTCATCAACACTTGAAAATCTACATTGATTTTTTTTTTCTTACCGGTTTTGCCCGGGGCAGGGAAAAAAACCAGTATAGAAATCAAACAAATCATTTAAACGCCCGTTTAAGCTCAATGTCAGAACACGATAAACATCTGACTTCTGACTCTCTGGCATTTGAGATGATTTGTTCCTGTAACATTTCATCCTCTTGCTAATTTTCCACCACAGGTCATTTCTCAACGGTGGACAACGGTCAGCTATGCCAGGGGTAAATCAGCTGCTTTCTGGGGGACGGGGGACATCCTGAGTCCTGCCAAGGCCGAGGGAAGTCTTAAGGGCATGGCAAATGGAGAGCAGCCACCGACTGGGCTCGAACCCCAGCGCCGGCCCTATTGGGCCGCCAGCTGGCTGGTTTCCCAGCTCTGTTTTCCTCACCTGTGAAATCGGGATTAAAAACAGTATCTCCTCTTGCAGGCTTACAGCCCACGTACTGTGCGGTGCAAAAGTGGCCACACCGAGCAAGCGCTCAGCAGACACGGCCCGGCGTCCCCTCCCGGTCCCGCGGCGCCCCCTGCCAGGCGGGTACTCACCGGCGCGTACGGGGGGCTGTACTCTCGGTACTTGCGATGCCCCTTCTCGCTGGGGCTGAAATCCGAGTCATCTGAGAAGTCCGAGAAGTCATCGCTGGAAGAAGCGTGGCGCTGCAGGGGCAGAAGAGGCGGACTTAGCGAGTGCGCTGCAGGCAGAGCCAGCCCGGGGACAAACGCCGCTGGAATGTGCCGGAAGGGCCTTGCGCTCTATGTGAAACACCTCACCTAGGGGCATTTGGTGGCAGTGGAGCATGAGCCACCGACTCTTTAAAGAGAAATAAAACTGCTTATCCAGTTCGGGGAAGGTAGAGGCCCCGCTATCAAGAGTGCCCTCTGGCCTACGAGGTGAGCCCGGCCCCGGGGCTCCACGCCCCCTCCGGGACCTACTTTGTGCTTGGATTTCCTCCTCTTCTTCGACCTCCTCTTCTCCTTCTCCCGCTCTTTCTTCCGCTTCCGCTTCAGTCTCCGGTGGGACTTCTCCTCGTCCGAATCGCTATGCTGCTTCTCCCCCTTTTCCTTCCGGCTCCTCTCGGGTCCCCCAGAGGTGTCCTGGGTCTCCTCGGCCCCGTCATCTTCCAGCTCACCTTCTTCCAACTCCCCATCTTCCCTACAAACCAACCCCAAAGCCAACGTGAAGCCGGTGTGAGAGGTGGCGCCCGAGGGCCCCGGGCTGGCACCGGCGCACGGGAACAGAGCGAGGCCTTCCTCGGGAGGCCGTGAGGGCCGCTGCCTCTCGGCGCCCCCCTGCCCCCAAGAAGGACTGCACCTGCTCTCGTGTAACCTGGCTGGGGGACAGCGGGTGGGGGCCCGACCCCGCTGGATCTCCAAGCGGCCACTGATACGGGGACAACCCTAAGCCGGTATTTCTCAAAGTGCTCCAAGGACCTAGAATTCTAAAGAAGAAAAGCGACAAGCTTCTGTGATCCCATGCGGGGAGGAAATCCCCACCTTGGGGCTTCGCAGCGCTCACTGCTCTGATAGAAGTTCCCAGAGGTCTTCCCACCAAGAAGCCTGGGCAACTCGCTTTAGAGCATGTCCGGAACTTACTGGAGCACAGAGGCTGTTTCTCTCGGGGCACACGGGCTAGCATCTGCCCAAGTGCAGTGGTGCACAGTGGCCTGAGGTCACTGGCTGGGTCCTAGTCCTATGGATGCGGCCTGTGAGCTGAGGGTGGTGGCTGTGGACAGTGGGGACAGGGCCGTGGTTCTAAACCAGAGGCGGCCCCCAGGCTCCTGGACCCGACCCGCAGGCATGCTTGGGGACACTGGATGTACTTTACCAAAGCCCCACAAGAACTACTAGTGACAAGCTCTAGTCTCCAGAGGTGTGACCCAGGGGCAACCGAGCAGGTGAAGAACGGGGAAGGGGGGAGGGAAGGGTCCCAGGCCCCACCTCTCTCCTGAGGTCCTCTCCTAACAGCTGTCAGAGTGCCCACAGAAGGGGTCCCCGCACCCCACTGCCACCGACCCCCAGTATCCCTTCTGGCTCCCCTTCCTACAGATTTCCTGACTCTGTCACCGCCCCCACTTCACCCCCATCCTCAGTACTTTGAAAAATAAAAGCACTCTCCAAACATGACAGATGCTGCCCACAGAACATTCTAAATATCCACGGGGTGGGGAGGAGGGAAGGGGATAAAGAGGGTCAAGAAGGAAAGCAACTGGAAAAAGAATCCAGTTTTTGGCCAAACCCACAGAGACAGTTCTCACAAGTACAGGAGTTGGTTTAAAAAAATAAATAAGTAAATTCTGCAAATCTTTTAAAAGCTCCCACAGTTCCTCAGGCACGAGCATGGGAGAGCGTGTGTGAGAAGAGAAAAAATCCCTTTCCTCTCCGGGAACTAGGACCCCAGAAGGGAACGAAGAGAACGTAAACAGTGGCGCAATGAACCCAGGACCCAAAAGGCTACCGACAAAAGAATCTAATCCGGGCAGAAAAGACCTCACTGCCCAGACGGGACCGGGGTCAGCGTGGGAACACGCCTGCCCCCAGAGACCCTGCAGGTGCTCCCGGGCTCCGTAGAGAACACCACACTGGTGCCGCTGCCAGAGTCCTTCTCGTCCTGCCACTCACGCAACGCCCTTTGTCCACCCCGGGTGGCGCTGCGCCCCAAACGTCAAGGAGCCCGTGGAGGAGCCTCTCTTAACGCTCATTCTCAATTCAAAGGCATCACGTTGGCTTAAAACCCAAGCAGCCCCGACCCCACGGATAGCCCGGCAGAGGTCAAGGGCAGCTCTCACACACACAATGCGGGACACCAAATTTGTTCAGATGTTTCAAAGGCAAACAAGTCAGGGAGGTGACGGATGTGCACCTCAGGTTGTCCCCTTGCAAACTGCCAGGTTGGCGGGGGTGGGGGAGTTGGGGGGGGCGCAGAGGGTGAAAGGGGGGAGCCCCGCAGGAAGATGCAGAGTGAAGCTGGGAGGAGCCAGCATTCCTGACAAGTGAGGCACCTTCCAGCCTGGGTGCGGCCCACGGAACGGGGTGTGGGGATGTGGGACGAAGCTGCCTCGGCTGGAGTGGCCTTGCCCACAGTAAAAGTGCCACCCGACTGGGGAAACTGGTTTCGGCGAGCAGGCCAAGCGGGGGGAGCGGGGGCGGCACGCAGGCTCCCTGCTGCCCGGACCTGTGGACACCACCAGGGGGGTGGTTCCCGCAGCAAACATGACGCATGTCCCTCCCTGCTGGGAACACCGTTGGCAGGCCAGGTCGCCACACCGCAGGAGAAACACAGGGAGACGGACCAGACAGACATAATGGAGCAGAGGAAGGCATGTCAGAAAGTAGCCAGAATCTCAGGGCAGGCAGGGACGGAGGGGACACGCGAAGACGGGAAGTGCCCGGGCTCCCAGAGCAAGAGACCCTCATGGAGCCTGAAGAAGCCCATCAGAGCGAAAGGGATGGCAAGACCCTTTGAACCCTCTCGCCTCAGGCAGGAGGATCTCAAAGGGAGGGCAGGTGATGGGACTTGTCAAGGGCAGACATTCTAGACACTCCCTCACCTCCACCCACCGCGTGACGGGGCAGGCAAAGGTCTCCAGCCCTGTCCGGCAGCCACGAGCCAGCCTGCGTGAATACAGGGACCGGGTCTACACCTGACCCCTGGGGGTGGGCTACAAAGACCACCGGAGCGACTCCAAAGCCTTCACCACCATCAAGGAAGATTCCAGGGGGCGCCTGGGTGGCTCCTTCAGTTAAGCGTCTGACTTAAGCTCAGGTCATGATCTCACGGTTCATGAATTAGAGCCCCGCGTTGGGCTCTTCTCTCTCCCTCTCTCTGCTCCTACTCCCCTTGTATACACATTCTCAAAATAAACTTAAAACAAACAATAACAAAACAGAATGAATCCTGAAGAAAGCCCTCTCATGCCAAAGGGCCTCCCAAAGCAAGGAAGCACAGTGTTCAAAACCACCCTCCAAAGACTTCTTTCTCTCTGCGTTATCTCTATGAACCCCTCCAGCATATCTGGGCTCAGGGAGAACCTACCGCACAACTTTTTACAAAATGGGTCAGGAATACTCAGAAATTTCTGTGTCTTCACGTGGATTTGGGGGAAACTGACAAACAGTATAAAAAAAAAATCCGCTCTGGTGACCACTGCGCATTCTCAGTGCCATTGGGCCACGCCGTGCTCTCAAGCTTCTCGGAGCCCTGGGCTAACCTCCGGTCACCCGAGGGGGTGCTCTCTGATAGCACGGGAACCTCCCAGCTTAACTTCTGCGTGATGACGGGGTGTGTTTCCCTTACGAGGGGAAAGAACAAAAACCAAGAAAACGGCCCGGCAGGGACGGGGGCAGGAGTCCCAGGGACCACGGACACTGCCATGCCCGCACGAGAGCAGGCTCCAGGAACAGCAGCCGGGCTTCAGCGGTGCCACTTCACAGGCCGCCGGCAAAGCCCGTGTCAGAGTGGGATTAAACACTGAGGGAGCCCGCCTGATAGACTGTGACATAATCCCTCCAGACAAGTGGGGGAGGCCCCACGGCGCTAATCATCTCAATCTAGACCTGCCAAGCCGTCTTGAGGCCGGCAAGCAGGAGAAACCCCGCGGCGGCAGCCCGAGCAGGCACAACCTTATTCCCCAAGGCTGGACTGGCAACGTCCCCAGGACGGCCGCGCCAGGGTTGGCCCGCCAGGGCCATCAGGGACACGAAAGCCAGCAAGCTGGGGGACTGACTTGGTGCGGGTGCCTGGGAGGGAACGGGAAGAGGCCAGAGGCTTGCCGGGGGGTCACATCCATCCCCTGCCTCCCGCACGAAGCCTCCATGGTGTTTAAATGTCCACTCCCAGAGCTGGTGACAGCCAGCTCCTCCCTCTCGGGTCAAGGACTAGACCAGGCATTCTAAGGAATGCCTGTTTGGCCACTCCACAGGGCACGGGAGCTCAAAGGAGGACTCAAAGGAGGCCGGCCCCACCTGCCAGCCTACAGATTTGGGCACGGGGCCGCGTTCTGCAGGCCAAGTAACCCCCAGCTCCGCTTCCTCCCTGGCATGCCCTCCTGGTACGTTTCACTTGGCCTTGGTTTTCTCATCTGTGGAATGGGTAACTGTAGTACCTACAGTTGTTAGGGTTGAACGAGACTAACATGGATAAAGCCCCTGACGTAAGGAAAGCACAAAGTACCAGGCAAAAAGTAGCTACCAGATTTAAGGATAACCTTAACCCGGCTGGGGGGCGTATCAGGAAGCACTTTCCCTATGGAGAAGCTACACCAGCTCCCCTTGGGGGTCGCTGCTAACCACTGGCCAACATGCTCCCACCTCACTTGGCCCAAACGAGCACGCGCGATCCTCTCCCAACAGACAAATCCTGCTGACAAAACTGACAAATCAACACGTCCCCTTCCTCTGCTCTAATCTAGGGGGTAAGAGGAAGTAACCGAGTGGCTGACCAGGAGGGAGAGGAGCAGGGAGAGCGGAGTCCCCGGAAGAATGGCCAAAGGCCCCTTAAAAAATCAAAGCTTCCCAACATGGAAATTCTCTAGACAAGAGAGCTGGACAGAAGCTGAAAGGGGCCCGGGTTCGCGGATTGATCTGGTTTACAAAACAAGAGAAGGGAGTGGGGGCAACAAAACAAAAACAAAAAAGATGGAAACTCATGGGAGCAGTGGCTGTTACCTGAAGATCATGAGAGCCCTTGACAAGAGGCGGCTAGGTTAATGTGAAGGTCAGGGTTATGACCATTAACTGCTCAAGCGCTCAACAAATTGCCTGGGTAGGCTCTGAATGACCCATTAACTAGGGACAAAATTACAAAAATTACAGGGAGGCTCTGCCTCTTCAAATGTTTAACGACAGGTCTAAATGCAGAAGTCCCCAAATCCGACGGTGTGGGACAGTTGTTTAGTGGGAGCCAAGGCACAGAGCCTTTCCCTCACTTTCCGACGAGGTGGGGGAGCCTCGGGGGGTGGGGGGGGCACCTCACTGAGGGATTTTCAGAGGCAGGAAATTCTTGAAATAAACCTCTGGGTCTTGAAAATGGTTTTCAGTGTCCTTACTACCTAGGTTCATTGACCAGAAATCAAGAGCAAATGGGCTCTACGCCTCCCTTCCCCCTAACATTCTCAGGTGGCGTCACAACAGACTGTGACATCACACC
The DNA here is from genome assembly GCA_028646485.1 of Cryptoprocta ferox. Taxonomy (NCBI): domain Eukaryota; kingdom Metazoa; phylum Chordata; class Mammalia; order Carnivora; family Eupleridae; genus Cryptoprocta; species Cryptoprocta ferox. Next base: position 8,172,215 of record CM053563.1, on the reverse strand, counting down.
ACCTCCATGGTAACGTGCCCATGTCACAGACACCACCCAACCCGAGCAGCCGAGCGCAAACCAACCACGGAACCCCTCACCTGAACGTGAGCAAGAGAGCCAGTCCAGGGCTGGACCCGGAGACAAACACACCTACAGCCAGAAGTCAACGTGGGCGAAAATGGAGAAATCTGAGCTGGGACTGGGTATCTGAAATACTAAGTAGTTATTGCTGATTTTGTTACATAGGATTAAGCCTTGTGGTTATATTAAAAAAAAAAAAATCTTTGGTGGCTCAGTTAAGCATTGGACTTTTGATCTCAACTCAGGTCTTGATTTCAAAGTCTTGAGTTCAAGTCCTATGTTGCGCTACACAATGGGCATGAAGCCTACTTTAAAAATAAATAAATTAAATGAATGAATAAATACAATAATTTTTAAAAATCTTTAAGTTAGAGATATGCACTAAAGAATCTGCAGGTGAAATGAGGTGAAATCTGGGATCTGCCTTAAAACACACAAGGCAGGGGCACCTGGGTGGCTCAGTCGGTTGGGTGTCCGACTTCAGCTCAGGTCCTGATCTCGTGGTTCATGGGTTCGAGCCCCGCGTCAGGGTATGTGCTGACAGCTCAGAGCCTGGAGCCTGCTTTGGATTCTGCGGCTCCCTGTCTCGCTGCCCCTCCCCCACCCGCGCTCGTTCGTGCTCTCTCAAAAATAAATATATATTTTTTTAATTTTAAATAATACACAAGGCAGATAGAGGATATAGTGAGATGAACCAGAATTGGCAAAATGTATATAACTGTGAAACCAGGTGCTGGGTAGATGATGCCTTTTATCTTCTCATGTAAATGCTAGGAAATTTCCTTAAGTTAAAAAAGAAAAAAAGATGCCCCGAGTGGGGACCGCCTCAGCAAGGTGAGGAGGTGAAGAGAGGTTATGAAGGAAGGCAGAGAGCTGGAGTCTGGGGTCGGGGGGGCTCCATCACCCCTCATGAAGGCCTTACCTCTCCGCCCTGATTTCCTCAACAACAAAACCTGCATGGATCCCTCGGGTCTTACACACCGAAAGCAGTGAGAAGTATTCCTTACGAACACCCTCTAGCAGACGCCAGGCACCGTCCTGCTGAGTCCCCCTGCACTCCTCTCTCACCAAAACGCAGTAACAGACCCACATTGGTCGTGAGGCATCGGTATGCCCATTTCAGACAGCCTCAGGGAGGAGAAGACATCTGCCCGTAGGTTCGCAGCACGGACCAACACTGGAACGAGTCCTGGACTCTTCGACTCCAGGCCCAACGCTCAACCTCGACCCTAGAGAATTAGAAATGATCTGGAAGAGAATAATTAACGGGCCCACCGCCAAAACTCCCGCCCCGAAATTTATAACTGGGCTGGCAAAAAGAAGACAGATGTACAGGAAAGCGATCAAATGAACAGCATTCCAAGAAACACCAAAGCAAGGTATGAAGACACGGGGCGAAGTCTGTGTCCAGGTTTCAACTGAGAGGTGAAGGCAGAAACAGAACCTCTGGGAAGGACCGAATCCTCATAAGAATTTCCGGAGGCCGCTGTACATCAAGTGCGGAGCACTGCCCGGGAGGAGGAACTATCCTTAAGTAAAGACACAAGGCAAATACAGGCCTTCCAAGATCAAACAAAGGGAACGGAGACACTCAAAAAGCTGACCAAAGACTTTGGTTGGTTAAGGGAATAAGAGGTTCACAGAACGGCCCAAAGAATCCTGGAGAAAACCCAAGTAAAGGGTCTTCTCCCCAGATGGACAGAGAGCAATGGCATCATTCCAAGGGAAGGAAATTCCAAAGTCGTCCAACAGCAGAAGGGACGCTTCCTCCCGGAGTGCAGCGCACCCACGCTGCGGTTTGTCCACGCACACCAGCCTCTTAGGCAGAGCGTTTCTGGAGAGCTTCACGCAGGCTGATCGAGAAAAAAACTGGCCTACTAGAGTGTCACGGAGTCCAGGGAGGAGCCCAGGGTCATTTCCTTCGCCTGAATAGGTCTCTCCCACTCTCAACACTGCTCCTGGCTTGTTGTTTTTTTTTTTTTTCATGTTTGTTTATTTTGAGAGAGAAAGGGAGGACGTGAGGACGGGTTGTGGGTTCGAGGCCCCTACTGGGCTCTGCAGAGCCTGCTTCAAATTCTTTCTCCCTCTCTCTCAAAATAAATAGACAACAACAAAAAAAAAAAAAAGGAAAAAGAAAAGAACAAAAGAACCGCAATTATCTGTATACAGCTCTTTGCTAACTTCAGTCAACTGTGGGCTTCTGGAGGACAGAGAAGAGGCTGGCGGTCACCTGAGTTTTGAAGGGCCCCCAGCACAGGCCCAGGTTCCGCCTGGGGACACAGACCCAGCACCAGCCTCAGCTCTCCGTACCCTCTTTGCTCCATTTCATTAACACAGACGCCGGACTATTTCACAGGCAATAATGTGGGTTCCTTAAAACTCCAATGAGGCGACGGAGGGGTTGTCTTTAATCAAAAACTCATCCACCAAGTGTTTATCGAGGGCTTCCTGATAGGCCAGAGAGTAACAAGATCCACGCATCAACCGAGGTGCAAGTGGCCACCAGTCGGCGCCCCCCAGGGATGCGGCCCACCCCCCCTTGCCAAGAAGCTACGGTTCCCAGGACGGGCTCGGGCGCTCCACGCAATGGCAGGGCCTGAAATCCCAAGGAATGAGGAGGCCAATAATCCAAGCCACCTGCAATGGACATTTAGCCAAGTGACACTCATGTCTGGGCCCAGCTCCCTTGGGTTGGCCCCTCACAGGGATGTGTTGGCTGCGATCCACCTCCACACTGGCTTCAAGAAGCCTCCTGTGACTTCTAATGAATGAAAATCCCTTGGACCGAAAGGTTCGAAAGCCCACGCTTGGGCCTCTACGCGCACTGGAAGGAGTGAAACACCGGGCTGACAGAGCTGCGCCAGGTCACGGAGGGTCCCCCACTCTCTTGAGGCCAACCTTTGTTGTTGTTGTTTTTAAAGTAACCTCTTCACCCAAAGTAGGGCTGGAACTCCTCACCCGGAGATCAAGAGTTGCATGCTCTAGCGACTGAGCCGGCCAGGCATCTTTGGGCCACTTTCAAGGGAATGCCCATATTCCCTTCCATCCTCTCCCACAACGAAAACAACTATGGCTCCTGTCAAGGTAGCAGGCACATGATACCAGTAGCGAAGGGGCCAACAATCTTCTTCTTTAAGGGCCCAAAGTGTGGGGGCGCCTGGCTGGCTCAGTCAGAAGAGCATAGAACTCTTGATCTTGGCGTCGTTGAGTTCAAGCCCCATGTTCGAGGTAGAGATGGCCTAAATTAAAAAAAAAAACTTTTTTAAAGTGCCAAAGAATAAATACTGTAGGCTTTGCGGACCATATAGTCTCTGTCCCAACTACTCAACAACGCTGCTGTTTCGCGCAAAAGCAGCAAAGACCATGTAAGTTAACGGGCGTGGCTATGTTCCAATAAAACTTTACTAAGGGGGAAAAAAAAGCCAAGTGGGCGGGATTGGATCAGAGAGCCACAGATTGCCCATCCTCCTACCAGCAGTAGTAGTAGTAAACTTTGACCGTGACCCACGTCTCTTTTTATGTTTCTCGAAAACAAGTTTTACAAATCAGCCTTTAAACTCCACTGTACTCTGCTTTTTCTATCCTCTTTCATCCCTTTGTTTTTCAAATGCAGGAAGGAGGCAAATCAATAAACAGGACTTCATATCCTGCTAATGGCTACACAATGCAGTTTGAAAATATCAAATTGGGTAGAGGGCCTGGGTCTGAGTCCAGGCTGCCCGGGGTTCAAACTCTGCCTCCACGCCCACCAGCTCTGTGACCTTGGGACAAGTGACTTGGTTTCTGTTTCAAATTCTCAGCAATAGGGCTGGGGTGAGCCGGCGCATCGGAAGCACTCAGGTCCCAAGCAGGTAATCTTTGACCTTCACACGAGACACTGCCACACCTTTGGGGAGACAAGCAGTCAGCGACTCACAGGTCACGTACAGTCGGCCTTACCCCCATGGCCACGGTCCACCACTCTCCACCAGAACAAACGGAATCCATGCCATACTAAGCTTTACGCTTCTAGGAGTTAAGGTTTCTGGGACCACCCGACAGGGACAAAGGAGCCAGGTGCTCAGCTGATGGATGGATCCACCTGGGATCTAACCGCTCAGCCTAACCTCGCAATTCATTTTTAAGGCACCTCCTTTGTAGTTGGGGATCAGAGCTGCTAGAGCAGCAGCAACCCCTAATTGTGGCCAGAAGCCACAGGTGCCAGACGTGGGAAAGAAATTTGAGGTCGGGCAAAGGTAGGAACACACTTCGCCCAAATCTAAATAAAGTCCTCCAGAGAGAAGAGCTCCTTGCGTACTCTGAAAACTTTCCTGCTCCAAGCCAAGCCCGATACCCGCCTGACTGCTGGACAAACGAAAGCTTCACTGACTCAGCCAAACTGTCAACGGGTTAGGAGAGACCTGGGAGCTGGGACAGGCCTTGCTCGTCTCTCGGAGGCTCTAGAGGGGGTAGAGAAAGGACTCGCTTAGGGCGAGGAGACCAGTCAGCAGTGGGTTGGGTGCTCCAGCCCCACCTTCTCAGTTCTCCGCTGGCCCACCAAGGTGGCAGCAAGACCCAGACCCTAACTGCGAAAGATGAACACAGGCAGGTCGCCGCCATGACCTGGAGCAAGTGAGAAGGACCTTAAAATGGTTTCCACTTACTTTCACCCCCAATCTCCTGCTCGAAATTAAATAAGCTGGCCAGAAACCTAGGGGTGGAAGAGAAATGGACTTCCCTCAAAAACCCAGCTGCTGTTCTGTTCTTTTCTTCCATACCAGACAATAATTTGATTTAGGACTTTTCTGTAGTAGGGACGGCAAGAAGATAAAGAAACCAAGAGTTGCCAAATGCCAGGCATCATGGGGGGGGGGGGAGAGCCTGCCCATGCCCATGTGACCGCAATGACCCTGAGCAAAGGGCAGTATCCTCAGTGCCCACTGCAGGTTCGGACAGGCCGGGACACAATCTTATCTGCCTCCAGAGCCCATGCTGTTCCTTCCTATCCTGTAGCCACCTCCAATGTTCAAAAGATGTCAACACTTGCCTTACACAGAGGAAGCTGAGTCACCAATTCACACAGATACAAAGTCACCAAACACACACACACACACACTAGGAGGAAAAAAAAAACACGAGATTCTCCATCCTGAGCAACGTGGCCGAGAGAAGCAAACGATGCTCCCAGCAGGTATCCCGATCTGGAATCAAAACGGATTTTACTGGAATGATGACCGTGGGAGGCAACGAGGTCCACGCCAACCGAGGGGGCCACGTCTTCAAACTGCCATCAACTGATGGGAGTCAGGAATTTTAAAACTGCCCGTGTAATCTCCTTTCTTCGTTACAAAGACCAGGAACAAACAAACAAACAAAACCCCTATGCAGTGTTTGCAGGCTGCCATCCTCATTAACCAGCAAAACTAGAATAGTTCCGTGGCAAAGACTAGGCAGATCCACTTGGAGAGCCAAACCCAGGAGATCTGGCTCCCCGCATACAGCCCCAGTTTTACCTTAACCAAACGCACGTGATGAGCTACCCGACCAAGCGGCCAATCCTCTCTTTCCATTAGATGTTAATTATGAAACTGGCCTTGAATCATTTATTCTGAGTCTGGCCTCCGAGGAGCAGACTGCTCTTCCAGATGCCTGAATCGGCCTATCAAATACCCACTACCAGGAACCTCAGAAACCAGCCTTTTTTCTCCCATTGTGTTAGGGGCTATGTTGCCAAGGTAAAGGCAAGCACCTTAGGGAACTCGGCCACTTTGCTTACTATTTGCTCTGAATTACTCTGTCACTCAACTTCCTACCCTGGGTCAGAACCAGTCACTCTGGTCCTAGCAAATTCTGTCCACAGGGACCAAAACTAGGTTCTCTGGAATATGGTTTGACCTAAAGCTACCCACAGAGGCTCAGAAATAATTAGCCATTTTCACCATACAGCTATTTGCTGTAACTGGATCTGGCTTCTACCGAGATGGTTTTAGGGACGCAACGGCCACAAAAACATTAACGGAAGTGAACAATGGGTAAGGCAACCGGGACACATCCATTCCTCCCCTACCAGGGAAGGGAAAAGACTGCAAAGAGAGGAGGTGGAAGATTAATGGATAAATTACGGGGCGCTGGGTGGCTCAGTCGGTTGAGCGACTCTGGCTCAGGACATGATCTCACGGTTCACAAGTTTGAGCCCCGTTATCGGACTCTGCTGTCAGCACAGAGCCTGCTTCAGATCGTCTGTCCCCCCTTCTCTCCGTACCTCCCCTGCTCGCGCGCTCTCTCTCTCTCTCAAAAATAAATAAAACATGAAGATAAATAAAGAAAGGACAAATTGCTAAACCAGCTTAATATGAAATCGTCGACATCCAACTGGATGGAAACAAACTCAGAGTCAACCATTCGTCCCTAACTTGCCAGGCAGTCAACAGCTGGGAAAGCCTTCAGTTCCACGGGTGCAAAACAAGTTTCCACTTCAGATCAGCCTTCCTGGCTAAGCAAAAGCCACAGGAGTGTCTTAACTGTACTGACAAATCCTGGCTTGTCAACAATTCAAAAACTTGAGCGAATCGAAACCCTATCTGGGAGACAGGACAGACTGAATTAGAAAAGCCCTTCTGGGGAATCGTCTTTTTCTTCTGAAGAACAAATCAGGAGGACGATAAAAAATAAAGGGGTTTTGTGACCGGAATACCCACATTTTCATGGTCACAAGTGGTTGTACTTCTACTGGGAGGTTTGTATTTGGTTTCAGATTAAACCTCTCCCCAGAGACTGTAACAAGTTTAAAGATTGCAAGCATCTCAGAGCTGCTGTTAAATCAGGGATTCTGAGTGACACCCTTTTTTCCTTTTTTTTGCAACATCCATTAATTTGAATTTTAACTAGTACTGGTACATCAGTTTGGGGGGGGAAAAGCAGTACTGTGACATTTCAAAAACAAAGACTATGGAAATACAGTTTGACATAATTATTGGGGCTTCTTGGTTTTTCATGGATGAGATTCCTTCGAGAACGGAAACAAAAATAATAAACCTCTGTGCTGCTATGCCTGACTACTTTTTAAATGTTTGGGGACATACTTTTAAATTCAATGAATGATTGCTACAATGTTCACTTACAAAAGAATTCCCATTTCCTTAACATTTCCTTTTCAAGTAAAGTTAAACAAGCATCCTTCTCCAACTCAGTTGCCCTTGAAACTTGGGAAGGTTCGGCTGTCAGCGGCCAGTTTCTGCACTTGGCTCCTGGATTAGGAATTTCACCAAGGATGGAAAACTTCAAATAAAGGCAGTTCATTTTCACTGACCCTGCGCACTGGAGAGTGTGTTCAGTTCGTGCTTGAGACTTTTTTTTTTTTTTGGCAGGATACTGTAGTGTGGACAGTCCTTCCTCCCACCACTGATTTTACACACACCTAAAATCACTTCACAGCAGTTACGTTGTGAGTATTTTGAGAGGAAGAGTAAAACAACTGGCCCACTGAGCTGCAATTAACATTTCCTTATCCCAACGAAAGTGAACTTTTTCTCCCCCCAAGAATGGAAAGAAGGGAAAACAGGATCTTTCGGAGGGGGAGGGGAGAAGGGCTGTGTGTCAAGAAGTTTTCTCGACCAAAGTACATCAGGGACCAAAACTGGGCGAGAGGGAAAATGGAACTTCACCGTGTTTTGTCTTTTAACGGAAGACCTTATGCTTGTAAAACACATCAGAAGTACAAGTGTTTGGTTCTGCAAGTCATTTCTGGTGCTGTTTTTTCCTTGTATGTGTAGGAGAGGGGGAACTGGGGGCCGGAGGAAGTGTTCTCTCCACCATGACTGGGCAATGTGACACGTTTGCATCAACTTTTCACGGTCAGGCATGTGCTTTCGAACAAAGGAACAGTGGAGACGGGGAGAGAGGAGACTGGGACTTGACGCTTTACAGATTTGGTGCTTAAACAGTACTTTACAAATGACTTGCTTAATTTAAACGTCCATCACCAGAAGAGACACTGGAGTCAAATGAGAAAATTAGATCTACTTGAACCACAATCTTTTTGGGGGGGGCGTAGGGGTGGGGAAACATTAACTCAAATACAAGTATCATAAACCAAATTCAGTTTTAACCTCGTCTCCTATAAATGGATCTCTGAAGTATCCACTTTCTTCAAAGATGAAGGCTGGAGACAAAGCAATGGATTGAAATGGAGAGGGGGATACCAAGGGCTTGAAAACATATGGGCCTTTTACATAAGTTTTTGCCATGTTACAGTAACGCTCTTTTTTTTTTTTGACAAAACTGTGTACGACAAATTAAAAAAAAATTAAAGATCGAAAGGATGTGCAAGTCTAAAAAGGGCTCAAAACTGGGTTAGAATCCTGATTCGAACATATCAATTCACTCAAGCATCACTTTGGTCTAAGGCAGGAGGAAGGCAGGCAGGAAAGGGACAAAAAGAGGGAGATAATTGAATTACTCAATAAAAGAGGCTACTTACCATCCCAACCCATTGTAAGGGATACACTTCTGACATAAGAGAACTCCTTAGAGGTCGAATAAAGCGTGTAAGCACCTTTGAGTAATGCACCTGCCCCCAAGAGGGGGCCCGGAAGCCCAACGTGGGCTTAGCGCACAGACCTTTGCTAATCTGTTTATTTCCTTGAACTGGAGTCAGGCTGCGATGGGCTGCGATTCCCAGGACGATACATTTAATTAGAACAAAACAGAAAATAAAAAAGTAAAAAAAAAAAATTTTTTTTGTAAAAGCTCACCAAACTGCAGCACTTGTGTCTCTGAATGTGGGTGGCATTTCTTTTAAAAGGCAAAGTATGGTCTGTGAAGGAGAAAGGGAAAAGGGGAGGTGGCAGTGGGGGAGAAGGGGCCGTGGTGCCTGGCAAGGAAGCCCTAGCCGAGACCCCTATCTACGGGAGGGTCCTCAAGCGACTCCCCAGCCGGGGCTGCTCGGGGCAGCCATCTGTCCAGCTCGATCTCTTCCTCTCCCCGCCCCCACAGACTGGCTTTCCTGCCGGCTGAAAACCTTCCATTTCCAAATCCACTCTCTTAGACACCTCTTCCCCTGCCCCGCCAGGAAAAGGAGGGCAAACCCTGCACCCCCAACCCTCTGCTGGAGCAGGGGAAACAGGGGCCCCAACCTCGCCCTAAAACGCGCCAGGCTGCCCCTTTATCACCCTCCAGAGAAGGGCGTGGGGCAAACCCATTTCGCACTTAATAAAGGGGAAGGGGGGCGCTCCTTTTCACCCCTTGCCAAAGCACAAAAAAAAAAAACACCCCGAAACTCGTTTTCCCTCCCGGAAGGGATGGCGCCCCATTTTAGCCCGAAAGAGGGAACCCCATGAGAAAGAAGAGATCAACTTCCTCTCTCCTCTAAGGCAGGGAAAGCAAACCTCACACCCCCACCCCCCACCCGCCAAAAACGCATCACCTACCTATGAAAAAAGGAGAGGACCCCTGCCTTCAAGCAAAAACACGGGGAAGGGGCTTCTCCCCCAAAAAGAGGTAGGGGCTTCCATCAAAAGGGCTAGAGATCCCCCCCCCCACCAAATTTGTCCTCTAGGTAATAGCT
>CM053563.1:8078736-8162108 GCA_028646485.1 Cryptoprocta ferox | reverse complement strand
CCAAAAAGAGGTAGGGGCTTCCATCAAAAGGGCTAGAGATCCCCCCCCCACCAAATTTGTCCTCTAGGTAATAGCTAGGAAATACCTCCCGCCAAAAAAAGTGCGAGAGCCCCCACCCAAAGGGCCCCCCCCCACTAAAAGGATGGAGCAAGAACTGAACGAGCCCCCACTTCCTACCTAAGAAAACTAGGGTACCTCTCCAAGTAGGGCAGGGCACACCTCCCCCAGGAGAAAGGATATTGCCAGGGGCTGGGAGACCCCCAACTCCCAAACCCCTAAGAGCGGGGTTACTGCTCGAGATCCTCCCCCCCAAAAGGGTCCGGGAGCCCCTCCCCCATCCCCTTCCCCGAAGCCAGGCGACGGGCAGGCGGGCCCATGGCTGCCAGCTCCGGGCGCTGGGGCAGCCAGGACCCCCGTGGGCCTCCGCAGCCCCCCCCCAGCGCCCCCTCCCCAGGGCGGGCGGGCGGGCGCGGGGGTCCGGGGGGCGCCTCCTCACCTTCCCCTCAGCATGGCGCCCAAAAAAGACAGAGCGAGAGCGAGGGAGAGCGGGCGAGCGCCGCGAGGGGGGGGAAACGCATGAGGCCAGGAGAGAAAGCAAGCGAGAAAGAGCGAGCGAGCGAGAGACACCCACCGACCCCGCCCTTCCTCCTCCTCCTCCTCCTCCGCGGCCCGGCCCAACATGGCGGCCGCCCCCCTTCCTCCTCCTCCTCTTCCTCCCCCCGGGGACGCTGCCCCGGCCGGGCCGGGGGCCTGACCTGTCGTCAGGGAGCGGGAGGCGGTGGTGGAGGAGGTGCGGGGTGGCCGGGCAGGCGTCGGGGGAACACGGAGGAGGCGAAGGCGTTGATGGCGGCGGCGGCGATGGCGGCTGCGGCGACTCTGATGGTGGCGGCGGGGGGGTCCCGGGCGCGGCCTCCATAGTTCCTTTGGGGGGGAGGGGATGTTAATGCACGAAAAAGGACTGCTTGGGCGTGGCGGGAGGGGCACACTTCAGCTCTGAGGGCTCCTGATAGGAATGGGTATATATTTTTTCGGTTTCGGAATCACCTCTGCGCCGACCTCCGCGTAGGCCGCGCGGCCTAGGTCTCGGCGGGCCGCTCGCCGCCTTTCTCCGCAGCCCGCCCCTGGGGGTCACTCGCTCACGGGCGCGGGACCCTCATCGGGGCGAGAGTCTCCACACACACCTCCCCCGCGGGCCCGGAGGCGGGGGACCCGGGGGACACGGACACTGGTGGGTGGTTGGGTGTAATTAGCGCGGGCCGCGCGCGATGGAGCAAGCGAGGGGGGAGGGGAGAAGAGGAGAGCGAGCGAGGGGGGGTTAAAAAAAAGGATTTTAGGGAGAGAGGAGACGGGCCGCGGAGACGGGCCGACTGTCTGTCTGTCTGCCCGCCCTAGGTGCCCCGGCTGCTCGGCCCCCGCCGCAGTCAGAAATTCACACAAAATGGCGGCTCGGCCTCGAGGAGCCGAAAGGCTGAGGCGGGAGGAAGGGCGAGGTGGGAGGGGGAACTGGGAGGCGGAGGCGGAGGCGGCGTCACGTGGAGCAGAGGGGCACAGGCCTTCTCCCGAAGGCCGGCGGAAAGAGCCGAAAGCAGAGGCGCGGGAGACGGGCGGAGACGGAAAGAGCCGATGTTGGCGATGGGGGTGTGGCTAAAGAATGGATGGAAAGCCGCGGGAGCCGGAGATGGCCGAAGAGGACCAGGACGGGGTTGGGGGTGGGGGGGGCGGAAAGCAAGGAACTGCGACGATCCGGAAGGAGCCGAAGGAGGCGTCGGAGGTGGGTGGCAGGAGGCGGAACTAGCCGAAAGGGGAATTTAGACGGAAAAGGCTGGAGGGCGGGGCTCGGGAGGCGATTAACAGAGTAAAAGACTGGGGAATTCACCCGGGCGCAAGCGGGAAGAAACGAAAATTACCAGCTTGAGGGAAGGCGGGAAGAGACTAAAGCTTTAGGTGGAAGAATGGGAGGGAAAGAATTCGGGCTACGGAGAGGAAAAAATAACCGAAAGCTGGAGGCCGGGTGCCGGGAGTTGTAGGTTTCCGGAGAACGGGAGGATGGAGCCGAACAGGTCCGGAGCTGACGTCATTAGAAACCTCGGTCGGTGACGTCTCCCTGGGGCGGTGCGAGAGGGGCGGGCCTTGGTACTGCCTCCGGGAAGTTTTACGACTTGCATCGTGGGTACCGGGAAGGCTCACGATGAATGTCACACGTGGGAGCGGCTGATCAGGTTCAAACGGTGTGCAAACGACCTAAGCTCTTGATCTTCACAACTACACTAAGAGGGACTGGTGTTCTCATTTAATGGATGCAGACTGAATCCTGGCGTCCAGATAGTTGTCTCAAGAACACAATCTTGGCCATAAAGAGCGTCTCAAGAATTTTAATCAGTGCTGGCATTCCATTACCTACTGCAGAAATTCGTTCAGCCCTATTTATATCCAAGGATCTTTGTTCTGTGCTTTTATGAGCTCCTTGTACAGTGCCTAGCTCTGTGATGGTCGATGGGAACGGTTTCTAGCTTCCTGGAGCTTAAAAACCGGTAATGCCCCAGGGGAAAGGAACTGGAGGTTAAAAGGGAGCCTCTGTTATATGGGGGATTGTGGGGGGCGCCCAGTACAGGGTTGTTTCAGTTGAGTTGGGAAGAAGAGGAGATTCCAGGCCAAGGGAAAGCCCCTGACTAGGTATGGACCATTTAGGCTCCCGGAATAGAAAGAAAACCAGAGCAGCATGAAAGATAGATCTGGAGGTAAATGCGCCAAGTTCCTTCTTGGTCTATTAATCCTACCATAAAAGGAAAAAAAGAAATGTCCCCAAACTAGTCCGGGACATACAACAATCTCCTTCAGTGAAGTAATTCGCTTTCTGATAAAAAAAAATATTTAAGCCATTTCGAATGAATCTTGATGGTTATGAAATCTGTTCTGAGGAACTCGTGGCCTATCCCGTTGTCAGCTGACTTGCCTGTCAGTCAAGACTCAATCTTCAACCTTTCCTTTCTTATGTTCTGGTGCTAGTTTTATTTTCTTTCTGGATCTTAACCATTCTCTTCTCCCATAAAATGTTCATCCCAAGAATACATTTCTAATTTCCCTACAAGAGACTTTTTTTTTCCCCCTTGCATGCATCATTGCAATAAAATGTTGGCACATGCTTTGAACAAAATTGTCCAAAAAGTTTCTTTAGGGGCGCCTGGGTGGCTCAGTCTGTTGGGCGTCCGACTTTGGCTTAGGTCCTGATCTTGCTGTCTATGAGTTCGAGCCCCGCATCGGGCTCTGTGCTGACAGCTCAGAGCCTGGAGCCTGCTTCAGATTCTGTCTCCCTCTATCTCTACCCCTCCCCTGCTCGTGCTGTGACTCTCTTTCCCTGAAAAGTAAATAAACACTTAAAAAATTAAAAAAAAAAAAAACACAAACGATTCCTTTAACACAAGACTGGTAGAGCAGGGTTATTCGAACAGAAAGGAAAACACTGCAAATCGTCTTTCCCCTTCTGTGCCTTGTTTTCTGAACCCCATGTATTCTAGTACATCTAGAACCCCATCTAGAGATGGATGAAACCACTCTGGTTAAGACCGTAGACCACATGGAGGACAGCACCCTGTCCTTTCAAGCTGTGGTCTCCAGCTGGCCATTTCTGAAGCTTCAGCAGGCCATTCCAGAATTCTAGAGGGCTGTCTGCTTTTAGGTAGTGAGAAAAATGAAAAGATCAGCAAGTCTCATGAGGCAGGAAGGTTTCTCCATGCCTTTTCAGTGTCTTACTAGACCACTGCCTAACATTGCCTACCAGACCTTTCTGACATTCTTTTTTAAGTTTATTTATTTTGAGAGAGAGAGAGAGCGCAAGCAGGGGAAGGCCAGAGAAGGAGGGAGAAACCCAAGCAGGCTCCAGAGCGTCACCGCAGAGCCCATGCAGGGCTCCAACTCATGAAACCGTGAGATCATGACCTAGGCCGGAAATCAAGATGCTTAACTGACTGAGCTCCCCAGGCGTCTCTGCCCTCCTAGCATTCTAAATGTCACTTCGACTTACTATGCAATTGCTGATTGGGGTCTAGACTCTGAAAAGTTATGGAAGATTCTCAAGTTTCAAAGGATTTTTGTCTGGTAGAAAAGACACCTTTGAATGGTATTAACCAATTTTGTAGCAAACTTTCCAACCTAATTCCTGTATTTATTTTTATACGTACACATTTCTCATCTCCAACTTGAAACAGCTTTATTTTTCTGCTAGTTCGCTCATTAATGAGTTAAATTCAGTCATACTCTTTTTTTTATGTTTTATTAATTTTTTTAATGTTTATTCATTTTTGAGAGACAGATGGACAGAGCATGAGCGGGGGAGGGGCATAGGGAGGAGAGGGAGACAGCATCTGAAGCAGGTTCCAGGCTCTGAGCTGTCAGCACAGAGCCTGATGCAGGGCTCGAACCCACGAACCGCTAGATCATGACCTGAGCCAAACTCGGGCGCTTAACCGACTGAGCCACCCAGACGCCCCTTTAATGTTTTATTTTTGAGAGCCAGAGCGCGGGCCTGCGTGCGCACTTGAGTGGGGGAGGGGCAGAGAGAGAGGGAGAGGATGGCAAGTGGGCTCCATGCTGACAGCAGTGAGTTGATAGGGGGTTTAAACTCAAAAACCATGAGATGGTGACCTGAGCTTAGGTTGGATTCTCAATGGACGGAGCCACCCAGTCGCCCCTTGTTCATTCATATTATTCTGTAATATACTTTGTAATAAACCAGTAGTCTAGTAGGTAAACTATTTTCCTGAGTTCTGTGAGCCACTGTAGCAAATTAATGTAAACAAAGGGGTTGTGGGAACGTCGGATTTATACCCAATCAGAAGTGCTTCCATTTGGAGGCTGAAGCTGGGGGTGGGCAATCGTGTGGGAATGAGCTCTCAACCAATGGGATCTCATGCTAACCTCAGGTCGACTGTATCAGGACGGAACTGAACTTCCCCTGGTTGCAGAACTGCTTGGTGTGGGAAAGCCTCCAAGCATTTGGTGACCAGAGTAGAGATGTATAGAATGTTCCGGGAGAGGAGAAACCCAGGATCTCCCTTAGAACCGCTTTGGAAAATGGCTTGGCGGTATCAACTACAGCTGAAAGGAAGCTTACTTTACGATTCCACAGTTTCACCCAAATGTATATATGCAACAAATGTGTACCAAAAGGCATGAAAAGAATGTCCACAGCAGCACGAGTCGAAATAGTCCCTAACTGGAAACAACTTAAATGCCCATCAATCAGAGAACAGACAAGTGGGGCACCTGGGTGGCTCAGTCGGTTAAGCATCCGACTTCGGCTCAGGTCATGATCTCACAGTTCATGGGTTCAAGCCCCGCGTCAGGCTCTGTGCTGACAGCTCAGAGCCTGGAGCCTGTCTTCGGATTCTGTGTCTCCCTCTATCTCTGACCCTCCCCTGCTCACGATGTCTCTCTCTTCTCTCAAAAATAAATAAAAACATTAAAAAAATTTAAAAAAAGAGAACAGACAAGTAAATTGTAGGATATTTGCCTGTTTTGAGAACCCCCTGGATGGCTGGGGTTGGAAGACCCAAATAGCAGTCTTTTGCAATACATCTTGGGCAATATATCTAGAAAACCTTCTTTGGCGTGCCTTAGAGCTTTCTTGGCTGAGAAGTGAGAGCAAGTCTCCGGATCATGATACAAACTGCCTCTCAAATTCCAACAGAGCTACCAAACATTGTGGCTGTGTGTGTGTGTGTGTGTGTGTGTGTGTGTCTCTGTGTGTGCCCACACACGTCCATGTGTGCTAGGTGTGAGGGTGGTGGTGGAGGAAGGTTGCAGGTTTTACCAACTTGCCCATTATCCCCCAAATTCTTCATCTGGACCTCCAAAATGTCTCTAAGCTTGGCAGATCCTTGCATTTTCTGAGATGGAAACTTCTGTGATGCCCATAAGTGACCAATGCTTCCTGGTACCTATTTCTTTCTACTCTGGGGACATTATTATTCTGGCAAAAGATTTAATTTTTCTAGTTACAGGGAGCGGCTCTACAAAGACGTCACTACACAGTGTAGAAGAAATGCCAGAAGATGGCTCCAGCCTGTGGACAGAACTAAGGAAGAAAGGAGGAGACCGTTGGCCAAAGAGGGGCATTATGGTATCTGCGGAATGCCAACCAATAGCTATTTTCTCTATCTTCCTTGCTAATCCAACCCTGGATTTATTGGGAAATGGAAGATTGGAAGATGATCAGGCTAGATCTAGACCAGGCTAGATCATGGGTCTACCTAGTTCTCAAGGAGATGATGTTGCCCCCTAGAGGACATTTCAGGACCTACTGTGGGAAATTCCTGTGCCGTTTTGTGTGTGGGGGGGTGTTTTTGGGGGGTTTTTTTGGTTGTCAACAGATTCTCAAGGGGAGAGGATTGCTCCCTTGAGGGTATTTTGGAAGTTTGCAGGGACTATTTTGGGTATCACAATAATGAGGGGGTTGTTACTGGCACTAGAGGACAGGGAACAGGAATGATAGGATGATAGCATAGGGATCAACCTGACTATGGGTAATAAATGACGATCTAATGAACCAAATTATAGGGTTTTTTTTAATGTTTATTTTATTTTTGTGAGAGAGAGTGCGAGCAGGGGATGGGCAGAGAGAGAGAGAGAGACACAGAATCCGAAGCAGCATCCAGGCTCTGAGCTGTCAGCACAGAGCCGGATGCAGGCCTTGAACTCTTGAACCGTGAGATCGTTGACCTGAGCAGAAGTCAGAAGTCGGACGCTTAACTGACCAAGCTACCCAGTTCCCCTGAAGTTTATTTATTTTGAGAGAGAGAGGGAGAGAGAGCAGGGGAGGAGCAGAGAGACAGAGAGAGAAGGAATCCCAAGCAGGCTCCTCACTGTCAGCCGCAAACCATGATATCACGACCTGAGCCGAAGTCAAGAGTCTGATGCTTAACCAACTAAGCCACCCAGGTCCCCCTATTTTATTTATTTTTGAGAGAGAGTGTATGCATGTAGGAGGGAGGGGCAGGGAGTAAGTGAGGGAGAGAGTCCCAAGCAGGTTCCTGGCTGTTAGCACAGAGCCAGAGGCAGGGCTCCATCCCAGGAACGCTGAGATCATGACCTGAGCTGAAACCAAGATTTGGATGCTTAACCAAGAGAGCCACCCAGCCGCCCTCAAATTAACCATTTTAAAGTGAAACAATTCAGGGGCGCCTGGCTGGCTCAGAAGAGCATGTGACTCTTGATCTTGGGGTCATGAGTTTAAGCCCCATGTTGGGTGTAGCGATTACTTAAAAACAATATTTTAAAAATAAAGCGAGGGGCACCTGGGTGACTTCGTCCGACTCAGAGCTGTCAGCACAGAGCCTGACTTCGGCTCAGGTCACGAACTTGCAGTTTGTGAGTTTGAGCCCTGCGTCAGGCTCTGTGCTGACAGCTCAGAGCCTGGGGCCTGCTTCAGTTTCCGTGTCTCCCTCTCTCTCTGCTCTCCACTTCTTGCACTCTGTCTCTCTGTCTCTCAAAAATAAAGATAAATAAATTAAAATAAAATAAAAATAAAGTGAACAATTCAGTGGTGTTTGGTCCACTCACCCACCATGTTATGCAGCCACCAGCTCTTTCTAGTTTCAAAACGTTTTCATACCCCAAAAGTGGTGGTATTGAATCCAGTAAATTCCCAAGGCTGCCATGACTCTGCTAAGCACACAATTCCCAAACTGGAAAAGTCCAGCATTACAGTTTAATACTCCTTGGTATAGACAGTTCTTTCCATACTTAAAAGCTATAATTTGGGGGGCGCCTGGGTGGCTCAGTTGGTTAAGCGTCCGACTTTGGCTCAGGTCATGATCTCATGGTTCGTGGGTTTGAGCACCACGTCGGGCTCTGTGCTGACAGCTCAGAGTCTGGAGCCTGCTTGGAATTCTGTGTCTCCATCGTTCTCTGCCCCTCCCGCGCTCACTCTCTCTGTCTCTCAAAAATAAACATTCAAAAGAACTTTTTTTAAATAAATAAATAAACTTTAAAAAATAAAATAAATAAATAAAATAAACATAAAAATAAGGGCACCTGGGTGGCTCAGTCAGTTGTGTCTGGCTCTTGATTTCAGCTCAGGTCATGATTGAAAGGTTCATGTGTTCGAGCCCCTCATCGGGCTCTGCGCTGTCAGTGCAGAGGCTGCTTGAGATTCACTCTCTCAGTCCCTCTCTCTCTCTCTCTCTCTCTCTCTCTCTCTGCCCCTCCCCCACTCTCTCTCAAAGTAGAAAATAAACTTTAAAAAATAAGAGTAAATGGTTAATTTTTAAGTTATGTAAATTTCCTTTTTTAACATGAATTTCACCTTAACAAAAAAGTTTAAAAACATATAAGCCCCCAAATTTGAGAACATACCATTCCATTAAATTTTCTTTGTAGGGTCTATAAAAGTATTGGGGGGGAGAGTGGGAAAAGGAACCCTTTTAGATGTTTAATGAGTCTAGAAGTCCAGGAGAAAATAATTTATAGACCAGGCTGGTTTATTTTCAGGCCTTTTCCACAAAGTGATTACTTTTACAAGAGTTACTACATACTCACAGGAAATAGCTCAGGTCATTTGCTAACCAATTATAAATGACCACATGCCACAGATAGTAGGGGTCATTTCAAGGTCAGTATATTAACCAATAAATCATTTAATGCTAAGGATCAGTTTTATCTCTTCAAAATAGTTTGACCCCCTTTATTTTTGTTTCTATGACCTATGCACATTTCACTTGAATAATATAAGACAACTCAGCAAAAGTGTTTATTTCCAAAGTCTTAATCCAACAGATGTTTGATGTAGTCCTCTGCGGCATGATCCTTCCAGACCCCCACACATCTTTCCTGCACAAAGAGGTTATTTGATCCTGTCACTGGCATTTTCCCCTAGGATTGGAAAGTAGCACAGCATAGTTTAAGAGTTTTGGATTCGAAACATCAAAATAAGGGTTTAAAAAAAACTTTTCATTATGGAAAAATTCAAACATATACAAAAATGGAGGGAAGTGTGAAATGGACCTTCATAGACCTATCACGCAACTTCCAAGAATTATAATCTTGGGGCACCTGGGTGGCTCAGTCGGTTAAGTGTCTGACTCTTTTTTTTTTTTTTAATTTGTTTTTATGTCTTTATTTTTTTTTATTTTGAGAGAGAGAGACAGAGAGTGAATGGGGGAGGGGCAGAGAGAGAGGGAGACATAGAATCCGAAGCAGGCTCCAGGCTCTGAGCTGTCAGCACAGAGCCTGACACGGGGCTCGAACCCACAGACTGTGAGATCATGACCTGAGCTGAAGTCGGACGCTCAACCAACTGAGCCACCCAGGCGCCCCTAAGTGTCTGACTCTTGATTTTGGCTCAGGTCTATGTGATCTCCCAGTTCATGAGTTCCTGCCCCGTATTCAGCTCTGCAACAAGGGCTCAGGCCTGCTTAGGATTCTCTCTCTGCCCCTCCTCTGCTCTCCCTCTCTCACTCTCTCTCTCTCAAAATAAATAAATAAATGTAAAAAAAAAAAAGAATTATGAACTCAGACAAATTCAGTTCCTTGCCCCTATCCACTGACCACCCCCCAACTCTGATAGTTTATTCATTTTTTTAAAGTTTATTTATTTACAATTTTGAGAGAGAGTACACAAGCAGGGGCGGGGCAAAGAGAAGGAGAGCAGGCTCTGTGTCATCACGACAGAGCCCTATGCGGGACTGTGAGATCATGACCTGAGGCCAGATCAAGAATCCAACACTTAACCGACAGAGCCACCCAGGTGCCCCCCCACCTTTTTTTTTTTTTTTAAGAGAGTGAGCAAACATGCACTGGCAGGAGCGCAGGACGGGGGATAGGAGCAGAGCGGAGAGAGAATCCTAAGCTTCGGGGCTGGATTCCACCACCCTGGGATCATGATCTGAGCTGTGACTGAGCCACCCAGGCGTCCTGAGCGTCCAACTCTTGATTTCGGCTCAGGTCACGATCCCAGGATTATGGGATCAGGCTACACACTGAGTCTGGAGTCTTCTCAGGATCCTCTCTCTCTCTGCTCCTCTGCCTCTCTCCCCGGCTTGTGCTCTCATGCTTTCTCCCTTCCTCTCTCCCTCTGTCTCTGAAAATTAAAAAAAAAAAAAAATTAAAAAAAAAGTCAGATGCTCAAATGAGCCACCCAGGCACCCCTCTTTTATTTATTTATTAAAAAAATTTTTTTTACTGTTTATTTCTGAGAGAGAGACAGAGCACAAGCAGGGGAGGGGCAGAGAGAGAGGAAGACACAGAATACAAAGCAGGCTCCAGGCTCTGTCAGCACAGAGCCTGATGTGAGGCTTGAACCCATGGACTACGAGATCATGACCTGAGCCGAAGTGGGATGCTTAACTGACTGAGCCACCCAGGCGCTCCAGACACCCCTCTTTTAGTTTATTTTTAATCAAATACAAGATTTGTTTCATCTTGCTAGCTAACTACCTAGCTCCTCACATATAAATACATAGTTATTTCTATATATTTTGTCATACATTTAAGAATATACATTCATGGGATGCCTGGGTGGCTCAGTTGGTTAAGTGTCCCAGGTGCACCCAGGTGCCTCTGCAACTCTTGATCTCATGGTTATGAGTTTGAGCCCCACATTGGGCATAGAGATTGCTTAAAAATAAAATCTTAAGGGGTACCTGGGTGGCTCCATCAGTTAAGCATCCAACGTCGACTCACGTCATGATCTCACAGTTTGTAAGTTTGAGCCCCACGTCAGCTCTGTGCTGACAGCTCAGAGCCTAGAGCCTGCTTCCAATTCTGTGTCTCCCTCTCCCTCTCTGCCCCTTCCCTCCTTGTGCTTTCTCTCTCTCTCAAAAATAAATAAACTTTAAAAATGTAAATATTTTATTTTCTTTTTAAAAACAATCTCTGCACCCAACATGGGGCTCAAACTCACAATTCTGAGATTGGGAGTCCCATTCTCCACCAAATGAGCCTGCCAGGGCTTTTATTTTATCTTATTTTACTTTATTTTATTTTATTTTATTTTATTCTATTCTATTTATTTTATTTTATTTTATAGAAAGTTTTACACCCAATGTGGGGCCTGAACTCACAACCCTGAGATCAAGAGTTATGTAGCCTACCCACTAAGCCTCTTGGCTCCCCTCTGCCTTCATTTTCAAATGGCCCTTCTCCCTGTGGTTCCTGTATTCAAATTTCCCTCTTATAAAAACACCATTCATATTGGACTACAGCTTACCCTGTGATCTCATCTTTTTTAAAATTTTTTAACATTTATTTATTTTTGTAGGAGAGAGAGACAGAGTGTGAGCAGGGGAGGAGCAGAGAGAAAGGGAGACACAGAATCTGAAGCAGGCTCCAGGCTCTGAGCTGTCAGCACACAGCCCGACACGGGGCTCGAACTCACAAACCGTGAGATCATGACCTGAGCCGAAGTTGGATGCTTAACAGACTAAGCCACCCAGGCGCCCCCCTAATGATCTCATCTTAAATTTGATTACATCTGCAAAGATCCCATTTCCAAGTAAGGTCATATTCATAGGTCCCAAGGACAAGTACTTGAACGTATCTTTTTGAGGGACACAATTCGACTCATAACATCTCATAGAGGTGAAAAATCCACCAGCTGCATAATTAAATGTAAATATTTCATTACAGGTAATAAAGGTTCTATTTACTTCTATAAAAACATGCTAATTTTTATTTATTCTTTTATTTTTTATTTTTTAAGTTTATTTATTTATTTAATCTCTACACCCGATGTGAGGCTCAAACTCACAACCTCACAACCTCGAAATCAAGAATCACATGCTCCGGGGCGCCTGGGTGGCTCAATCGGTTAAGCGTCTGACTTCGGCTCGGATCATGATCTCACGGTTCGTGGGTTCGAGCCCCGCGTCAGGCTCTGTGCTGGCAGCTCAAAGCCTGGAGCCTGTCTTTGGATTCTGTGTCTCCCTCTCTCTCTGACCCTCCCATGCTCACGCTGTCTCTCTCTCTCTCTCAAAAATAAAAAAAAATTAAAAAAAAAAAGAATCTCATGCTCCACTGGCTGAGTTGGCCAGGTGTGCCTTAATTTTTTTAATATAATTTTATTTGTTTCAAAGATTTTAATTTTAAAAAATTTTTTATATTTATTTATTTTGAGAGAGAGCGAGCATGTGTGTGTGGGAGAGCAGGGGAGAGTGGGGGAGGAGCAGAGAGAGAGGGAGAGAGAATCCTAAGCAGGCTCCTTGCTGTCAGTGCAGAGCCCAACTCGGGGCTCAATCCCACGAACCGGGAGATCATGACCTGCCCTGAAATCTAGAGTCAGAGGCTTAACCGAGTGAGCCACCCAGGCGTCCCTTCAATATTTTTATTTTTAAGTAATCTCTACCCCCACTGTGGGGCTTGAACTCACAACCCCGAGATCAAGAGTCACATGCCCCACTGACTGAGCCTGGCAGTGCCCCTAATCCGATGCCTTTTAAAGAATCCTGAGGGGCGCTGGGTGGCTCAGTCGGTTGGGCGTCTGACTTCGGCTCAGGTCATGATCTCACAGTTCGTGGGTTCGAGCCCCGTGTCGGGCTCTGTGCTGACAGCTCAGAGCCTGGAGCCTCCTTCGGACTCTGTGTCCGCCCCTCTTTCTGCCCCTCCCATGCTCGTGCTCTGTCTCTCAATAATAAATAAAAATGTTTTAAAAAATTAAAAAAAAAGAATCCTAAGAGTTATATGGTTCTAACAGAAAGGGCAGGAAAAGAATTGACACTAAAACATCACACGTGCCTTCGCTCCTCCGTTCTCCATCCCGACTGCGCGTTTAGAATCATCTGGGGAGCATTTTGTAAAAATCGCGACGTCTCAGCTCCACCCCAGACCAATTAATCAGTCTCGGAGGGTGGGGCCTGGGCGCTACAGCTGCTGAAACACTCCCCAGATAATCCTAATGTGCAGGTGGGGCTGAGAACCCCTGAGGTGCTTAAAGCTGCGGGGCCACCTGGGTGGAGGTAATTATGTAATCCCTAAACCCAGGGGCCTGATCTATTATAGACTAACCGCTCTCCACCCCTTTTAAGTGACAAAGTCTCAGTTTTGGCAGCTGTTCTGATTAGCTGTTGCTGAAGAAACAAACTACCCCCTGGGTGTGTATCCCACGGTCTCAACGGGCTCTCAGAGGGATAGTTGTACACCATGTTCATAGCACCCTTATTCACACTAGTCCAAAGGTAAAAAAAAAGCAACCCAAAGGTCTGCTGAATGGATGGATGGACAAACAAAAGGTGGTGTATACTTAGAATGGAACATATTCATATTCGGCCTTAAGAAAGAAGGTGGGAGGGGCGCCTGGCCGGCTCGGAAAGTGGAGGACGCAACTCTTGCTCCTGGGGTTGTAAGTCTGAGCCTCGCCTTTATTTTATTACTTAAAAATAAAATCTTGGCGCGCATGGGTGGCTCAGTCGCTTAAGCATGTGACTTTGACCTGGGGCGTGATCTTGCAGTTTGTAGGTTCGAGCCCCAGATAAGACTCTCTGCTGTCAGTGCAGAGCCCGCTTCGGATTCTCTGTCTCCCCCTCTCTCTGCACCTCCCCCGCTTGTGCTCTCTCTCAAAAATAAACAAACATTAAAAATAAATAAATAAATAAATAAAAATAAAATCGTAAAAAAAACAAAAACAACACAGGGGCGCCTGGGTGGCTCAGTCAGTCAAGCGTCCGACTCTTGGTTTTGGGTCATGTCATGATCTCACGGGTCATGAGTTCGAGCCCCACATCCGGCTCTGCACGGACAGCGCGGAGCCTGCTTGGGATTCTCCCTTCTCTCTGCCCCTACCGCACTCATGCACTCTTTCTCTCTGAAAGTAAACTTTATAAAGGTTTATTCACTTATTTTTTTGGGGGGGGGGGAGGAGAGAGAGAGAATCCCAAGCAGACTCCGCGTGTCCATGCAGAGCCGGATGTGGGCTTGAACCCATGAACCGAGAGATCATGACCTGAGCCGATGTCGGAAGCCTACCAACTGAGCCACCCAGGTGCCCCTCAAAATAAACTTTAAAAAAAGAGTTATAAAAAAATAATAAAAATAAAATAAAATAATAAACTCATAGCCAAGCCATATTTCCACCCCCTGACCATTCCCCAACTCTGCCAAATTATTATTTAAAAAAATTTTTTTTGTTTTTTTAATTTATTTTTGAGAGACAGAGAGAGACAGCGCGAGCAGGGGAGGGTCAGAGAGAGAGGGAGACAGAGAATCCGAAGCAGGCTCCAGGCTCTGAGCTGTCAGCACAGAGCCCAATGCGGGGCTCGAACCCACAAACCGTGAGATCATGACCTGAGCCGAAGCCGGACGCTTAACCGACTGAGCCACCCATGAGCCCCTCTGCCAAATTATTTGTAATCAAATGCCAGACTTACGTTATCTACCTAGCTAATTAGCTGGCTCCACACATGTACAGACATAGTTTTCTCTACACATGTTGTTACACATTTAAAAATACGCACTGATACCCATACTGAGTTAAAAAGTTTTTGCCTACCCCCAAAGTCATGTTCTTCCCGAAACCTCAGAATGTGACCTTATTTGGAAATAGGGTCATTGAAGATATAATGAATTAAACTGAGTTCACCCTGCACTCTCTCTGTGGGAGTAGGGTGGAAGGCGTGTGGAAGGAAGAGCATGGAGAAATGCATGTGCAAAATGCAATCGGCCGCAGCGATAATCACGTGAACTTACTGCATGCTCTTGTTGCAATAATCATTTCCTTAGTTGGCATTATTTAACCCTGGGAGTATTTGGAGTTAAATATAGAAATTTTCAAAGTGGCTCAGACCTCTGGAATTAATCTTTCGGTTTAAGGGATTTGTGCATATTTGGCATTTTATATGCAGGAAGTGTTTAAGAGAATCTGGCCCACTGGTTCTCAAATTTTTTTCCTGCATTGATTTAAAGATCTGGAAGGACAAGCTGTAAGTGGTTTAGCTAAGAAATGTATGTGTAAGTGTGTGCGTGTATGTGTGTGTGTGCATGAGACAGAGAGAGCGAGCGAGCCAGCGAATGTGCCAGATTTTCAAATTAATAAGTCTAGACAAAAGCTCTATGAATATTCATTGGACCATTTTTTTCTGTAAGCTTGAAAATCTCCAAAATAAAAATCTGTAGGGCGCCTGGCTGGCTTAGTCTGTAGAGTATGCTAGTCTTGACCTTGGGGTTGTGAGTTTGACCCCTATGTTGGGTGTAAAGATTACTTAAAAAAAATTGTGGGGCTCCTGGGTGGCTTAGTCTGTTAGGCGTCTGACTTCGGCTCAGGTCACGATCTCACGGTCCGTGGGTTCGAGCCCCTGCATCAGGCTCTGTGCTGACAGTTCAGAGCTTGGAGCCTGTCTTCGGATTCTGTGTCTCCCTCTTTCTGTGTCCCTTCCCTGCTTTCACACTGTCTCTGTCTCTGAAAAATAAATAGACATTAAAAAAAATTTTAAGTGTGATAAAATAAAATAAAAGTTACCAAATAATATCAACTATTCTCATACTGTTTCTGAATTTCAGGCCATCTGGACCCTCATCTCATCCTCTGGATTAGGATAAGGGGTAAGGTCATGGTTAGAAAACGACCAAGTGATATTTGGAAGAAACAATACAGACTTGAAGAGACATGTACTTCCCAAACTATCTCATTTCTTTCTTTTTTTAACGTTTATTTATTTTTGAGAGACAGAGAGAGAGAGAGAGAGAGGGAGAGCAGGAGAGGGGCAGAGAGAGAGGGAGACACGGAATCTGAAGCAGGCTCCAGGCTCTGAGCTGTCAGCACAGAGCCTGACGCAGGACTCGAACCCACAAACCATAAGATCGTGACCTGAACCGAAGTCAGATGCTTAACTGACTGAGCCACCCAGGCGCCGCAGCCTCAAATCATTCTGAGCAAAGTGATGTTCACTCTGGACTTGTTTCTTTAGCGTTCAGGATACTGATATTTTATGTTCCCTATTTGCCTCGAAGTAAACAGTCACAAATTGTAATTAACAAATAGAGTTTCAGGGTTAAAAAAAAAAAGACAAGGGGCACCTGGGTGCCTCACTTGGTTGAGCATCCAACTTAGGCTCAGGTCATTATCTCACAGTCTGTGGGTTCAAGCCCCACATCAGCTCTGTGCTGACAGCTGGGAGCCTGGAGCCTGCTTCAGATTCTGTGTCTCCCTCCCCTGCTCGTGCTGTGTGTGTCTCTCTCTCAAAAATAAATAAACATTAAAAAAATAATAATGATCTGCCTTTTCTTTCTTAAGATTTTATTTTTAAGTAATCTCTACATCCAGCGTGGGACTCACACTCACAACCCAGAGATAAAGAGTCCCATGTTCTACTGACTGAGCCAGCCAGGTGCCCCCAAGATCTGCTTTCTTAATTGATGCCTTTGTCCCCTCCAGTCACCATGGCTCA
Organism: Cryptoprocta ferox; assembly: GCA_028646485.1. Lineage (NCBI taxonomy): Eukaryota > Metazoa > Chordata > Mammalia > Carnivora > Eupleridae > Cryptoprocta > Cryptoprocta ferox. Next base: position 8,145,738 of record CM053563.1, on the reverse strand, counting down.
GTCACCTGACTTGTCTTCATTCCTCACATCTCCATTACTTCCTCTGAAAGATCTTCTGTGATGCCACAGGACAACATATTCCCCCAGGGTTTATGTGTCCCCTTGCCTTGGGCTGGGCGCAGAGACGGTCTTCAGGGAATACAGAATGAATGAGTTTGTCAGAGAGACCAAAATTAGAAAGATGGAGCGTGTTGGCAGAGAAAGGAAAAGAGAGTGAGAGAGAGAAAGAGAATGGGGTGAAGGAAAGAGGAAGAGAGAGAGAGAGAGAGAGAGAGATAAATCGAGCCCCTGATTTGCCTGTGAGTGGGTTCATGCCAGGGGGAGGGAGAGAGAAGGAAATGTTATGGAGAAAAAAGAAAATGTGAGGAACATTGGTAGGGGGCGGTGTCCCTGTAATCTAATGCTGGGTAATAAGTGATCCCAAAACTTTGTGGTCTATGATTCAACAGCAATCCTTGATTTTGCTTACGGATCAGAACTTTGGGCGGGGCTTGGAAGGAATGGCTTGGATCTGGTCCATCTGGGGTGGCTTGACCAGCTGCTACAAGATCCACTTCCAAGGGGGCTCGCTCACATGGCCAGCGAGTTGGTGCTGACTGGTGCCTGGTGCTGCCGCCTGCCTGAGGGTCAGAAGCTTTGGCTCCTTTCCACGTCGACATCTCCAACAGGCTGTTTCGGCTTTTCTTAGCAAGGAGGCTGAGCTTAAAATCAAGTGTCCCAAGGGAGGGAACATGGAGGCTTCCACTTCTTTTCTTTCTTAAAGCTTTACTGAGATAGTCGCATAACATCCGATTTGCCTATTTAAAGTACAGTTCCGTGGGGGTGCCTGGGTGGCTCAGTTGGGATCCGACTTCTGCTCAGGTCATGATCTCCCGGTTCGTGAGTGCGAGCGGGGGAGGTGCAGAGAGAGAGGGAGACACAGAATCTGCTCGTGCTCTCTCTTTCTCCCTCTCAAATATAAAATAAACATTAAAAAAAAATTTAAGGGGCGCCTGGGTGGCTCAGTGGGTTGAGGTCCGACTTCGGCTCAGGTCATGATCTCATTGTTCGTGAGTTCGAGTCCCGCATCAGGCTCTGTGCTGGAGCCTGCTCTGGATTCTGTGTCTCCCCCTCTCTCTGCCCTTCCCCGCTCACTCTCTGTCTCTGTCTCTCAAAAATAAATAAACATTTAAAAAATTTAAAAAATCAACAACAAAAACCAAAGTACAATTCAGAGGGTTTTGGTATATTAATTTTTTACAGTTGGGATTTAAAATTTTTTTGATTTATTTAGTTTTGAGAGAGAGAGAGAGAGAGAGAGAGAGAGAGACAGAGCATGAGAGGGGGAGGGGCAGAGAGCGAGGGAGACACAGAATCCGAAGCAGGCTCCAGGCTCTGAGCTGTGGGCACAGAGCCGGACGTGGGACTTGAACCCATGACCCGTGAGATCATGATTTGAGCTGAAGTCAGAAGCTCAACTGACTGAGCCACTCAGGTGTCCCTAAAGTTTATTTATTTTGAAAGAGAGCAAGAGAGAATGGAGGAGGGCAGAGAGAGAGACGGAGAGATGGACTCCCAAGCAGACTTTGCACTGTCAGCACAGAGCCAGTGCACGGCTTGAATTCACGAACAGAGCGATCATGACCTGAGCCAAAACCAAGAGTGGGCCGCCCAACCGAGCCGCCAGGTGCCCCTGGAATATGTCCATTTTTTTATTAAAAAAATGTTTTTAATGCTTATTTTATTCTTGAGAGAGATAGAGCGTGAGCAGGGGAGGGGCAGAAAGAGAGGGAGACCCAGAATCCGAAGCAGGCTCCAGGCTCCGAGCTGTCAACACAGAACCTGACGTGGGGCTCGAAACCAAGAAACGTGAGATCATGACCTGAGCCAAAGTCTGATGCTCACCTGACTAAGCTGCCCAGGTGCCCCTGGAGTATGTCCATTTTTATTATTATTGTATCCCCTGGACTTTGGCATAAAGTCAAACACATGGTAGGGATGTGGTAAATATATGTTGAGAATATTTAATGAATATTTCTTTGGCTGATAAAAATACTGCCTACCTTTCCCTACTAGCTCTTCGGCACGACACAGGGCAGGTCCTCATTTCTTTTGCTCATCGTGTTTTCACAGGGGCTGGTGCACGGGCATTGTGGTAACCAGTCAGTCTCCAAGATGATCCCCAAAGGATCCTTGCCCCTTAGTATTCACGCCCTTGTATTGTCCTTGTCCCAGAATGAACAGAGCTGGGCGTGACCAATGGGATATTGCCGAGGTGGCCATGTGTGACTTCCAAGGCTGAGTTCCAACAGGTATCGCCGCTTTCAGCTTGCTCTCGTGGATCACTCACTCTGGGGGCAGTTGCCACCGAGTCAGGAGGATACTCCAGCAGCCCGGGGGTTAGGTCTATGTGGAGAGGAACTGAGGTCCCCAGCCATCAGCCAACATCAGCTTGCCAGCCACAGGAGTGAGTCATCCTGGAAGAGGATCTTCCGTCAAAATCCGTCACGTGACTGTAATGCCAGCTGACCTCTGACCGCATTCTCATGAAAGACCTTGTGCCAGAACAGCTCAGGCCAGCTGCTCCCGGAATCCCCGAGTCACGAAACTATAAGCGATCATAAATACGTAGTGTTGTTTCAAGTCCCTAATCTTTTCCGTAATCTGTTTCATGTCAATAACCAAGAATAAGCATTGGCCACACTTTTTTTGAGGGATGTCATGATCTTGGATGAATTCCTACCCCTTCCTGAGTCCCAGAGTTGTAATCTGTAAAAGGGGATAAAATATCGATCCCTGAGGCTCACAGAGTATGTACCTCAAGGGCAAGATCTGAGCCCAGAGCAGAAGCTGAATAAACCACTAGTAGTATAACCATTGGATGAAGCATGTGGGCCACATAGCCTGGGTCTGAATCCTACTTTCACGACTTCTAAGATATAAGACTTCGTTCAGGTTACTAATACTTTGCTGGCCCTCAGACTCATCAGCTATGAAATAGTTATATTAAAGAACCTAACTAATCTCATAAGAATTACAAAGATAATTCACGTAGGGGAGCCTAGGTGGCTCAGCTGGTTAAGCAACCGGCTCTTGATTTCAGCTCAGGTCATGATCTCATGGTGCTTGAGACTGAGCCCTGCCTCTGGCTCCCGCTGACAGCGCAGAGCCTGCTTGGGATTCTCTCTCCCTCCTCTCTCTGCACCTCCCTCACTTGCAGGTTTGTGCCCTCTCTTTTTAAAAAAAAATTTAAAAGTTTATTTATTATTTCGAGAGAGAGAGAGAGAGAGAGAGAGAGAGTGCGCGCAAGTGGGGGAGGAGCAGAGAGAAAGAGGGAGAGAGAGGGAATCCCAAGCAAGCTCCGCAGGCTTAGCACGGAGCCTGATTTGGGGCTCAAACTCATGAATGGGGAGACCATGAAGTCAGAAGTCAGATGCTTAACTGATGGAGCCACCCAGGCGCCCCATCTCTCTCTCTCTCTCTCTCTCTCTAACAAACTAAAAAAAAAAAAAAATCATTGAAAACCCATTTAAACTCCATGAGAAGGCAGCTATTTTTTTTTCTTTTCAGTGTTCTACCCCAGCACTGAGATCATCGCCTAACACATAACAAATGCTCAATAAGTATTTGTTGAATGAACAATAAAAAGGCACCTTGCCTAAGTAAAATACACATTGGCTAGTACTAGCCTCCAAGGCCCCTCGGGATGCCCCCCTTGCTTCATCTATGATTTCACCTCTTACCACGAGCTCATCCTCCCACTCTGCTCCAGCCACCTTGCTCAGCTATGCTAGCACATTCCCGTTTCAGGGCCTTTGCACCGGCTGTTTGCCCTGCCCAGAAATGCTCCATCTCCCAGGTAACCACATGATTTGTTTCTTCAGTCCCTTCAGATCTCTGTTCAATAGCACCTTTTTCAGACAACCTTCTCTCTGGCCACTCCTGTAACCCTGTAGTCCCATCCGGGTTTCTTTTTCTTCGCAGCATTTATCATGGCCTGATTTCTGCTTTTCTTCGGACTCTCAATAGAGCGTGAGCTCCATGAGGGCAGGGTTCTACTTTATTCGCTGCTCTACTTCACACCAATACCGGGATTTCAGCAGGTGCTAGATATATGTCTGCTGATTTAAAAAGCCCCATAAATAAAAAATTAAAAAACAAAAATAAATTTAAAAAATCAATAAATAAAAAGACCCGTTAAGGAAGCCCTTGGGTACTGATCGTCGGGAAGGCGGGAGGCAAGAATCCGCGGCATTTTGGGGCCAGGATTGGCTGGAGCCCCCGTCACGTGACCGGCAGTCCTGCCGGCCCGCCTTTCGGGCGGGCGACCTTCACGTGGTCCCCGGCCCTAGGGGCGGGCCGTGCCGTGGGGGAGGTCCTGCGCAGGCGCGGGCCCTGGCGCAGGCGCAGACGCGGTCCGGGCGCGCGGCCGGCGGCAGTTGGCGGCGCGTGGGGCCGGCGGGCGGTTGCCGTGGGTAGGACCCGAGTACAGGCAGCCAGAGCCGGCGCCATGGTGGAGAAGGAGGAGGCCGGCGGCGGCATCAGTGAGGAGGAGGCGGCGCAGTATGACCGGCAGATCCGTCTGTGGGGATTGGAGGCCCAGAAACGGTCAGGGCCGGCGCGGCTCGTGGGGCTGAGGGTCCGTCGGGGGCGTCTGGCCTGCGGCGTTCGCTGCCCTCGCGGAGCCGGAGGGGCGGACTTGAAGCGCGGAGGCGGGAATGACGTGCCCGGGGTGGGTCGGCGTCCTGAGAGGCCTGGAGGGGTTGGTTAGCGGCGTTTCTGGAAGCTGAGGGACGCGGGGACCTCCCAGGCTGGTGGGAGGGTCGCTCCGAAGGAGGGCCTCTGGAAGGGGCGGTGGGGGCGTCTCGGTGGAGGGATTAGGAGAATTCAAACTCAGGGACTCAAACGCCGAACGGGCGTGATGGGGGCGGGGTGCTTAGGGAGGAGGAGGGGCCGGCAGTGCAGGGGAGGGGTAAGGGGGGACGTAGTTCATTCATTCGTAGCTGGTGGGGATCTTCTCTGTTGGACGCGGGGGGGACTGGCGAACCGCGCGCGGGCGCACTTACGTTCTTGTGGCTTCTAAAGGGTGGGCCGGCATGAAAGCAGCAGGGTTTTGGGGGCGTTTTCCCACTTCCCAGTGGGAATGTTGAGGAGCTCGGAGAGGCTGGGGGTTGGAGGTGCCCGAAGAGGCTGCTGCTGCCTACGCATGAGGGTGTGTCTAGAGGACTGGGCACTAAGGCTGGGCATACCTTGGGTATGGAGCGGCTGTCGGGGGCAATGAGGTCTTTGAAAGGAGGGGATCGATTTTTATCCAATATTGAGTGCCTGCCCCAGTCACTGTTCTGGGCCCTGAGCGAGTATCAGCGAGCTGCATCGACTCCTTGCCCACATGGAGCGTACATTTTGGTGGGGGAAGCAGTCAACCTGAATAATACGTTAGGTAACGCAGGTGCTAAGGGGAGAGGTAAAGCAGGGTGACAGGATGGATAAAGCGTGTGGAGGTGGGAGAGCTCTTTGGTGGGGAGCCCAGGGAAGGCCTCTCCAGGGCCTTCCTTGAGCCGCAGACCTGTATGGAGGAAAAGAAGCATGTGGAAGACGCTTGCTAGGAGAGAGAAAACAGCCAGTGTAAGATCCTGGAGGCCAGAGCATGCTTGGCAAATGAGAGAGAGCGAGGCAGGGACGCAAGGTGGACAGAAGCAAACGAGGTGTAGCTTTTTTATTCCGAGAAACCCATTGGAGAGTTTTGAGCGGAGGAGTCACGGGAGCAGATTTGCATTTTATTTTACTTAGTGGCTTATCTTAATTTTTTAACGTTTGTTTAATTTTGAGAGACACAGACTGTGAGCGGTGGAGGAGCACGGAGAGGGAGAGGGAGACGCCCAGGCAGGCTCTGAGCTGTCAGCGCAGCCTGATGTGGGGATCGAACCCATAAATCTCGAGGTCATGACCTGAGCCAAAGTTGGACGCTTAACCCACTGAGCCACCCAGGGTCCCTAAGATTTGCATGAAAAAAAATTTTTTTTACTTTCTTTTTGTTTTTGAGAGGCAGAACACAAGTGGGGGAGGGGCAGAGAGAGAATGAGACACAGAATCTGAAGCAGGCTCCATGTTCTGAGCTGTCAGCACAGAGCCCGACGCGGGACGCGGGGCTTGAACCCACAAACCGTGAGATCATGACCTGAGCCGAAGTCGGAGGCTTAACGGACTGAGTCACCCAGGTGCCCCAAGATTTGCATTTTAAAAGGTTCACTCTTCAGGGCGCCTGAGTGGCTCAGTCGGTTGAGCGTCTGACTTCAGCTCAGGTCATGATCTCACGGTTCGTGGGTTCGAGCCCCGCGTCAGGCTCTGAGCTGACAGCTCAGCCTGGAGCCTGCATTGGATTCTGTGTCTCCCTCTCTCTCTCTGCCCCTCCCCCGATCATGCTCTGTGACTCTCTCGAAAATAAACATTAAACAAAAAAGGATCACTCTTGCAGCGGTCAGAGTAAGCTGAAGTGGGTAGAACTGGAGAGAGAGAAAGAGCATGAACAGGGGAGGGGCAGAGAGAGCGGGAGACACAGAATCCAAAGCAGGATCCAGACTCAGGGCTGTCAGCACAGAGCTCGACGTGGGGCTCAAACTCACAAACCATGAGATCATGACCTGAGCGGAAGTTGGACGCTTAACCGACTGAGCCACCCAGGTGCCCCTGGATATAGTTTCAAGGTGAGGAGGGGAGAGGATTTGCTGAAGGGTCAGTGTGTGGGCTATGAGACAGAACTCAAGGATGACGTTAAGGTTTTTTGGTTTGAGCAGCTGGGAAGGTGGAATTGCCATTTATTTTATTTATTAAAAAAATTTTTTTAGGGGCGCCTGGGTGGCTCAGTCGATTGGGCGGCCGACTTCAGCTCAGGTCATGATCTCACGGTTCGTGAGTTCGAGCCCTGCATCGGGCTCTGTGCTGACAGCTTAGAGCCTGGAGCCTGCTTCAGATTCTTTGTCTCCCTCTCTCTGCTCCTCTCCTGTTCATGCTCTGTCTCTCTCTCAAAAATAAATAAACATTAAAAAAAATTTTTTTTTTAGCACGTATTTATATTCTGAAAAACAGACAGAGACAGAGTGTGAGTGGGATAAGGGCAGAGAGAGAGAGGGAGTCACAAATTCCGAAAGCAGGCTCCAGGCTCTGAGCTATTAGCACAGAGCCTGACATGGGACTCAAACTCATGAACCATGAGATCATGACCTGAGCCGAAGTCGGATGCTTAACTGACTGAGCCACCCAGGCGCCCCTGGAATTGCCATTTATTGACTGAGATGGTAGCATGAGTGAAGAATTGGTAGTTCTCTTTGGGTCTTAGGTTTTAGATGTTTGTTTACGTTCTAAATAGAAATATAATGAGTGGTTGAGTTCCAAGATGAGGTCTGGTTGGAGGGGCTATGTGATGTGAGTCCAGAGTATAGAATTAATTGATCTGTTAGGGAGGCAGGCGGTCAAGAGAATTTATGTATGTATGTATGTATTTATTTATTTATTGAGAGAGAGAGACAGAGCATGAGTGGGGGAGGGAGAGGGACAGAGAGGGGGAACAAGGGATCTGAAGCAGACTCCAGGGTCCGAGCTGTCAGCACAGAGCCCGGCATGGGGCTCAAACTCACGAACAGTGAGATCATGACCTGAGCTGAAGTCGGACGCTTGGCCGAGTGAGCCACCCAGGCGCGCCCCCCCCCCCTTTTTTTTTAAGGAGAATTTAGTTTGAGAGGTCGGAGTGTCTAGAGTGATTTGGTGAGAAAGTGTGTTGGGGGGAGGGGCAGTGAGGTGGGGTGTGGGCTAAGCCTGAGTTTTCAGGCTCATTTCAGGTGTGTGGAGTCTTTTGCTATTGGAGTTGGCATCGTGAGGCATTAGCAGGCCTCATCAGAGGATTGAAGGCAAGTGAAAGGGAAGATGGGGAATTAAATGGTAAAAATGGACTTGAAGACATAGGTCAGGTTGATTGATTTTAGGGACTGCATTTGACAAATTGAGTGTTAGGAGGTCCTCTAAAGAGTTGGGAGAGGGATCCTGCATGTACTAAAAAGGTCGATCCAAAGGGTTGGGGGCAGCAGATAGTTTTGTTTGAGGTAGGGCAGAGTTGGTGAAGGTGAAGCTGGAATGCAGTGAGAGAACCGACAGAGTGGCGGGAATGATTCATGGGGCGGTAAAGAATGGATGGGTGCTGCTGAGGAGGGGATGACCTAAGGGGCAAATCAGGATAGTCAGGGTGTGGAATTCTTGGGAGGTAGAAGTTATTCGGAGGCAGTGGAGATGTACTGAACTTGGTGGAGAACCTGAAAAGGATCGATTGAGGGTCCTGGGAGGAAAGGTAGGGGTGATCTATAATTTGGATTTCTGTATTTGTAGATACAACCTTAGAAACTTTGAAACAATCTTACAAAGTTTGTTAAAGTGCCTTTATGTCCATTTTTCTTTCTCTCTTCTTTCTTTTCTTTTCTCTTTTCTTTTCTTTTCTTTCCTTTCCAGAGGGGAGAGAGTGAGCAGGGGGAGGGGCAGAGAAAGGAGAGAGGGAGAATCCCAAGCAGGCTCCACAGTGTCACCACAGAGCCCAGCGTAGGGGCTCAAACCCATGGACCGTGAGATCATGACCTGAGCCAAAATCAGAGTTGGCCGCTTAACCAACTGAGGCACCCAGGTGCCCCCAACTACATTTTTCACCTGAGTCTCATAGCAGCTCTCTGAAGTAGGAAGAGCATTGATTTCCCCCTGTATAGACAAGAAGGAGGCTGCACAAAGCAAATTGACTTGTTTCTAAGGAAACTCCAGGTGGAATAGAGTTCTGAAGACCTGGGTTCTTTTGTGAAATGGAAGGTGGCCTAGGAAATGGTGGACTGCATTCTGGCAACAGTTTTGTTGTTGATTTTGTGTGATGTTTGGACCAAGGTTATCAGAACTGGAAAGGAGAGTAGTAACAAAAAGGGCCCTCCAAGGAATGCATAGGGTCTAGTGGTTAAAAATTGGGCTGTATCTTTCATGCAGCGTTTAAAATTTTTTGAAGTTCGTTGCCAGCATTTTCAAATCTAGAGAATTAGCCAAATTTGAGACAGTTTGAGCATCAGAAAGAAAAAAATTGGGGCTCTTGGTGGGTCAGTGGAGCAATAATTCTTGATGTTGGAATTGTGAGTTCTAGCCCCACAGTTGGTGTAGAGATTACTTAAAAATAAAATCTGTAAAAAAGAAAGAAATTGACTTTATTTAAAGATGTTTAATGATATAGAATCCATGAGGCCAAGGAAATATTCAAACAAAAAAAACCAAATTTATTGCCTTTGGAAGTGATTATTAATAATGCGCCCTCTGATGTGGGGAAATAAGAACTTCAGTGTGTCATCAGTGAAGTTTTCCTGCTGTATATCTTTTAGCCTAATCGTGCTTTCCGAGAACAGAGGAACAGATTAAAGAACATTGGGGTAATGACAAGATGTCCAGGTTGTGGGACACTTTATAAGACAACTGTCCTGGTTCTGTTTCAGAAGTCAATGTCATGGAAAAAACAAAGGAAGGGAGTGTTCTACGTTGTAAAAAATGTATAGAGGTGAAGTCAGATGCAAGATGTGAACCTTGACTGGATCCTGGTTCAAAAAGAAAACTCCTATAAAAACATCTTTTTAGATAGTAGTGGAGATTTGAATGTTCAGTCCTATTAGGTTTTATATATATATATAATTTTTTTAAGTTTATTTTTCTGAGAGAGGGTGAGAGAGGCAGGAGCAGGGGAGGGGCAGAGTGAGGTAATTCCAAGCAGGCCCCACACGGGGCTTAATCTCAGGAACCACGAGCTCATGACCTGAGCCGATATCAAAAGTTGGACGCTTAACTGAGTCGCCCAGGTGCCCCTATATATTTTTAAGGTTTATTTATTTTGAGGGAGGGAGAAAAAGCACGCGCACACACACATGGAGGAGGGGCAGAGAGAGGGAGAGACAGAATCCCAAGCAGGCTCTGCAGTGTTAGTGCAGAGCCTGAAGTCGGGCTCGAACTCTCAAACCATGAGACATGACCTGAACCCACATCAAGAGTCAGACGCTTAACAGACTGAGCCACCCAGGTGCCCCCCTGTTAGATGATATTTGAGAATTATTTTCTAGATCTGGTAATAACATGGTTAAGAAGGAGAGTGTCCCATTTTTGGAGGTGCGTGCTAAAGATGTGACCTGCTGTGGTGTAAATGAATGGGTAAAAGGCAAAATGCTAACTATTCTTTTTACTTTTCTGTGTGTTTCAAATTTTTTTTAGTATTTATTAAAAATTTTTTTTACTGTTTACTTATTTCTGATAGAGATGAAGCATGAGCTGTGGAGGGGCAGAGAGTGAGGGAGACACAGAATCTGAATCATGCTCCAGGCTTGAGCTGTCAGCATAGAGCCTGATACGGGGCTCAAACCCAGGAACTGAGATCATGACCTGAGGCGAAGTCCAAGGCTTAGCCGACTGAGCCACCCAGGCGCCCCTCAAATTTTTATAATGAGAAGTTGGGAAAGTAATGTGTTTCTCTTCGCCCCTCCCCCTGCCCCATTCCCCAGTCTGGCAATTTCTATAATTTTTTAGAGCTTATTATTTATTTTGAGAGTGTGCACATGTGCACATGTTGGGGGGGGTTGGTGGGTAGGGAAAGAATCCCAAGCAGATTCTGCACGGTCAGTGCAGAGCCCAGTGTGGGGCTCATCCAGGAACAGGAACCGTGAGATCTTGACCTAAGCCAAAATCAAGAGTCAGACGCTCAACTGACTGAGCCACCTAAGCACCCCCCTCCCCCAATCTGGCAATTTCTGAATCTGTCTTTTTCTGAAGAATAGTTAAGGTCAGACATTCCACATTGGTTGGAGCTAAGCAGAGGCCACTTCTGACACGGCACATGGTTCTCTTAGCCGTGTCTTAGTTCAGCTTCCCTCATTGATCTGATTGCCTGGCCTCTCTAGACTTTCCATTTCTTGCTGTAGGACATAGGCCACTTTATGGATGGGACTCAAGGAAGAGAGCTGACTCCCAAGGTTATGCACCAAGTAAAAAGAAGTAGGAGTTGAATCTAAGTTACCCCCTTCCCCCTCCCCTGCTCATTGTCCACAATTGTGGCTCATTCTTTCAGTCAAATAATGATAAAGGGAGATGTTGAGGCTGGCAGCTGTGTGTGTTTTCAGAATGCATGTGTGAGCGGTTTTCGCACAGCCTTTCACAACCAAGGCATGTCTGATGTTTCTTCCACTCAGTAGTTGATCCCATATCTAAGAGTGAGGAAGGGAGGAGAGTGACCCAAAAGAGCGACGTAGATGATAAGCTCCACGAGGGCAAGCATTTTATTAACGTCTTATAATTAAAATCGGGACTTGACTGGTCTTATTAAATTTCTAGTTCTTGCAAATTTGTAGACGTTCAGATGGATTTGTCGAACGATGAAATGATTGTTGCAAAGACCTAGGAGTTCAAGAAACCTGGGTTCAATTCCAGTTCTGCTAACCAGCTCTCTTGACCTTGGGTCGGTCACAAAGTTTGTTGGCCTTAAAGTTCCATATCTGCAAAAAGGAGGGGGCCGGTGTGACTAAATTTTTAAGGACTCTTTCAACTCTGAAATTTTGACCTTACAAAAAAGGGACTACAAAAACTTTCCTGTTTTCAAAGCCTCAGTATCCAACACTGCTTCTGTTTAAAAGAACTTCCGTTGGTTCCGTAGGCACACATTTGCCATAATAGTGACTGGGTATTTGCTGTGTGGTTGGGGCCAACTCCAATTGTTTCATGTAGGGACCAATTTATTGTAGTGTTGATAGTGGTTAATAGTTGAGTTTGAATCTCAGCTGCAAAAATTCTTAGTTAATTTAACCTTCGACACATTTCTTAACTTCTCTGCTTCCGTTTGGTCATTTGTCAAGTGGAGATAATAGAATCTACATTATAAGACAGTTGAGAATTAAGGGAGATAATCCAAGGGGCGCCTGGCTGGCTCAGTTGGAAGAGCATGTGACTCTTGATCTCGGGGCTGTGAGTGTGAACCTCACGTTAGGTGTAGAGATTACTTAAATGAATAAATAAAAACGTAACAAAATAAAAATAATACGTGAGATAATGCATGAATAGTGCTTTTGCACAGAGAGCATTGAATAAATTATAGTTACAATTATTTGACAAGTATAAATCACCAGTATCAGGAGAAGGGAAACTACATAGGAAATAGATAAATAAAGCAAATACAAAGTAAAAGTCAGTGGAGTGAGTGGAGATTCCAGAAGGATGAGGAAGATTGTAGCGGGAATAGATTTGCCGGAGCAGGTCACGGTGGGGAGCAGCCTTAAGTTCTGTTTGGGATTCTGACAAGACATTCAAGTAAATGTAATGAATGGGCAGTTGGATGGAGCAATATTGTAAATTTAAATGAAAAGTACTTTACTGTTAAGTGTGAAGATGAGATTATTTCTGAAGGAGAAAGTGGTCCAATCTGCCAAATGCTGTCAGCCTCACCATTTATCTGCTTGCACAGACCAGAAAACCTGAGCTCTTTATTCATCTCTGTCCCTCGGGCCCATATCCAGTCGCTTGGCAAGTCCTGTCTGCTCTGCTTCAAACTATCTCAGCCACCTTTCTGTATTCCTCAGTCCAAGCCACCCTCATCTCTCCCAGATCAGACACCTCAGCCGTCTCCTCAGCTGCTCTTCCTCTGTTCCTCTGTGACTCTTTATAAAGCAGTCTCCACACAGCAGCCAGATTGGCTAAAAAAAAAAAAAATCAGATCACTCAGTTCTCTGCATAAAAGCGTCCTCTTATATTCAGAATAAAATCCAAAACTTTTAAAATTCATTACCTTCCATGCCCTGCCCTGTCTGATCTTGCCTATCTCTCTGGCTCACTTCATTTGAGCCCTTGAGTCTTCCTGTCCCTCAGATATGCTAAACCTCTCTCTGGCCTGAGGTCTTTGTGCTTACCCTACTTGAAATAGGCTTATACCAGCTTTTTGCATGACTCACTGTCACACATTAGACTCTGAACAAATGCGGCTCGAATAAATGTGAATTTGGTAGGCTTAGGAATTTTTAACCATGAGTGGAATTCACTTGCGTTGACTTGACTGGTAGTGTGTATTGTGAATTCAGAGCCTGTGATCTAAAGACTCTGTCGATTCCTTCCTAGAAATTTAAGAAGTATTCCTGTGCCGGAAGTCAAAGAAGAGAGAGCAAAGCTGTAAATATTTATTTAGAACCTACTTGTGTACAAGGCAACGTGGAGGAGACATTGAAAGAGGAAAACTCACAGATTGTGGTCAGACCTGTATTCTCATCCCAGTTCTGGCCTCTTGTTAGCTGTGAGAGCTTGGCACCTTTTCTGAGCCTCCGTTTTCTTTATACTCTTGGTGGATGTGAATCCTTTCCTGTGGAAACGTGATAGCCTACTCTGGGGTCTGTGGAGCCCGTTGGACTTTTAGGGGAGAGACATTTTATGCAATATTTAGGGTGTGTATGCTTTTTTCCCAACAGAAAAATGGCGAAGAACCATAATCAAGGTTTCAGTGAGGTGCTATATAATTCCATGCCTTGAACGTAGTGAGCCCTCTGTAGAGGGTAATTTCTACCATTGTTGTTACTAGTGGACTATATACATAACATGTCGATGTAATTTTACTTCATTTGTGGTATTGATAGGCAATATAACTTAAAAATATTTTTTTAATGTTTATTTATTTTTGAGAGAGAGAGAGACCACATGAGCAAGGGAGGGACAGAGAGAGATCGAGACACAGAATCTGCAGCAGGCTCCAGGCTCTGAGCTGTCAACACAGAGCCTGATGCAGGGCTCAAACTCAAGGACCGTGAGATTATGACCTGAGCTGAAGTTGGACACTTAATCTTAAGACTGAGCCACCCAGGCGCCCTAGAGGCAATATAACTTTAAGACAACGGACTTTGGAGCAGTATTACTTAAGTTGATACCTGCTTTGCCTTTGGGCAGTTATGTGATCTTCCGGCAAGTTCTTTTTTTTTTTTTTTTTTTTTTTTTTTTTTAGTGCATTTTTTGTATTTATTTATTTTTAAGTTTTTATTTATTTTGAGGGAGAGAGAGAGAGTGAGTGGGGGAATGACAGAGAGAGCATCCCAAGCACGCTCTGGACTGTTATCACCGAGCCCGATGTGGGGGTTGAACCCACAAACTATGAGATCATCACCCGAGCCAAAATCAAGAGTCGGACATTTTGCCGACTGGGCCACCCAGCACCCAAGTGCCCCCCGTCTTCGGCAAATCCTTTAACTGTGTTTTCAGTATATTAGTTTTCTGTTGCTGTTATAACACTTACCACAAATTTAGTGGCTTAAAACAACACAAATTTATTCTCTTTTAATTCTAGAGGCCGGAAGTCTGAAATCAGTTTCACTGGGCCAAAATCAAGGTGTTGACAGGGCCATGATCCACATGGAGGCTTTAGAAGAGAATTTGTTTGCCTGACTCTTCTAGCATCTAGAAGTCACCTGCATTCCTTAGCTTGTGGCCCCTTCATTTCCAAAGCCAGCAGCATAGCATCTTTGACCCTTCTGCCTCCCTCTTAGAAGGACCCTTGTAATTACTTAGACCCACCCAAGTACTAATCTAGGTTAATCTCACCATTTCAGAATTTTTAATTACACTTGCAAGGTCCCTTTTGTTATATAAGGTAATATACTCACAGAGTTTAGGAATTAAGAGTATGGACATGGGGGGGTGCATTATTTTGTCTACTACAAATGACAGTTTTCTTCTCTGCAAAATGAGAGTAAGTAGTGCCTTTTCTTGCAGAGTGAATACATATAAATTGCTTAGAACAGTGCTTGGCATACAGTAACTGTTTAATAAGTGTTTCCTATTTTATTTTTTTTAATGGCTACCTAGTTTTCCATAGTATATGCGTACCAGGGCAGTGTGGCCTCAGAGCCCTTGATCTTAATCGCTCTCCCTTATTGCTGCCCTTATCAACTAGCTGATTATTAGCCACTTCCTAGGTGTGTAACCTTGGGTAAGCTAGTTAACCTTTTTGTGCCTGTTTTCTTAGCTGCAAAATAGGGATAAGAAGTTATCGGCTCATAAGATTGCCATGAGGATTAAATAACATAATACATGTGAGGAGTGCTTAGCATGTAGTGAGTCTTTTTTTTTTTTTAAGATTTTATTTATTTAATTAGAGAGAGAGAGTGAATGAATCCCAAGCAGGCTTCTCGCTGTCAGCACAGAGCCCGCTGCGGGGCTTGATTCCAAAAACTGTGAGATCTTTGACCTGAGCTGAAATCAAAGCATCAGATGCTTAACCAGCTGAGCCATCCAGGTTCCCCTAAGACTTTATTTTTAAGTAATCTCTACACCCAACATGGGGCTCCAATTACAACCTTAAGATAAAGCGTCATGTGCTCTACTGATTGAGCCAGCCAGGTGCCCCAGCACATAGTGAGTTTTCAGTAAATGTTAGTTGTTACTATTTAATTATGTAGTAGATTTATGTAATTCTGTGGATGGAGACTGGGTTTCTTTTGGCACATTCTATTAAATCAGTAGCTGTTTGAGTAACAGTATGCTAAGTGCCAGGCACAGTCACAGGTGTCCGGGATACCGTGGTTTCTGGAGCTTACATTTGAATGGAGAAGTGGACAATGAACATAGAAACAAATTCCAGATAGAAGAGGGTGTGGACATAATTTTGGATTAAGTAGCCAGTGTGGGCTTCTAAGGTGGTGACAATTGGGTTGGCCTGAAGAATTCCTCGTGCGAAAAGGTGGGGGAGGAAGCAGTGAAGAACTGATGCCAGAGTCCGAAGGCCAGAGCCAGGCCAGGGGCAAATTAGCAGCGGGGAGAATAGCACAAGCTGCGATGGGAGCGGTACAGGGGCTTTGGGTAGGGAACTTGCATAGGGAACCATTGAAAGATTTGAGCAGGAGAGCGGCATGATCTGGTCATAAAAGATCTCTCTTCCTGAGCAGGGAGAGCAGATTGTAGGGGGCAAGAATGGAAGCAGGGAGACCAGGTATAAAGCTGCTGTAGTTTTGTAGGTGAGAAGGGATGGCAGCTGTGGAGGTGCTGCTGTGAGTGGCTTTGTACATGATCTTTACGCATACCGGAGTATTTCTGTAGGGCTGATTCCTAGAAGGGGAACTCATACATCAGAGTATGAATACTAATAGCTGACATTCATTAAGTGCTGACTGTGTGCCAGGTACTATTTTAAGTACTTTTCATGTAATTGAGCCATAAGTAAGCTGTCGGCTCAGGGCCTTTAGCTTGGTTAAGGATTAAAAATACAAATGTGATACTCGGTTGTTGATGGAAGTTGAATTAAAAAAAAAAAAAAAAAACCTCCCAAGCAGTCAGAGTCTAGAGCTCTGTAGGATATAGGGATCTTGGAGAGGCCACATGGCTAAATGTGATTTATGTTAGAGGCATTTATATGTCACAGTGCTTTAAGAACTCAGAGGAGGGAGCGTGCACTTGAGTCGGTCATGGTGAGGGGGCCTTTCTGACTGGCATTTCAATTGGGGTTTGAAGTCTGGGAACGAACTTGACTCGGCCTAGAGAGGAAGAGAGAGAGCGTTTCAGGTGTGTGGAATGCTGGGATGTAAAGGGTGGGTGGGTGGGGGAAATAAATGGAAGGCAGGTCTGGGCGGCAGTAATCTGGTGGTGGTAGGGGAGAGGGCTGGGCAGGTGGAAGGGAGCCAGTGCTGAAGGGATTCAGTTGCAGCTTTAAAATTTATTTTGTTAGATTTCTTTTTTTGAAAATCAGAGCAGAGTGACACCTACCATTGAGCCCTTTGGTAATTAAGGCAGTGGGGTTGAGGAGTTCAGTAAGTTGAAGTAACATATCTTGAGCATCTGTTACATGCCAGGGATTATGCTAGATGCTTCTGCACCCACATTTTACCAGGTTGTTGATAGGATTAATTGACACGATGTCAGAACTGGTATCCCCATTTTACAGATGAGAAACCTGAAGTTCAGGGAGATTGTGCAGCTTGTACATGTCACTCAGCTGGGAAGTGGCAGAACCAGAATTCAAACCTAAGTCTCCAGACCTAGAGGGCATTTAGTGATTGGCAGTGCCTATTGCCGAAGGAACTGCATCGAGAACAGAGCCTGAGAAGAATTCAGTGGGTCTAGGGATGAGGAGGCCGTTGGTATTGTTTGAAGGTACGGTTTCCCAGCAGAGAGCTGGGCCATTCTTGGACCGAAAGGGAACTTGGCACTCCGGAATTTGGCAGTGGGGAGAGACAGTGTCAGGGAAGACACATAGACCAACAGTGACTCCAGAGCCCTGGAAAGTACAGCCAGACGCAAGAGCATTCAACCTTTCTGATGTCAAAAGCTTCTTTTTGGAAACATTGCCTTTTAATGTGTACTGATTCCAGAGGGGATGGAGCTCCTCTGGAAAGCCACATGGCCTTTCTTCCTCCCTCCACCCACTGGTATAAATCTCTGGTAAGCAACGTACTCATTGCCAGCATCTGTTATTTACCTTGCTTGTATCTTGTAAGCGCTTTTTCCAAGTCCCTCCTATTCTAACAAAGTGGAATTGTCACTTGAAAACCTCATGTCCGCTAGCCTGTGGTTGGTGGTGGAAGGTCCCCATAGAATAAAAGCAATAACAAAAGCTGAGACCCAGACATATGCCTTAGAGGGAAATACTATCCCTGTTCTCTCCCTCCCTTCATTTTACCCTTTGGTTATATTAGCAAAGGAAATCCAGTATCTGCTAGTATCAAGAATCAGTGCAGAATCCTCTCTTTTATCAGCCACCATCCTAATTAAAGTTCTCTAATCTAATTACATGTAAGTGCCCCTAATTTTTAGGACCACTTTTGGAAGAGTTTCTTTTCTGCCTGTTTTTCCTAATACTAGTGCTAGTTGAAAGTGGTCTCATTTCATAAATTAAGAGCAAACTTGTTGGCTAGCCAAGGCTGAATTTATGTGAGATCATTCTTAGTTCTAACTAACTAAATAACCCTTTTCAGTGTGAATATTCATGCATTTGGTACAAAAATATTAATAGGCTTGATTACAGGGTGCTGCCTGACCCTGATGGGTTGTTTCATAGTACGTGATGTAAACCAATTCCAAAAAATTCTGATTCTGAAACACTTCTGGGTCACGGGATTTCAGCTAAGATTTTGTGGAGCTATACTGCCTTCCACTGACCCCAGAGTTAAGTCCAGACTTTTTCTTTCTTTTTAAAAAATGTTTATTTAGTTTTAGGACAGTGCAAGCGGGGGAGGGGCAGAAAGGAGGGGACAGAGGATCCGAAGTGGGCTCTGTGCTGACAGGTTGACAGCAGCGAGCCGGATGTGGGGCTTGAACTCAGGAAGCTCGAGCTCATGACCTGAGCTGAAGTTGGGACGTTCAACTGAGCCACCCAGGCACCCCTAAGTCCAGACTTCGTGAGACAGCCCGACCTCTGACTACCTTTTTTTTAGCCTCATCTTCTGTCACTTTAGAGACTAGAATGATCTGAACACTTTCCAAATACACCCTCTTTCATGCTGCCACAGTTTTGCTTGTGTGTGACAACCTAGACAGTACTTTTTCCTCACCTTCTCTTCTGCTATCCTACTAGTCCCGCCATCATCCTCTTCTTAACTATGACACCCTTCCCTTCCGAGTGTCCCCTCTCTCATGGCTTTCTGTTGTGCTCAGAGTAGGATCCAGCCCTTACAATACCTGTAAGAGCATTCATGATATATGGCCCCTGGTCCTGTCTGTGACCCATTTCCTACTGTTCTTCCCTTTGCTCACTGTTCTTTAGCTGCTCTGTCCTTCCTGTCCCTGAAACGTGCCACGCACTCCTCTGCCTTCAGGGCTTTTGCACTTGCTGTTTTCTCTGCCTGGAATGCTCTTCTCCCGAATATCTGTATATTCGTCCTTCATTTCATTTTGATTTTTGCTCAGCACCTTCTCAGTAAGGCCTTCAGTGTGCATGCAGTCCTCCATCATTCTTGATCCATATCCTGCTTGATTTTCATCACTTTTTAAAGTAATCTCTACGCCCAACATGGGGCCTGAAATCACAACACTGAGATCAAGAATCATGTGGTCTACCGACTGAGCCAGCCAGGTGCCCCTGATTTTCATCACTTGTTGGCATATCATATATTTGTCTGTCTCTATCATAAAATGTGAGCTCCAGGAGGGCAGGGATTGTGTCTGTCTTGTTTACTGATGTATTTCTATACCTTAGAAGAGTCCCTGGCATAGTAGGTGCTCAGTAAATGTTTGTTGAATAAATTGTTCTTTACAGGATGGATTAGAGCCTGTCTCTTTCCTAGATTTGAGGCCATGGTGCTTTCCATGCATTTAATGAAAAATTACTTCGCTGATATTTTGACTTGATTTGTTTCTTAATGATTGGATGATGCTTCCGTTGTTCTGTGGCATCTGGTTAACAGTTGTCTGCCTTACAGGCTGCGGGCCTCTCGGGTGCTTCTTGTCGGCATGAAAGGACTCGGGGCTGAAATTGCCAAGAATCTCATTCTGGCAGGAGTGAAAGGACTGACCATGTTGGATCCTGAACAGGTGAGATGTTTGACCACCTCATCACTCTTTCTTCACAGTCTCCCTTCTTTAGTATAAATATAAACACCTGGAGATATTCCGCATTCCTAGGTGGCCTTGCCAGGCTGTGCAAGGAGGGCTGACATTCGTGGAGCTGTGGCCTTGGGCCCAATGGCACTGGCACATCCTAGGTGGTCGACCAGTCTCCTCCTTCAGCTTGCCTGTCTGTAAAGTGTAGTTAATCTCTCCTTTGGAGGGTGACTGTGGGGAGGAGAGCGGGTGGCTTTCTGCCTTGTACCTGTACACCACCTGCGTGACTGACTAAAAGTGCAGAATTGTCTCGTGGCTTTGTCACCGGATAGCCTTCGCCCCCAGTGATTCGCTTTACAAGGTCTGAGATGATGCTCAGAAGTCTGCCTGTTTGAAAGCTGTCCCAGGAGAGCTTCGTGCTCATCATTCACAGGCATGACTTTGAAACATGTTGCATCAGAGAGGGTTATCTGGACTACTTAGCATAGTGCTTGCACATAGTAAGCATCTGATAATTAATTACGTGATAGGCCATTTAATTGTTGATATAGTCGTTCCCAACTCCTATGTAGCTTTTTCTGATCAGTTTCTCCAAGGTGAAAATAACTTCTTTCTATATATTCTCATGCTACAACATTTTAATTTTCAAAAAAAAGAAACACTTTGCTTTTATACAAAAACTTAAATATATACAGAAGTAGAATAACATTTGATACCCCAGCTACCTGGCTTTTACAAGAGACCAATTTTTATTTTTTATGTGTATTTTCTTGCTTGTATTTTTTGGACAGCATTTTATTTTTATTTTATTTAAAAATTTTTTAATGTTTTTTAATTTTTGCGAGAGAGAGAGAATGCGCACAAGCAGGGGAAGGGCAGAGAGAGAGGAAGACACAGAATCCAAAGCAGGCTCTAGGTTCTGAGCTGTCAGTCCAGAGCTCAAGCTGGGGCTCAAAACTGTGAACTGCGAGATCCTGACCTGAGCTGAAGTTGTATGCATAACTGACTGAGCCACTCAGGTGCCCTGCCCCCTTTTTAAAAGATTTTTAAATAAAATCTTAAAAAAAAAAAAAAAAAGCTTTCGGGACGTCTCGGTGACTCAGTTGGTTAAGTGTCCAACTTTGGCTCGGGTCAGGATCTCGTGGTTTGTGAGTTCTGGCCCACGTTGGCCTCTCTGCTGTCAGTGCAGAGAGGGCTTTGGATCCTCTGTCCCCCTCTCTCACTGCCCTTCTGCTCCCGCTCTCACTCTCTCAAAAATAAAAAAAAAAAAACCTCTAAAAATTGTGTCATCACATGATACCATTTGTGTGTTTACTTATAGGCAATAAATAGGGGTCCTGTTTCATACTAGTAACTAGCACACACAGAGTGAGGTATAGGCTCTGGAAGAAGATAAATGTAATGAAAAACTTTAAAAACATTTATTTTGAGAGAGAGAGAGAGAGAATGCACGCGCGCGCTCATGGGGGTGGGGCAGAGAGAGTGGGAGAGAGAGTATTAAGCCGGCTCTGCACTTGATCTCATGATCCGTGAGATTGTGACCTGAGCCAAAATCAAGAGTCTGCCGCTTAACCCACAGACCACCGAGGTGCCCCCCCAAATGAAATTTTTTACAGCTCATCTTGTTTGGGTTTCAGGAGAAAAATAATACCTGGATTTTTTTTTTAATTCTCCTCCAATGAAGAGACGTGGGTTGGCTCACTTAATATCACAGTCACAAGTTGATTTTTGACTTGAATTCAAAACCTTCTAAGAAAGAAAATTCCTGCAGGCAAGCTGCCAGATTATGAACAGGCTGAGCATTTGCCTTTTCGACATTTCCTCAACCACAGTGCCCCCTAGAGGCATCTGGAGGGAGAGTTTGTTTGTGAGGAAGGAGGGTTCCCAGACATGGAGGCCCGTGGTGTGGGAAGATGAAACCAGATGGGGCGATGACTTCCCCATTTGGTCGGGAGCGCCTGAGAACGGGGAGCCATGGTATAGTACCGGGGGGTGTGTGATGCACTTCTGTCACTGCCTCAGTCCGGTGACGGGTGCTACCAGTGTTGCAGTGACCAGGCCGACCTTTCTCTCTTCCCTCTCTGCTTTGAGGACTTACAGTGCTTTCCACCTACCTCCCCTTGTAAAGCCTAACTTTTCTGACTGGTTTTCAAGGCCCAACACAGTGGTTCTCAGTCCCATCTGTGCTTTGAATATTGGGGGGGTAGGTGTGGGTGTTGGAAGTTCTCCGAGTGAGTCTAGACGTCAGGAGGGTTGAGAACTACTGGCCTCCTGTAACCTGGGCTCAGGCAGCTTACCCAGCGTGACGTCCACCTCATACACTTAGTGGTTCATGGACACTTTGGTGGTTCTTCCTTTTGCAATTTGCTTGTGCTTTTTTCCCCTGACTGGGAACATCTCAGGTAGACCATGCTACAGAGTGTGAAAGCTTGGAATGATGCAGATTTGGGCTCAAATCCTACCTCTTCAAGCTAAGTCTCTTAACCTCTCAGAGACTCTGCTTGTTCATCTATGAAAAAAATTTTTTTTGTCTTTAATTTTTTTAGTAATCTCTGTACCCAGTGTAGGGCTCGAATTTACAGCCCCAAGATTAAAAGTCGCATGTTCTACGAGTCAGCCAGCCAGGCACCCCTCAGTTTGCTCATTGAGGACGTTAATTCTTGCCCTACAGAGGTTTTCATCTTGGTTACATCAGCAAACATCCAAGAGTACCTGCTGGCTGCCCTGAAGCATTCTAGATCCTTATGACACAAAGATGCACAAGATTTGGTTCCCATTCTCAGGGTTTATTTCAGAAACCAGAGCAGCCTGCCTGCCTGCCTCAGGTTGTGGTAGGGGGACCCGAACGGCTTCTTGGAGCTGTGATCTTAGTTGAGGCTTAAAGAACAAGTAGAGGTTTCTCAGGTTGCGGGGCTGTATTTTAGGCAGGAAACAATAGCAGTGGCACTGGACAGCATGGTAGAACTAGAATATATGAAGCAGTGCTATTTGGTGTTTTTAGAGCATGAAGCCCAAAGTGGTGGGGGTGGATACAGGCTGCAGGTAAGATCCAAATCATAAAGGGCCTATTAGTAAGCCTTGCTGGAAGCTCATACTCAGTCCTCTAGGTGGTGAGGATTTCATTAAAGAGTTTGAAATGTGGCACAAGTGACCTGGTCAATTTTGGGCTCTTTGTAGATCACTAGCTACCGTATATGATTGGCACAAGATCTGGTGCAGAAGACTACTTCGATACAAGGCTGCTTTAAGTTTAGGCGAGAGATGAGAAGAGTCTGAGTAACAGCACTGGTGATAGAAACAACAGGAAACACACCGAGGTGACAATACTAGAGGCTAGAATCAGTATGGGACATAGGGAAGGCACGGAATCACTGCAGCAGTGGGTGCTTCCTCAAGGTGCTGGGCACTGTCCTAAGAGCAGTAATTGTAGTATCTCAGTCCTCACAACGACTCTGAGATGTAGAGATTATCATCCCGACTTTACAGATAAGTAAACTGAGGAAAGAGAAGTGAATGGCTGGCCCACCCAAGGTCACAGTAGTTGCTGTGATCAGGACCCAGGCAGTCTGACTCTTTGTAGAGTCCATGCTCTTAGCCACCTCAGTGGGTGGCTGCTCTCAGGGAAATATCAAGGATGTAAAGACTGGGTTCCTGGCTCAGGTGACTGGATGGGTAGTTGGTAGGCTCATGAATATGAAGCGCCTGTGGACTTAACCCAGGAAGAAATAGCTGGTGGGCAGTGTAATATAAAACTCAGATGGATCAGGAAGCAATCTATACCAGTAAGAACAAAAGAAGATGAGTGATTCTGAGATTGAATCCTGGGGACACCACACCCAAGAGGGCCCATGGAGACACTGGGTGTCCGGTGGGGGAGGAGCAGAGCAGCACCGATAGAGTGGTTAGTTAGCTAGTTAGCGTGCTGTTTTTATTTACCTCCTCATTTTGCATGTGATTCCCATGTACTTGCTTGCTCAAGGTCACGCAGTTAAGGAAGTGGTTGAGCTGAAGATTGGAATGCAACCTGAATTAATTCCAGAGCCTTGCTCTTAACCACTATGATGTACAGCCTCTCGGTGTGTAATGAGATCCCTGAAGAAGCAGGACAGGAAGGGCCCAGAAGACTGTTAGAGGGCTGGCCTTGAAAGGGAGGAGAACCAGTTCATTTCCCTGGAGGAAAGGTAGTAAGGGCGAGTATGTGCTCTGGATAGTTGGCCAGAGGAGAGGAGGGAGATTACTTGTATTGAATCCAGTCTTGATGAAGGTAGCAAGGTCATTTTGGAGATTAATGGTTAAGTTAGATGTTTGATGTGCAAAGAACAGCTCTGTGAACAGTATGGAATCTGTAACCCTACTGGCAGCTGTCAGGTGATTGTAATATCTGGATTTAAGGCTCTCCTCTGCTGACATCCAGCCTTGTGGGTGAAATCCTCCCTTGGCTCCAGCCCCACTCATCTCTCCTTTCTGAATTTTAATTGAATTTAAGAGTTCATTTCAAGCATTCTTGATTGTGTTTGATTTTTACCCTGGCGGATGATGCCATTTATTTATTTATTTATTTATTTATTTATTTATAGAGCTTATTTATTTTTAGTAACTACACTCAAACGTGAGGCTTGAACTCAGGACCCTGAGATCAAGAGCTGCATGTTCTTCAGGCTGAGCCAGCCAGGTGCCCCTCACTGGTCTGAATTTTTTTTTTTTTAAGTTTTTAGAAAGGTTTATTTATTTTGAGAGAGAGTGAGAATAAGCAGGGGAAAGGGAGAGAGAGAGAATCCCAAGCAGGCTCTGCTGTCATTGTGGAGCCCTATGCGGGGCTCGATCTCACAACTGTGAGATCATGACCTGAGCTGAAATCAAGTGTTGGATACTTAACCTACTGAGCCACCCAGGTACCCCTCACTGGTCTGATTTTAAACCAATCTTAGGCAGGGATTACGTCCTTTAAACTATTATTTGTCTAGGAGTATCCTGAAAGTTGGGCACATAGTATTTGGTAAATTCTTACCACCAACAATTGTGTCATTTTATTGGCAGCTACAAATGGAAGTGGAAGGAGTGGACTTAGTTCTGTCTAGAGTGAATTTTCTTTACAAACACCAGGGGGTGCTCTTTAACTATCAATGCCTAGTAAAAAATGTGAACCGTCTCTACTTGAAAGCCTCCGAAGGATTGAGTGTGTGGAGTGTACATTAGGCAAATTCCCTCCAGAACAGTAATACAATTAAATTGTAGATATTTTAGTTATGCTTTAAAATGGAAGTGTTTGTTGTCTTTGAAAATTTGTTTTCCCCCAAAATTCAAGCATTAAAAAAATTACTATTTCTAGGTATCTCCAGAAGACCCCAGAGCACAGTTCCTGATCCGTGCCGGGTCTGTTGGCCGAAACAGGGCCGAAGCCTCTTTGGAGCGAGCCCAGAATCTCAACCCCATGGTGGATGTGAAGGTGGACACTGAGAGTATAGAAAAGAAACCGGAGTCATTTTTCACTCAGTTTGACGCTGTAAGTTTTATAAAGGGTGTAAAATCTTTCGGCTTCGTACATAGCCTTTTGGAGTCTCAAGTCTTGTATTGCCTTAGTGTTTGTGCCTTATTAGCATATTGCCTTCTCACGTTGAATGTGCTGGTAGGTAGGTCCAGTCTGTTGGGTCTGCTGTGGCAGTTTGTGACTTGCTGTCTGCTGGTATCTTCTTTGGGCATATGTTCCCTTAGACCAGGTTTCATCATTGGTATTTTGTATTCCTTCCAGAATCTTTGCACATAGCTTTGATACATTTTATTGCAAACGTTTTCTCCTGAAAACAAGTTGGTGGTTGATTTCTGTAGTAGAGGCTTTTGTTGTTGTTGTTGTTTTTGTTAGAAATATCAAACTACAGCTTGTGTTTTGTCTTAAAAAAGAGCACACCTGATCTTGGTCTGTGTCTGTCTCTTTCACACAGCCACTTTGACCACGTTGCCATGGATAACGAGACAAATTCACTAGTCATAAGCCAAATGAGGCATATCCAACCTCATCTGGTTTCACTGCCAGGTCTGTGGAGAGGTGAAAGGATAAGTTAAATTCGGATCCAGCGTCTGTGACCTTTCAGACATGGTTCCCTGGACCGAGGAAAAGCTAAACAAATGTTAGATAACCATGAAATAGTCACAGATGATCTACTTGTTTTTTAAATGAAAGGCCCATTACTCGAGAGGTTAGAATTTGGGTTGGGTAGTTTGTTTTTCCACATTGTTATATTTCATATGTGCATCTGTTCAAATATGTGCTTGGAATGATGGATCATCTGTGCGTTTTGTCTTTTTTTTTTTTTTTTTTTTTTTAAATTCATTCCATCCTGTATCTTCCAAGTATTGGAACATTTTCTGTTTGGACTGTCTGGACTGTCTGCTCTTCATTTCTTTATCCATAGTAACCACATTTAGTTAATTCGAGCTGCCCCTTGAGTTTCTAGCACTTAGAGGGTTTCTTAGAACTGTAGCACTGGGCCGGTGGCTTGTATAAAGCCTGTGCACGGGCGAGGAGACTGCCTCATTGGGCCAAGTTTGACTGGTCCTCGGAGATTTTACACCCACTTTTGACTCTGCAGGTTTGTTCCCTTTGGTCACTTGATTGCATGTTCAACCGTGGCTGTCTTGCCTTTTAGATGTGATTTTTTTTTTTTTCCTTAGGTGGCTGCATCCTTTGAATGACACCAGAGGCACTTCTGTGAGCTGTGCTGGTATTCAGGCTGCCAGACAGCAGCAAAGAGGTTCTGTCAAATGAAAATACCCTTTTGTAACTTCTCCAACTTTCTATGTTTAGAAGAAAACATGTGCAATTTGGAACGTGTTTTCACGGCCCTTATCACAGAGTTTCTGAAAAGATGGTGTTTTATGCAGTAAGACTTAGCTATTTCCAGTGCCTCAACTTACTGGGACACAGTCTAGGGGCCTCAGAGCAACACTGATAATTCCATTGAGTGAATCACCAGTTCATTGTCTGCATCTGAATGGAAAGGTCACTTGGTGTGTAACCTTTTCTTTTGTCCTCAGATTCAGATAAAGTTTCACTTGGAAAACTGTGGAAAACTGTGGAAAAATAATTTCAACGGGACTTGTTAATCTTTTTTATCTTAACATATCAATCAAAAGAAGGGGAAAAAATGTCCTCGTATTTAAACGTGACCTTTGGGTCACTTAAAACTGGTTTTGCTTCTTGTGATAGCTTATTCAGATTTTAATAGGTTTAGTAATTTAGAAATAACTTACACTAAATTGTTACTGTTTTTTTCCACTTCATGGAAACGATGAGATGTGGTTTGTTTATGTTAAAGGAATAGGGGGAAGAAATTCATTGAATGGCTTTTACTTTCTAGCTAAACCCGTTTTGTTTTGATTGCAGAAAGTGGAGGCCTTGCAATTTACATTTCTCCTGAAACCTGCAACTTGTCTTTTGTCTTCTAACCATAGGATCTAAAGAACCTGTTACACCAGTTCAAAACTGGCTTTAGACATGCCCAGAGAGACTGCTCATTAAGATTTATTTAGACATCAGGGCAGTGATTCACAGTTTGCAAAACTCACACCCAGCGAATTCTTTCTTTCTACAGGTTTGTCTGACTTGCTGCACCAGGGATGTCATAGTTAAAGTTGACCAGATCTGTCACAAAAATAGCATCAAGTTTTTTACAGGAGATGTTTTTGGCTACCATGGATACACCTTTGCCAATCTTGGAGAGCATGAATTCGTAGAGTAAGTTTTGGGAGAGGAGGGGTGGACATAACATTAAAAAAAAATAATACAGTTTTATTCACTGGTGGGAAACAGCCCATCTAAGGAAAGTATTCTTAGAATATTCAGGAACCAGTTCATGACCAGCTCACTGATTATACAGGTTGTGTGTTCAGAATTGTAGGAGATGCGGCCCCTGTCTTCCAAAATAATGTTCTGATCTAAATCCTAAAGCAAGCAGAGTTCTTAAGGCAATCAAAGTACACCACATGGGCATTTGATGAGCCTGGACTTTAGGTGGTGAAACCACACACCTCCTGTATAGGGAAGGAGGCTTGGATTGTCTTTCTCAGTTTTGGCTTCTGTGTTTTCAGGTTGATAGTAAAGTGAGTACAGAGTAGTCAGATGGGTAACTCTGGAGGCACACTCAGCCAGAGTCTACCTGGGAGAACTCCAAAGTCCAGACTCTGCTTTGGTGGAACAAACAGACCTCATCCTCTCCTTTTGAATATCGAGGTTGCAGACTGTGGCGATTCTCACAAGACGGGACCTGCAGTGGTTTGAACTTGTAGCTTCTGCATGAGAGATGGCAGATGATACCAGTATTATAAAACTCTCTGCGGTGGGTGTTTGGCTGTTGTTTCTTATACGTCCCTTGCCAATAAGAGGTAAAGAGAGACCCTGTGTGGTAGATGATGCTTCCTACCAGGAATCAAGAATTGCTTTCTTTTTTTCAGCTTAGACAAATCACTGAAATTTCTCTGGTCTGCAGGTTTCTTTCTTTCTTTCTGTTTTTTTTTTTTCTTAAGTTTGAAAAAGTATATATATTTTTTACAGTCAGTTAAGCGTCCAACTTCGGCTCAGGTCGTGATCTCACAGTTCGTGGATTCGAGCCCCGCGTCGGGCTCTGTGCTGACAGCTAGCTCAGAGCCTTGAGCCTGTCTTCAGATTCTGTATCTCCCTCTGCCTCTGACCCTCCCCTGCTCACGCTCTTTCTCTCTCTCAAAAATAAATTAAAAAACATTAAAAGAAAAAATTTTTAAAGGATATATATATTAAACATTTTTTTAAAACATTTTTATTTATTTTTGAGAGACAGAGACAGATCATGAGCAGGGGAGGGGCAGAGAGAGAGGGACACACAGAATCGGAAGCAGGCTCCAGGCTCTGAGCCGCCAGCACAGAGCCCGATGCGGGGCTCGAACCCATGAACTGTGAGATCATGACATGAGCCGAAGTCGGACGCTCAACTGACTGAGCCACCCAGGCGCCCCTAAAAGAGTATTTATATATTTGAGAGAGAGAGAGCACAAACCGAAGAGAGGGGCAGAGGGAGAGAGAGGGAGAATCTTAAGCTGGCTCCAAGCTTAGCGTGGAGCCCAGTGCAGGGCTCGATCCCACGACCCTGGGATCATGACCTGAGCTGAAATCAAGAGTTAGATGCTCAACCGACTGAGGCCCCCAGGCGTCCCAGGTCTGTAAAAGCAAGATGAGGGAAGGACAGACATGTTCAAGATTTCTCATAACTTTGGCATTTTATGGGTTTCAGAAACTCTGGTTCTTTTGGCACATAATAAATAGAGAAGTCATAGTAGTCAGAGTAGAGAAAAGCAGGCCAGGTTATTTTCATGTGAGCTCCCCATGGTAGAGGGGAGCAATTAATTTGGCTCTTTATTTCATAATTCAAGTGAAATTGATCAAACTTTTTGAGAGCTTGGTATGTGCTAGGTAGTGTGTGCTAAGCAATTTATTACTGTCTTTTTTTTTTTTTTTTTTTTAGTTTATTTTGAGAGAGTGCACAAGCAAGGGAGGGGTGGGGGGTGGGGGAGAGAGAGAATCCCAAGCAGGCTCCATGCTGTCAGCACGGAGCCTGATGCGAGGCTCGATCCCACTGATCGAGAGATTATGATCTGAGCCAGAACCAAGAGTCTGACGCTCAAGCGACCAACCCACCCAGACGCCTCTGTTACTTCTCGTCTTACAGTAATTCTGCCAGGGATTGTTACTCCCATCTAAGTAGGGAACTTACTTATCAAGTAATCATTGACCACCCTGGGATTTGAGTCCACCCAGATCTGCCTGACTCCAGAGCTTTCGCTTTCAATCACCATCCTATTCTGTGAGCTGGGGATGCTCTTTTTGTTCTAATGGCATGATTCAGAGAGTAGAACTCAATTCCCTCCCTCCCTTTGTCACCCTCTAGGGAGAAAACCAAAGTTGCCAAAGTTAGTCAAGGGGTAGAAGATGGACCTGATACCAAGAGAGCGAAACTTGATTCATCTGAAACAACTATGGTCAAAAAGGTATGTGTACTGTGAAGGGGTCAAAGATCAGAAACCTTGGAGCCTTGTAGGGGATGGGCAGTTAACTTCTGCCAGCGGGGGAAGCAAGCATGTCCTCTTGAAGGGGGAGGAGGGGTCCGGACAAGCCCGGCTGGTGCCTAGTGCCAGCCACCTCTTGCCATGAAGGAGTAGGTTCATCAAGTGACGTGGGGTGCGAATTCTTCACAGAATTGGAAATGTTCGTTTTTTATAGACTCTGTCCCAAACTTAAATACTGAGAGTCTGTTCACCTTGGTTTGAATGCTGTTCCTTTCACACCATGGAGGCTAAAGAAAACCTGCCTGCAGGACTGACTTGGTGTGGGTGTGTGGGCCCATTTGGGCATCGAGGGTCTGGAGCAGTATCAGAACCACAATTCTTGAGCAAAGGCCATTTCTTTTGCACAAAATAAACTTTTTTTGGATAGTGAAATAATTTAGGAAGGTCCTGCCTAAGTGGGTAGGAAGACAGTTTAAGCTTGAATTGCTTATGTTTTGCTTTTTTACAATGAAATGTTTGGGGTTGTCTTTCCACCAGATAACCTTTTAAGAAGAAAGGCCTCAATATTGACAAGTGTTATTATCTGGTGTGTATTTCTTTTTAACCTGGTTCGCGCAGTAATTTAAATTCGTTTTACAGAGAGAGGAGGGGCAGAGACTTGATCTCTGCAGCTAGCGTTGGAATCCGAGAAGGCAGTCACGCGATGGGGGAGAAAGAAGGGGCCAGACCTGGTTTTGTGGAGCTGAGGAAAGACCCGACCAAGCCCATATTTACTCTTTGCTTTGTAGTTTGAAATGTTGAGAGAAAAAAAACAGCTGGTCAGAGCTTCGAGTGAAACCTGCTCTGACGGGAGGGGTGTGGATTCTGAGAGTGCAGAGACCACAAGAGAGACGCAGAGACCACAGAAGTGGAGCTCTGTTGCCTTCCCAGCGGGCCTGCGCCGGGGAGTGCCGTCGTCGTGCTCTGTGTGTTTGTGTTGGAAGAGTTTGCTGCTGTGAGTGGGATACGGAGGAATTATTAAACCCTAATTTTAGTGTCTATTCACAGGACCGTAATTATCCAGAGTGAACATTGGTGTTTTGGCCAGAACTTGGGTCCTTTTCTTTCTTCCCTCTTGTCTGTCTTTCTGAGGCCCAGTCAAGCTGCATCTGAATAGCGCCGTGAGTCGAGGGGGGAGATAAATTGTTAACTAACGGAGGAGCACAGAGGAGCTTTGTGGATGCTGTCAGTTTATAAATCACACCCTCTTACAAGTGTGACACTTGGCCTTGGTGTGAAGGGTTTTATGGCCTGAGGGCCTTCCCGGTTTGAGGCGGGTCTTTCACATTCAAATGGAGAGAGCGCCCAGCTTTGTTAGCCCTTCACAGCTGGAAGTTTCCCTGGAGTCAGTACCGATGGTGCCCTCTGGGGCCGATCTGGAAACCGCTGGGGGGGGGGGGGGGCACTTTCTCAAACTATGAGGAGGATGTGGAGCCGCCCCCGGTGGCCTTCGCGTACCATTCCTATGGCTCTTCAATCCCAGGGCTGCTCGACCCGCCTCTTCCTACAGGGGCCGAATTTGAAGGTATCAAAATATTCCCCAGCTGACATTGTTAGTCAGCTGTTTGACTTGGACAATGTGGGCCTGGATTCCAGCCCCGAGCCCTGAAGGTTGCGAGGCATGTGGCGCATTCCTCACGACGCATTCCTCACGACGGTCCCTGGGATTCCAGACCTTGCCTTTGTGCCGCCTCTCCGAGGGACTGGCTCTCAACGGGTCCGTGCCACCCCTTCGCCACCTTGCGGTTTTGGCAGAGACCGCTCCATGACTTCGAAGTTGTCTTCCAACTCAAAAATTCCTTGATTGAGGTTATGCCCTTTCGCCTAAATTGTACAGAATAGGTAGTTGGGTTATGCTCAAAGTGCAGGATGGAGGCGGGGAGGCAACCACTTCCTGTTTCCTGCGAAAGGTTTCTGGTTAGGGTTCCCTCCCACCCCCCTTTCCTTAGGTTCAACCAAATGTTGTATAGCCACTTTTGCTTCAAGGTACACATTGTGCTCCTAAATTAGAAACGCTAAAAAACAAAGAGGAAAAATAGAGCTTGTGGTTTTCACACCGCTTCGGAGGATAGTGGGCCTTTCTAACACATGTGTCATCACTATAAATACAACAGTGGGAAAACCTGTAGCCCAGAGCTAGGTGCTCAGTACTTTGCTTCCTTCGGTGCCCAGGAAAAGGTATGAGACAGACTTCATCAGAATCAGGTCTTGGGCATGAGCCTGATGGGGAGACATCATCGGTTCATAATAGATAAAGGGGAGAGTAATAGTTTTGTGATAGAGAAGTGTCCAGAAAGGTTTCCCAGGAGAGTTGTTAGAGTCGGTACGTGAAGGGCAGTTTGCCAAGCACCGAAGCCAGGACCTGCGTTTAGTCACAGGAAATGGGATCGAGAGAAACACAGACGTAGGAACAGAATGAATCTGGCTTCCCTCACCCCCAAACGGCCAGCTCTTTCTGTATCTGTGAGTTGCAAAGTGCCTACTGTGTGCAAGGCACTGTGTTGGGTGCAGGGAAGCACCTCCAGTCCTGTTGTCTCCATGGACAGCAGACACTAAGAGAAGTTCCTTGACGAGCCCAAGATCAAGGGGACCGACTGGGGGAGGGGGTGGGCACAGGGGCTCAGGGCACTCGCTTGCCCTGCGACTTAAAAGGTGAATTCCCCTCGGGGTTTCTAGGATAATTTGAAGTTTTTATGGGGATGATGGGATAAAATATGCTAAAATCGGTACCTTTCTGGAAAACCTTTAGGGTGAAAGGCCGCCATCATGCTCCCATGCTGCTGCTTATGTTTCTTTATTTTAGGCGCTGCCAGACAGGAGTAGATGCCTGGTGGTGGTTACTCTCCGTAAGGGCTCTTTAAAAATTAAAGATTAAGTAGGGTCGCCTGGGTGGCTCAGTCGGTTGAGCGTCCGACTTTGGCTCAGGTCATGATCTCACGGTTCGTAGGTTCGAGCCCCGCATTGGGCTCTGTGCTGACAGCTAGCTCAGAGCCTGGAGCCTGCTTCAGATTCTGTGTCTCTTTCTCTCTCTGCCCCTCCCCTGTTCACACTCTGTCTCTCTCTGTCTCTCAAAAATAAATAAATGTAAAAAAAAAATTTTTTTTTCAAATTAAAGGTAAAGTAGGATTTGTTTGTGACATGCTAAGAAATACAGATTTAATTTCTCCTCTGTTTCTGAAATAGTAGGGGACTAATTTGGGCACTGTTAATACTCTGTCATGATTCAGTTGTGAAATTCCACAGTTGAGTAGTGATTCATTATCTTGATCCCCCTTTCTGAGCAGTTTATGGACAGTTCATCTCCTCTCACCCCCGTCCCGAAGGGAACATTCCAGGGACAGACTGGTTTCACTCTTCCTCTTTTGGGTGGCACCTGGGTTTGTCACACTGAGGGGACTTGTCAGGCTCTCTCCCGTTCGCTGCTGTGTTCCTAGTGCAGAGCCCGGCACAGTCCTACCCAGGCCATGTTCGTTTGGTGTGTTGGGGCTGCTCCTGCGACATAGTGTGTTGGCTTTGGAGGAGGGCATTGTCATTTTATTTTATTGAGAGAGAGCGTGAGCGGGGGCAGGGATAGAGGATCTGAAGTGGGCTCTACACCGACAGCAGCAGCCAGTGTGGGGCTTGAACCCACAAACTGCAAGATCACAACCTGAGCCGAAGTCGGAAGCTCAACCAACTGAGCCACCCAGGTGCCCTAAGATCATCGTTTTAAAAAAGAATTTCTGAAATGACTTTCTTTGTGATCAACTGCATATATTAACCTACTAATACGTTGGTGGTCATGGTTCGGGTCATTTAAGCTGGGCTGAGAGAACACAGTTCCAGAGAGAACAGGGGGCTTGGCCAGGAATATTTAGAAGTTCACAGGGTTGTCTAGACCAGGACCTTTAGGCCAGAGGTGTTCACAACCCTGCTAATTGTCAGAATCACCTGGTTGGGGGGCCGGGGGCAGGAGATGCAGGGTGCAGATTACAGAGCTGGGTGGCGTGCTGACAGGTTTCCCAGGTAGGACAGGGGTGTGTGTGTGTGTGTGTGTGCGCGCGCGCGCGTGCGCGCGTGCTGGGGGGTGGGGTGTTGGTGCTGCTGCTGCCTTGGGGGTGGGGATCAGAGATGAGGGGGTCTCTCCAAGCATTGCATCACAATCCAGTCTTTTTATTGTGATGTTTGATACCCCAAAATAATGTGACATCAATACAAATTGCAGAACATAACAATAAAACCTTGTCCAACTTAAAACCCCAAACATTTCCAGGCCTGTTGTGCCAATCTGTGTGTTCCTTCTCTATCTTCTCTTCCGGGGTGGTACATTTGTGTGGATTTTCAGAAGTACCTGGAAGGGGAAGGGGTGGTAATAGCCCTGCTCGACGTGGCGTCTTACCCCGTGTTTGTAAATCTCACGCTGGAATGTGGTGTGGGGATAAATGAGGACTGATAGGGCTCACTGCCGCGTGCCTGCTGGCTGTGGCCGGCCTGGGCTCTCCGTCCCCAACACAAGTGACCACCGTCCTTAGTTGTGGTTCTCATTCCCACCCATTTCTTCTTGCTATGTGTGTATTTCTAAGCAACATAGAGTTGTTTGGTATGCTTTTTAATATTGTATGCGTGCTGCCATGTGCTCTTTAAGAGCTGCGTTCTGTTTGTGCGGCCATCTGTGTTGGTACGCAGTTCTAGAACTTTGCTGTCCATTATGGTAGCCACTAGGCATGTGTGGCTGTTTAAATTAAAATGAACTAAAATAAAATAAAAACATTTAGTTCTTCAGTCTCCCGAACCACATTTCAGATGCTCATGAAGCACGCGTGGCTGTGGCATCTGTATTGCAAAGCAGAGATGCAGGACATCTCCGTTGTCACAGTGACTAGCTTTGGACAGCAACCCAGGACATTTTTTCTTTTTTTTTTTTTTCTGCAGGGTGTTTGTTGTGTGAATACATTACTATTATCCATTCTTCTATTGATGGGCATGTGGGTGTGTAAGTTTTTTCTGTTACAAATGGTGCCACAGTTGGGGGTGGTGGAGGGAGAGAGAGTGTTGCGTGTGTGCATGTGCGTGTGCGTGTAGATAATCTCCCTGGGTAAATGTGTGATTTCTCTGGGGTGTATACTTAGGAGGGAAATTAGGGTTTGTGCAGCTTCAACTTTACCTGACCTACTAAATTACTTGTTAGTAGTTTTATCAATTCACATTCCAGAATCAGCAGTATAACGGTAACATTTGGTAACTTCAGGCTCTTTTGCCACTCTGCCGAGTGTGACAGCTTTATCTTGGATGGCGGTTGTCATTTGTTAGAATGTTTTTGAAAACTCTAGAGACTCCCACGAGTAGGTGTGGAAATCCAACCTAGAAATCTGTAGTTTTCAAAGTTGTCTCAGTCCTGATTTACATTCAGCTTTGCAGCCAGAGTTGTATCCCTTGTTATAGATGTTCAGGCTGCTTTTTCAAGTGAGATACGTTTATAGTCCCAAATGTGGAAAATACAGAACAAGTTGAGAAAACATGAAACTTGCTCCCCAATAATTACACGTTCCTTTCAGTATTCTTTCTATTCTGGTGGGTGATATAATTGGGTTTCTAATTAACACACATAAACACATGAGACATACATAATAATCTGATACATATGACTTATATAGGTATTGTTTTTTGCTTTTTTTGCTCAACGTATTTTCTGTAGGTACAGGCACAGATAGTCTACTTTGGAAAGTGTGGTTTTAAGAGGCCGTATTGGTTTTGCTGATTTCGCCTGGCCTCAGTGTGTTGAACCCTGCTCCTGTTGTGTTGATGTATTTGCACTTGCCCACTGTTTGGAGTGGCTCAGCACAGCCCTACAATTTGATGTCTGTCCGACCGTGTGGGAGAATTCATCTTTTATATTTACTGTTGGGCTTTTCGGCAAATGAAAAGCAGGTTGGATCCTATCAGCTCACAGATTTTTATTGACAGTCTATTCTCTGCAGTGCCGTGCCTTTCACTGGTCCCTGCCTCAGGAGGCTGATGTCCGTCTGGGGAGAGGACTGAGAGGGCTTAGCCTTAACTAGACTATCAGATTGAGATTCTGCAGGCTCAGAATTGTCAGGAAAAGAAATGGACAGTGGAGGGGAGTGAGTCAGGCATTCCACCCGGAGGGATCCATGAGCTGAGGGCATGGAGAGGTGGGAGGGGTGAGTGAGGTGTGAAAGTTACCTCTTTCAGTGCGTTCATGCAAGTGTTTGCCGCTCCCTGGCAAGCACTGCTGGGTGCTTCATCTGAAAGACCGTTCATTCTTTGTAGGTGCTGCTAAGCATATTTTTTACATTGTAAATCCCGTGTCAGGTGTGTAAGACGGTACCACTGTTTGCATTTGTTGTAGTATAGGTTACGTGACATGGTTACGTTTTGTTTTGCTTTGTTTTTTTAAGTAATCTCTATATCCAGTATGGGGCTCAAACTCATGACCTCTAGATCTCTGTCCTACTGACGGAGCCAGCCAGGCACTCCTGTTTTTTTATTTTTGTTAGGAATGACAGTACTAGACTCTGTGTGTGTGTGTGTGTGTGTGTGTGTTTTATGATTTTAATTTTAAGTAATCTACCTGTGCAGCGTGGGGCTCGTACTTACAACCCTGAGATGCGGAGTCACAGGCTCCGCCGGCTGAGCCAGCCAGGCTCCTCAGCAGTAGTAGACTTCGAGTAGTTGGAACCAAAAAATGGGACCTTAGTTAGAGGCAGGCTGGAGTAGCACAAGAGGCATTGGGACTACTGCGACCTGAGAAGGGGACAGGGCCGGGCCAGAGGGGGGACTTAGGGGTAGCAGGAATTTAGCTTTTCTGTAAAGTCCTGCTTGCCCTTTATGTGTCTCTGTTTCTAACTTTCAAATTCTTGATTCCCAGAATAAAGAGTCTGGTTGGTATGGCTTGGGCCATGTGCCTACTTCTGGCCCTGTCACTTGTGGCTGGAGAGCTGGTACACATATCAGACAAGGCTGCTGGGCCCCTCCTCCCCAAATACTGGGACACTCCCCTGAATGTTGTCTGCCACAGACAGGTCTAAGAGAGGTACATCCATTTGTCTTGAGTTCACAAGTTACTGGCAACATTGTGAGTAGTTCTGCCCTTAGACTTGGGAGGGAAAGAGGCCCTCTGTCCCTGGCCCTAGTGCTCTGGAAGGTCCCACCCTGGCCTCCTTCCAGCCATTCCCCTAGTAGAGTGAGAATTCCATGGGATTAAGGAGATCTGTCCCTCTGGAGTCCATCCCCCCGCCCCTCTGTCCTAGACTCCCTTGTGGATACTTGGGACCCCTGGAATCTCCTGCCAAACAGCCCCTGGCTTCCTTCCCAGGCTTTGGTGGGCCTCCTCTGTGATCTGCCTTTGGAGTGCAAACTTTTCAACAATGTCTGCACACCTGGGCCTGAAGAGCAGCAGATGTGTTAGTCAGGAAGGTTGGCCTGGGTGGCCACACCCAAGCTGCTCGGCCTCTTGCCCTGTGGGACAGAGCGGGAGGTGGGGAGAGGGGGAAAGGGCGAGGACCGGCTCTCCAGTGCACCTCATTCTGGCATAGAACTCCCAAGGAGTGTGAGAATTCCACATTTGAGCCCTATCTTCCAGGTGGTAATGAACAATGTATGTTTGTCAAGACGGGAATACAATATACTTTATTTTTTTCAATTGTTAGTGTGATTTATACCTAAATATGTAGTGATATGAACTTCCATTTGTACTTTTACAAAACCCAGGCCCTGAAAGTTTAGAGTAGGCCTACCTGGGACTAAGACTCCGAAACACAGTTTTTCCCCCTTATTTGTCATAATGTGACCTAACGAATCAGTGGATTCTTAGCCTGGCTAAGAACCCATGTCAACTGCCTAGGAGCAGATAGATCTTGGTTTGCTTAGCCTTCTGGATTATACTGGCTCTTTTCTTTTTTAAATATCTGGGGTGTGGTATGTTATATGTAGTGAGAGAAGGAACGCGAAAAAGAGACCGATGCCTCTGGACGTTTGAAATTACTTACATATACGTAACATACCGTCTCAAACTTCACAAACGTAGTTAGTACTGAGAACCATTTTTTTCTGAACCATTTGAGAGTAAGGGGTCCATCCATCACTCCGAAATATTTCAGTTTGTATTTTCTCAAACGAGGCATTCTCCATAGAGAAATCAAACCAAACTTCAAAATCAGAAAATTCACATGGATACATCACCACCGTCTGCCGCAGACCCTATTCGACACTTACCAGTCGTTCCAGTTGTGTCCTTAGTGACAGAAGGATCCAGTTCAGGGTCATGCATGCATCTAGATTTTCATGATGCTTTTGAAGATTACAAGCCAGTTATTTTGTAAAAATGTGTCTTAGTTTGGGTTTGTCTGATGTTGCCTCATGATTAGATTCCAGCTGCACACCTTGGGCAGAAACCAGATCGAGGGTGCCTCTCATCCCGCCTGTGCTCTGGCGCCGGCCTCTACGTGCTCCTTTACTGGCAGCTGTTACTTGGCTCAGGATTATTCAAGGTGGATTTCTCCTTTGAAAGCAATTCCTCTTTGCCCTGTGCAATAATATGTAATTTTTGGAGAGATATTTTGGAAATATATAAATATCACCAAACTTTATCAATTGCTTTTATGTTTGTTTCATCCTAGTTAATTTAGGGGTTCCATTTTTATTCCTCAGTAGATTTTATGCATTTCTCATATGTTTCTTCTCTCATTAATTCATCCAGTTCTGAAGGGTTCCTCAGTGTTCTCTTGATCAACCAACCGTCCTCATAAGAAGGTTTGTTGACAGGTCCTGGCTTTTCTGCAAGAGCTTCATTAATTTCAGTTACTTCTGATAGAGGGGAATAGACATCACTAGCAGCTTTCACATTTTCCAAAGCACCAAACTCCCCTTATGCGTTTGATTTTGTCCCAACCTCAGGCAGGCTACAGTTCTGTGCAGAACGGCTAATTCCCACCGTTCGAATACCGTTTTCTTTTGTTGCCCATTCGTGTTTGTCTGAGCTTACGCAGGGAGAGCGGAGTGGAGCCCATGCCCACCCCCAGCCCCCAGAGTCATGGCAGGCAGCGTGCGGGGGGCACGGAGGTGCGGAGGCTAAAGGCCACGTGCTCCACATCGCTCGTAGCGCCGTGTTCGCAGAGGTGTGGGGGTCGCAGTAATTAGCTAATGTTAGGTTTATGACTAATGAATTCTAGTTTACTTAAAGTGTTATAATCTGTTACTATTTATTTTTTTCCACAAATTGTTCCAGATTTGACCAGTGGGAGCTCCTTCATGTTGGCTCTTGTTTCCTCTTGATACCTCCCCGTTGTTCATTGCACCCTTCCTTGTTCTCGCCCAGTAGCACATGAGCTCCTGTCATACTCCCCCCTGCCCCAGCTTCACAGTCAGCCATTTTTCCAGAGGGACCGGTTTCTCTCGGTGGGGGTTAGAAACCATCTGGCTGTTACGCGTGCTCAGTGCTATCAGGGCATCGTTGCTTTGATACCTTGTCTATGGACATAGCTCTGTCAAACTTTGGTTTGTGAGCATGATTAATTCTAGAAACATGCCTATAATCGAAAGCACTTGAATTTGAAGAACCATTGGCTCAGTTGTGATCATGGGACATTTGACGGCATGGACTACTTGTATTGCAAGACATGACTTGTGTATCAAGTTAAAATTTATTAGAAATGTTTGCTTGTCTTGCGGAACACTCGCAGAACTGCTTACTCGCAGTCCAAGGTTTTAGTGTATTTGTATGTATACACAGACCTGCTTGCATCTACGTTTACTTGTTTGTATAATATTGAAAATGAGTTCACACCAGTAACCCACCACATACTTTATTCTTGTTTTTTCCCTTTCCACAATTCTGATTGTCTTCTCTGACAGTGAGAACCCTAGGATCCCCGTATATTCACTTGTTGCCTAAGTACTTGGAGGGGGTCAGTCTCCCAGTGCCACCCCTTCCACATTGCTCTGCTCTGTCCCCACCCGTCAGACCACTCAGCCCCTCCAGGCACACCCTGTTTCTTGCCCTCCCTCAGTCCCAGCGCATGGCTTTTGGACTCAGTGATTCAGGAAAGTAAAAGCAAAACCACTTTCTTACTCATATTTGTTTATGTGTATTTTAAAATATAGATCTGTGAAGGCAATTTTCAGGATCATTTCATTTAGCATAATAGGTGTCAGCCATGCTTCCTTCTACCAGGGCTTTTGCAAATGCCTTTTCCGTTCTCACAGCCTGGCACTTTTGTTCCATACCCCTTAGTTGCTTTTCTTGCTGTTACTTATTGGTATTGTTTTCATCAGACCATTTTTCTACTGAGACCCATTTAATTTTTCTTTGGACTGTTACAAAGTATTTTCTTGAATATCATCAGGCATACACACTTGCTTACTG
This sequence comes from Cryptoprocta ferox, assembly GCA_028646485.1. Classification (NCBI taxonomy): domain Eukaryota; kingdom Metazoa; phylum Chordata; class Mammalia; order Carnivora; family Eupleridae; genus Cryptoprocta; species Cryptoprocta ferox. The sequence continues at coordinate 8,105,783 of CM053563.1, read as the reverse complement.
GTGCAAGTATGTCTGAGGTGTGAACACATCCAGAGTTCAAGAAAGCCAGAGTGGAACGGGGTCTGTAGCTTTGCTCTGACTTCTTTCAGTGCAGGGAGTACATGTCACTCATTGCTGTGTCCCCAGTGCCCAGAGGAGCCACACAGTAAGTGCTTAATAAATGTTTGTTAGATTTGAGTGATTCTCAGCTTCCTTTAACAAACAGTAAACCTTAAATAATCACATTTCTTCTAGAAGGTGAAGAGCTACTGCCTTGCAATTTAAAGCCAACATTTTCCCTTCCTAACCAGTTTTGCCTTTTTTCAACAGAAAGTGGTCTTCTGCTCCGTCAAGGAAGCGCTGGAGGTGGACTGGAGCAGTGACAAAGCGAAGGCAGCTCTGAAGCGCACAACTTCGGATTACTTTCTCCTTCAAGGTGAGGGCTCCTAGCAGAGCTTCTGGGTGATGCCACGTGCTTGGGTTTCTGCCGCTGTGGCCGTGCAGTCCAGGGGGTTTGATGTTTGCCCCAAGTCGAGCTTCTCACGAGCTGGTTCTTGGTGGCCAGTGAGAACATCCAGGTGGATGGAGATGCGGCCCCTCATTGGGCTCTGCGTAACCCTAACCCATTCTCAGGGAGGCTGAGGTAGGTCCTGTCATTTGTATTTGTAAAATTTGCAAAGCAGTTCTGGTTGCATTTGAACAGCCTTCCTTTCTCCAGGGCTGGGTCAGCAGCCGCATCCCCACCTCCTTCCTTCTCTTTGTGCAGACTCCAGGAACACCCCCACCCCATGTCAGTACAGATGTGGCTGTTTGTGACAGCGACACTAAGCTCCTCACTCCCCAGGTGCTGTGTATATTGATTCAAATGGAAATACATAAAACTGTATAAAACTTCCTTAATAAACTGAAGATTAGAGGAGGCTAGGGTTTATGTTTGCATTAGCTAGGAATGAAGCTTTTCCCATATTAATCAGTGGTGTCCACCAGACCGGGGGTGGGAAGAACTGGTTTGGAGCACTTAACATCCATGTGTATAGAAGTCGCCCAGTGGTTTAGATGGGGATGAGTCGTATGCATGCGAGTCTGCTGGGACTGAGAAGATACCTCCTTCCCTGGACTGGGACAGAGTAGCAAGGCAGTGCCCTCTCTGGTCCAGGGTTCAAGCGTGACCTCAGGGCCTGTGCCACCAGTAGAAGCGAATCACGCAGTGCCTGGCACATCAAGAGCCCTCGGTAAACAGTGGCGTTGATTTGCGAAGGCCTGTGCTATAACCTGAGCGGTTCTGACTCCTGCTAATGAAAGCAGTCGTCTGGTATTTGAGTTTACCGAAATCGTGATTCTCAACGGAGGGCAGTTTTGCCCGCCAGGGGGTGTTAGCAGTGTCCAGACAGTTTTGGTTGTTCAGGCTGGGGGCAGGTGGGGTGGAGAGAGGGCAGGCGTGTTGCTAAATACGCATGGTGCCGGACAGCGCCCCCCCAGACAAGAGTTACCCGGCCACCAGCGTCCACAGTGCCGAGGGCAAGACACGAGATCTAACCCTTCGCAGCTTCTAGAGTATTTTCTCCGCCCATCTCACATCACAGCACCTTGTGAGGTAGACAGCGTGGGAGTTCTCCCCAGTTTGGTTTCTTGAGGGGAGGAAAGAGAGACCCAGAGAGGCTCAGTGTTTTACGTAAGAGGACACGGACACCTAGCACCATGTGAGACCCCCGAGGGCAGTAGCCCGGCTCTGTTGTGAGTGCTCCTAGATAGGAGCTTACGGGACCCTCACCACACGCGTGTGAAGCAGCTGCCAGTCCCCAAGTACAGCCGTCGTGGAAGGCGCAGACCGATGAAGTCCCCGGCCTGCGGCCATCCTTGCCCTCGGGAGCCCGTCACCGAGAAGGGTAGCCAAAACTAGTCACCCGGAAACTGTGCGAGAGAGCGTACATTTCATCCAGGCGCTGCTGGCCTTCACCGTCGGGAGTCACGGGGGGCGGGGAGTAGAGCGTTGAGAGGCAGCGGTGGCCATCGTGGTGCTGGGACCCCTCCGGCAGCCGTGCACGGTGGGTCAGGACAGATCTGGTTTCTCAGTCCCGGTTCTGTCATTGGTTTTGGTGGCTGATGGTGAGCCACAGAGTTGAATTCCCTGAGGCCCACTCAAATTCGCCTCTGACCTTGGGGGTGTTAATAGCACTTGCCTCAAGGGGTTTTTGTGAGGCTTGGATGTTACACGTGCAAAAGGCTCTGCGCAAAGCGAGGAAGTCCTAGAGACCTGCGTTGTCTGAAATTGGGGGCCTTGGTTTTGTTTGTTTTGGGGTTTCTGTTTTTGGTGTGAGTACTTTGCAACTGTGGAGAAGTTTTGGGATTGACTCATTTTCCCTATATTCCATACTTGAGTAGCTCTTTCTACTGGATTTTAATTTTCTGCCTGAGACACTTTGTTGGGTAATCCATCCCCTGTGTTTACTCCCTGCTTCTAAACGGTACTAGTTACCTTTTCAGTTCCAAGGTTTAGGGCTTCGGATTTGGTGACTAAAACGAGGTTTGTTAGTTAACAATCATAGAACCTTTTTTTTTTTTTTTATTGTAGTAAAAAACCTACCATATAGTTTACTGTCTTAACCTTTTTCCCGCATGTACATGACCATTCTGTAACGGTCTTAGAATTCTAGAAGGAGGCAGGCCCACATCGCCTCTAGGCCAGGAATGGCAGGTGTGGGCTTGCCACTCCTCCCTCTACCCCCCTCACCTGTGGCTGACATGGCTGTGAAGGACCCTCGTCGTTGGCCAGCAAGTCCAGATTGTTTCCCGAAGCCTCAGAGCCCTTGCAGTGAGTGACACGAGAGGGGAAGCGAGTTGCTGTCATCACAGAACAAATTAGTGGTAGTTGTGGGTCTCACTCCGGAGTCTCCTGACTCTGCAGGGGCTGGTGCTTTCACACCACACGCAGGGCCCTTCCTGGCTGTTTTTGGAGATCCATCTCGACCTTTCTTTGGCCTTTCTCTGTCCAGCAGATGACAGGTTCTGACCTTTCTCATGTGGTGTCCTACACACACCCCTGCTGATGTGTTCACTTGGTCTCCGAGCTCTGATGTATCTTTGTGGAAGGGCTGCAACTGAACTACAGGGAGCGCTCCAGGCGCACCAATCGGGCTTCTGGGAGCTTCTCTGAGAATGCATACTTGATTAATGCCCTCTGCTGCCTGCTGGCCTAAAGTTCTGGAAGTAGAGGGAAATGGCCCTTATGATCTCTTTCCCTGGTTATGCCAGCAGCTTAAAATCCTCTGCCTGTAGGTATGAACCTGACTCTCTGTGAGTGCATCATCTTCATCTCCAGCCAGAGAAATACTTCTTTCGATCTTTTAAAAATGTTTATTTTAGAATGAGAGCGAGCATGAGCAGGGGAGGGGCGGGGTGGGGGACAGAGGATCCAAAGCCGTCTCTGTGCTGACAGCAGAGAGTTTGATGCGGGGCTTGAACTCACAAACCATGAGATTATGACCTGAGCTGAAGTCAGACACTTTGACTGAGCCACCCAGGTGCCCCTTCTTTCAGCTAAATTCATGAAGTTAAGATTGTCCTATAATTTGACCTTATGGGATTCTTGCAGCAGAGCGCAACAGCTTCTACGTGGGAGGTTGCCTTCTGCCAGATACACTTGCCATCAGCTGTCTTTGTAACCTCAGGCACATAACTTGCCTCCCCAGGACTTTGTCCCCTCGCTTACAGAATGGTAAAATGAAGTTGGCGAGCCTGTCTCTAAAATCTTCTCTCAGTCTAAATAATCAGTGTATCCAATACAGTATGAGCTCCTACTCGTGGCTTGTATTTCTGTTTATTATTTTTATACTTTTATTTAACAACTTATTTTTTTTATTTTGGAATAATGTCACATTTATTTACTTTTTAAAAATTTTCTTTATTTTTGAGAGAGAGAGAGAGAGAGAGAGAGACACCGAGTGATCAAGGGAGGGGCAGAGAGAGGGAGACACAGAATCTGTGGCAGGCTCCAGGCTCTGAGCTGTCAGCACAGAGCCCGACACAGGGCTCTAACTCATGCTCTGCGAGATTGTGACCTGAGCTGAAGTCTGTCGCTTAACTGACTGAGTCACCCAAGCTCCCCTTAATTAACAACTTTATTGAGCTATGATTTATACAAGAATATTTGCTTATTTTAAGGGTGTTTCTCTTTTAAAAATTCTAGAAATCATTTCATTAATGCAAACAATATCTTTCAGGTAGGCCTCAAGTTCAGTTTTAACTACAGTCGTTATTTTTGCCCAGCCTGTTTTGATTCCTAACCATAGCAGTAAAAGCACGGCCCGAATAGAGGCTGATGCAGTCTCGTGTCATGGAAAAAGTGCCGGCTTTGGAGACTAACAGAGCTGAGCTCAGATCACAGCTCTCCGCCTGTCTCAGCTGGCTTGACCTTTGGTGCATGAGCTTCCAATCTAATTTCCTGATCTAGGTTCCTGACTCGGAGTTAAGGGAGCTAGGGGATGACCCTGCCTTCCCTCCGCTCTAAAAAAGGTAACGAGATGGTGAACGGGAGAGATGAGCGAGTGCCAGGGGCACAGCTTCTAGACTATTTAGACTATTTAATATTCTCTTTTGACTCTTTTTCAGAACATTCTCTGATCAGATATTGAATAGGACTGAGAAGGTGTTTTGGTTTTTTTTAATGTTTACTTGTTTTTGAGAAGAGAAAGGGACAGTACATGAGCAGGGGAGGGGTAGAGAGAGAGGGAGACAGAATCTGAAGTAGGCTCCAGGCTCCGAGCTGTCAGCACAGAACCTGATGTGGGGTTCAAACTCGTGAACCTCGAGATCATGACCTGAGCTGAAGTCGGATGCTTCACTGACTGAGCCACCCAAGGCACCCTGGCTGTTTGTTTTTAAGTCAAGGTTTGCACACCTGAAATTGATGTAATTCTAAAATGGCCTTGCTTTTGTTTTATGAAGTCAGTGTTAAGATTTGACTTCATGTCGTGGGATGGCCTTGGGGAATATCCAGGTTGAGCGGTCAGCTTTTTAGGCAGTACTGTGGTTTCTGTGTGGCACACGAGAGTGGCTACTGTGCGTTGCACACTACTTGCTGCTTACTTGGCCCCATGCTAAGCATCTGACATGTTGTCTTCCGTTATCGTGACATCCTTTGAGGTATAGTTTGTTGTCCTGCTTTGTTGAAGAAGACCAGGTTTGAGCATGGCTGTGACTTGCTCAGGCGTACGCTTGGTTTTATAGACAGAACCAGGATTGAGACTGTGAGGTCTGTTTGACCCACGGACTCTGCTCTTCACCTCTGTCACATGTGCCTCTAAACTAAGTGATTTTGTTACATTTCAAATCAGGAGCTCTCCCTTTTAGGGAAATAGGATCACCGCTACAGTACAAAAAACCCTGGTTGAAATATAAGGCACAGAGGTTATCTGAATTCTGACCCAGGTAGTTTTTTCCTTCCCTAAGAAACACTTGAGCTTTATTTTTGTTGGAAAAAATATCACAGTAAGCAATTTTCAAAGAATTCCCAATGGTGTAAAAAAGTAAGTTTCTTCATTAAGCCCTCCCTATTTCCACACCTCTTCCAGTTTGTAAGGGAAACTACTATTAAGAACTTCTCGCCCGTCTTCTTGGAAAATGGTTAACAATTACAATAGTACACGTGTGTATGTAACCAGACTCTTAAATGCTGTTTGGCAGTTTGCTGTTTTTCACCAGATGACCTTACATGATCTAGAAAGATCTTGGAGCATATATAGAGTGACCTCACATGTCTTGTTGGCTGCGTGATGTAGTGTTCCTTTGGGTGTACCATTGTTTGTGACCAGTTTCATTGTAAAAGGCCATGCTGGTTGTTTGCAGTTTTTCTTAGTCCTTGGAATTTGTTCCCAGGAGCCTTTCTAGGACGGGAACTCACACATCTGACACCTAGGAGTTCCTAGTGAGGATGGAGTGCTCGCTTGGCTGTGATGCACCCCTAAGAAGACTCCACAGGGAACCTGACTTTGTGTCCCCATTGCCTTGTGGAGCACACAGTAGGTGCTCCATAAATAAATATTTTTTTTGCCTGAGTGACTGGCTTTGGCTCCTCTGGGCATTTGCTCCACTCTAGAGGGAGAGGAGCCTGCGCACTGGTATCCCGGCAGGACCCTCGAGCCTGCCTCCTCCACTAGGCACCCATCAGGCTCTTGATTCCCACGTCGCCCAGGCCTGCCCCTCACACGCCCCATTCACAACTCGGCCTCTGGCAAAGCAGCTGCCCTGGGTATGTGCGCGTGTGTTTGCCTCATTTAGGTGTCGAGTGTTTTTCCAGTTTACTTCATAAGATAGTGGCCAGACTGCATGCTTCCTGCTGCATTTTTCCACTATCTTGAGAGTTGGCCTCACCATCTGTGAGCAAAAGGTCTCATCTTTTTATTATTCTCCCATGGCATGTTGCAAAACATTAAGCGTGAGCTGGTTTCCTGTGGCAAAAAGTTGACTTTGATTTGTTCTTTTTGAGGTTACTGTGAGTTTATCATAACAGGAGTGCTAAAAATATCAGGTCTAGTATGGAAACAGCATTCACTTACCAGCATGAGCCAATAACATGCGGGTTTAGCCCAGAGCAGGAAGAAATGGCCTTCATCACAAGATGAAAATTACTTAGCAGAGGATCCTTGGCAATCTGAACTTTCTTGGTCTCTGTTCTGATTACTTGTGGAAAAGTACTTAGGCCATTTTTGAGCCATAGAATTAAAGCTGAAAATAATCATAATCAAACATTGTTTGAGCACCTGCTATGTGCCAGATCCTGTGCCTGGGAATCCTCATCAGATCCTTGACAGGGGAAAAGGGAAACACAAACAGTTCTCCTCCTTGTGAGGGGAGCTGTACCAGAGCCATGGAGATGGCGATCGTGTCGTGCTGTACTATTCTCCAGCAGGTGTGAATTACTCCGTAATAAACTGCCATGGCGCTCAGGGAACCGGGGGTCTGGCCATCTTTGGGAAGCCAGAAAGTCTTCACAGAGGACGAGACATCTGAGCTGGCTTTTCAAGAAGGTGGGGGAGGGGTGGGCGTCTGGATGACTTGGTTGAGCGTACGACTTCGGCTCAGGTCATGATCTCACAGTTCGTGGGTTCGAGCCCCATGTCGGGCTCTGTGCTTGGCAGCTCAGAGCTTGGAGCCTGGTTTGGATTCTGTCTCCGGCTCTCTCTGCCCCTCCCCCGCTCATGCTCTGTCTCTCCCTCTCTCTCTCTCCCCTCCCTCAAAAACAAATAAACATTAAAAAAATTGTTTTTAAAGAAAAACAAGAAGGGTTTGCTAGGGGCTGAAGAGAGGCAAGAGTATCACAGGTGGACGAACAGACCCTACACCGGGCCAGTGGCACCAGGCACCAAGACCATGGCACAGAGAGGCTGGAGCTCACTGGGAGCTGGCTGCAGGGGAGAGCATCTTTTCTTTTTTTTAAATATTTATTTGTTTTTGAGAGACAGAGACAGAGCGTGAGCAGGGGAGGGGCAGAGGGAGAGGGACACACAGAATCGGAAGCAGGCTGCAGGCTCTGAGCTGCCAGCACTGAGCCTGATGCGGGGCTCAGACCCACGAACTGTGAGATCATGACCTGAGCCGAAGTCAGACGCCCAACAGACTGAGCCCCCCAGGCGCGCCCCGGCTTATATTCTTAATAGCAAGTCATTCCTCAACTGATAGGACATCAGAATCCCTTAGGGAACATTTAAAAAAATACAATTTAGTGGATCTAAATAACTAGGCGAGGCTGGCATCTCTGCATGTTTGTGCAGCTCCCCAGTTTCTGAAGGCTCAGCCAGTTAGGGGGAAACTGCCATGGGAGAAGGCGATCCCATGTCCTGTGTCACAGCTTTGAGTTACTCGTTTGTGTTCTTACTTTATAGCATATTATGTATTTATTTCAAATGGGGCCATTACTACACCAAGGCAGGAAAAAGGAACTAACCCAGGTAGCTTTTGAATATACACTCTCAGACTAAAGAAAAAACTATAAACAAATATTGGACTCAAGTTAGTAGGCTTGTTTTTCACAATGGTGTATGGGTTAGCAATTCTGAAACTAGTTACTGTTTGTTCCAGAATGGAGCAAATTGGTAAATACATTGTGAATGATGAGAATCAGGGTTTTTTTTTTATTGCCAGAAAAGGGAGTTCTGTAAGTATAGAAGGTGGGAGAGGCTAGGAGGAGGCCTGTGGGACCAGATGGGAATCAGAGTCACGAGGTGAACACTGGTTTTTCTGTGTAGATACAGAAATAGATTGTGTGTGTGTGTGTGTGTGTGTGTTCGCATGATATGTGTGTATTTCCTAGTTCTGTTTGTTGAGAGGGCCGAGAAGCAAAGACACTCTGGTAGCAAGTCATGAATACGCCTCAGGCCCAGATCCTGATTGTTAATCTCCCAAGATCCAGGCCTCGGAGAAATGGCTAATTCTGGGGCTTGGGTAGGAAAATTACGGGTGAGCTGGGAACATTCTGCTATGCCAGCAAGTAAGGAAGCGCTCAGAGAATGACAAGTCCTGCCAGAAGGACACAGGAGCCAACTTGAAGGTGCTCCTCCTTGTGAAATTGGAGGATCAAGTAAATAATAGATAATAACCCTTAAATAAATTAATTTAAAAAAATAAACGTTAAATATGGGTCAAAAAAACCCAGATTATAAGCCACAGAATTTTTTAAAAAAGAGCCCATGAGTCTTACTGATATATAAGCGAATAAGTAAATAGATGGGGGGGAGGGGAAAGTTTTTTTCCCCCCTCCAGTAGAAGAAGAAAGCACAATCTGTGTATCACCACCACCATAGTAGTAAAAATCCTTGATGGATGCTAAAACTAACCGGAAGTTTTGGTGTGAAACGGAAGTGATGTCTCTTCCCAAGACGGTTTTTATTTTATTTATTTTAGTTTTTAAAATGCTTATTTATTCTGAGAGAGTGCACGAGTGGTGCAAGGGCTGAGAGAGAGAGAATCTCAAGCAGGCTCTGCGCTGTCAGCACAAAGCCCAGCCTGGGGCTCCATCTCATAAATCCTGAGATCGTGACCTAAGCTGTAATCAGGAGTCAGATGCTTAACCCACTGAGTCGCCACCCAGGTGTTCCCCCCCTGTGCCCCCCCCCCCCAGCTTTAGAGAATCCTGGCAGATTGTACCTCAACCAAAAGATCAAAGCTGATGGTCCAGAAATGGGACAAATAGAGCTCGTGTCTCCTGAGAGGATGCACGGAGAAGGACACACCAGCACTCTGAACTTCCTGTCTGTCCAACATGGGTCACGTGAGTCTGATTATGAGGGAACACCAGACAAAGTCTAATAGAAGAATATTCAACAAAGTAAATGGCTTGTACTCTTCCAGGTGTCCCTAAGGACTGAAGAATTCTCGTTCCACATTAAAGGAGAACAGAGAGACTGGATAACTAAGTGGACTGTAGGATTCTGGATTGGCTTCGAGAGCGAGAGAAGATTTTTCTTTTCTTTTGCTCTCAACAACATTAGTGAAGACAGTTGGTAAAATTTGCAAAAGGTCTGTAGATTAGATAATACCCTCTCAATGTTGATTTCGGTTTGCGTGATTGTTTTGTGGTGATGTAAGAATGTTTTTTAGGAAATAGACTCAAGTATTTAGGGACAAATTGCAGATCATTCAGGAAAAAAGTATGTGTAGATATAAAGAAATGCTGGTAAACGTGGAAGAATGCTAACATTTGGGGAATCTAGGTGAAGTTATACAGGAATTTTGTCTAGTTTTTCTCTATGTCAAAAAAGTATTTAAAAAGTTAAAAATAACGAAAAGCAAAAACAATCTCCAAAAGAACCAATTTTCAGCACTTGGAATTATGTTGATATTTGATAGCTAATGAGTAATAATTGCAGTGGGCTTTTTGATTTGTCCTCGGTCCATAGAATGGCATGTTTAACAGTAAGTACATCCTCATCATCTCTTCAGATGGTGGGGAGGTCTGAATCTGGAATTTTCTGTGTACAGTTCCTCTAGAAAAGAGCCATATAGATTCCCTAGATTTTCAAGGGTGCCTAGAGACCCTTGCTAGGAGACAAATACCACATATCACCAGTGAGAACAGCGAAGCCTTGATGAATCAGGGAGGAGATGCTGTGCGAGGCTGGGATGGCCTCCACTCTCCAAAAAAGAATTTCCTCTGTCAGGCTGTAGTGGTAGGCCGACTGTAGGGGGTGTATTTGCATGTAAACAATTCACACTCCAAGCAAGCCTTTGAGTTCCGCCTGGAGCTGGGCAGGACCTCACTAAGAAATACAAATGGTAGCCTGGGGGCAGGACCTGGGGGGGTAGAGGCATAGATCTAGATGGTGGCCTCTCGCAAGTCCTTTCCCCCTGCCGAGCTTCATTGTTGGTTGTGGGGTGGAATAAAGGTGAGGTGTCCCAATATCCTGTCTGTGTCTACGCAGAATGAATCTGTTGGAAACCAGTGCTCCACATTGAGCTCTTAGTGTTGCTGGTTTCTCTTCTGCGGAGCTTTTGTCAAAGTTCAGATGCTTGATTGGTAGCTCTTTCACCTAAAGCCCCAGACAAGCACTCTGTGGGCCCAGAGTTCAGCCAGATACCTCCCTCCTATTCACATGACCTGGAGTTCTCCCATAGGACTGCCTCTCGCCAGCCTTCATCCGTGGTATAGTCCTTTTACCAGCCGCTGCCCTCAGAGCTCCTCCTCCTAATCCATTTCCAGTCACCAGACTGATCTGTCTAAAAACTGAAATCTTTTTTGCCATCAGGATACAATTTAAACTCCCTGGATTGGCATCCTAGACCTAGGACCTGCTGACCTCTTTGTCTTTTTTTTTTTTTTTTAAGTTACTTATTTTGAGAGACAGTGTTGTGGGGAAGGGGCAGAGAGAAAGGGGGAGAGAGAGAATCCCAAGCAGGTTCTGCACTATCAGTGCAGAGCCTGATGCGAGGCTCAAACTCGCGAACCGAGAGATCATGGACCTGTGCCAAAACCAGGAATCAGACACTCAACCGACCAAGTCACCCAGGTGCCCCGAACCCTCCATTCTTACTGAACTACTTGCTGTCACCCCACGTTGTCACACCTTCATTTCTATATACATTTCCATTCCTTCTGCCTGCAACATCCTGCTTCAGCCCTTCCCACTTACTCTCATTGCTCAGCTCCAGTGTTCCCTCCAGGAGCCTGACTCCCCGTCTGAGTGGGGCTTCCTTCCTTGGTAATTCCGTACCGCCCTCTTGACAGCAGAGCTGACTTGAGGGCTGTCTTATGGAGGCTCCCTTGTCTTCTGACTGTCCTGCACAGGCCAGACAGAGCAAGGGCTTGGTGAATGTGGATTGATCGCTGAGGACACCTGTCCCAAGTTTGAAGAATTTTGCTAATTCTTAGTCTGTGGCTTCATTAATTTCTTGAGGCTCCCGTAAAGCCTCTGAGATGGTGCCAGTTTGTGTTGTCCGTCCCTTTCCCTGCTGCGCCACAAGACCAGAAGTCCCTGGAAGCCCCAGACGTGGCTGCAGGACTGTGCCCTAAGTGTCTGAAGGATTGAGAAGTGTTTCCACTCTCCTTGGACTCCCCATGTCCATGGAGCAAGCGGCTCCTGTCTCTGCCGGCAGCTGGCAAGGTCAGGGGATTAGGATCTTTTCTAAGGTGACTGCTTGTTCTTGGTTTGGAAATCTAGCCAGTCAAGTTTGGAGTTCACATCTCCTTTGTCCTGCCAGTAGAATCTTCTCAGTCACTTAAGCCTTGAAGTCTCCAGGGTTGATCTGGAAGTAAGAAGTTTAGGTCCCAGCCCTGCTAGATATTTCCTGGCCTTCAGGTCCCTTCACTTAGTGGCCTCTGTAGAAATGGAGGAAAGTTTAATAACTTTCTATTCCTGATGATTAGGTATCCGAGAGTCTTTGAAATAGTTCTGTTTTCTCCTTTTTTAAATTTGTAAAGGTGAGTAGAATATTCAGATACCTCAGAGGAAACTGCCATTTCTTGTGTATTCTTCTAGAACTTTTTTCTTTCTTTCTTTCAAGTTTATTTTTTTAGTAACTTCTGTGCCCAACGTGGGGCTCGAACCCACAACCCTGAGATCAGGAGTTGCATGCTCCACCAACTGAGCCGGCCAGGCGCCCCTAGAACTTTCTAGTATCTTATACCTCATTCTTCATCTCTGTATGGATTCTTTTGCAAGGTGTCTTGATGATTTGGCAACTGTTGTAGACTTAAGAAAACTTTAATTTCTTTGATCCCTCCTTCTTTAGTTCTCCCTGTCCCCACCACACTCCTTACTTACCTGTCTGCTTTTATTATTTGTAATTCTCTTGGTCTCTAGACCTCAGCTTGATTTGGTGATCAGTTCTGTTCTTTTTTTTTTTTTTTTTTGAGAGATAGAGCGTGCGTGCAGAGCAGGGGAGGGGCAGAAAGAGAAGGGGACAGAGGATCTGGAGCAGGCTCTGCGCTGACAGCAGTGAGCCCAAGTGGGGCTCAAACTCGCCAACCATGCAATCATGACCTGAGTTGAAGTCGAATGCTCAACCGACTGAGCCACCCGGGCGCCCCAGAGGGACCTTCTTATTTTAGAACTTAAAACCATTGCGAACCAGGTCAGAGGCAGCGATCACTGTTTGGGCCTGGCCTTCCCCACTCAGTGTTTTGGTGTCCGTCAATGACAAGAACTACTGAGGAGGAGACCGCTACAGGGAAATGAGTTCCGATAACGGGGCCAGCACTTGAGCACTTGTTGATTTGCTACTGTCATGACCACAGATGTTTAAAAATAATTTGTAGGAAGGGCGAAAGAAGAGAAGCAGTGGGTTTTTTTGTTGTTGTTGTTTGGGTTTTTTGGTGCCACTACCTTATCGGTGGTAGAGAACACAAGACCACAGTCATTCAGAAAGGAAGGCAGTGCCATGTGAGAGAAGAGAGGTGAGGGGAAGGGCAAAGGGGACCCATAAGTGTGGTCTAGCACCTTCCAGCCGATAACAGATAGTCTGGCGAGAAAACTCACCCTGGTCAGGCACCTGCTGCACTCTTCAGTCTGACAAATGGCTAGAACCCTAAGTCCGCCTCATTGGGTCGCAAGGATTAAACGAAGGCCCCGACACGTATTATGGATTCGTAATTGTTGATTAAGTGTTGTACGTGCGTCAAAATCCCGTTAAATCTTCATAATGCCCTCGTGAGAGCAGGTCTTACTATGATCATCCACTTTCACGTGAGGGTATTGAGTCATAGACAGGCTAAGTCATTTGTCCAGGGTCCCCAAACCTAGTAAGTGTTTAAGCATGGCCCAACACGGATTTTAATCAGAAGCGGCCCTTGAACAACACAGATTTAAAATGTGCGGGTCCACTTATACGTGAGGTTTTTGTTTCGATGAATACAGGGCGGTACTGTGAAATGGATTTTCTCTTCCCCGTGATTTTCTTAATAACATTTTATTGTGTCTTACTTTATAGTAAGAACACAGTGTATAATACACATAACATGTAACATGTGTTAATCGACTGTGTATGTTATTAGTAAGGCTTCTGATCAGCATAGGCTATTCGTAGTGAAGTTTTTGGAGAGCCAGAGTTAAATGTGGATTTTCGAGTTTGTGGGGGGCAGGAAGGGACAGTGCCTCCAAACCCCTGTGTTGTTCAAGGGTCAACTGTATTAGCATTACTAATAATGGCATTATGTCCATTTAAAAATCTGAACTTCTCAAAAGCCCTGTGACATTTCCTTATTTCACTCAGCAAATGGGAACCTGAGGCCCCTAAGAGCAGCCCGTGATAATGGGCAGCATTGTGGGCGAGACCTGCCTGCCCGTCTGCTCCGCAGCCCCACGTCTCCCCCGCCCCCGCCATTTAGCCTGTGCTCGAGCTGCTCTTGGGCCCCCAGCCCAGCTGCACTTCTTGTCTGGCGCCTCCCATCTTTTCTCTGACTGTCAGACAACAGTCACGGGAATGTCCTGTGCCATCTTCCCTCGGTAAGAGCAGTTGGCAGAGAGCAGCAGATGCCCAGAGTCAAGGTCATGTGCCACTCAAGTGCTGGGCTAGAGAAAAGACCCTGTCTCCCTGCTGCTTGTGACCAGACAGGGTGAGTGTGAATGCAGAGGGCTCTGTCAGAACCCCTCTGTGAGTAGAGGGTGCGGTTGGCCATAGAGAAGGGGCCTCGCAGCGGGGGGCCGTGGGTCTCTAGACTTGCCCGCTGCCGCTGCATAATTTGCCTCTGCATTTGAGAGTTTCTTTGTCCTTTTCTTTTTGTAAGTTACAGTCTTTGCATACTTGTCAACACTGGTCTACTTTGAAAGGTGAGAGAGTCCAGCTCAGGATCACTTGACATTTTTTAAAGGAGAAATAGAGCATTTGGCTGGACTAGAGGTTGAGTGGGTTGCATTATTCTAAACTGGTGGGCTCTGGGGTGGGGAGCCGAATCTATCTGAAGGGATTTTTATTTTGCTAACTAGCGTATTTCCTACCTTGTCTCTGCTCCTAGGAAGGCAGTATAACATTGAGTGTGTGTGGTGACCTTTGAGTCCATTGTGACCCCGAGCCTCTCTCTCCTAAGCTTCAGTTTCCCACCTCTAGAACAGAATGGTGACAGTTGTACCTGCCACATTCTATTTTATCTTCACATGGTGGAGTACATTTTGAATACAGGTTATAATAGGACTTATTTTATTTTACTTTATTTATTTTTGAGAAAGAGAGCGCATGAGCGTGTGTGCATGTGAGCAGGGGAGGGGCAGAGAAGGAAGGAGAAAGAGAGAATCCCAAGGAGGCTCCACACCATTAGCACAGAACCGACTCGGAGCTCAAACTCACGAACTGTGAGATCATAACCTGAGTTGGATGCTTAACCAACTGAGCCACCCAGACACCTGAGGACTTGTTTTTTAAGATTGTGTTTTTGGGGTGCCCGGGTGCCTCAGTCAGTTAAGTGTCCAACTTCAGCTCGGGTTATGATCTCATGGTTTGTGAGTTTGAGCCCTGTGTCAGGCTCTGTGTTGACAGCTTGGAGCCTGGAGCCTGCTTCAGGTTAAGTAGTCTCCACATCCAACGTGGGGCTTGAACTCAGGACCCCGAGGTCAAGAGTTACACGCTCCACTGACTGAGCCAACCAGTGCTCCTGTAAGATTTTTTTTTAACCTGAACGTTGCAAAAACCATGTGACTAAAACGTGCTTAAACATAATTTTAATAGTTGAATGCTATTCCAACATGTCAACGTATATTTTCTGTAACCATCCTGTTACCTGATAGGAGGTTATTTCCAGATTTTCAGTGGTATAAATAATTCATTCACTGGCCAAGAGCCATGACCCTTTGTAAAGATCCTCTGAACCACATTTTCTCACGGTTTATTGAGCATTTACACACCCACCAGAGCTCTGAGTGACAGAGCAGTGCCTTCTGCCTTCTTGCTTAGGTTGAGTAACCTTGGCCTTTAATTTGGTAGGCAAAAAATGGCATCTTGTTTTCGGGTCATTTCTGAGAAGTAGCACCCTCCTTTCCCCCCACCAACTTCCACGCAGCTACTTCAGATTCTTTTCAGAAGAAAATGAGACGTAAATAACAGGCAACCGTTCTGTTTTTGAGCTGATCTGTGATGAGGTCCTACACGAGGTTTCGCTGCAGAGGTGAACGGTCGCTAGGACGCGGAGCTCAGGAGGGGCATTTCAGAGCAAGTCTGAGGCTGCTCCAGCCGTGAGCCTCTCTGGAGAGCAAGATCAAAGCATTTTGTGGCCGTGGTGACATTCGGGGCTTATGAGCATGCCCTCTGTGGATTGCAGGGCCCGGGGCTGTCTGGGTCCCTTCTGGGCCCCCAGCACAGCTCAGCACAGGGTGTGGGCGTGGGGTGCAGGTGCTCAGGAAATGCTTGTGGATGAAAAAAATGAATGAATGAATGCATGCAAATACCTACTTGTAAGTTTCTTCATTAAAGAGTGGGGTAAAAGAAGGGGGAGGTGGGGGCGCCTGGGTGGCTCAGTCAGTTAAGAGTCTGACTTCGGCTCAGGTCGTGATCTCATGGTTTGTGAGTTCAAGTCCTGTCTTGGGCTCTGCCCTGACAGTGCAGAGCCTACTTGGAATTCTCTCTCCCTCCCTCCCTCTCTGCCCCTCCCCTGCTTGCTCATTCTCTCCCTCTTTCAAAATAAATAAAAAAGTAATGAACTGAGCTGAGCAGATGACCAGGTGCCTCCAAAAGTAGAAAAGACTTTGAAAGAGCCAGACTCCCAGTGTAATGTCCCTGCCTTCTCCAGTCCAGCTCTGTCCCTCCTTGGAGCTTCATGCCTGTTGGCTGGCTTCTCTGCACCTTTAGCCCTCAGCTATGGCCTTGAAAGCCAGACTCCATCTTGTTTCCCTCTTGAGGGCACACATGGTACACTGTATCTCTCTTTTTTTGTTTCTTGCTGGCCCTTCCAGATCTACTATGTTTGTAAATGACATGGTAAGGAACAGATCCATCCTGGCTATCTTGAAAACTCTTTTAAATTCTGTTAGTAGGAGAGCAGGCCTGGTTAGGATGCGTGAGGACCTTGTGTCAGTTGTCACGAGCCCTCCTCTGTGTGACTGTTTTTCTTCCTTGGCCAAACATTGAGGCTTCCCACAGAGCAGATATTTTCTCAGTGCCTACTAGGGGGCGTGCCCTGTGCTGGGCCTTAAGTAGAGAATAGTGAACAAGGTAGATATGGCTTCTGTCCCACACGCACAGAAATCCCGGAGAGGAGACCGGTCAGTCCCCGTACAAGTGAATTTATACAGACGCCTGTAAAATCCCAGAGTGAGGTCCAGGCGTCAGAGGAAAGAGCGTCAGGTGTGCAGAGTATGAGGATTGTTCAGAGCCGGGCCCCTCCAGTCTCCAGAGCTGACAGCTGGATTAGCAATGCCAACAGGGTTAAGTGGGGAATTTCAGCGTGAAGAAGTGTGTCCATTTCTCTGGGGACGTGCGAGCTGGGTTTACGGAGACCACGGAAGAGCCACGGTTCCAGAACCATCATTTACCCGGTGCTTATGCTGCTCGCTGTGCTGTCCTGGCTGCTTTCCGGGTGTTACTTCATTCACTTACTCCTTCACCCCCCTGAGGGAAGTGCACTCAGGACTCCCATTTTACAGAGCAGGCTCAGGGATGTGGTCACAGTGAGTGGGAAGACCGGGGCCCAGTCCAGGCAGCCTGGCTCCAAGCGCCATGGTCATTGCTGCTGCTTTCTGCCAATTTCAAAGCTCCCCAGGCTCTGAAGAGCAGCCCGTGGCTGTGCCAGGGGTGGAGAGCATGTCCGGGGTCAGTGTCTGGGCCTGGTGGCCAGTCGGGGCGAGGTGGTTCTCCCCAGTGAGACCACCCCATTCTATCTACGAATGCTCTCTCAGAGCACCTTGTCTGGTTCCCACCTTTCGTTACTTTTTTTTATTTTGAGAGAGACAGCATGAGCATGGGAGGGGCAGAGAGAAAGGGAGAGAGAGAATCCCAAGCAGGCAGCATGGAGCCCCACACAGGGCTTGATGTCACAAATTGTGAGATCATGATTCATGAGCTCATGACCTGAGCCAAAATCAAAAGTCAGACGCTTAATTGACAGAGCCACCCCGACATAGATTTGTTAATTTTTATTGAGGTGTACTTGACCTATAATATTCTATTTCATGTGACAACGTAATGATTTGATACTCGTATACACTGTGAAATGATCACAGTAATACTAGTTATTACTGTCCTTGGTATGTGAAAGAGCAATTGACCAAACAGGAGATCTAGTGTTTTGCCTTAAAAAGCTAGACTGTAGGTTAGGAGGATAACGTTTTTTTGTTTTTGTTTTTGTTGTTTTTTTTTTAGTCGAGCCGATTTCCAGGCCATTCCCAGGCCATTCCCAGAGATAATGAGTCTCCACTGAGTGAGCCAGCTTGAGGAGAACGGGTCTGCGGGAGGTGGGGGCGATGAGCGCAAGGGTGTCTGGCACAGAGAAGCTTCAGGTGTCAGGCAGATGAGGTTTTGTGTAGATTTGGCTTTTTCCCCTTCTCAATTGAGCTGTTTCTGGGGGCGGACAGCAATTGGGTTGGGGCTAATTTGCAACACTGACTTCACTTTTTCCCCCTATAAAAGTGCTATTTTTTTCTGGTGGCCTTAGTGATTATGCTAAATATAATCATACCGCTTAAACGTAGTAAGAAATTTGCAGAAAGAAATACAGTGATTAATAGTACTGCTTTCCAGATTTCTATTATAACATGAATCTGATATCCTGACTCAGATTAAATGTGATTTTGAGTGTCAGTTTCTTTTTGCGGAATAGCAGTATATTCACATGTACATCATTTTTCTTTTAACACATGAAACGGTGGTTGGTTTCTCCTTTTCGAAATTTGCCTTTTTCCCTTACACGGACAAGTCCTAAACTTGGACAGAGACACTGGCCTATCATCTGTAGCGATGAGTGTCATTCCTCCAGACTTTAACAACCTGAGTTAATTAAAAGGTTCAGAGGAAGTTAATCAAGTTTGGAACTCTAATTTTGTGCAGTGTTTTGATATGATTGGATGAGTCATCTTTTGGCAGAGCAGCTCTCCATCCCTGACAATATTTGATCTTAATGGAACAGTTTTATAATCTGGAAACTGGTGAGGAGGTACTCTAGAAATGCAGAGTCAACGTGTGGGGGGACTGGTGGGCTCTTTGGGAGGGGTCAAAAGCAGAACAAAGAGGAAATTTAATGAGTAAGAACTTGTTAGGGGCAGGGGCAGTTGTGGGGCTCCTCTCTGCCCAGGACGCAGGCTTCTCCCCATCCCCCACCATGCCTGCTGACTGGAGCACTGACATTTGAAAAAGAGTGAAAACTACAGCTTCTGTTGGCTTTGCTGCAAGTAAGCGGCCGGCCAGACTGGCCCCCTTCCCAGAGGCCCTGAGAGGACTTCAGATGTGGTCAGCGAGGTATCTGGACGGTGCCGGCCTGCCGGCCCTCAGCCAGGCGGCCTGCACCAGGACCGGGCAAGGGGCCCAGAGAAGCAGCGGGGCCGGCTGCCGGCTGCCTTTGCTCTCTCCTCTTCATGCCACATCTTCCCTCTTCTGAGCCAAAGCCGGTCTTCCACTCCCAAGATTGACGGCAAGGTTTCATGTGGCCTCTGCCTCCACTTCTCACCCACTGAACCGAGAACTTAAAATTAATGGACCAGTTGGGAGAGGAGAGGGCACGACCCATCTGGAAAGTGCATCTCACAAAAATGTGGCCAAATGGGAGTCCTCCTGAGGTCGGGGCAAAGAGCCAGCCCACTTGAATCCTTGAGGCTACGTTCCTGATTCTCTGGCCACTTCTCCTGGATTCGATTAGGGTTAAGAAACACAATTTAGGAAGCCAGATCTGAGTTGGTATTTCTGCTCCACTGCTTAGAATTGGCAGTTGCACTGAACAACCCACTTAATCTCTTTGAACCTCAATTTCTTTATCAAGAAAGCAGGGAGAGTAATCGGACCTACCTACTTCCCCAGGCCATTGTGGATGAGCAGTAACGCGCATAAGATGTTTAGAGTAGTGTTTGGCATGTTGTAGGCACTGTTTGTGCTACAGTTGTTAGGATGGTTTGAGCTCTGTTCCAAGAGCTGTATTTTCTAACCAGAAGATGAAGGGTTTGCGGTGGGGCTGAAAGAATTCTCCTCTTCTCTCCATCCCTCATGACAGTTGGTGCTTCTGTCCCAGTGACACAGAAATGAGAGGCATTGGAGGCCACCAGCATGGGGCTCCTGCTGCCCACCGCCCTGACGGCTGGAATCGAGCAGCCTCGCTCAGTTTCTACGCGGTTGCCACAGGGCCTTGGATTGGGCAGTTTGAGCGGCCCACATTTGGCATTGCCTCTGTCATTGCTCAGGCAACACTGGTAACTCATTCTGGGTGTGTCCTTGTGTCCTCTTGGGAGTGACTGATAGTAGTAGTGATGACATTCGATACAGTCCGCTCGGAGTAGCCTCTGTTTTGGCCGCACTAGCAAATTTCCAGATTTCTTTATCTTCACAGGACATTGTTGGAAAAGAGGCTTGCACAAAGCAGGGAGTCACGACCTCTCCCGCAGTCTTCACCCTGCCCCCAGATGCTTATTCCACAATTGCGTTTTTGTACTTCACACTGGAATTCTAGCAGCACATCTGCCGAGTTAGAAGTGAGGCGTAGGTGATGGCAGGTCGGTGCTAGCCAGCATCCACGTCGTCCTCAGCTGGGAGCTGGCTGCCAAGTGCTCAGGTAGAATTGGAAGGTTCTAGGAGCTCTGTTCTTGGAAGAGGAAAGGAACATCCCCAGACAGCAAACAGTATTCAAAACAGATACTCTGGAGTCCTCTCTTCAAAGTCCCCGATGTGCAGAGCCCTGTCCTGGGTGTGTGAAGGTTGCCAGAGAAATTCAGACCAGGAGCCTGGCTCAGAGAAACCCAGCCCGAGGTTCGGGTCTTCCTTTCACTTGGGCCTCCATGGTTTGGGATCTTTCTGGGACACTTTACTACCCACTTAGGAACTTCCCTCAGGCTTCAAGGGGGCCATCTGTTGTGGTTCCTGAATCCTCTGTGTCCCCCACCCCCCCTTCCTTCGTAGGTGCAGGCTTAGCACCTTGGACTCTGGGCCACGGCACATGCTTGGCCATTTTGCTGATTGTCAAGCCAGGCTGCTCGTCACCGAAACGGTTTGTGAGTCTGCAGAAAACAAGTAGAAGGACTGATTCCTTGGTCCCGGGTGGCTTCCAAATACTTGAGTTTTTACAGAGCCTAAAAGCAATTGTGTCAGTTTTCCATCCACCTTAAGTTTTAGGGAAGAGCCCCTTGTACTGATGTAGGGTATAGTTTGTTGACTAAGTTCACTTTTTCAGTCAGCAAATCCCAATGAGACTTAAAAAAAAGCACTTTTTTTTTTTAAGTTTATTAATTTATTTTGAGAGAGAGAGCAAGCAGGGGAGGGGCAGAGAAAGAGGGAGAGAGCATCCCAAGCAGGCTTTGTCAGCGCAGAGCCCAGCGTGGGACTGGAACTCATGAACCGAGTGATGATGACCTGAGCAGAAATCAGTTAGTTGAATGCTCAACTGACTGAGCCACCCAGGTGCCCCAAAGGAAACACCTTTTGAACTGCCAAGTCCCCTCCAGGTATGGGTTGCTGTCCCAGAACACCGGGATCCACATGTCTTCACCCCCCGCCCTGAAGCAGCTTGTGTGATGTGGGAGGGGTGACGCCCCTGAGATGAGGCTCAGGGCTGACCGGAAGCCGGCCTGGGGGACGAGAACACCTCCCACCTGGTGTGCCGTGAACATCGTGGACAATGTGCGGTGTCAGTAGAAGGTGCTGGTACTTTGATCAGTCTTAGGCTACTTCCTGTGTCTTTTTGTTGGGGTTAAAAATTCAAACCTTGTTAGGGTCTCATTACGCAGGAGCTCTGGTTTGCTGCCATCATCTGAACCTTTCCTCTGCTTCACAAGCAAAATGAAACCTTCGTTCTGGAGGTTGACATACGAGGGAGGTTTTGTGTGTAATGACCTGCCTGTCTGATGAGTCTGCGCATTTGGCTGGCCTTTCTGGCTGAAGCAGCCCTTTGAAATGATGCCTAGAATGCATGCCTCCCACCCCTGACCCGTCTTCTGGGGCATAATAGGGTCTTCTCCCCTGCGTCCCCGCCCCCAGATTCACACACACTCGACTCAGTCACTGCTTCTTCAGGGAGGCCTTAACTGACACCACCCTACTGGGGACATTCAGATCCTCTGCTACCCTGTTGTGGCACCCGTCACAGTAATTGTAGTCATTTTTATAATTATCGATTACCTTTCTGGCTATGTTTGTGAATAAATGAAAAGTATATTACCTTTCACTTGGCCTGCTTTTTTTTTTTTTTTTTTTAAGTTTTATTTAGGGTTGCCTGGGTGGCTCAGTCGGTTAAGCGTTTGACTTGATTTTGGTTCAGGTCATGATCTCATGGTTCAGGAGTTCGAGCCCTGCACCAACATTTAAAAAATATATATTAACAAAATAAAGTTTTATTTATTTAAGTAATCTCTGTACCCCACATGGGGCTTGAACTCACAGTCCTGAGATCAAGAGTTGCACATTCTTCTGACTCAGCCAACCAGGCACCCCTCACTTGGCCCACATTTTAATTAATGTACCATTGTTCGTGTTTTCATTCTCAACGCCTGTAAAGCATTTGTTGTAAAAAGACCTGGTTTTTAACCTACCTTTTCTGTCTTTCCAGTGCTCCTGAAGTTCCGCACAGATAAAGGAAGAGATCCTAGTTCTGATGCCTTTGGGGAAGATTCTGCGTTGTTGCTCCAGATACGAAACGATGTGCTGGACTCCCTGGGTGTTAGTCCTGACCTGCTTCCTGAAGATTTCGTCAGGTTAGTGTCCGTGTTCACCACAGGTTAGCCTGTATCGAGGACTGTCTGCTTTCAGTGCGTGCTTAATTTGGGGAGATCCTTTATTAAGACCAGAGCCCCAAGGAGAGCCTCCTTTGCTGCATTCCGCCGACTCCCACCGACCTCTGGTAAGAGAGGGGCGTGTTGTCTGTCGTCGTGGGTACTTACATTCACGTGGCTGGACATTCAAGGCAATATCAAATCTACATGCGCTGTATATATATATACACGCCATATATCCTGTGCTGACAGCTCAGAGCCTGGAGCCTGCTTCAAATTCTGTGTCTTTGCTTCTCTGCCCCTCCCCCACTCACGTTCTGTCTCTCTGTCTCTCTCTCAAAAATAAACATTAAAAAAAATCTATATGCGCTCCTCTATCCTTTTCTTTTCATATTATCTTTTGGAGAGGTTTCCAGATCAATACATAGTTTCCTCCCTTGTTTCTGCATCTCTGTGGTAATTTAACATGGGAGCACTATAGTTTATTAAACCTGTCCCCTACTCAGTCAGGCTTTTGCTCTCACATAGTGCCATAGCGGATGACCCTGTGAGTATCATTTTGTACGTGTGCAGGTGTAACTGCAGGATCCATGACTAGACAGGCAGCGGCCGGGTCAGAACATTGTGATTTATCATTTGGCGGCTGTTACCCCATTGTTCGCCATTGGTAGCTTATCCTATCAGCTTATACCCTCAGCAGCAAAGACATCCTCGTTCCCGGCATCATCCTCGCCCTCGGGTCCTGGGAGGCTTTCGCCTTAGGCCACCAGTCTTTTACTCTGACACTCGCTTGGTGTAGGATTTGGCTGGAGAGATCCCCTTTCCAGGCAGTTCTGGGATCATCTCATCCTCCTCCTCCCTGCGTCCTTGCAGGGGGCCCAGAATGCCTCCGGCCTGGGCCACGAAGGCCAGTGGCTGTAGTCAGCGGCTGTCACGTACCAGGCATTGTGGTGCTCGTCCTCTGTACACGGTCTCCCTTCACAACGACCCATTGTACGGGGGAGGGAAAGTTAGATTAAAGCTCAACAGCCAATGACAGTAGCACCATGTAGTGCAGCTTTTCTGTGTTTTACCTAGGTAGCTACATTTAATTGTCACAGTAATAGCTTGAAGTGTGCGTTATTATATTTATTTTTATGATTATTATTTTCCCATCAGTTAAATGAAGAAACTAATGCTCAGAAAGTTTTTTGACTCAAAAAATTACTTGCGCGTTTTTTTTTAAATTTTTAAATTTTTTTACTTTTATTTTTTATAGTTTATTTATTTGTTTTGAGAGAGTGTGTGTGTGTGTGTGAGAGAGAGAGCCGGGAAGGGGCAGAGAGAGGGGGAGAGAGAGAATCCCAACCAGGCTCTGCATTGTCAGCGCAAAGCCCGATATAGGGCTCAAACCCACGAACTGCAACCAAGAATCGGACGCTTAACCGACTGAGCCATCCAGGCACCCCATATTTTTTATTTATTTACTTTTAATGTTTATTTGTTTTTTGAGAGAGCGTGCATGCACATGAGTGGGAAAGGAGGAGAGGGAGAGGGGGCAGAAGACCCTGAGTGGGGCTCGAGCCCACAAACCCTGAGATCATGACCTGAGCTGAAGTTGAATGTTCAACCTACTGCACCACCCAGGTCTTACACGCTGCTGATTTCTGGTGGCAACACAGTAACACCTTGATTTCTATTCAGCAATAAAGTAGTCCCGGGTCTCTGGCTGGGACTAGTCCCGACTTCCCTCACTCTGGCTGGGAACCTCATTTAGATCCTACCAAAGCCCAACTAATTTTGACCCAGCAGTGGGCCTTGAGCCACCTGCCAAGCCGTTGGCCAAAAAGAAGCAGTAGTCTACAGGGTACTTCTGTAAGTTGGTCCGGGGCTAACGACACTGCAGGCCGGGCTGGGGTCCCTGTGTCCTGCTGACAGCCAGGCATGCGTCTGTTGGTGGAGGAAGAACAGCGTGTGAGAAGCAAGTGGTGTCCGCTCTGTGCTGCTTATAGGAGGAGGGGCTGGGCCACGTGTTGGCCAGCAGGCAAGGCCAGTGCCGAGTGCCGGGCTGTGGGGGTGCAGCTCAGTGAGGAATTTGGCGTCTTGAGTGAAGAACGGCCCGCCTGAGCACTGCAGGCCTCACCTTCCAGAAGGAAAAAGCCACAGCCTCCCTGGCCGCTTGCTGGTGTTCTTTCCAGAGTGTTTTCTTTCCCTGCCCACCCTCTGTGCAGAAACTGCCTTCCCTTGTCTAGGTCCCCGTGCACTCAGGCGCTCCCCTCCACTGCCCTTAAGTAAGAGGTGCTTGGTGGCCTCCTGAAGAGCGGCTGCGGGCAGGTGGGTGGACGCGCTGCCTGACCCAGGCTAGATGTGCCAGCGAGCAACGGAGCCACCGCCCTGCAGCCGAGCTGCCCTGCAAATTGCCAGCCGCCAGCTCTGAGCAGGTGCGCTCACTTGAGCTGAGAAAGCTGTGCTCAAGTCCCCACTGCCCTCATCTCTCTGCGATGTCTGCCACTGCCCTTCATGTTACTTATTCTCTTTCGGAGAGCTCTGTTGCTTTTCTGACGGTGAAAGTAACAGATGCCCCTTGCCAGGAAGTATTGAAAGGAGGAGCAAGGTTCCCTGGGGTCCCACCCTTGAGAAGTGGCCACGGTTATGTTTTGGGTTTCACCTCACAGACTTCTCTGTATTTAATTTATTCATATTTCCTTTTTAAATTTTTTTTAATGTTTATTTTTGAGAGAGAGAGAGACAGAGCATGAGATGAGCAGGGGAGGAATAGAGAGAGAGGGAGACACAGAATCTGAAGCAGGCTGCAGGCTCTGAACTGTCAGCACAGAGCCCGATGCAGGGCTTGAACCCACAAACCGTGAGATCATGACCTGGGCCGAAGTCAGACGCTTAACCGACTGAGCCACGCAGGCGCCCCTCATATTTTCTTTTTAAGTTTTATTTATTTATTGATCTCTACACTCAGTGTGGGACTCGAACTCACAACCCCAAGATCAAGGGTCGCGTGGTCTTCTGATTGAGCCAGCCGGGCACCCCATGTTTTTTCTCTTTTTATATATTTATTTATTTGAAATTTTTTGTAGTATTTATTTGTTTTTGAGAGAGAGAGAGCAAGGGAGGGGCAGAGAGAGAGGGAGACACAGAATCCAAGCAGGCTCCAGGCTCTGAACTGTCAGCACAGAGTCTGATGTCAGCCCCGAACTCACGAACCCAAGATCATGCCCTGAGCTGAAGTCGGACCGTTAAGTTGACTGAGCCACCCAGGCGCCCCTGTATTTTCTCTTTCTAAATATCAAATTGAGATCCTACTTTCCTTATGATAGCCTTATTTTTCCAGCATGTGTTGAACCTGTTTGCGGCAAAAATACGGATCGGTGGCCTCACTTGTACTTCAATTTTCATTGCTTGATAGGTGGTGGTTTATGTAGCCACTAGTTTATGGGCGTGCAGCCTAGTTGTTTATAGTTTTTCACTATTACAAACACTTATGACGAACATTCGTAATTGGGCGTGCAATTCAACTTTCACAGATTAAAAAGGTTTTTTTTTTTTTTAAGTTGATTTTGAGAGAGAGAGAGAACCAGCAGAGGAGGAGGAGGAGGAAAGAGAGAGAGAGAGAACGAACAGAGGAGCAGAGAGGGAGGGATAGAGGATCCAAAGCCGGCTCCATGCTGACAGCAGAGAGCCCAGTGTGGGTCTTCGACTCATGAGCTGTGAGATCATTGTGACCTCAGCCAAAGTCAGACACATAACCTAACTGAGCCACCGAGGCGCCCCGAAAGTTTTCTTTTGTTTATATATATATATATATATATATATTTTTTTTTTTAAGTTTATTCATTTATTTTGAGAGAGAAAGCACGAGTTGGGAGAGGCAGAGAGGGAGAGGGAGAATCTCAAGCAAGTCCTGCACTGTCAGCACGGAGCCCGACACAGGGCTCAAACCCACGAACCGTAAGATCATGACCTGCCCCAAAGTCTGCCGCTTAACCAACTGAGCCACCCCAGTGTCCCCAGGGTGCAACCATTTTCGGAAGCAATTTGGAAATATGTATGGCGAGTCATGTTCTCTGGTGCAGTAATTCTCCTCGATAATGAGAATATGCCCTAAAGAAATAATGTGAGCAGATATTCACGTACAAAAGATACTCGTTATCATATTTATAAGAAAGAGAAATTGGAAAGGGATTAAAGAGTTAATGACACAGATTAATGCAGTGTTATGCGCAGGTTGAAAAAGATGTTTATAGCAAAACAAATAAAACAACAACAACAAACTCTTAGCCATAGAGAACAACTTGGTTGCCAGGGAGGTAGGCGGGGCTGGGTGAGACCGATGAAGAGGATTGAGGGCACTTACTGTGCTAGGCGCTGAGTGAGGTATACAGTTATGGAATCGTTACATTGTACGCCTGACACTACTGTAATGCTGTATTTTAGTTATACTTCAATAAAAATTTAAAAATCTATTTAAAAAAATGTTCATTACGGAGAGTGTCAAACAGACAGAAAAATGGAAAGAATCCCCCAGTAGTGAATATCTCTGGACCACTCAGTTAGATTCAGTTGTTAATAATTTGCTTTTTCTTTCTGGGGACGGGCACACTGATGACATGATACTCAAGCTAAATCCTTAAGGATGCATCCAAGTTCATCAGTTGTTTTCAGTTCTGTGTCTCTCTTAATCTAGGATTTGGCAAACCATGCTTGCCACCTGTTTTTGTAAATAAAGTTTTATTCCACACCTACTCATTTGTGTATTAT
>CM053563.1:7960793-8078636 GCA_028646485.1 Cryptoprocta ferox | reverse complement strand
TTTTTTTTTTTTTTTTTTTTTTTAAGAGTCCAGGCCACACATTTTCTGGATTCATCTGATTGTTTCTTGAGGTGGTGCTTGTATTTGGTTTAATTTTTATTATTTAGACTTGTTTCCTCAATGGTATTTTTACAAGAGCATGTGACCCTTCATCTCAGGGTCAGGAGTTTGAACCCCATGTTAGGTATAGAGATGATGTAAATGAATAAGCTTGGAAAGTCTTTTAAAAATTTATATACAGTAAAATTTGTCTTTTGTTAAATAGTAATGTGAGTCATATGTGTGTGTGTGTTTGTTTTAAAGTTCCATGAATTCATGGGACACCTGGGTGGCTCAGTCAGTTAGGAGTCTGACTCTTGGTTTTGGCTCAGGTGATAATCTCAATTTTGTGAGTTCAAGCCCCATGTCAGCCTCTGCGCTGGTGTTGCTTAGCCTGCTTAGGATCTTCCTCTGCCACTTCCTCTTCTTCCTCCTCCTCCTCCTCCTCCCTCCTCCTCCCTCCTCCTCCCTTTGCCTCCTCCCTCCTCCTCCCTTTGCCTCCTCCCTCCTCCCCCTTCCTCTTCCACCCCAGTAGTTCTGCCTTTTCCAATAGTGTACCGTAAATGGAATCATTTAGCACGTGTAGCCTTTTGGGTCTGGCCTCTTTCACTTAGCTTAGTGCACTTGAAATTCATTCTCGTTCGCTCATTTCTTCTTATTGCCGAGCAGTAGTGCACTGTATGGATACACCAGTTTGTTCACCAGATGATGCACATTTGGGTTGTTCCCAGTTTCGGGCAATTAACGACTAAAGCCACTATAAACATTCATGTGTTTTTGTGTGAGCATAAGTTTTTATTTCTCTTGGGTGTGTGTACCTAAGAGTGGAGTTGATGTCATATGGCGGTTCTCTGTTTGACGTTCTGATGACCTGCTGCACTGCCCTTCCACCAGCCCTTTGTGTGAGTTCCAGTCTCTCCGCATCTGGGCCAGCAAGTGCTATTGTCTGTTAATTTGGCCGTAGTGGGCAGTAAATCGTATCTCGCTGTTTCGATTTGCATTTCTTTAATGACTAACGATGTAGAGCATCTCCTCATGGGCTCACTGGCCATTTGTGTATGTTTTTCAGCAAAGTGTCTATTCAGATCATTTGTCCATTTTGTAATTGGTTTCTCTTTTTATTGTTAATCATAATAGTTCTCTGTATGCTCTGGATACAAGTCCTTTATTTGATACGCGATTCACAAAAATTTTCTCCTAATCTGTTGTTTGTCTTTTCACTCTCTTTGAAGTACAAGTTTTTAATTTTTATGAAATACAATTTTTTTCTTTTTTTAATATACTTTAGGTATGATACCATTTAAGCAACCATTACCTAATCCAAGGTCAGGGAGCTTTATTCCTCTGCTTTCTTATAAGATTTTTGTAGTCGTAGGGCACCTGGGTGGCTCAGTTAAGCATCCAACTCTTGATTTTGTCTCAGGGCATGATCTTGCGGTTCTTGGGTTCTAGCCTTGCATGGGGCTCTGTGCTGACAGAGTGGTGACTGCCTGGGATTCTCTCTCTCCCCTCCCCTCCCTGTGCCTCCTGCACGTTTGGGTGTACTCTGGAGCGCTCTCTCTCTCTCTCTCTCTCTCTCTCTCAAAATAAATAAACATTAAAAAAAAGATTTGTAGTTTTAGCTACTACATTTAGGTCTGTGAGCCATTTTCTAGTCAGGATTTGTGCATGGTGTGAGGTAGGGATCCAGCTTAATTCTTTTGCATGTGGACACCCAGTTGTCCAGTATTGTTTGTTAAAAAGATCTTCTCTTTCTCCATTGAATGGTCTTACCACTCTTGTCAAAAATCAGTTGACTGTATATGTGTTTCTTTGTTTCTGGATCCACACTTGTATTTCATTGATCTAGATGTCCGTCCCTGTAGATACCAGTACCATAGTATTTTGATAACTAAACTTTTGTAGTTGTGACTTTCAAAATTGAGGCACGTGAGGTCTTCAACTTTTTTTTTTTCCCTTCAAGATTATTTTGGCTAATCTGGGTCTCTTCCATTCCCATGTGAATTTTTAGAAGGAATTTTTCCATTTCTACAAAAAAGGCAGCTAGATTGGGATTGTGCCAGATACATAGAGTAATTTGGGGAGTATTGCCCCCTTAACAATATTAAGTGTTTCAGTTTTTTTTGAGATTTTTAAAAAATGTTTGTTTGTTTTTGAGAGAGAGAGAGAGAGCATGAGAGGCAGAGAGAGGAAGACAGAATCTGAAGCAGGCTCCAGGCTCCAGCCTGTCAGCGCAGAGCCCCACACGGGACTCAAACTCACTAACTGTGAGGTCATGACCTGAGCCAAAGTCAGATGTCCAATCGACTGAGCCTCCCAAGCGCCCTAAATGTATCGGTTCTTGAATGTGGAATACTTTCTATTTATTTAGGTCTTTTATTTCTTTCAACAATGTTTTATTATCTTCAGAATATAAGTTTTACACAAGTACTGTTAAATTATTCCTAAATATTTTATTCTTTTGAAAAAAAAATTTGGGGTGGTATTGTGAGTGAAAGTCTTCATATCATTTTAAGAATGTTCATTGCTAATGTATAGAAGTATGCTTTTGTATATTAATCTTATATTTTGCAGCCTTGCTGAATAATTTTAATCGTTCAAATAGTTTTCCTCTGGATTCCTTAGTATTTTCTATATACGAGATCATATTATCTTTGAATATGTATTACTTCTTCCTTTCCAATCTGGCTGTCTTGTCTCTTTTTCCTTCCTTAATTGCCGTGGCTGGAATCTCTAGCACAGTGTCAAATAGAAGTGGTGAGAGCAGACATTCTTAGGAAGAAGGCTTTCAGTCTTTCACCATTAAGTATGATATTAGCTGTGGATTTTTCATAGAGGCCCTTTATCAGATTGAAGACATTTTCTTTCAGTCTTTCACCATTAAGTATGATGTTAACTGTGGATTTTTCGTAGAGGCCTTTTATCAGATAGAAGAAATTTCCTTCTGTTTCCAGTGTGTTGGGTGTTTTTATCATGAAGAGGTGCTGGATTTTGTCACGTTTTTTTTTTTCTCTGTGTCAGTTGAGATGATCATGTGTTGATGGCCCCTTTATTCAGTTAGTGTGCAACTCTACATTGATTGACTCTTCAGATGTCACACCAACCTTGCATTCCTGGTTGTAAGTCCCATGTAATGGTGTGTAGTCCTTTCTTCAGGTTGCTGGTTAGGCTTTCTAAGAGAAAAAGTTTATATTAAGTTGTATAGTATCACACAAAATATACATTTTTTTTTTTTTAAGGGAAACTTACTTCCACATTTGATTATCTTTGAGTAGTGAAATTATGGGTGACTAGTTTTTCTTTGGTATCGTTCTCTATACGTTTTATATATCAAGGACCTTGATAACCTGGAGTCAGACTTACCGCTGTGGCTGCACAGATGGGGATGCCGGTCCCAGCTAGGCCGTGAGGAGATGGGCACCTTCACACACAGTAGGCGGGAGTTGAAACGGCAGAGCCTTCCTGGAGGGCATTTTGCACAATGTGTCAGGACCCAGAAATTCTGCATCTAGGAATTTGCCATAAGGAATTATTTGGACACCTGTGCCAGGTTGTGTGTTGCAGTGTTGAACAGAAGTATCAGCCAGTAGGTTACGGAGCCTAGTGAATAATAGTATTCCTTGGGTGTTTGATTATGTATGTTTAGATATGTGCACTTGGAAAACTCAGGAAGGGTGTGTATCACACTGGGAAGATTGGAGGTAGTCTCCCGGTGGTGGGGTCCCTCAGGTAAGCTTTCCCTTTAACTTCTCTGTGTTACAATTTGCTCATTTAAAAAATACCTTTGTGGGGCACCTGGGTGGCTCAGTTGGTTACTCGTCTGGTGCTTGGTTTTGGCTCAGGTCATGATCTCATAGTTTTGAGATCAAGCCCTGCATCGGGCTCCATGCTGACCGCTCACAACCTGCTTGGGATGCTCTTTCTCCCTCTCTGCCCCTCCCCCACGCACACGTGCAAACTCTCTCTCTCTCTCTCTCTCTCTCTCTCTCTCTCTCTCAAAATAAATAAACTTAAAAAAAAAAGTAAACATAAGTGAAAAACGCCTTTGTGTTCAGGGCTGAGAACTGGCAGGTCCCAGTTCCTCTGGGGAAGTGGTGGAAAAGTGTCTTACTGCCTAGGACCGGTGATTTGGAGGGGTAGGTGACAGTATTAGCTAAAATTTGTCCTCTGTATGCACCATCCCGGCCGAGAAGGGTTGGTGTCTATATGAGTAGTGACACTATACCCCCATGCTTCAACCTCCGTCCCTAGATTTCCCGTGCCTCCTGCATGTTAACACAGGCCTTCTCCCTGACACTTGTCTGGGAATAGCATATAGAACCCACTGCCTGTTGTGGGGAAGAGGAGAATTGCGAGAATGTGACCGGGGCACTGAAACATCTATTTGTTGACCTTATTTTTAGGAAGCACAGATGTAGTCTTTCCTTTAACTTAAACAAAAAAATGTTGTGAAAAATTTCCTGCCTGCCAAAGTTCAGAGGTCTTTCCCAGCTAACCTCCTGGACCAGATTTCATTTTCACGCCTAGGTGCCAGCATCAGCATTGCTATCTGGATGGACTTCTCCTGGTAGGAGATGTTTTCATTCTCGCAAGCCCACCCCTGACCTTTG
Source organism: Cryptoprocta ferox (assembly GCA_028646485.1). Classification (NCBI taxonomy): domain Eukaryota; kingdom Metazoa; phylum Chordata; class Mammalia; order Carnivora; family Eupleridae; genus Cryptoprocta; species Cryptoprocta ferox. The sequence continues at coordinate 8,073,987 of CM053563.1, read as the reverse complement.
CCAGATGTCCCACCAGCCTTCCTGTTCCTCACGGCTCCATTTTTTTTTTGTCTTTTCTTGTAGGTACTGTTTCTCCGAGATGGCCCCCGTGTGTGCAGTGGTTGGGGGGATCCTGGCCCAGGAAATCGTGAAGGTAAAGAGTCCCTGTGGAGCAGATCATTGGTCCACCGTGACCTTGTCAAGGTGCCAACCAAAGGCATGACTGCCTTAGAGAACTGCCTGGTTTCTCTGAGCCCGTTCATCCTCGTTTCGTGCCCTATTTCCTCTCTTCCCTTTCCCACCTCATCCTGTCTTTCCCGCCCATCCAGATGAGCATTCAGCAAACGCTCTTTGAGTGTCTGCTCTGTGCCAAGCCCAGAGCCGGGCTTCGTGTCCTCTGGTCCCACCTGCCAGCTGTCCCCCTGTATGGATGGCTTGCATGGGGCTTCTGATCCTTGCCGTGTGTTCTGCTTCTCACAGCCCTGCGAAGTGGATACTGTCATGATCTCCATGTGAGGGGAGGATGTTTAGGCCCAGAGATGGGGCTTCAAAACCTGTGCCCTTAACTTCTGCTTCATGCAGTGTTTCTCCGTCCGTGCCTGTGGCATCGGAGCTTCGTCTCGTTAATACACACGCCCTGTTTATTCAGAAGGGGGCATCCAGTACCAATGGCGCGTGTGCACGGTGCCGGGACCCCACAGAGCTCTGGAGAGGGTGACCCGTGAGAACGTTAGGGTTGGTGTCATCGTCCCTCTCAGAAGGGAAGTATTTCAACTGGGGGTCACGCAACCAGTAACTGGCACAGCCTTTTGAGTCTTCTGGAACATTTGGGTTGTCAGAATTCTAGCATATTCCCAAATACTTTCTTTGGGACGTAGATACTTGCCCGAAGATGTTCAGTCTGCCTTTTGTAGGTTCTTGGCTGCTTCTGTAGGTCTGCGGTGACGGTTTGTCCTTTTTGTTCTTGGAGCAGAGTTGTGCCTCATTCAGTGATTTTCCTGCTCATTCACACGTTATCTTGGAGCTCAGGAGAAGCGTGTGGAGACCCCGTTCTCACTACTTTGTCTTGAAGGCAGCATGTCTGCTCTGGAAACATTTGACAGTTCGATGATCCTACCACCGTCTTCTAAAGGCTCTTGTTTCTCTTTCCTGCTCCTTCTCTCTGAACCACATTCTCTCCTTGAATCCACCCCTCTTGTGTCATAGGGAGCAGGGCGAGCAGCAGGGAGGTGCAGAGGGAGAAGAGAGGGATGTGATGGCCACGCCGCTTTCCTTTCTCGTGCCTCCGCTTTGCCCAGATCGCTGTGCGGATTGTAGCCCCTGTGCCCGGCCAGCCGGGTGGGCTGCCCAGAAGCGCGCGCTGAGGGTCCGGAGGCTGCCTGCTCACAGACTGCCGGGAAGCAGCGATGGACGAGCCCTCAGAACAGACATGCTACTGTCGCCCGTTGCTGTGACGGCACAGGGACGACATTTATCGGGAGCCCACCCTGCCCCCTCGCACGGACCACATGCTCCACGTGGACGTGCCCCTCTTCTCCTCCTCACAGTAACCCTGGGAGGGGGGCGTAAGGAGGAGCCGAGGCGCGGAGAAGCGGCGGCGCCAGGAGCCGAGCCCGGGCCCTTCAGCGCTCGGCCCTTGTGTCTCAGGCGCCATCTGCATGGACCTGGGGCACCATCGATGTGCCTTTGGGCACGCTTTGTACCGCTCACCGACACGCTGCTCCCTGGGTGTTTCACGTGGGGGGGAGGTTAGGGGTCGGGGCAGCTGGCCTTGACCCCATTGTTTGCAGTGGCTTCCCTGCGTCCCAGTCCTAACCTCCACTGCAGCCCCCTCCTTCCTGCCTGCTGGGGACAGCTGTTGCCCGCATCTTGTTTCTGTTTATCCCAGACAGCCAGAGTACTCTGCATTCTTGGTTGCTGGGTGTGTTTGGAATCTCCCCCGACCCCCATCTTGCTTGGGAAGCACTTTACCTTTTGCCCCGTGTTCACTCCATGGCCTGGTGTCTTGTCTGCCACCCCACCCTTACTTAACACGATATTGCCTTCACCCAGCTGGCACCAGGGTCCCACAATCTCAGGGCCGCCGACCTCCCCCACTTCCCTCCTGAGGACCATCTGACCACTCAAAATGGTAAACGTGAGGAAATGAGGGGCAAACAGAAGTCTGTTCCCTTGGAATCCTCTTCTTCCTTCCACCATTCCAAACGCTACATATTCCGTCCACATCCCCTGTCCTGTCATGCTTCCTTAGGTGTAAGTCATCCTTCCTTTGTCTCCCACTGTCCCCACTAGGCCTCCCTGTGGGCAGTACTGGAGGTATTGGTGGTGGTGGCAGCCATACCGGGCCCCCTTGGATCCTCTCCTGTAACTTGAGTTCTAGGGTCTAGAAGTTCTGACTGTGGTCTCTTGGTTCCTTCCTTCCACCTGGCTGAGTGCCTGGGATCCTCCGATTTTGGTGAGGGATCTCCGGCTCCTGTTAGTAATAGCAGCTCCCACTTTTTGAGAATTTATTATGGGCCGGACACAGTACAAGCTTGATCACATTCCACGTTCACCAGAAACTATAACAGGCAGGTGCTATTGATTCGCCATGTGTATGTGAGTGCAGGGGTGTGAGCCTGGCTTAGCCACGAATCCTTAGTACCTCGCATGATGCCTGGCACGGAATAGATGCTCTAGATGGTTTCCGTGGACAGATCGTTGAACAACCACTTGAAGTAGGTAGAATTATCCCCATTTTACAGATGAAGAAACAGATTGGGATTAGTGCTCAGTTCCAAGAGAAGTTCAAGATATTTAGGGCGTGTTCCTAACCTTGTAGAAGAGGTCCTTTATGAGTGACAGGCATGGTGCTCCTGGGAACCTTTCAACCGTGCCTAGAGGCTTGCTTGGATGATGTCTGCGTCTTTAAATGGCAACCCTTTTTGAGTTCAGAACCTTTGAGAAAACTCATTGACACGTATGAATCCTTCCTCTAGTACACACATGTACACATGACTCAGCATGTAATTGCAGGTCTGGCCCCATCTTTAAAAGTGCTTCGGGGGTGGCTGCTCAGTTGGTTAAGCCTCTAACCTCTGCTCAGGTCATGATCTCACGGCTTGTGGGTTCGAGCCCCTCGTCAGGCTCTGTGCTGACATCTCAGAGCCTGGAGCCTGCTTCGGATTCTGCGTCTCCCTCACTCTGCCCCTCCCAACTCATGCTCTGTCTGTGTCTGTCAAAAATGAAACCTTAAGAAAAAAATTTTTAACGTGCTATGTCCTTCTGTTAACTCGCAAGAGAATCCCCAGTCCCAAGGGTAAATAGCACCTCCCAGGCTCTCTGGATCCTAGCCCCGGGCCGAGGTGCAGGAGGTGGCAGGAGGCGTGTCTCCTCACGGGAGGGCCGCTTGCCCATCGGTATGTGGCTGAGCAGGTGATGAGGGCCACTGCCTGCCCCGTGTTGGGACGAGCTGCCACCTCTCTCAGTTGGACAGTCCTAAATAATATTGCTGCCCTTGGCCAGCAGGCTCCTGCACGTGGGGCACGCTTTCAGACATCATCTCTTTTACATCATTTTACATCTCATTTACATCTTTTACATCATCTCTTTTAATGCCTCGGATGGTACAGGTGGTGTTTTCATTTCACATGGGAAGACAGGGTTTGGCGAGGCTAACGATCTGTCCGGAGACCCACAGCTGGTAAGGGACAGAGCAGAGAGACCTGGCGGTCACAGTAATGTCTCAGGACATGGCCCGTTAGCCCCCGGGGAGCAAAATCACCTCTCTTGAGAGCCACTGCCCAAACTGTAAGTTTTAAAAAGACCTGGCGCTTGAGGTTTTTTTTTCTTGCCCTATTATTCCCTTTGAAAGCATCTGAACTGAGCCCTCTTCTTGTTTTCCTCCCCAGGCCTTGTCTCAGAGGGATCCTCCTCACAACAACTTCTTCTTTTTTGATGGCATGAAGGGGAATGGCATCGTGGAATGCCTTGGCCCCAAGTGAACCGAGACCCGGCGGCCCTGGGGACGCTGACCTGCCGCCTGCCCGTGCGTTCCCGTCCCTTCCTCCGACAAAGGCGGCTCCAGGCGAAGGAAAAGCCGAAGGCCTCGGAACAGTCCGAACCGGCTCCTGCGAGCAGTGAGGCTGTGCAGACACGCGACTTGGAAGCACCAGCAGCTGCTAAACGCGGGGCGTGGGGACCTGCTGTCCCCACCCCAGCGCCATCCAGGGCTGTTGGCTGGCCACCACCCGAGAGAGTCCCCCGTGACGCATCCCTCTGTCCAGGTGCCACCTCGGTGTCGCCAGGCTTCCAGGGCACCGCAGGAGATGCCCGCCTGGGACCAGCGTGCCTCATTGCTTAGGATCCTCTCGCCACCTTCTTGGACTTACTCTCCGCCTGATGTCACACAGAGAGGAGCACGCTGACTCCAGGTGGGGACAAAGGCCCGGTCCCATGAGACGCTAGTGGAGCCACAGTCCCAAACGCAGACAGGTGCCCCAGAGAGGAAGCGACACGGCAGGCAGGCTGCATTTCCTCCAGAGCCAGGGGTCCCGGGAAACAACAGGTGCCATCTGGCGTGCCGATCTGGAGCTTTAGTTCAGGGCTAGCTGGCTTTCAGCCTGGATTTTGGAAGAGAGGAAATGTTACCAAAGTTCCCTCGGGCATTAGGCCGAGACCTTGCAAAGTGAATAGTAGTGGGAAAACTTGTTTTAAAAAGGCAGATTCCAGGGTCCCAGCCCCTGGGGATTCTGATTTACTGGGGCCCAAGCTAGCACGTGAGGGCCAGTCTTCTCGGAGCCCCATCCCCAACGCAGCTCAGACCGTCCTGGAGGCTGCTTTTGAGGGCTGTGCTGTGTCAGTCCTTCATTCCGCCCCCCCCCCCCCCGAATCGCAGCTGTTTGTGTGGTTTTTTATATTTTCTATATTTCCTTGTTTCTTTACAAAGGAATGATAGAAATAAAGTTATTTGCTTTAGGATTTGTTTTTCTTCCACATTACAAACATCTTCCTGTGACCGGGAATGATCCTACGAATTGCCTTTTTTAACCTGAAGAAATCTCACAGGATGCTTCAGTGTGACTCAGAGATTCCTCCCCTCCATCACCATTCCTGCCACTGTTTTTCTGGGTAATGCAGCAAGAGTTAGATTGCTCAGATTCTAGAGTGCATAGAAGCTTCTGGTTCCACCTGTCTTTTGAATAATTCAGGTCAGTAGTGGCTGTTCTCAGTGACAAGAGTTACATCAGTGGGAAAGAAGTATGAAATTAAAGAGGTGCTGCTGATGCTGCCTTCTGTTTAGATTCTCTCATGTACCAGGCGCTGTGCAGACTCACAGTCGCAGTGGCTTCATTTTATTTTTTAAAGTTTATTTATTTTGAGAGAGAGAGAGAGAAGGAAGGGGGGGAGTGGCAGAGAGAGGAGAGAGAATCCCAAGCAGACCCTGTGCTGTCACCACAGAGCCCGATGCGAGGCTTGAACTCACAAACCATGAATTCATGCCCTAAGCTGAGATCAAGAGTCCGATACTTAACCTCCTGGGCCACCCAGGCGCCCCCGGCTTCATTTTAAAGTTCTGTGACACTTCAGTAATGTGCCTCTAGTCCCTCGGCTGGTGGAGGTCAGAGCTTTCATTGGTTTGGACACTGGCTTTGTCTGGACTCGGGAGCCCGAATATGTTCCACTTCTCGTCACCCTCCCTGGGTTTCTCCTTAATGTAGAAGTGTCTGAGGTGTGAGGTGTGAGTCGGGCCCATTTGAACAAATCACATCAGCTCCTTTCCTATTTCCATCCTGCTGCAGTGAGAGAACAAAAACGTGGTCTCCACAGGGAGGAGGAACTCAATTCCCTGACTCTCCAGTCATCTCTGCCCTTCCCTAGGTGAGGCTAGGGCCGAGTCTCTGGAGGGGCCCCATTCCGGACCCTGTCAGTGTCAAATCAGGAGCACCAAGGTCAGTGTTCTTATCAGTGTATGAATCTCACCCTTTCTTTGAAATTTTGAGCTTTGCAATGTGGGGCCTTGGTCACAAGGGGGAGCAGGTGGGTCTGGATGGATAAAAACAAAACTGTCATCCTAGAATCTTTTCTGAAGCTTTGCAAACTTTTCCACCCCTGTAGCTCTCATGTAGAAATTGAGTCATCCAGAACGGACCCCTCGGGAATCTGGGGGAGGTGCTGGAAGCTGCCAGCCCCAGGCGGGAAGTGTCTTTGTTCTCGTATCTTCAAATTTTATATTCTCCCATATTACATGGTAGTGTTACCATGAAAATGGATTTCCCCAAGTCTCCAGGAAAGAGCACAATGATTATCCTGTGGTTTCTAATCCCTCCAGGAGATTTCTAGCCTACTTGGGAAGGAGGATCAAATCTGTAAAGGTAGGGGCACCTGGGTGGCTGTCAGTTGAGTGTCCAACTCTTGACCTCGAGTTCAAGCCCCGCATCGGGCTCCATGCTGACAGCACAGAGGCTGCTTGGGATTCTCTCTCCCTGTCTCTCTCTCTCCCTCCCGCGCTCAAAATCAATAAATAAACTTAAAAAAAAAAAATTTTTTTTAATCTGTAAAGGTAACAAATACTTTTGGGATTTTAGAGTTACCAAATGAAAGGAAGTGGGCTGACTTTGGGCCTGCCAGGTTTCTCCACTCCACACCCCACTTCTGTTGTTTGTGGTATGTGTAGTAGCCAAACTCTGTTAAGTGCTTAATGTGTTGAAGCCTCAGAACATTCTAGTGGAACAGGTGCTACTCAGAAAAGTAACACATGCAAAGGTAAAAAAGCACAACAATAAAAAGTTCTCGGTCCCATCAGAGCTCCACATTCTGTGGTTTCCCTTTGCAGTGCAGACCCTTTTTATCAGTTTCTGGCTGTGTGTGTGTGTGTGTGTGTGTGTGTGTGTGTGTGTGTGTGAGTGAGTGAGGAGGTGTGTCCAGTTTGCCCTTTTCAGAGCGGGGAATGGAGGCTCAGGCCGCAGTTGGCAGGTCAGAGGAGCCTAATGACGGCTAACGTGCTCGCACTGACTGCTGGCTGCCTGGACCCCTCCGCAGAGGGTTTGATCCTCACGCACCCTGGGGGGGGGCCCGTCCCACAGACGACGGAACAGCCCCCCGACGTGAGGGCCAGAATGTGGGCTGGCGGGGAAGGCTGCTTCACAGGACACTTAGTAGACGTCTGTCTAGTGGCGCCGCCGCTCGTGACTGGCTCGGGCTTTGCCCCGACGAGGTCCTGAGACCCAGCGGTCAGCCAAGAGCCGTCCGGCAGGCCCGGGCTGGAGGGAGGGCCTTCAGCTCGATCCAGAAGGACAGGTAGGTTTTGTTTTTAAGCTCGTAGTAAAACATTAAAGCCACACACATATATAGGGGTGAAAAGTTATCGTTCCCCCGCCGCCCCCTCACCCCTGCCTCACTGGTCCTGGCAGCTCGTTGTTGGCCACGTAGCAGGAGCAGCTGACTTCACAGCCAAACTCAGGATTTTGGAGAGAGACGTGAGATGGCTTTTTGCATACGTTAGATGTCTCCACTTCCATATCTACCTCCCAGAGGTCCTTAGCAGCCTTGGAGAGGGAATCCTTCCAGATTGGCAGGTTTAAATTTTTTTTCTTTAATGTTTGTTTATTTTTGAGGGAGAGTGAGAGCAGTGGAGGGGCAGAGAGAGAGGGAGACCCAGAAGGCCAGGCAGGCTCCAGGCTCTGAGCTATCAGCACAGAGCCTGATGCAGGGCTCAAACCCACAAACTGCAAGATCCTGACTTAAGCGGAAGTCGGACGAGTAACCAATGGAGCCACCCAGGGACCCCTATTTTATTTTTAGTTTTTAAAATCAGACTGGTAGGTTTAAATGTAGACTGCCACTTAGCTGTGTGACCTTGGACAAGTGACCTTTTTGTGCCTCCATTGCCCCATGTTTAAAATGGGGTAGTGGCAGTACATCCTCTGATATGTAGGAATTGAATGAATACATTCTTTGAATGGGAATGTTAGTTATATCATGCACGTGTAGAAATAACTTTTTCTGCATCTTGCTCTCCCTCACTATGTCCTAGAGGTCCTTGTCAGTGCATTGTGCGTGGAGTTCCAAAACCACAGATGAACCAGAAGCTATTTAATCAGTCTGCTGTTGAGTGACATTGAGCTGGTTTCCTTTGGACGCACTTGGGAAAGACTTCCCAAAGCCTAATGCCACAGAGTGCATAAATGCATTGGAGATGTTGATTCCTTCCAGAAGTCTGTGGCATGGTAGCATTTTACCGGAAAGATCATCCGGGCTTGTAGTGCAGAACTGAAATGAAAAGTAATTCTGTCCCTTCCAGAAACCACCATTGCAGGGTGGGATTATTGGAAGTGGGTGGGGAGTGCCAGTTCAAGTTGCGTATTAGCTTGCTAGAGGAGCATAGCTCACCATTGGCAAAGGTTCAGCTCTGGACCTCCTTTATTACCAGGTGCTCTGAGCCTCAACTCTGCCAAGTTGCAGGACTACTCAGCACCTTGGTTCCGAGAGAGAAGACCACAAGAGGTGACTTTAGGTATTTCCTTTCCCTCTGCAACAAGTGAGCCACCTTTTGTTTTACTAGGAGCCCTCTGGACTTTGCTAATAAAATATGGCCTTCTCTGACTTTGTCCCTGGGCCCCTGACTCTCCATCTAACCTGGATAGTTAGGATTCCCCACTTCCAGTCCTAAAAAATGATAACTAAGGTCTGTTAAAAAGAAAACACCGGGGCACCTGGGTGGCTCCGTCAGTTAAGCGTCCACCTCTTGATTTGGGCTCAGGTCATGATCTCGCACTTCGTGGGCTCGAGCCCCACGTCAGGCTCTGCGTTGACAGAGGTAGCCTGCATGGGATTCTCTGTCTCCCTCTCCCTCTGCCCCTCACCTGCTTGCTCTTTCTCTCTCAAAACAAATAAACATTTAAAAAAAATAAAGCAGTTCTGTTTACGGTATGATGGGTTAAATTTCCAACAACTGCCTCCCTGCAGGAAACTATACCTTCTACACAGAATTCCAGAACCGAAACCAAACTACTGCAAGCCTCAGCAGAGTACTCAAACGCAGGTGGATCTGGGGGAGGGAGTTGACAGTTGCAGCAGAGCCCACCACAGTAGCTTGCTGGCCTGTGTGTGTGTTTTCCTACAGTGTCAGCTGAGGGCAGGCACTGCCAGGCAGCTAAAACTCAGGTGGAAAAGCATCTGTCTTGACTGTCCTGAAGAAGCAGAGGCCAGAGCCCGGAGTAACCACAGCTATTGGAAAGGAGGGCGCCACGGAAGGGAAACCCCCAGGTTACATGTATAAAATCAGCCAAGTCTCTTGCTGACCACTGGGCTATGGATGTGTGGCTCCAACTCAGCAGAACTAAAGCAAACTGGATTCACACTGTCAGCAGCTACGACAGTGTGAGTCTAGGAAATACGAATCTCCCGAAGACCAGAACATTCGCATCCTTTGGAGGAATATAACAGAATCCAGAATGGCTGCAATGCAACATAATATCAGGGACACGAGGCAGAATTACCTAATATACATAGAACGAGGGAAATGTGATTCATGTTCAAGGGAAAAGACAAGATGACCAAGAGAACCCAAGTGTTTGGGGCGGGGATGTGCGCCTGGCTGGCTTAGTAAAGCACATGACTCTCGATCTCATGGTTGTGAGTTCAAGCCCCACAATTGGGCGCGGAGCCTGTGTTTAAAAACGTGTTGGAATCAGCAGACAGGGACTTTAAAGCAATTATTACAGTTATGCTCATTGAGGTAAAAGGAAAATCATGTGTAATGTTGAAAAATAGGAAGTCCCAACCGCAGAGAAAATGGAGACAACCAAATGGATGTTTAATACCAAAAATACAATATCAGCAATTTTTAAAATTCACTAGTAGACCTAATAGTAGAAAGGAGATGAGCGGTTTTGTGCACTGAAAACACAGTAATGGGAAATATCCAGTCTAAGAAAGAGGAAAAGATCTTTAAAAAAATTTTTTTTAATGTTTGTTTATTTTTGAGAGACAGAGATGCAGCACCAGCCGGGGAGGGGCAGAAAGAGAGAGGGAGACACAGAATCCGAAGCAGGTTCCAGGCTCTGAGCTGTCAGCACAGAGCCTGATGTGGGGCTCAAACCCACGAACTGTGAGATGATGAGCTGAAGTCGGACGCTCAACCGACTGAGCCACCCAGGCGCCTGTTAAATGAATTCTGGAAAGCAGCCTTTCAAAAACAACAGAGGACGATTAGGGGAACTGTGATTCAGGTGATCCTGGGTTTCTCATCAGAAATGGGAGCCCAGAGGCCGAAACATCGTTGAGATACTGCAAGGAAACCGTCAACCCTAGGATTCTATAACCAGTGAAGACCAGTCCTTTTCAGATAAACGGAGACTAAGAGAACTTGTCACCGGCAGAAATACACTCTACAAAATGCTAATGGAAGTTCTTCAAGCTGTTCAAGCGAAAGTTCTGGCATTGCCTTGCGGAATCTGTAATTCATGGAGATGTAAGCCGGAGCTACAAAATGCCGGGAAGGGTGGGACAGACCGGCGGCCTGCGCAGGGGCTGTCTCTACCGTGTGAATGAAGTGGTTCGAGGCTGACCCTGAATAGACCGAGAAGAGGTAAGGATGTGGGTTTCATCCCTCGAGTAGTACTCAAAGCTGAAATACCAAGAGAGAAATCTCAAAGAATTCACAAAGGTGTTCCAATAATCCAACGGAAGGCAGGAGAGAGGAAAGCAAATAAATTGATAGACCCAATGTGGCCATATCAATACTCCCACGAACTCGCCGGAAAGAGGGGAGCAGGCGGGTGCGGGGCAGGGAGCATCCGCTGCCACACGGCCGGGTGTGAACGCCCGCACCCGCCAGGGGGCTCGGGCTCTGGGCGCGGGCATTGAAGCACGAGGGACGATCCGGAGAATAAGCACCCAGGTACCCACCGTCATTTTGCCGCTTGCTTCCCACTTGTCGTTCGCAGTGTTCTAGTTCATTCCGGCGAGGCGCTGTCCGTGCCGTTGCGCAGCCACAGCAGGCTTGAGACCGTTCGGACTGTCGTCGGGTACAGTGTCGGGTGGTTGGCCAACACGTGGACGCTTGTGCGCAGCCACTGCTAAGGGAGGACCCCCGGGGAAGGCGGTTGCTGGCATGGATCACGTGCATCCTTTGCTTGACAAGCCGTTGCCAAGTCCCCCTCCAAAGTGATGGACCCCCGGTACCCTGCCCTGGTTTCAGGACAAGGGCTGTTTCCCCTGAATTTCCCCTTTACGGGATGAGGCCTCCCAGAAGGAGCCGCCTGTGTCTGAGCCAGTCGTGCCAGTCGTGCAGGAGAGGCCGTAAGGAGAGCATTTGGCCAGTTGTCAGGAAGATCGCGGCAGGAGCCCCGCTTATATTCATTACAGGCTTTTTATGCCGCGCAGCGTGTTAGGCCCTAGGGCAGCCTCACGAAGGTGAAGCTTCACTTTGATCTTAGCCTGAGGTGCTCTCCCAGATGTCACCTGCCTCCTTGAGGGCGGGGCCAAGGGCCTCCTCCTTATCAACTGTTCCCAGGACTCCTCAGGGTGGTGTGTCTGCATAAGTTACAGGTCACTCATTCGTTCGGGAAATATGTTGAGCTCCCAGGACATACTTCCTCCCGTAGGGATGAAGTGAAGAGAAAGCACCAAATAAAGGGGGAAAAAAAAACAATCCTGCCCTCAGGGCGCCTGGCTGGCTCTGTTGGAGCCTGCGACTCCTGATCTCAGGGTTCTGAGTTCAAGCCCCACGCTGGGTGTCGAGGTTACTCTAAAATCTCTAGGGGCACCTGGGCGGCTCAGTGGGTTGAGCATCTGACCTCAGCTTAGGTCATGATCTCGAAGTTGGTGATTTCGAGCCTGGCATGGGGCTCGCTGCTGTCAGCCTGTCCACCCAGAGCCCGCTTTGGATCCTCTGTCCTCCTCCCTCTGCCCCTGCCCCACTGGCGCTCTCCCCAAAATACTATTTAAATAATTAAATAAAGTCTTAAAAAAACCTGCCCTCCGTGAGGCTTAGCTTTTAATGGGGACGCATGAAGACGGTCCATACTGTGGCACCCATGCTTAGTCTCCCTTTGGCTACAGCTAGACAGACAGATGTGCTCTGCGGACCGCCTCTCCCACCTCCTCCCTGCCTCCTCCAGAGGCTTGGACCAGAGCATGCAGGGGAGAGAGAAAGCAGAAAGTATTCACTGTTCCAATCTGATTTTATTGAAAAGGAAACATACAAAAATCATGTACAAAAAAAATTAACCAAACATGTACAGAAAATTCATTCCGGTATCTACAGCAGCGCATATACAGTATTTTACAGGCTGGGCCATCCCTCCCCGCTCCCAGACTCCTCCCTCTTCTGCGGTTCCCCCCCTCCCTGACTCCCCGTCTTCCCCCCAGCGCTTCGCCCTGGGGACTAAGGCTGGGGCGGTTTCCGCCAAAATATCCCACCCCCCAAATGAATGCCAGTGGTCACACGTGCTCTCTCTAAACCTATGCAATGGGATTGATGGGGGCGGGGGGTGGTCACGGGGAGAGCACAGGATTCACAGTCTGGGCCCCTCCTGGCCACCCCCAGATGAAGGTGAGGCAGGCATGCCCACCGCCCGCCGGCTGGCTCAGGGAGATGGCTGGGCGCTGGGCTGGGGCAGCCAACAGACCCACCCCGTTCTCTGGCTCCAGGAGGCTAGTGGTCACGTTTGGCTCATTTGCTCTTCACGGGCCCCCTCCCCAGGAGGAGGGGGGGAAGCACCAGGGGCCTGAGGCCAGGCCCAAAGTGAAGGAGCACTGGGAGGGAGACTGCCCCCAGTGTCCCCCCTGCAGCTGGAACGGGCAGCCAGCACCAGCAGCCTTTCCTGAGATGGTGGTGGGCGGCAGAGGCGGCCGGCTCCGTCCCCACCCTCTCCGTCCCCGCCGCCGTCAGACGCTCAGTCCGTCAGCCCTCTCTCCCCTGGCTTCTCAGCCAGGGACCCAGGAGTCCACATCTCCGTCAGTGCACCCAGGCTGGGCCGGGGCCGGGGCTGGAGTGGCTGCCCTGGCCTGCCCCTGGGACAGGCAGGGCTGGTAGTCCAGTATGCTACATGGTGCAGAAGAAGTCCCCCGCGCTGGCCAGGTCGTCAGGAGGTGGGAGGGTCCTGCCCCCCAAGTCCACGACGTCCACCGGGCGGGTGCAGGCACCTAATTGGGCTCCATCTGCGGGGCTCCGCGGGCCCTGGGTAAGGGCAGGAGTCCCATGATGAGATTGTACAGAACCCTCCAGGGTGAGGGGCGGTGTCGCTGCTGCTCCTCTTGTCTCTAGGGAGAGAGAGAAAGAGGAGAGGAAGTTGGAGTGCGCTAGTGGCAGGGGCATTGGGTCGTTAGGCCCAAGGGCAGCCGGGGGTGGGGGTGGGGGGGGTGGGGAGGCACAGCCCGAAGAGCGAAGAGCGATCTACACTCCGAACCCACCCTCAGGGGCAGGTACTACTATCGTTAACTGGGCCCAAGCCCCAGTCCCTCGACCACCTGGGCTCACCGACGGCATCATCATCTAGAACAGAACAGGATGGAGAGGATGCAGACGGAATGCCCTCAGCACAGGGCCTGCACTGACAAGGCTTCCCCTCGTCTCCAGTTTCCAGAAAGTCACCAAAGTCAGCCAGGGCTGGGGGCGGGGGAGGCGGCGGGGTGTCTGGATGGCAGCCTGTCCCGCCCTCCCCTCAAAGGCTGGCAAGTGGGAGAGAAGGGAGCAGGGAGCCCGCGGTCTCAGCAATTCTAGAACAATCTGGGGGAAGCACCCCAGTTCACGTGTGCGGAGGCTGCGTGGAAGTATATCCGGGCAAAGCTAACCCCTGCCTTCCTCCAGCGACAGGACGGCGGCTTGGGGTGGCCTCCGGGACCGTCTCAGTTCCAAGCTGCTAGCAAAGTGGGAAGGAAAGACGCTAGACAGAAGAAAAGCGTCCTCGAGGGTAACACTTCAAGGTAAGCTGTAGCGCTCTCCGCCCCCATCCTGAGTGCGCGGCCTGGCCCTGGGCCCTGTGCTGAAAAGCAGGGCCCACCCACTCTCATCCCCACGTACAGATGAGGACAAGGTCGGATAAGCCATCCTAAGGAGCCAGTGGCACCAGGGTGTGGGGTGCCTTGGACCAGGCCCTGCCCCTCATTACTCCCTCCTGCAGCCAGGAGGGAGCAAAGGGGGCGCATCAAAATGGCATTAGTCAAAAGGTCTGCCAGTGGCACACTGCTGCAGGCTGCCACCTGGCACAGACCTGTCTGTGAGCAAGCTAGCAACCGTCTGGTAAAGCCAAGGAGGGCGCAGCACCCGGGTGTCTACTCTGGGGCTACACACAAGTGCACCGGAGATGGGCAACATTTGGAAGAGACCACAAAAGCCACCACCACCACCAACAATAACAACAAAAGCCAATAAAATATGAAACGTTTAAAATCCTAAATACCCCCCCCAACGAGAAAATGAACGAGGATGCTATATGATCCCATAGAATCCTACATAGCAGTGAAAATGTATGCACTAAAAGCTGCTTTGCCCACACGGATCGATCTCCAAGCACAATGCAGGGAGGGGGAAAGTTCGGAGAGGAACACACCATAGCGCGTGTATTAAGCCAAAAGCATCCTACCAACCGAAGCACTGTTTTGTGGCCTGATAAATACGTAGTGAAAGAATCAGCACCCGCGGGGTCATGGGACAAGCCAACTTGAGAGGTTTCCTTCGGAAAGGAGGAGAAGAGGGTCAGGGAAGGGAACAAGGGGCTTCACAACATCCGGGTTTTGTTTTTCTTTCAATAAGCAAGCAGTGCGGCTGTAATGTGCAGATTGGACAGAGCCGGGGGTGGGCGCGCTGATATTTGTTATTCTCTATTCTACGCAGGCTTCACAGATTTCGTTTTAGAGGCCGAGGTGTGGGCTCGGGGGCGGGGCGGGGCCTCCCGCGGGGCGGGGCTCCAGGGCCCGCCCCCGGCCGCCCGGGAAGCTGGGTGACGCGCCGCCGGCCGCGCGCCGGCGGGTGGGAGGGGCGGCCGCGGCCGCGCCGCCGCTGCTGACTCACCGGCTATAAATAGCCCGGGATATATGAGCCGCTCCGCCGAGCGCCGCCCTCAGTCCCCGCGGCCGCGGGCCACGGGCGCGCCGAGGCGCTCGAGGCGGTCCGGGCCCTCGCCCGGGCTGTGCCAGCCGCGGCGCGGGGGGCCCGCCCTCCCCCCCCCCCCGCCTGTCCCCAGCGCGACCCCGCCGCGCCGGGCAGCAGCTGCCGCACATCTGGCGGGGCGGCCCGCAGCCCCCTCCCGGGCGGGAAGTCCCACCTGCCGTCTACCCCTCCCCCCTGCACTCACCCGCCGCTCGTACAGCGCGTTGAGGTCGTCCGCCATCCGCCGCAGCTGGGCCCCGATCTCCCGGGCCCACTGCTCCTCCTCCCCCCGGACTCCCGGGGCTGCCTGGGTGGGGCCGCCCGCCAGGGCCCCCGGGGCGCTGGGCACCGGCGATTCCAGGTGCTGCTCCGCCGGCGAGAGTGAGGGCTGAGGACCTGGGGAAAGCCGGGGGCCGTGATCAGCACCCACCACCCCTCTAGGCCCTGAGGTGTTCCCGAGGGACCCATTAGCCAGGGCCCGCGTCTCCCGTTTCCAGCCTCCCGATTTCCTTTCTACTCCCCGCCTCATTTCTAGCGATTCTGTTTTCCCCTCCCAAAGTCAGGTTTCTCAGCTTCTACTCCCCAGGCCAACAGAAAGCAAGAAGAGGTCGGGAGGAGGGCTCTCTGGGGGCGACCTGTCTAGCCAGCTACCACCCCCACTACCCATGTTAGTCTGAAAGTCCTGCCTCTAATCTGACCCAACTCTTCCAGAACGGGACCAAATTTTGCCTGCTCCATTTAACAGATGGGGAAACTAAGGCCCACCGTAAGAAGTGGCCCAAGGTCACATAGGGATAAGGCGACTGACTACACCCAGTCACAAGCCTCAGGTCTCCTGCCCTCTTGTGTCCAACCACAGTGAAGCCACACCCCCGGATGTGGCAGGGGCATGGAGACCAGAAGGCCAGACTGGCTGCCTCGGAGCCCCGGCCTGGCAGGGGGGCTGGGATTCGGGAGATGCCTTCCTGCCCCACCCCCTTCTGAGCAGCCCCGAAGTCTCTTGCTCCCTCGTGCCACACCACGTCCCGGTGTGAGGGATCTCTAAGGCCTGAGATCGGGGCCTCAGTTTCCACACCTGTGACTGTGGGCTTGAAATCGGGTCCTCTCTTGCCCTCCCCCCACCCTGCCCCCGCGCCCCGCCAGGGAACTCAGCTGGGGAAGTTTTCTCTCCCCGGACCTCCCTGGGCTTCAGGGACAGGGTGCGGGGTTGGGGTGGAGAGGGGATCCAGGGGAGCCTTCCCTGCCACCGAGTGTGCTCCCTGGGATGGGGCTAGCAGGGCACCACAGGGTTAACAGCCCATCCGGCAGGGGACCTTTAACCCTTCCCTCCCCAAGACTCACTTTCCCACTCTCGCCTCCCCCACCCCCACTTTGCCCGCACAATGGCCCCTCCCCCTCTCCTTCCTCCACCCGGACTGCGGAGAGGGGCGGCCCTGGCCCGAGATGCAGATGAAGGCAAAAGGCCACCCTCCCCCAAGTCCTGAAGTGACAGTCCTCTCGCTTTGCCCACACTCTCCCCGACCACGGTCCTCTGGGAGGTTAAGGAGACCCGCACTGGAGGGGCGGGGGGTGGGGGGTGGGGTGCTGGGAAACAGCTGCTGCCCCAGGCCCGGAAAAGGCCGTGGGCTGCAACTCGGGGACTGCAGTCAGATTCCAGGAGGGACTTCCCACTCGGCCTCCCCCCGCCCCCAGCCTCCCACTCCGTCTTCCTGCTTCTTGCAACACAAAGACCACACTGGCCACACCCTCCCTGTGGCCCGGCCGGCTCGCCGCCTCCCTCCCCCCCCACTCGCTCCCACTTCTCCAGTCCCTCGGTGTCTCCTTCCCGGCTCCCAGCATCCCGGGGCGCCAGTGTGGGGCGGCACTCACCGTCGGGGCGCGGGCCTCGGGGCCGGCTGCGGGGACCCCCAGGCCAGCGGGGGCCCCCCAGGGCGGCGGTGACGGCGGGCGGGGCGGTGGGGGCGCAGAGGTAGGCGGCGGGCAGCAGGGCGGGGGCGGCGGGGGCGGCGGGCAGGCCGGGCTCGCAGAGGCCGCAGGACACGGCCGAGGGCACCAGGCGGCTGAGGGGAAAGGGGCGCGGGCTGTCGCGGGCCAGGCCCTCTACGGGCTCCGGGGAGCTGCCCTCCTGGCGTGCTCGGGCCATGGCGCTCCCTGGGGCCTGCAGGACAGGGGGAGAGGGGCGCGGTCAGCAGGCAAGTGCAGAGGGCACCAGGGCCCCCACAATACACACACCCTACCTGGGGGACAGGGACACCCCCACTCCTGCACGCGGCCATCAGCACACTGGGGGAGGGGGAGGGAAGCCCAGGGATACAGGGCCCGGATGGGGGACAGTAGGTGTCCACGATGGCCCCACAAGACACACAGCCACCCAGGGGCTGACGCAGGGCGCCTGGCTGGTGGGGACAGCCTCCCGCGCACACGGTGATGGGCACACATGAGGGGCAAGGAGGCACAGGATGGCTCGCACAGCAAGTCCAAGGGTTCACACGGGACCCAGATGGAAGAGTCTGTCTGGTGTGTGTGTGTGTGTATGAGAGCTGATGGCCTCACAGCACAAACTCACCCAGCCTGGGACTCACCCGGGGCACCGGGCTCGTGGGGCTAACTTCCGGAACATGGTGACGGGCACACAAGGAGGGCAACCAAGCACACACAGGGACACGGGGACTCATGCAGGACCCAGATGGAAAAGGAGGCCACTGGGGGTGTGCGAAGGGCCCGCGGCGCACACGTAAGGACTCACTCCGGACTGGCCAGCCTGACCTCCTCCCCCCCATCTCCCGTCTGCACAGAAAGACCGAGATGGTTCCAGTCTCCCACACGGCTACCCGGCGCAGGACGCGCACACCCCGACCACAGCGTGGACACACACAGACACGCAGACCATCAGGAGTAGACACACGATGCACACTGGCTGGCGGGACCCGTCCCCTCCATCATCGCCCCCCCCACAAACCGTCAGAGCCTCACTCACTGACCCACTGTTGATATGCACGTGGACACACACACACACACACACACACAACGCAGCCACCGCAAACACAGAAACACACAAACAGGCACCGCCGGACTTCGCAAACACACGTGCTCCTCCCCACACACACATCGGCCCGGGAGGCAAGCCCTACACACCCATCAACACGAAACCCATCCACGGCCACACGCAGCCCGACACAACCGAAACACGCCCCCTTGTCACCAACTCTCAGCCCCCAGGACACATGTCCCCAGACCCAGCTGCGTCACCACACACACGCCGGCCATGGCACACGGGTGCAGGAGAGCAGACATCAACTCACCCTCCTCCGCCAACTGTCAGCCCCGGACACACACGCACACGCCACCGCTAACTCTAATCCCACACGGCCCGGGCAGCGCACACCTAAAGCACCCACAGAAAACACTGGTCTCACGTGACCGACATAAACACTACACACACGCAGCCCACATGACACACATGAGCCAGCCGATCACAGAGAGAAGGCCCTCAGACCCAACACACACACGCTCAGATACAGACACAGCCCCATCCAAGAGGCTGCCAGCAACTCGCAGGGACTGCGCTGCACAGACCCCACACAGCCGAGATCCTCAATTCCCAGACACGGACGCCAGACACACAAGCCAAACACAGACTGAGACAGCCCCCCCCCCACACCCTGCATAGAACTCACACACGCACCTGGGCGGAACACAGACATCGGCAGAACTCACACACGCACCTGGACGGAACCCAGACGCTGAAATCAGCTCGCGCCCCATCACAACCGCTTAGGCGAGACCCATGCCCCCCGAGAGAGACACAGACAGGCACAGACGGGCCACACCGCCGAGACACACGAGCGCACACAAGCACAGCACACGGGGCAGGACACACGCAGATCGACCCGCAAGCGCAGCTCACTCCAGCAACACGCCAACACTCCATCCACACACACCGCAGCCCACGCAGACACGGACCCACGGAATCGCCCCCACGCAGCGCGCGCGCACACAACTCTCACGGAGTAACACACACACACACACACACAGGTACCCCACACATAAACAACACCCCCCCCCCGGGCACGGCACACACAGGCAGAACCTCGCCTAAATACACACGGGGACTCAAGCCCGCACGGCGACGGGCCACGGCCCCCACATTCCCCTGGACTGACACCACCACTCCCCGCAGACCCCAGCACAAACTCGGAGACAGACACACGCACACACCCAGGCGAGACACCTGCAGATCCACAACCCCGCACACGCGCGCTCCCACGGCGGGCCCAGACTCCCCCCTCCGCTGTCACAGCGCCCCCCCCCCCGCCCCGCCGCCGCCACGTGCGCCCGCCCCGCCCGCCAGGCGAGCGCGGGGCCAATAACCGGCTGTTGCTGGGGCGCAGCCCCCGCCCGTAGGAGCCGCAGACTCCGCGGCCCGCGTGCCGCCCCCTGTCGCCGCCCCCAGCGGGCGCGCGCCTGGGGTGTGGCCGCCCCTACAAGCCGGCCCCCCCCGCCCCTCCCGGACTGCGGGGGCCGGGGCAGTCTGGGTCGACTCACTTCCCCGGGCCCGCACTGGACGCCAGGGGGCGCTGCCGAGCCCGCACCCCATTGTTTGTAAACAAACCCGCCAGACCGCTGAGGCACCTGCGCTCCCCGACCCTCAGCGCCTCCCGCCCAGCGACCCCGGCCCTGGGTCGCTGGTAGGGTGGAGGGTGGGGAGAGAGGGAGGCACGCGGTAGGGACGCGGCGCGCCCCCACTGCTCTCCCAGCGCACTCCTGCCACCTCCTCCAGGGAGCCCACCCGGCCTGGCCAATCGCGGCCAGCGAGGACCCGGGGTGCGCACACTCACCCCGGGGGCATGAACACGTCGGAGGGGGCGGTGATGGGGGGCGGGCGGCTTCCTTCAGGAGGGCGCGCCCGCCGAGCGCCGCTCGCTGCGGCGGCGGCTGCTGCTGCTGCGGCTGCTGCTACTGCTGCTGCTCTAACTGCAGTGGCGGCTGCTGCTGCCGGGGCTGCTGCCGCTCCCGCTCGGGCTGCAGGCGCGTCCGCGTCGTGGCCGCCGCCGCCGATTCTGCCGCCGCCGCCGCCGCCGCCAGGCGCCCGCTCGCATGTGGCTCGCGCCGCGACTCAGGCCGCCCGGCGGATCCCCGGCCCGCTCGGCGGCCGCCCCGCCCCGCCCCCGCCCCCGCCCGGCGGGTCCCACGCCCCGCCCCCGCGTGACGCCACGGCCCCGCCCGCCCGGCCGCCCGCCGCGGACAAGTCGGGACTTGCAGGCGCGCGCCGCGCCCCCTACCTCCGCGCGGGGGTTTCCCTGCAGCCGCGGGCGGGGCGGGGCCTGGCCCCGGGCGAGGGGGCCCGCGGCGCACGGACGGGGGCCGCGCAGACAGCGGGACAGCCGGACGCCCACGCTGACACACTGACACACTGACTGAGACCCACAGACACACGCGCCCGGAGACGTGTACGCGGACTGACCGACTGGCGCTCCGGGGTACACAAAGTCACGTGCCGACCGACGGGGCCACGGGGACAAGCCGACTCGCAGGCACGCGGCCGCGCTCGCACAAGTGCACACCCAGGACAGGGGCGTGGGTGTGCGAACTCCCACGCCCAGACGCAGACACACAGACCCACTCGCCGCCCAGAGGGTCGCAGGGACACGCAGACCGCCACGATGGAGGGGCTCGTGTCGCCCAAACACCCACACTGATGGGCACATCCAGACCCACAAACTGGGTTCGCAGACGTTCCCACGGAGCAGGCACCCACAGCGAGCACGCGCATACACACACACACACACACACACACACACCCCCGGCTGAGAGCTTCTCAGGAAATACACATGCTTCCTGATAGGCGCCACTGGCACACACCTGTCACGGGGACACCTGGACAACACAGCATGATCTAGGTGACACCCCCATTCCCACAGGGACACATGCAAACACGTCCGCACCAGTTCACAGCGGGCACGTTACCACTGTCAGAAATGGACCTTCACAGACACGACCGAGTCAGACATCAACAAAAACTGACCCCGGATAGGGTCACAAAGTCACACCTGTCACAGGTTCCCGGTAGCTGGCCCACTGACAGGACGCACTCTGGAGCGTGCACACCTGGCCACACTTGCCACAAATCTGACGGGGCACCCAGGGCACGAAGGAAGCCCCGGCACCTAACGGGGACATGCCCGGGCAGCCCCAGCACTGACGCACACCCCTGCCTTCTGGCTTTCGCTTCCCTTTCTCAGTTTCTCTTTGTCACTCTTTCCCTCCCCTGGACTTGGTGACCCCATATCCTTCCCTCCCCCCAGGGCTCTGGAGCTCCGTCTTACCTTCAGTTCCCTCTGTGTCACACCTCTAGCCAAACCATGTCACCAGAGGGCCAGCGGCCTCTGAGTGCCCAGCCCTGGGCTGGCTGAGAAGGGCTGCCAGACCCGAGCAAAGGGGGGGGGGGGGTCTCCTCCGGGCTCTCAAAAGCGGTTCCCCCAGGGGCCAGATCCCTCGGTTTCCCAAGAGAAACAGGAAATGCACATCTCCAGTGAAATCTCCCAAGGACTTTAAATATTGGGGAGTTGGGGGGCGTCTGGCTGGCTCAGTCCGAAAAGTATGCAACGCTTAAGCTCCAGGTCATGAGTTCGGGCCCCACCTTGGATGGAGAGCTTGCTTACTTACGAAATAAATACATATTGGGGACTAGTTCAGCCTCCCTCCCTCCTTCCCTTCCCTCATTCATTCATTTCATTTCCCTTTTCTTCCTTCCTTCCAGTGTTTTTCAACCTGTGGGGCATGAGCAAACCATGGATTGTGCAACCACTTTTGTGGATCTTACTGTTTTTTACTGAATTTTATTGAGCTGTATTTACACGTAATTAACCTCACTCTTTTTAGGTGTAGGGTTTGGTGAATTGGGACAAACCTATGCTATGTGTGTGAAGGTGAGAACGCCACCACAATCGAGATTCGGGACACTTCTTTTTTATTTATTTATTTTTTTGAGTTTATTTTATTTTGAGAGAGACAGAGAGAGAGCGCGAGTGCACGAGCAGGGGAGGGGCAGAGAGAGAGAGAGAGGAAGAGAGAGAGAATCCCAAGCGGACACTGCACCTCGGTGCAGAGCCCAACGCGGGGGCTCGAACTCACAAACCGCGAGATCCTGACCAAACCAAGAGTCAGATGTTTAACCTGCTGAGCCACCCAGACGCCCCCAAGATTCGGAACATGTCTGTCACCCCGAATCCTTCCCTGGTGCCCCTTTATAGTCAATCCCTTGACCTGGGACTTGAGTGGCTCCTGACCAGACTCAAAAAGAAAAAAGAAAAAAAAAAAAGAAAGAATATCATTTAAAAATATCGCGAAGTCAAAGGAAAATACTGTTTTGTGAAAAATGTCTTTCTACATACTGAATACATATCAGGTCACACAGAGCGTGTATTTCTGACCGTCAACCGAGTTTAAAGGTGTTGGAGAAAAGCTGCTTTAGGCCTTTTATAAAATGAGATCATGCATGCAAGTCACCTACGTGCGTGTCTGACACATAGTGAGCACCTCATAAATGTTAGCTATTATCACTCGTACTACTAATTATTGTCAGTGTTTTCTCTGGGCCTGGCCGTGATGGGAGACGGGCCCCAGCCCTGGGCTAGCTCGCAGTCTATCCTTACTTACGGATCTGTCCCCTCCAGCCGCCTAATCTAAGACGGGACACCAGGAAGCCAAATGTGCCAGAATGTTCTGAGAAAAAAAAAAAAAAAAAAAGAGTGTGAAGAATGGTGGGGAGAGGTGTGGGCCAAGAGTTTACCAGGCCATAAACGTGGTCACCAGTTAAGATCCTTCCCACTGTCTAGTCCAGATCGTGTTCCAGATGCCAGCCTCCTATCACCCCGGACCGGGAGTCGCAACCTCAAGAGCCATCCTTAGATAAGAGAGAGGAAAGCGTCCAGGGTGAGGCAACAGGGAGTAGCGAGGACTGTGGCTAAGTGGCGCAGGTGTTTTCCTTCTAGAGCCGTACAAACGGCATGGGCAAAGAAAAAGAAAGTTTGTGACTGGCTCCGAGGGTGGCCTTTTTGGGAGCCCCCTACCCTAGGGGCCCAGGGAAGGAGAAGCCCCCCCCCCCAACTCCATCTTCCAGACTACGTTTCCCCACTTCCCCCTCTACCTGGTCTCCTGAGGGACCAAGGAACTCTGTCTTCTAAGTTCCTGGAAGAGCATGATGGGCCTCCTTCTACCCCTGCCTCTGGCCCCTGCTCCCCTGGATAGGAGACAAGGGTCTATCTGGGGGGCGGTTGAGGGGACAAGGGTCTCCTAAGATGGGAGGAGCCACCTACACCTCTGCTAGAGAAAGAGGTTAATAGAGAGAGATACAGAGACAGGAAGACTCAGCTCAGGGAAGTGGAGAAAGTCGGAGACTGAGGGAGGGGCCAGATGGAGAGAAAATGGGAGGGCTCAGGGGTGGGGTGGTCGACAGGGGACCTGGGGGGGGGGGCAGGCTTGGCACAGACCAGAGTTTCTCAACCTGCTCTCTCTGTGGGGCCAAATAGGATTCCTTGTCGTAGAGGCTGACCTCTACCCGCTCGATGCTACGGCACCCCCAGCCTTTGTGACAATCACAAAATGTCTCCACGCATGGATTGCCCAGTATCCCCCCGGGAGGCAAAATCACCCCTGTTTGAGAACCATTGGCTCAGAGAAATCCGTCAGGCTCCCCGCAGCTGCGGGCCATCCCCCCAGAGCCTGCTTGCAGAACTCACCCAAGAGAATGGACTCTGGGTCTAGATGGCCTGAGTTAGAATCCCCAGTTCCGGGGTGCCTGGGGGGGCTCAGTCGGTTAAGTGTCCGACTTGGGCTCAGGTCATGATCTCACCGCTCGTGGGTTCGAGCCCTGCGTCCGGCTCTGTGTTGACAGCTAGCTCAGAGCCTGGAGCCTGCTTCGGATTCTGTGTCTTCCTCTCTCTCTGCTCCTCCCCTGCTTGTGCTCAGTCTCTCTCTGTTTCTCGGTAACAAATAAATGTTAAAAAAATTAAAAAAAAAAAAAAGAAGAAGAATCTCCAGTTCGGCCACTTATTAGCTGTGTGGCCTAGGGTCAGTCGTGTGGTCTTTGGGCCTCAATTTCCTCATCTTTGAGTCGGGACAGCACAGCCCCCTGCCTCGTAGGATTTTGAAGAGCGAGAAGGTCAATAAAAATAAAACTCTGGGGCCAAGTGGGTGATTCATGATACGTGTTACCCGTCATTACACTGCCAGTGTGGGAGTCCACTGAGTCTCCGAGAATCCCAAACCAGGATTTCAAGCTTAGACTCTCAAAGTTGGGGCAGGGTCTCAACCCAGTGGTCCGCAGCCCCGCCACTAATGCGCTTTGCTTGACCTGCACCGTTTCTCATCTTGCATACAGGTGCCTCAGGGCACCTGGCTGGCTCAGTCCGGAGAGCGGGCGACTCTTGGTCTCCGGGTCCTGAGTTCGAGCCACACCGTTGGGCATAGAGATTACTTTAAAAACTAAAAATGATTAAAAACAAACAAACAAACAAACAAAGCTGTGACTAAGAAAGGCCTCTGGAAGGGACATTCAGCACAGCGAAGGGATAAAACACCCAGACTCGGGAGCCAGGCTGCCTGGGTTCAAATGATGACCTTGAAACGAGTAGCTTCCTCTGGGATTCCTCCTCTGGGCAAAGAGGGTCACCACGGGCCCCAAAAGGAAATGCAGGGATGACAGGGGTTTCTGTGTGTAACGCACTTAGAACGGTGTCCCCGCAGTTGTAGCCCCCGTGGGAAGCGCTGGTGTAAGAAAATAGGTGGCCGCCCTGGTTTACTGCAGACCCACTACCTTCCCCAGCCTGGTGGATGCCATTCTGGGTAAGTAGGTTTCTCAGCTCGGGGAGAGGGAGTTGCGAAGGACTTAACTTTCCACTGCAGGGCCTGAGTCCTGGCTTTCCACGGTGGGGAGGGGGGCCTCCCGGGTGGGTTCCGGGGTGCAGCCGGCCTCCCGGGGCCCGGAGGCTGGACCGGAGCCGGGTGGGGGCTGGGCGGGGGCGCCGGTGTCCGCAGGGTCCGAGCGGCCGGCGCGTGTGAAGGTTACCGCTCCCCGGCGGGGCGGGGGCCGCGCGCGCTGTTGCTGGGGTCTGCGGGGCCTGCCTGCGCCCGCGCCCCCCCTCCTTCCCGGCCAGCCAGTGAGCGGTACCCGCCGCCGTTGCCAGGGGAAACTCGCCGCCCCGTTACCCAGCAACAAGCCTGGCCCAACCAGGCGCGAGGACCCCCAGGCCCCGCCCGCCGCTGCCCACCGCGTGCCCAATGCCAGGCGGGCAGAGCCGGCCCGGCTCCCGGAGACGGCGAGCGCGCTCATTGGCCGCCGCCGCGCCCGCCCGCCCGGATCCGGGGGAGCCCACGGCGCGGGGGGCGGGGAGCCGGGCCCCGGGGAGCTGCCGGGCGCACGGCCTGCGAGCCTGCGGCCGGCTGGGGTGAGGCCCGGGCTGGGCACCGGCCCCTCCCCGCCCCGCACTCTCGGGGCGAGGATGGGCACCTGGGATGGGCTGGAGGCAGGGGCTGCGCTCGCCGTCCCTCCACCCCGCCGGGAAGGTACGCAGGAGTTGGCCTTGTGAAAACAGGGACCCCGCGTTCCCCTCCCAGCGGAGACCTGGGCGTCCTGGCCCCCAAGAAGCCAGGGGCTGTTGGTCCCCCGCCCCCCTCCCCAACCGGATTCAGGCATCTGGAAAAAGAAGCTGAGGATTCCCTGCTCCTCCAAAAGGGACCCAGCGTCCTGACCCCATAAAAGTAGGAGTGCCCCGCCGAAGGCCCCAGGCATGCCCATGCCCTCTGTGGCATCAAGGATGAGCCCCTTCACCCCAGGGGATGTTAGTTTCCTAGCCCCGGGGAAACAAGGGCTGAGGGCGCCCCCAGAAGGGGACTCCAGGTCTGCCTGATGCTGTGGAAGTTAGGACGCAGCATCCCAGCTCCCTTCCCAACCCCGGACTCAGGCCTTGGGACCCCAGGCCCTGAGATCCCTCAGAGCCCCTGGGCATCCGGGTCCTCCGCAGTGGCACCCGAAGACCCCTCCCCCCAACAGGCACCAGCCCCTCAGGTGTCTAACTCATCCAGATGACCACCTGCCCAGACCCAGCGTGCAGAGAGAGCGCTAGTTTCCCTCCCCGCTGAGCCCTTTGCCCCCAGGGTCCAACTTGGTCATCTTTCGAGACCCAGACATCTGACCCCACAGCTGCTCTCCCGTACTCCCTGGCACTCACTCCCCCCCACCGCCCACACACCAGGGTACCAGGCCTCACAATGCCAAGGACCGGGGAGTCTAAGCCCCAAGTGTCTCAGACACCCGCCCCCCCAAACACCTGCCGAGGTGACCCAGGCCCTCACAGTGCTGCAGGGGGCCTCTTCCCAATTCCAGGACCCGGGGACGTCCTGGACCCCGGGTCTGGAAGTTCCCGCCTTCCAGTGCCTTTAGGGGGCCACCAGGGATCCAGGGCTGGGAGCCTCCGACTTCGAGGGACCCTGATGTGAGTCCCCGGGCCACCCCAGAGAGGCTCAGAATCCTCAGTCCCCACCCCGGGGAGGCCCACGTTGCAGAGCCCCCAGCTCCAGACCCTGGTGCGCCCAGGTGCGGCCTGCTCCTACCCGGGTACCTGGGGGGGGGCGGAGTCGAGGATTACTCAGCCTCCAGAATGAGGCGATGACATCATCCTGGGGGGGGTTGACTAATGGCCGCGCTGGGGGGGGCGGGGAAGTTTACCCGGTAACAGCGGCTGCCGCATGGCCCCGCCCCCCCAGGAAAGGCCGGGAGGGGGAGAAGGGGGAGGCATAAGCTCGCGCGCGCACACACACACACAAACCCACTCAGCACACCCAGCCCCTCCAGCATCCCACACTGCACACCTCTTACTGGGGCAAGGGCGGGGATGGGGGCAGTGTTTGTGTGACTGTGTGTGTGTGTGTGCTGGAGAGTTCTCTGGAGGTCCCCTGGGTCAGTGGGCTGCGTGTCAAGGGGCTGACACAGGAGGGTGGTGGCTGAGTCAGGGTGCGCTGTGTGGGTGCGTGTGACTGTCAGAGTGCTATCGTGTATCAGTCGATCGTGGGTGTCAGGAAGGTGGTGCTGGGGGTTAGCACGCTATGTGTGTCCCACTGGGTTGCTGTGACTGTGATGTGTGCTCTCGCGGGATGTCCTGGTGTGCTGTGTGTGAGTGTGTTGTTTTCTGCACTGTGCTGGTGTGCACGGGTGGGATGGTGTGTGTCCGTGTGATTGTGTTTGTGTGACACTGGGACTGGACGTGTGGCGGAGTGATGCGTGTTAGCAGAAATGCTAGTGAAAGTGCTGTGTCACCGTGCCCTCGTGTCAGCGGATGCATCAGTGATCGGTGTCACCTCACTGTGGTGTAGTGGGCTGTGACAGTGTGTGCCACCCGGCTTTGCTCAGTGTCGACGGGAAGATGTGCATGCGTGTTACTGTTATTGTGTGTGTCCGGACAGCGCCGTGCATAGTGGCATTGTGTGCGTAACACTGTCATCGTATCTGAAATGCTGTGTGTCTCGGTTCCCACCTGTTACCGAGAGTGTGTGCATCTGTGTGCCGTTGTGACCGTGTGTGGCACTGCGGTCGTGTTGTCAGGGTGATGCTGTGTGTCCATGGGACTGTACATGTGCTCTAAGATGGTAGTCTCGGCAGTGACGTGTGTCATTGCGATTGTGTGTCACCGACACGGTGCGTTCTAGGGACTCCATCACGGGCATGGCGTGTGTCTGGGCAGTGCTGTGTGTCCTTGTGGTTGCGGGTCCCGGGACCGCGTCTGCTGCCCGTGCGAGGCCGCGTGCCTCGGCGTGTTCCTGGCGCGCGCGCGCGCGTGTGTGTGTCAGTGTGACGGTGCGTGGGGGGGGGGGCGAGGCTGCGCGTCCCTGGGACGGAGTCTGTGTGTGAGCCGCTGTGATTGTGTGTCAGCGCGCCTCGCTGGGCGTCGGGGGAAGGTGCGCGCGTCTCCGGGCCTCCTGCCCGAGAACAGCGGCGCCGCGTCCTGATTGGCTGCGGCCTCGCCAGTGAGGAGCTCGCGAATCCTGCGGTGACTCGGTAACTCGGCCGCCGCCGCCGCCGCCGCCGCCGCCCCGGGGATGGGGGGGCGGGGAGGGCCCCCCCCGCCCCGCGCGCAGGCCCGCCCCCGCCCCCCGCCGTCTGCGGCTCTGTCCCCTCGATTGTCTCCCCCTGTCTCTGTGCCCCCGCTTCCCGCGTCTCTGCCACTCGCTAGGTCTCTGGCTCTCGCGTGCTTCTCCCCCCTACCTCTGCGTCCCCGCCGTCCCTTTCCCTGTCTCCGTCTCCCACATCCCTCTCTGTCTCTTCCAGGGCCTGTCTCCCCAGCTCGGTCTCTCTTTATCTCTGTCTCCCCCATCTCTGTCTTCCTCTCTCTGGCCCTCTCTGACTTGGCCGAGCCGTCTCTCCTCTCCGTCCCTGTCTCCCCTTCCTCTGCCTCAGTCTCCCCATCGGTGCCTCCCCTTCCCTTATGTCGCCCACCTCTTGTCTCCGTCTCTCCCTCCCGCCCTCCCCCCACCCCCCGTCTCTCTCACTCCCACCGCCGTGCTCTAAATTCACTTTTCATTCTGCGGAGACAGCGAGGGGGGACCGTTCGCTACTTCGTCCTCGCCCCTCCCCGCAGGCCCAGGCTGCTGGCAGCGGGCCCCACTCAGGGCAGACCTCAGGAAGGACTTCCCGCCCGGGTTGGGCACCGGAGCTTTATCGCTCGCGCCAGGCGGAGGCCAGGCGGCCCCGTGGCTTCCGGAGGCGCCCGGGCGAGATGAGCTCACTGCGAGTTGGCTGGGATTTCATCAGCTTCCTCCGCTGGAGTTGCCCCCGCGCCTGCTCCCGCGCGCGCCGAGCGGGCGAATCCTTCGGGCGCCTGCTGCCCCCGAGCGGCAAAATGCGGAAGCGCAGGCGCCCGCACCCAGTGCCCCGACCGTGTCACCAGTTTACGAAGGCTGCAAATACGAACCCACTTAGTCTTCACGACAACCCCATGGGGCAGAGGGTATTTTCAATCCCGTTTGCAACGGGTAAACTGAGGCCGGAGAACTGAGGTCGGCCGCTTAAGGTCACCCAGCTGGTGAATGGAGCTCTTTGCGGGCTTACACGGGGAAAGAGGGAATGCTTGTTACCACCAAGATGTCTGTGGTCATTCATTCATTCATTCATTCATTCAGCAAAGCTTTACCAAGAGCCTGTCCTGTGCCAGGCACAGTCGTAGGCACCAGGGATACCACAGTGAAGAACAGGCAAAAATCCCTGTCCTCCTGAGGCTGATGCTCTGGCTGCGGGGGGGGGGGGGTGGTGGTAAAGACAATAAAGAACATAAGTAACAATAGAAAGTGAGTCTTGGAGTCAAAAAAGGAAACAGGGAAGAGGACTCAAGAGTGTCGAGGATGGTCTTGTTCACCCGGGTGACCAAGGAAGGTCATCTTGAGAAAGACATAGTTCAGCAAAGGCCCAAAGGAAGTGAGGGAGCGAGGAATGCCAAGACGAGGGAAGAGCAGGTACAAAGGT
Organism: Cryptoprocta ferox; assembly: GCA_028646485.1. Taxonomy (NCBI): domain Eukaryota; kingdom Metazoa; phylum Chordata; class Mammalia; order Carnivora; family Eupleridae; genus Cryptoprocta; species Cryptoprocta ferox. Next base: position 8,044,417 of record CM053563.1, on the reverse strand, counting down.
CCTGAGGCCAGAGTGGGCATATCCTGGATGATGAGAAGGTACTATGCGGCTGGAAGGGCTAGAAGCGAGTGAAAAGGGGGGAAAGGGTGGGAGGTGAGGTCCGAGAGGGGGGTAAATCCGGAGGAAGGCTTCAGCTTTTACTCTGATGAGGTGGGAGCCCCTGGAGGGTTCGGAGCACAGGGAGGTGAGCCGACTTGGTTCTCACAGGCGCCCTCTGGCGGTCAAGTGGGAAACAGGCTGCGAGCCGAGAGCAGGGGAGCCCCGCGAGGTGGGAGAGCCCAGCTGGGGTGGTGGCTGTGGGGTCAGGTGGAAAAGGGGGGGCCGGCGGGAGTGGCTGAGGCATCGGGTGTGGGTGTGAGGGAGAGAGAGGCGTTCCGGGGGGGGGGGGGCCTCCGGCTTTTGGCCTGAGCAGCTGCACGGATGGAGGGGCTGAGACAAATAATGGTAGTAAATAATGGCCGCTCCCTCACGCTGTGTACCTACTGTGTGCCTGACCTCATTCAGTCCCTATGACAATCCTGAGCGGCGGGAGGGGGGAGGCGGGAGCCGGGGCCCGATTCCGGATTTAGCCGGATTTATATACTGTATTTTGATGGCGGAGCCTGCATAATTGGCTCAGTCCTGTTTGCGGATTCGACGGATAAGGGCAATAATAGCAAAAATGGACAGCGCGTGCGCCACTGTTCTCGGCATTTTATTATTTTTTAAACGTTTTTTAAAAATTTATTTCGAGAGAGCGTGCGAGAGAGACACAGAGGGCTGCGGAGGGGCAGAGAGAGAGGGAGAGGGCGAATCCCAAGCAGGTCCTGCGCTGTCGGGCGCCCGGCCCAATGTGGGGCTCGATCTCGCGAAGCGTGAGATCGTGGCCTGCGCCGAAATCAAGAGTGGGACGCTCCACCGACTGAGCCCCCAGGCGTCCCCCCGGCACTTCGCTCATCTTACTGGGGCCTTACCACATCTTATCACAAGCACCACTTCCCACACCGGGAAACTGAGGCACAGAAACGTTAGGACCGGGCCTAGCACAGTACTAATAATTATAACGGATTAATGGCAGAGGTGGTGGAGAGGGCTCCGGGGGTCAGAAGGGTCCCCGTGGGTTCAAATCCCGGCTGGACGTGTGACCTTGGGCAGCTCGGGGCTTTGTAAAACGGAGGGGAGGGGAGGGCTGTTGGGAAGCAGGGGCTCTGGGATGCGTTGAGGAGATAATTCACGTCACAAAAGTGAGGCCGCCGTGTAGACAATGCTCTTTCAACACCGAACTAAAATGAAAACTTAAACAACCCTGTTCAGTGTTAGCGCAGCCCCTCTTTCGGGGTTGGGGAGGCAGCAGCAGGCAAGCCGGTTGGGACTTGAAAACAATCCTGATGAAACAAGCACTCATTCAGGCATCCGGAGGGCCCTCCGGGCTGCGAGTCTTGTGCCACCTCCTCCAGGTGGGACCCGCGGATTGCCTCACTGCCTCTCCCCAGCGTCAAACTGACTTCATCTCGTCTGTACCTCAGCCCTTTGCCTCCTATTGCGCCTGGCGGGGTCTGCCTCCGTCTCCCTTTGCACCTAGCGGCGGGCGAGCGGGGCCACCGCATTTCTTTCCTCCACCTGGACGCCCCCAGATTCATCTGGCTTGTCCCCCACGTTTCTCTCTAGCCTCTGCTCAAACGTCATCTCCTCAGAGATGCCTTCGCGCACCATCTCTGTCGCCCTCACCCAGCCTTACTTTGCTCCCCAGCGCTCCTTTTAACGTATTCATTTGTTTAGCTATTTATGGTCTGTTTCCTCTTGGAGAAAGTGAGCTCCATGGCGACAGGGACAGGCTTCCGGCACAGCTGTACGGTCTAATCTCCATTTCACAGATCTGAAAACTAGAACGAGGCCCGGCACAGAGTAGATTTTCAGAGTGCAAGGGCTGTTTGTTGAATGAATGCTCGACCCGCCTCTACAGCGGCAAGAAGCGCGCCACACCGCCCCCTGGTGGCCAGTGCGAGAGTCGGCCCGCGTGGCTGTCAAGTTTCCTACGGGATCTTCACGGGGTCCGAGAGTGCCGGACTAACGCGAGAACTTAGCACCCCCCCTTTTTTTTTTTTTTTCACGTATCGAACATTTTTTACAAGTATTTTTTGGACTTTCGATTTTTATTTTCAACATGATTGTTTTTACGTTTGTTTATTTTGAGAAAGAGGGAGTGGGCGCACGAGATGAGGAGGGGCGGAGACTCCACAGCGGGCTCGGCACTGACCGCAGAGACCCCGGGCGCGGGGCTCGCGCTTCCTAACCCCGAGCCCACGACCTGAGCCGAAGCCCCGCGCTTAACCCACTGAGCCCCCCAGGCGCCCCCCGAAGAGAGGCGATTCTCAGCCTCAGCCCCACTGTGCCTCCGGGCAGCCTCTTGCTGTGTGGAGGACTCTGGGGGGGGGGGCGGGGCCGCGTGGAGCCTGGCGAGACCCCGGGGCTGGGTTCAAATCCCGGGCCTGCCTCCCCCGTAGCGGGGTGGGTCGTGGCTCTCACGGAACCCCAGAACGTGACCTTGTTTTGGAATAAGGGTCTTGGCGGAGGTCCTTCTGTTGAGGATCTTGAAGATGCGATCATCCCGGATCAGGGTGCGCCGGCAACCCAATGGATGGGTGTCTCTGTCAGAGACAGAAAGGGAGAAGACAGAGACACAGAGAGCCAGGCCGCGTGAAGACCCAGGCAGAGGCTGGAGTGATGTGCGTGGGGGCCGCGGGATGCAAAGATGAAGCCAGGAGAGGGGCGCCCGGGGGGCTCCGTCGGAGGAGCGTCCGGCTTCGGCTCAGGTTCTCCCGGTTCGTGGGTTCGAGCCCCGCGTCGGGCTCTGTGCTGACAGCTCGGACCCTGGAGCCTGCTTCCGATTCTGTGTCTCCCTCTCTGTCTGCCCCTCCCCTGCTCACACTGTCTCTCTCTCTCTCTCTCTCTCTCTCTCTCTCTCTCTCTTAAAAATAAATAAAACATTAAAAAAAAGAGTTTTAAAAAGATGAAGCCGGGAGAGAGGCGTGGAAACAGGTCCCCCTCAGAGCCTCCGGAACGAATCACCCCACCCACACCTCGCGGCCAGACTTCCGGCCTCCAGAAAGGTCCGGGAATACCTTCCGGCTATTTTCCGTCGCACCGCGCGTGGCCATGCGTCACCACAGTTGCGGGAGCCCGTTCTCCTCTCTGTAAAATGGGCGCGAACCAGACCTTTGAGGCCTGTGACACAACTGGAAAGAAGCTTCCCTTTCGCCAATAACGTGTGACGTGTCTCCGGAGGCCACGGGCTGGTGTCATTTGGCCGGGGAGGGGGGGGGAAGGGGGGCTCGGGGAACAGGGACAGTTAAGTGCACCTGCTGGGTGCCCGGCACTGTTGTAAGTGCGTCTTGCTGCCATCGAACAGCTCACATTCACTCTCTTGCACCTTTTAGCGGGGGGGGGGGGGCAGAATCAATTTCTTTGGGCCCAAACCAGGATGTGGGCGGGGCCACGGTTCCCTGGGGAGGGTCCAGGGGAGAATCAGTCTCCTGGCCTCTTGAAGCTTTCGCCTCCCAGCTGTATATATTTTTTAAATGTTTAATAATTTTTCAGAGAGAGAGAGAGAAAGAGAGAAAGAGAGAAAGCATGAGTGGGGGAGGGGCAGAGAGAGAAGGAGACACAGACTCTGAAGCAGGCTCCAGGCTCCGAGATGTCAGCACAGAACCCGATGGGGGGCTTGAACCCACCAATCGTGAGATCATGACCTGACCCGGAGTTGGTTGCTTAACCGACTGAGCCACCCAGGCGCCCCTCTGTCACCCTGTTTTCTGTGTCACATCTCCATCTGCTTTCCTCTCATAAGGACCCTTGGGATTGCAGCGGGCAGCTCTAAAGATTCCAGGATCACCGCCGCATCTCAAGACTCTTAATCACATCGGCCAAGTCCCTCGTGCCACATAAATGAACATGCAAAGGTCCCAGGGATCAGGATGCGACATCTTTGGGAGACAGTGCTCAGCCTACGACACCTTCCAATAGCCCGGTGGGGTAGGCACTGTTATTATCATTTTACGGATGGGGACCCTAAAGCTCAGAGATGTTAGGTAACTTGCCCAGGGTCCCACAGCTCAGGCGGCAGAGCAGGGATCTGAAGGCAGCCAGCCTGGTTCCAGAGGCCACGCTGTTACCTGCTCTCCACACGGCATCCCTGTGCTCAGGGAGTCCCGAGTTCAAATCCCAGGTGGGCTTCTGGGTAGCTGGGTGCCTGAGGGGCAGCGCCATCAGCTCACCTCCTGGGCCGGCGGGAAGGGGCAGGGAAAGCGGAACTGTCTGGGGCACCTGGGTGCCTCCGTCGGTTGAGCATCCGGCTTCGGCTCAGGTCATGGTCTCATGGTTCGTGGGTTTGAGCCCGGCGTCAGGCTCTGTGCTGACAGCTCGGAGCCTGGAGCCTGCTTCCGATTCTGTGTCTCCATCTCTCAAAAACAAACAAACAAACAAACAAACAAACATCGAAAAAGAACAAAACTGTCCGGGGCTTGAGTTGGTGCCTTGACTCCAAGGAGGTGCCCAGTCAGGGTCACTTAGCTGACCTTTGGATGCTTGCCGGGCGTCCATGCCCTCACTTGTGAAGTGGAGATAATGATGAACACTTTAGCTGCTCAGAGTTCTGGGGAAAATGCTCAGTTCCCCACGGAGAGATTCTCAGGGTCCGGCTCACTCTTAATCTTATCTTCTGATCTCCGACAGACATTCAGAGAAGTGCTCGCTTTAAAGTTTCACTTTTTTTAAAAACTTTTTTTTGATGTTTTATTTTTTTTATTTGTGAGAGAGAGAGAGAGACATTGTGAGCAGGGGAGGGTCAGAGAGAGAGGGAGACACAGAATCCGAAGGCAGGCCCCAGGCGCTGAGCTGTCAGCACAGAGCCCGACACGGGGCTCGAACCCACGAACCGTGAGATCAAGACCAGAGCCGAAGTCGGATGCTTAACCGACGGAGCCACCCAGGCGCCCCTCACTTTTTTTTAAAAACATTATAAGAGATACAAGCAGAGACAGAATCTTATTGTACTTTTCAGCATCCCTCTTTCTCTCCACCCCCACAAGCGATGGATACATACATACATGTATATATATGTGTGTGTGAAAAAGCTTTGCCTCTTAGCCAGGGAGGAGGGGCCCACACCACCCCATGACACCACCCTTGGGTCATCAGCTTGGCAAAGATCAAAAAGTGATAAAACACAGTGTCAGTGAGGCCGTGGGGAAACGCGCATTCTGGGCCTGCTTGAGGGAGTGGAAGCCGGCACAGCCTCTTTGCTGAGCTGTCGCCATCAGAGGTGGCTTTACTGTCAGGCGGATGAAGTATGAGCCTCTCGATGCCTGTCTCATGGAACCAGGGCCCCCGGCCCGCACCCTGGGAGGTGCCTTTGACTCACACTTTTTGATTCTCTTTTTTAAAAGGGCTTCCGACTTTGTATGAACGTCAGGCTCTAAACAACCCGCGTCCGCCTTGGTTTGTTTTTCCTGAAACGTGATAATGGGAATTAACTTTTGATCCGGGGATTTGTCTTTGTGGAAGCTATAATAATGGTCTCCAGGTTCTGAGAACTATTTTAGGCCTTGTGCCAAGCACCTGGTGTATTAAGTCGTTCCCCATTCAATTCTGCACCACAGACCGAGTAGGGAGGCGCTGTGATATCTACTTCACAGATGAAGCGAAAGTCCAGACAAGTTCTGTACAACCTCAAGGTCACACGGTCGGTAAAGGACAGGGCCAAGATTCGGACCCAAGCCTTCTGGCTTCAGACTCCGTGGACTTTTATTTTATTTTTTCATGTTTATTTATTTATTTTGAGGGAGAGAGAGAGGAAAGGGCAGAGAGAGAGAGAGAGAGCAAGAGCAAGAGAGAGAAAGAGTCCTAAGCAGGCTCCATGCTGTCAGCGCAAAGCCTGATGAGGGGCTCGAACTCACAAGTTGTGAGATCATGACCTGAGACAAGATCAAGAGTTGGACGCTTAGCCAAGTGAGTCACCCAGGCGTCCCCAGCGTCCGTGGTCTTAATCACGACATTAGGAGTCCTTTTTGAGCGAGGTTACAGGTCGCGTACTTACTAAGATGTGTGCCTCGGCAAGTTCGAGGCAGCACTATTGGCAAAATCCCCAAATTGGAAACAACTCAACCGTCCATGAGACCAAGTGGGGCAAATGATGGCCCATCTCTAGGCTGGGACACCACACAGCAGTTTTAAAGGTTGTCAACCATCCTTCGTTGAACCAAAGATAGAGCCAAAGACTCGGCGGCTCAGTTGGTTGAGCGTCCGACTCTTGATTTCAGCTCAGGTCACGATCCTGGGGTCGTGGGATCAAGCCCCGTGTCAGGCTATACTTGCTTGGGATTCTCTCTCTCCCTCTCTCTGTCCCTCCCCTGCTCATGTGCTCTCTCTCAAAATAAACATTAACAACAACAACAACAACAACAAAAGGATATAGCCGGGGCGCCTGGGTGGTTCAGCCAGTTGGGCGTCCGACTTCGGCTCAGGTCATGATCTCACGGTTTGTGGGTTCGAGCCCCGCGTCGGGCTCTGTGCTGATGGCTCAGAGCCTGGAGCCTGCTTCCGACTCTATGGCTCCCTCTCCCTCTCCCCCTCCCCACTTGTACTCTGTCTCTCTCTCTCTCTCTCTCAAAAAAAAAATAAACATTAAGAAAAAGACATAGAACCTCAGTGGAGTATTTATGCTTTTTGGTTTATAAGAAAGGAACAAACAGCAGTAACAAAGATGCACCTGTTCATAAACAAATTTTTGGGGGAGAGCTTCCTCTGTATGAGGCACTGTTGGGAGCACTGGGGACACAGCAACGTATAAAAACAGGCAACAGAGTGGAGAAGACAGAGAGCAAGATAAGTAAAACATTTGGAAGTGTAGAGGGTGAACACAAAATGGAAAAATAAAGTGGGAAAATAAAAAGGGGTGGGAGGTTTTGCAACTTTCAAACAGGCGGTTTCAAGGAAGGGCCCTAAGCGCAGGTGACATCTGAATAAAGTAAAGCAGTCGTGCCCTGGGTTCGGGGAGTTATAAGAAAATTCAGTTGTATGTGTAGAGAAGGTCTCTGAAAGGCTGTTAACAGTAACCTTAGAAGGGGCAAGGGATTCGCAGGTGCTTCCACTTTCCACAGTTTAAGTCACAAAATAAAGTTACCAGGAACCTCAGGGCATCCGGTCTGCCCACTTCAACTGTCAAAACTTTTTATCACTTGTAATGATAGGTTTATCACGTCGGAGTTTTGGTTAATGCATGTAACCCTCGGGACTCTGCAGCCAAATCGAGCGGATCCCTCAGTGAGTTTCTTCCAGGTCCTGGAATGCACTAAGTTCACTCACCACAGGGCCTTTGCACCGGCGGTATGGGGTCTGCCTGGACCCCGTCTTACCCTATGCCCTCTCCGCCTGTCCCTCTGCAAGGAATCTCCCACGTTTGTTTTTGTTATCTCACATTGACTCACATTGCCTTCCCTCGTGAGGGAAGGGAGGGGGTCGGCCTTGTTCATCGCCTTGGCCTTTAACCCTCTACAACCAATCGACCCTAAGGTTTCACTGGCAGGAGGGTGAGGGAGTCCCCACCCACCCCAGCACAAGCCTGGTGGTCAGGCTTCCAGGAATCATTGCCAAGTGCCTGGAACTATTTACTGGAACCAGAAAAGAGGAGGCAGGTAGAGACTAGAGGATGACATCTCCTTTCCCTGGAAGGAGATAATCTAGGCTAAAGGAAGTTGAGAAAGCTTCCAGAACACCCTTGCGGACCCATCTAGACACATGCCCGCTTCCCTCCGCGGGGGGTTGCGGCGCCTTTAAGACTCCCGGAAACGGGCCGGCAGGACCGGACGTGATCCTCTTTAGTTCGCCTCTTCACGTGGTGCGGGCCGGAAGTGACGCGCGAGGCCCGGGAGCTGCGGACGCGGAGGCCGACGGAGCCGGAGTCGCCGACGCCGCGGGGTCTCCGGGACAGGTGACCGGAGGAGGGGGCCAGGAGCGCGCCCGGACAGGGCGGGGCCTGGCGCCCCACGTGGGGGGAACGGCAGCGGGTGCAGGCGGGGCGGCTCGCAGCTCGCGGAGGCGGGGTCAGAATACTCTGCGGGGGGCGGGGACAGGACGCCCACATGGGAAGCCCGAGGGGCGCTGGCGGGGCGGGACGGCGGAGGGGTGGGCCGGACCCGGGCGGGCCAAGCTGTGGGCGGGGCCGGGGCGTGAGTGGGCAGATGAGGGTGGGGCTGAAAAGTTGTGCCCGGGCTGGGGGCGGAGCCAAAATAGTGCCCGGAGAGCTAGGGGGCGGGACCGGAACGCGGGCCGAACGTGCGGGGGGCGGGGCCAGAAAGTTTTGCCTGAGCTTGAGTTGGGTTCAGATCCTCGGCCCGGAAGTCAGGGGCGGATCCAGAGGCTGACGCGAGGGCGGGGCGGGACCAAAAAGTTACGGGTGGCCGGGGCCGTGGCCTGGGTGTTGGCGGGAATGATGGGGGTGGGGCCGGAAAGTTTTGCGGGAGCCGGGGGCGCCGTCCGATCGTTGGCACGAAAGCCGGCGTGGGAGCCAGAACCCTGACTGAGGGCGCAGGGGGCGGGGCCGCGTTTCGGAGCTACGAGGCCGGGCTGGGAAGCAGGGGGCGTGACCGGCAGGTTGGCCGCGCGAATCGGAGGCGGGGCCAGGGTGTTGGCTGGCGGGCCGTGGGCGGGGCCCATGCACTGTAATAACGCGAGAAGTAGGGGGCGGGCTTAGGCTCTTGCCTGGGGATTCGGGGGACGAGGTCAGAGGGTTGGCCTGGGAAGTCCGGAGATTGGGCCGGATTAACGACGCACGGGTGGGCGGGGTCTGAGGCTTAGCGGGTGGGGCGGGGCCAGAAAGTTGGTCCCGGCGGGGTGCGGGGCTGTGGCCGTGGCCTTCGGGGCTTTTTCCCGGCAAGCCGCGCGCGGGCCGGGGGAGTGTTCGCTGGGGAGGTCGAGCCAGGTCCGGGAAGCCTCGCCACGGGGTACCAAGCTTGCTTTCGGCATCTTTGCGGGGGAGTTGGGGAGACAGCGGCAACTCTTCTCGGGACGCTGGAGGCGTGGGCTTAAAATGTTCTCCCAGGGTCAGGGCAGCCTATAGGCGAGGGGTTCGAGCTCGTTTTGAGTGTGGGGTTATGGGACGATTCTGAAACGTTCCTCAGAGAGCGGCGGATTTAGAGTGTTCACAGGGATGGAGCAGCACCAGAATGGACACGGGAAGGTGGGCCTAGAGTTTTCTTGTACAGGTTGGGGGGGGGTGAGAGCATGAATCTAAAGCTCTCTGGAGATGGAGGCCTGGGTTAACACTCCTAGCACTGGGGTGTGGAGGCTGGATTGGAATCTTCCTTTGGAAGGAAGTATTGTTGTCTGCTTCCGTAAACGGTTGGGTGGGGCCACAACTTTTCCCAGGGTGGGTGTGACTCCAGTGTTGAAGTAGCAAGTGGGGGGGCAAACCATGAGAGGTGGCAGAGTCCAAATTTGCCCCGCCCAGGGGCAGGCTAGCGCGTTAAGAAGACCGAGTGGAAGTGAGGGCCAGATCCCCGCGGGGTGCAGGTGTTGTTAATGAGCCTGGGTCTTTGAGAGGCGTCTCCAGTTCGGGAGAGGCGGAAGCCGGCTGGGGAGTCCCTGGCCTTAGTGCTTCTGTTCCCTCTGGTCTCAGGAGCCCCTGGTGCTGTGTGCTGAGTCTGCAGGGGAAGTTTGCTGCGACCCTGGCCCCAGCTAGCCGGTGGCATGGTGAGATGGAAAGTGGGGTCTCCGGAATCTGAGTTTCGGGGCAGGGAGCCTGGGAGGAGGGGACCCGAGTCTCATCCCCTGGATCGAATGGCCCTGGGGCGGGTGTAGCTTTCTCTTGCGGCCTCTCAGCTGTCTCCTCGTCGCAGTCAGCTACGCTGGATCTGAAGTCGAAGGAGGAGAAGGATGCTGAGTTGGACAAGAGGATCGAAGCTCTTCGGCGAAAGAACGAGGCCCTCATCCGGCGCTACCAGGTGCCCTAGCCCCGCCCTGGGAGACCCCATCCCCTCTCCTCCCCGCAGTGAGTTTCCCTCACCTCTCCCTTCCTTAAAACCTTTTCATGGCTGCCCATCACTCAGGATAAAAGCCAAAGGCCTTAGCCTGCCATCCCTTCCTTCATTCCACCCATCCATCTTCATTCATGGATCCTCACCAAGGTCTTTACTGCCGGGCTCTAGGCTGAGTGTTGTCGGGGATTTAGCGGTGCCCGAGACGGCCCTGGGCCCGTCCTTCCGGAGTTCACCGTCAAGTGGGGGCACAGACCTTTCTTCAGGCAGTGATGACCCAGAGTGGGCTCGGCTGGGGAGTTCAGGGGTCTGTGGGAGCCCAGAGGGGGCTCTTTTCCCAGTCTGGAGGATATTAGGGAGGGCTTCCCAGAGGAGGGGATTCTGATACCTGAAGGATGAGTTAGCTAACTGAAAAGAAGAGCCGAACATGTCTTAAGCAGAGGGAGTAGTTTGTGCAGAAACTTGGAACTTAGGGGACGCCTTGGTGGCTCAGTCGGTTAAATATCCTACGTCGGCTCAGGTCATGATCTCACGGTTCGTGGGGTTGAGCGCCCCTGCCCCCTGTTGGGGCTCTGTGCTGACAGTGTGGAACCTGCTTGGGATTCTCTCTCTCTCTCTCTCTCTCTCTCTCTCTCTCCCTCCCTCTCCCTCTCCCTCTCTCTCCCCCCCGTCCCTCCCTCTCTCTCTCTCCCTGTCCCTCCCCCTGCTCGCTTCTTGCCCCCTCTCCCCAAAATAAATATACTTTAGGAAAAGAAAAAAAAGCTTCCAGTTGTAGGCTCAGTGGAGGGATATTGACCCAGGGAGGTCGACAGGGTAACGGCTGGGCTGAGAGTTGGGACATTTTCTCGAGGGCACTGGGGAGCCTTGGAGGGCTTTGAGCAGGGGTGGGATCAGATCAGAATAGCTTTTCAGGAAGAGTTCTCTGGCTGCTCTGTGCTGTCGGGTGGGAGGAGGCGATAGCAGAGCCCAGAGACCCAGGAAGAAGCTGAGGCGGGGACCTCGGCAGCGAGAGGAGGGACAGGGCTGTTGGGAGGACTCTGTGACAGGCAGTGGCCGGGGGAGGGGAGGGGAGGTGGAAGGGGGGGCCAGGATGAGGTGCAGGTCCTTGTCAGCAGTGACAGAGTAGGTGGGGGGGCTGTTCCTGAGAATGGACTGGGAGGAGGAGTGGGTTACATTTATTCATGTTTCATGCATTCATTCACTTAAAAAAAAAAAAAGGCACGTCGAGTTTCTGTTGTGCGTCACGAAGCGTTCTAGGCTTGGGGTGTACGCCAGTGAACAAGAGAGACAGCTGTCCCTGTCCTCGGGCAGGTTCTGTTGCAAAGGGGAAGGAGGACAATGACCAAAGTAGGCGTGATGCCAGGTAGTCGAACAGGAGAATGGCAGGGGGGTGTTTCTGTAAGTGGGTCAGGGGAGGGCTCTCTGAGGAGGGGACATTTCAGGAGCAGAAACCTGAAGGAGGTGAGAGGCCGAAGGCTCTCTGGGGGCAGCGAGGACAGCAGGTGCAAAGGCCCTGAGGCAGGGCTGGGCCTGGTATGTTCTAGGAACGCTAAGGACGGCAGAGTGAGCGAGGGGGAGAGGAGGGGAGGGAAGGGTGGCAGAGGAGGTCAGGGTGGCAAGGAGGCCAGGCCCTGTAGGGCCCCCATAGGCTGTGCGGAAGCCTTTGGCCCTTGCCCAGAGATGGGTGTCACAGGAGGTTCTGAGCCGCGGAAGAGCGTGGCGCGGTTCGGGGAGGAAGACGCCCAAGTGACCAGCTTTCTCATCTGGAGCTCAGGAGAAGGGCCTAGGTGGGGGCTAGTCTTGGGGGCAGTTCGTGGGGGCAGTTCATGGGGCTGTGGAAACCCGGCTGGCGCCCGGACCGCTGACCCTCTCCCCCCGCTGGCGTTTGCTCCTAGGAGATCGAGGAGGACCGTAAGAAAGCTGAACTCGAGGGGGTAGCGGTGACAGCGCCCCGCAAGGGCCGCTCCGTGGAGAAGGAGAACGTGGCCGTTGAGGTGGTGAGCTCCACACCGAGCTGGGGGACTCGTTGGGACTTGGGGGGGGGGAGGCGATGAGACTTGAGACCTGAGGCCAGAGAGCCCCCCCTTCGCCTGCCCACAGCTGCCCTCTGGGCTCGGGTGTCCCCGTCTTCTCATCCGAGTGACCGCACTTTTTCTTCCTTCCCTCTTCCAGGAGAGGAACCTGGGGCCCTCTCGGAGGTCTCCTGGGACCCCGCGGCCCCCGGGGGCCAGCAAGGGAGGCCGGCCTGCCCCCCAGCAGGGAAGCCGAGCCGGCGTGGGCCGGGCGGCCCGTAGCTGGGAGGACAGTTCCGGGGAGCAGCCTCGAGGAGGAGCTGGGGGCCGCGGCCGGAGGGGCCGGGGCCGGGGGTCCCCTCACCTCCCTGGGGCTGGAGATGTGTCACCTGCCGACCGCAAATCTAAGGTGGGAGCCCGGAGTGGGCTGGAGTCCTCGGGCTGGGGCTCTTCCTGTCCGTTCCTACCCTCAGATGGACTGTCTCCACTTGCCCGGCTTCCTGCGCTGTCTTCTGCGGCCCCTCCGTCGGCTCTGGTTCTCCTCTTCCTTCCCTCGCCCTGACCGGTGTCGCGCGTCCTCGCCCTGTGTTTGCGTCTCCCCTTACTTCTCTGTCTGGTTCACGCTCGCCCACCCACCTTCTCTTGCCCCGTCTCTTCTCTCCTCCTCTCTCTCTGGCGCCGTCTGGTTCTGTCCCGTGCACGTGCACCCGCTCTCGTTCACTCTCTCTTTCTGTCTTGCTCCCTGGATGTGTCCGTGGGGAGCGGTGATGTCCTTACCGAAACCGCTCTGCCACCCGGAGGCGGAGCTTGGCAGGCCCCGTGGCCCAGAGCCCGCCATGGACTTGGGCTCAACTTGGTTCTGTTAGTTCCCTGTTCTCGGGCAACTCACTCCCCTGCGGGAGCTTCTCGGGGGAGGAGTGGAGTCAGGTTGAAAGGTGACCGTGAGCCTTCTGTGGACATCGGGCAATTGGAAGTCTCAGAGTAAGCGCCGGAAGAATGCTACTTAGGGATGTTGATTCATCCATCTACCTGTCTATCTTAGCGAGTGAGCGAGTGAGGGGCAGAGAGAGAGAGACTCCCGCGAGGTGCAGAGAGAGTACAGGGCGGGACTCGAGCTCACGAACCATGAGATCGTGACTGGAGCCGAAGCTGGGTGCTTAACTGAGCCACCCCGGGGGGCCCCACGGATGCCTATCGTGTGTACACGCTAAGCTACTGTCACAAAAAGATCCTCCGGTACCGTGGCTCACACCAAGCGGAGGCCTATTCCTGTCCCGTGTGCCAAGCCCTGGGGATGCAAACGTCCTCTCTGGCACCTTGCGGTGCTCATCTGAAATCCCGTCGCCACAGAGGAAGGGGAGAATGGGTCGTGGGGGGGGGGGTCACCTCGCCGTCTGCGGAGTTACTGCTGTTATTACTGTCCTTAGCGCTGTGGCAGCCGTGGCGCGTTGGGGTCCCCAGCTCCTTCCCCAGGTCCAGTGTCTTGCCGGGGACCTTGCCGGCTAAGATTGATTAAGGCATCCTCGGTGTCCAGCGTTGAGTCGTGACGACCCCCATGAACGGGGTCCCTAGAGACCAAGAGCCTAGGGTTTCCACCGGGCTCTGGTCACAGAGGGCCCGTCCCCTTGCACGGGCCCGAATTCCAGATCTCGGAAGGAAAGCCCGTACCTGTGGTTGGCACAGATAGTGGAGGCACCGGGAGCCCCCTTTGTCAGTCAGCCGTTGCCCGGGAACCTGCCGGGGCCTCTGTCTGAGAGCAGCAGGCCTGTGTCCGGGGGAGTGTCCCGCCTGCCCCAGGTCCCCTCCCGCCCCGAGGCCAGGCAGTGGGCTTGTGCGTGTCTCCCTGATGCCTGGGGTCTTCCCCCGCCAGGAGTGGGAGGAGCGGCGCCGCCAGAACATCGAGAAGATGAACGAGGAGATGGAGAAGATCGCCGAGTACGAGCGCAACCAGCGGGTCAGTGCCAGGCCGTCCCGCGGTGGCAGAGCCCCCCTCCCCCCCCAGCTCGCCAACCTCGCCCCCCACGCCCTGTGCCCGCAGGAGGGCGTGCTGGAGCCCAACCCTGTGCGGAACTTCCTGGACGACCCCCGGCGGCGCGGCGGGCCCCTGGAGGAGCCTGAGCGGGACCGGCGGGAAGGCAGCCGCCGGCATGGGCGCAACTGGGGGGGCCCCGACTTCGAGCGGGTGCGCTGCGGCCTGGAGCAGGAGCGGCAGGTGGGTGCCAGGCCTCCCCGGCTGTGGGGTGGGGGGCGTCCTTCCTGCCGCGGGCGGTTACTGGTGGTGGTGGGGGGGTGCCCAGGGCTGATCGTGACAGCAGCGTTCTTCCCTCACAGCTCCCTGCTGTGTTTGGGCCACGCCCTCTTTTGATAACATCCGTTGGAGACATTTTCTAATGCTGGGTGCCGGACATGGACTTAGGTGCTGGGGCCGAGTCTTTTTTTTTTTGAGAGAGAGAGAGAGAGAGAGAGAGTGCAAGTGAGCGAGGGGCAGAGAGAGAGACAGGAGCGGGTCTCGTGCTCACTCGATGTGGGACTCGAACTCACCAACTGTGAAATCCTGACCTGAGCCCAAGTCAGGTGCTTAAGGACTGAGCCGCCCAGGTGCCCCCGCAGCTGAGTCTTAAACAAGCCAAAGCCCCCGCCCTAAAGAGATTGGTTCTGGTGGCAGCTGCATAAACAAATGCATAGCAGATCCTGCAGGGAGAGGGCTCAGAGGATCCGAGCCGGGGCGCAGCTTCCGGGAGAGAGCTGGGGTGGCCTCTCCGAGGAGGCGCCTTGAGTAGACCGCATCCTCCTTCGGCCCTGTCACCTCCTCGTGTGACCTTGAGCACAGCGGGCATGGGGGAGATGGGGGAGAGACCGGGGCGGCCGGTGGCGCGGGGCCCTGACTGCCTGTCTGCGGGGCGGGGCAGGGCCGCCGGGCCGCCCCCGGCTCGGGCGACATGACGCTGTCCATGACGGGCCGGGAGCGGTCCGAGTACCTGCGCTGGAAGCAGGAGAGGGAGAAGATCGACCAGGAGCGGCTGCAGAGACACCGCAAGCCCACCGGCCAGTGGCGGCGGGAGTGGGATGCTGAGAAGACCGACGGGATGTGAGTGTCCCCTTGACCTTGAGCCCTGACTTCACGTCTTTGTGTCTCTCTGGTGCCCACCCCGTGTGTGTGTGTGTGTGTGTGTGTGTGTGTGTCAGGTTCGAGGTCGCCGTGCTTCATAACCCGCCACCAAACGCCCGGCACGTCAAACTACTTCTGTCTCGTGTTCACAGGTCAGCTGGGGTCACCGGTCCGCGCCGCGCTCCGGGGGCTGTGGGTCCGGCTGGACTTGGCTTCTCGCTGCGGGCGGAGCTCCGTTCTGCTCTGTGTGGGCTGGTGCTGGGGTTCAGGCTGAGGGGAGCAGCTCTCCGGGGAAGTGCTGGTCATGGCATTGGCAGGTGTGCGGGGGTGGGGTGGGGGGAGCGGACACTTGGCTGTTAGCGGCAGACCTGGCATCGCTTCCCGGAGATGGTGCGGCGGGGGCCCCGCGGCTAAGGGCACGGATGGGACTTCGACGTGGGGAAGTTGTGAGGAGTTGCTAACGGCGATTAGACATTTGCACCCTCCTCCTTCACCAACCCAAACCCCTTATCCGGATGGCACTTACTCTGATCTGACTCCATCCCCTTTCGGGTCCCAGGAAACATCCAGTTAGTCCCAACTTCAAGCGAAGCTATACCTTGTGTCACCGACGGGGAGACCAACTTCTGTACTGGACAGCTGGCCGACGGCAGTCTTAAGACTGCTTAAATTTTTAATGTTATTTACTTATGATTACTGTTTAATCTTTATTTTTGAGAGAAAGTGTGAGCGAGGGAGGAACAGAGAGGGAGACACAGAGTCCGAAGCAGGCTCCAGGCTCCGAGCTGTCAGCACAGAGCCTGACGCAGGACTTGAACTCACAAACTGTGAGTTCATGACGTGAGCCAAAGTCAGGTGCTTAACCGACTGAGCCACCCCAGGGGCCCCTGTAGTTTTTGTTTTTTATACCCATTTATTGAACGCGTGCTCAGTTCTTTTTTTTAACGTTTCTTTATTTTTGAGAGAGAATGCACGCGAGAGCAAGGGAGGGGCAGAGAGAGGGAGACAGAATCCGAAGCAGGCTCCAGGCTGTCGGCACAGAGCCCAGCGCGGGGCTCGAACCCACCAACCACGAGATCATGGCCTGAGCCGAGGTTGGACGCTTAGCCGACTGAGCCTCCCGGGCGCCCCCGCAGCTGCAGTTTTCACGCCCTCCCACGCGCCCTTTGCCGCTTTGCAAGCTTTCACGCCTGTCCCGGCTTTTGCTGCCACCGGCCACAGAAAGAGGGTGTCGGCTTCGTGGCTGGTGGTCTGAGCATTTGTGGGTCGTGAGCCCAGCGCGTGCAAGTGTGAGAAGTACTCCGCACCGATACTGTGGTGCATCTTCGTAAGGCGTAGGCAGCCGGGCTCTTGGCGGGATGGGCTCAGGGTTAGGAACGAGAAACGTGACTTTTTCCTTCGAGCCCCCAAAGCAGTATACGGCACGCGTCAGCGCGTGGGCGCGTCGATTTTGGCAGCAAATGTTTACCGAGTCCCTCCTCTGCGTCCTGGAAGGTGATGGGGAGTCCAGGTGTCGGGGATACGGCAGGGAACCAAAACACTTCCGCCTTCACGGAGCCTAGATTCTAGTTGGAAAGGTGGGCACTGGAAGAGCTCCAACGGCACGTTATCAGGGGCACCCGAGAGTACGGAGAGGGACGGAGAGGCTCTTGTGTTAGGTTTAGGTGATGTACGCATGATAACACGTGATTGTTTTAGGCGTTTAGGACGGTCTGAGCGGAAGCCTGGAGGAGGTGAGGGTGCAGGCCGCCGAAAGGTCTGGGGAAGTTGTCCCCAGAAGCAGCGGGCGCAAAGGCCCTGAGGCAGGAGTGCTGTGTGGTAGCGGCAATAGCAAGTGAGGCCTGACTGGAGGCTGGGGATTATGCGCTTTCGAAAGCTTTGTTTTGGAGGTCAGACACCGAATTT
Source organism: Cryptoprocta ferox (assembly GCA_028646485.1). Taxonomy (NCBI): domain Eukaryota; kingdom Metazoa; phylum Chordata; class Mammalia; order Carnivora; family Eupleridae; genus Cryptoprocta; species Cryptoprocta ferox. The sequence goes on along the minus strand of CM053563.1, from coordinate 8,027,381 downwards.
TCTCTTTCTGTGTGTGTCACTTATAATGTCAAGTTTGCCTCTTGTCCGTCACCTGATCCTGTCTGCTAATCAGGGACCCCCTCTGACTGTCTCTCCTGTGATCTTGATTTCTGACCCTGGCCCCCATCTCTCCCCACTCCGCTTGCTCGCGCCGTTCCCCCCGCTGCCTGCTCAACCCCTTCTCTCTTTTCCCCAGGTTCAAGGACGGCCCCGCCACGGCCCTCGAACCATCTCACCGCTATGGTGAGCAGGTGTCCGGGGGCGGGGGGCGCTGGCTGGGCCAGGCGTGGGGGCCTAGTTTGTGCCATGCCCCCCCATCCCTGACCCCTCCCGGGTTCTGTTGCAGACGATCAGGCCTGGGCTCGGCCCCCCAAGCCCCCCACTTTCAGGGAGTTCCTGTCCCAGCACAAAGCGGAGGTCAGCCGCAGGAAGAGGAAGAGTAGCCGAGCGCAGACCAAGGCAGCCCCTCGTACCTACAGGTGGGGGCACCCCGTCCCCTGGCGAGTGCAGGCCCCCCCCCCCCCCCCGCAGTCGCCGCAGGGCCGTGCGGCTCTATCCCCGGTGGTTCTGACTTGCGTGTGTGCAGCTTTGTCATTGCCGTCTCGTCCCTGTCTGTTCCCAGGTACCAGTCTCTCTGTGGGTCAGGCTCTGGCTTTTGGGGAGTTGGGTCCTTGCTCTCTGCTTTACCCCCCGTCTCTCTCCTCGTCCCCCATCTTCTTTTCTGCCACCTGGCCCCCCTCCGCCTGTCTGTACCCGATACCTGGGGACCCCCCTGCATTTCCTCCTTAGTCCTGTGGCATGCTGTGTGCTCCCCTGCAAACCTGCACCCCGTCTCGCCTGGAGTTGGATTTTGCAGCTCTAGCTCTTCTCCCTCGGGGGAGCTGGAGGTGGGGGCCCCCTTTTCCCATCTACCTGGGCCCCACCCTACCCTTGGCCTCTCCAGTGACCACGATGACCGCTGGGAGACAAAGGAGGCGGCACCCCCAGCTCCTGCGGCCCCACAGCCCCCTCCACTCAAGGAGACACCCTCGCAGGTGAGGCCGACCATCCTCTCCCGGCGGAGGGGGGGTATGCGCTTCGGTCCATGCCCACTCCCCCGACCTGCCCCCCCAACCTGCCCGGTGCTCCCCGCAGCCACTGGAGACCCCAGCTCCTCCTGCCCACCGGCCTCCGGAGGACGACGGAGAGGAGGACGAGGGGGAGGACGAGGAATGGGAAGATGTGAGTGAGGAGGAGGAGGAGGAGATCGAGGAGGAGGAGGAGATAGAGGAGGAAGAGGAGGAAGAAGAACCAGCCCAAGACCACCCCCCCCAAGAGGCTGAGCCCACCGGAAGCCCCACCGGTGAGCAGGCTGACAAGGAGCCCTCCAGGCCAGAGGAGCCCCTGCCACTCCCCCAGGCCCCTGCCACGCCTTCTAGCCCCTTCTCGCCCCCGGGGGGCCACCAGCCGGTGTCTGACTGGGGTGAAGAGATGGAGCTGAATTCTCCCCGGAATGCCCACCTGGCCGACGCCCTCGCCCTCTCTCCGGGTGAGGCCTGGCCTTTTGGAAATGCATGAAGCTGGCTGCCTGTGTGTATGCTGGAGGGATGCACTGGCTGGGGTGGGGGGGGGACCGTCGGGGGGCTGGGTGCCCCCCTTCGCTGGGACCCTGTGTACCCGCCACCCCAGTGGCTAGGGAGGATGGTCTATGCCAGTCTCTGGAATGCCTCCCCTCCCCCCAGATCCTGCCTGCGCTCGCACTCAGGGCCACAAAGGCCCCTCCCCAATAAAGAGTTCACATCCTCAAATGATAGTCCCCAGGTGTGTCCTTGAACACCCCCCCAGGGTCCCCCAGGGCCTTCTCTCTCATGGTGGGGGGGTGTAGGGGCTTGACTGGGCCTCCCCCTTTCCCAGGAGGTGACCAGCCAGCCCCTGCCTCCCTGGAGAGTGGGCCCTGCCTCCCAGGAACCCGGAAAGCCGAAGAGGAAGGGTCTGAGGCAGCCTCAGGTGGGGGAGTGGATGGGGCCCCAGAAGATGGCCTCCTTACTCTTTTTCAACCCCCCCCCCCCCAGTGAGGGGAGGGCTTGGGGAGAGGAAGACAGATTGCAGCTGGGGGTTCAGGGAAGCCACCCACCTGGGGCGGAGCTAAGTGGAGGCCCTTGGCGGGGGCGCTGGGAAGAATTGTGGGGGGAGGGGAGCTAGGATGGGGTTGGGATTTAAGGCTGACCCCAGGGGTTGGGGGTTGAAGTCTAAATACAGTGGGGTGGGGCTAGGGCCAAGGGTAGGATTAGGAATTTAAATAGGTCAAAAGTGAGAATGGAGAGGTGCATTGTGGGCGCGGAGTTTGGGGGTCTGACCTAGTAGAGCAGATTAGAATCGAAATGCATTTCGCGTTAGAAGGTTGGGCCCAGTCCCGTCCCTCCACCTCCATCCGTGAGCCAGGTTGCGAACCAGGGACCTCCCCAGGTATGAGATTAGAGTTTGGGGGCAGAGCCAAGGAAGATGGGACTAGAACTCGGGTGGGCAAGGGCAAAGAGGGGCAGGTCCAAGAGGGCGGCCGCTCTCAGGGTTAGTTTAGGCCCGTGGGGGACGCGGGGGTGTGTGTGGCAGCTGGAGTCTGAGGACAGTTTAGGATGGTCGGTGAGGGCAGAATGTCTAGGGGTTTCTCGTCTTCGGGCCCTGTGCTGCCCAAGTGACCGTGCTTTCGCTGTTACCAGCTAACTTGTCCATTGTAAACAGGGTTCTGCTGGGGCGCGTGCAGCTTGTGGGGCGCCTGCGAGGATTAAAGGGAGTCTGAGGCCCATAAACCACTTAGCTCAGGGCGACTGAAGCCAGGCTCATTTGGGATCGGAGATGGAAACAGACGGGTCGAGGGTTGGGGGAAACTGTCCCCTCCGCTCACTGTCCCTTCTCTCCCCCAGAGGCGGGCACTGAGGGCCAGGAGACCGCGGAGATCACCGACTTCCAGAGGGTGCGTTTCTGCAAGGTGGTGGCGGCCGCTCCGCCACCGGGGGCCGCCCGCTGACCGCGCCTGCAGACTGCGGCCTCCGCGCTCTGCACTAACCTCCCGCCGCCTTGCTCCTCTGCCCTCTGCTTCCGTCACGCTCCAGCCAGGAGAGGGTTAAATGTAAGGGGGGCGGAGTCAGGGCCAGTGAACGGGGTGGGACCAGGGCAACCGTCAAGTCTCACGAATGGGGGGGCGCCCCCCAGTTACCCACCTAATGGAAGCCGTGGCGGGGCGAGGTGCCAGTCCCCGGGCCTAGATTCCCGCCTCCTGGGGTTTCCAGCCGGGGCATGGCAAATAGCCGGTGACTCTCCCGCAGGACTTGGAATTACACGGCCACCGGCCGTCTCTTATTAAACGCAGTGCTTCCGCTAACCTTTGAACTGTGTTTCTCGAGGGCAGGCTGGGTTGCTGTGCTTGGCGGGCTTTCCCGTGGCGGAAGAGGCGGGAGGAAGGGGGTCTTCCTTCCTCCCCTCCCCTGATACGTCTTCCCTCCCCCCCTCTCGCAGGCCTCCCCGAATTCCTGAAGACGCTGCTGGGAGGGGACTGAAGCTTCCCCGCCTTGACGGGGAGGGGGCGGCAGGAGGGGGTTAGTCTGGATTTCCAGGCTGCGCTCTCCCCTCCCCGGAGACCGCTCTGGATCCCATGGCTTTAGGGAGAGGGAGAAGTTGAGGGTGGTGGGGAGGCCTCTGGGCAAAGGGCGTGACTGGGATACGGGGCCGAGGTGGAGCTTAGGGGCGTTGAGCGGAGGAGGTGCCGTGAGGGGCGTGGCTAGGGTGCCTGGGCGGGGCCACGGTTCTGGCGGGTGGGGTTAGAACATAGACGGGCCTTAGGTGTGGGAGGGGGCCGCGACCGCCGGTTTAGGTGCGAGTTCCTAACGCGGGCGTGGGGGGCAGCCCTCGGTGGAGGGCGTGATCAATACGGCGCTACGAGCCAAGGGAGTGAGGCGGCGGAAAGGGGCGGAGCCTGGGCTAGAGCGTGTGAATCCGAGGAGAGGAGAGGGTGGCTTCGGATGCTAGGATCGAGTGTGATTCGGAGAAAGGCAAGTTAGAAGCGGGGCGGCCCTGCGGCTAAGGCGGGGCGGGGTTTGTGAGGCCTGAACCTGGTAAGGACTTGGGGCTCGGAGGCTGGGCTAGATGCCTGGGAGAAGTCCGTGTCCCGAAAAGGGACGGGGTTCGGGCGCGGGGAGGAGGCCAGGAGGAGGAGGGCGGGGCTAAGCGCCGGGCGGGTTCGCTTGTAAGAGGTGTGGGCGTCACGCCGGCGCCTGGCCGGAGTTGACAGGGTCATTTGCAGCCCTGGGGCGGGGTCAGAACGCTAATAGTTAAGCCTTAGCTTGGTAATGGTTGGCTGGAGCCTGGGCAGGGGGTGGGCCCAGAACGCGGAGGAGACCGGCCCGCGCGGGGGCGTGATCATCCTGGCGGGGGCGGGGTTGGGCCAGGGAGCTGTAGCGCGCGGGGGCGGGCCCGGGGAGGGGGCGGGGGCGGGGCCTGTGCGGGCCGCTGCGCCAGGCGCAGTGGGCTGCGGGGATGCGGGGCACGAGCTGCGTGGGCGGCGGCGGCGAGAGCCCGGGTGGCGGCGCCGGGCTGAGCGAGGGCCCGCGGGGCCGCTGGCTGCGCCTGGCCCCTGTCTGCGCCTACTTCCTCTGCGTCTCGTTGGCCGCCGTGCTGCTCGCCGTCTACTACGGTCTCATCTGGGTTCCCACGCGGCCCCCCGCGGGCCCCGCCGGCCCGCCGCCCAGCGCGCCGTCCCCTCCGTGCGCCGCCCGCCCGGGCGCGCCGCCCGCCCCGGCGCCCGCCGCTGCCTCGATCTCCTGCCTCCTGGGAGCCCCCGGCGGGCCGCGACCCCAGCCCGAGCTGCCGCGCAGCCGCCGCCGCCGCCGCCACAGCGACCGCAGCCGCCGCCCGAGCCACCGCCAGACACCCGGAGAGAGGCCGGAGGCCGCGGCGGCGCGAGGACCCGGGTAACCCTCCCTTCCACCCCAAGCTGGATCTCCGGCCCTCGAGAGGCCGGCGCCCCCGCGGTGGATGCTCCGTACCCGGTTGGGCCCGGGCTCCCTCTTCACGACGTCGCCCAGCGTCTCCGGAGCCGTCATCCTGAAGAATGGGGAGCGGAGGGGAGCCGGCTTGGGGCCTCGCTCCTCTGCCGTCAGGCGTCTCCGCCATCAGGCTCCTCTGCCGTCAGGCCCGGGTCCTCCGCCGTCTGGCAGACCCTATCCTGACCTCTGCCTTCTGACCCCCACCGTAGGATTTTGAGCACAGAGCCCACAGCCCGCCCTCCTCCTTCCTGAATCTCCGTGTCCGTATGTCCCCCCGCAATAAACTCCAGCCCCAACTGCCTGGTGCTGTGTTTGTTGTATGGTTTTCGAGATGCTTCTCTTCAAGTTTGTGAGGGGAAGGCCTTCCTGGCGTCCGATCTTTGTGTCTCTTGCCCTGGGTAGGTTGGGTGGGCCCTCCCCTGGGTGGGCCTGTCTTTCTTTTCCCGTCGCCAACTCCTGCGTAGCCGTTCGGGTGGGGAGAAGAGGCTTCTCTGCAACAGGGCAGTTGAAGGTCAGACAGTGTGAAGGACTTCCCAGCTCTCCGTATGCTTGGGCCAGAAGACAAGTGCCTCTGGAGGGAAGCAGACGGTCTGCGCTCCCGATCCAGCCCAGAGGAGGGGACAGGTGGGGTGACTTCGCACAAGCACTGGGGTCTTCGGGGACTGGGATTATAGTGTCGGGGAGAAGCTAGGTCCCCCTGAGATGTCAGGATGCTGCCGGGAGGGAGTGAGGCCTTCTTCCTGGGGACTGAGAGATGAGGGTGGACAGGGGTGGTCGTGGGCTTCTCTGCCTCCCTGGAAATCACAGAGTTAAGTTATCCAGTACTGTGCTCCCTTTGAAGATCCGTACAGCCTCTCTGGTCTGCAGTGCTCCTGGTAGGCAGAGGCAGAGAAACTCCCAACCTGCCGAAAGGGTCCGAAGTAATTGAGTCTATTCCCTACTCCCCGCCCCGCAGAGGACTGAGGCCTGGCTCTGGGCAGGGCACTGGGCCCTGTACGCCAGGTAGTGGTTTTCTCGCCCAGCCTCCTCCCTTGAACTGGAGACTTTCCCAGGAGAGCGAGGCTGAGCCTCCTCCCTCAGGCTGGGACATCAGTGGATATGGACTGGGCCGCGAATGTTAGTCATTCTGGGTCCCTCCCTCCCTCCCTTCTACCCACTTCTCAGAGGGTGTCTCCTCTGGGTGGGGGACTCAGGGAGCCGGCCCCCGCTTAACAGTTAGCCTAGGGCACTGACTTTGGGGCCAAGATGCCCAGATTCAAATTCCAGCTCTTCCTCTTCCTAGCTGTGTGACCTTGGGCAGGTTCCTCAACCTTCCTGGTCCTGTAAAACGGAGATGATGATAGTACTTTCAGAGTTTCGGTGAGGATTAAGTGAACGAGAGATCCGAAGCCTTTCCGACAGCATCACGTGTTCTTTCTCGCCACCCACTCCTGTCCCTCAGGGATTTAAAAACCACAGTTTGGATCCCCAGGGATGTCGAGTCGGCCCAGAGCTCTGGACGCCGGCAAGTGGTGAGTGGGAGGTGGGGACCGGCAGCACCTCCGGACCCTCTCCGCTCTCTTTCTATCTCTTTCTAGCTCCCTGCCCTCTTCTCCCCGGCTCCGTTGCTCCCCATCCCTCCGTTTCTCTTCCTGTCCGTGTGTCTCCCTCTCCACCCTGCTCTCTCCCCTTCTCTCGTCAGTCCCTGCCTCTCTGCCTCTCCCTGCCATCTCTCAGTGTTGTCTCTGCCTCTGTCTCTCACTCGGTGCTCTCTCTGACTCACTCTCCCGCATCTCTGTCGCTCTCCGCTCCAGCTCCCTCTCCGTGTCTCCTCCCTCCCCACTCTTGCCCCACCTTGCTCTCCCCTAGCCCACCTCCCTTCCCGTTTCTTCCCTGGTTCAGCCCCCAGTGCCCCATCCCCTCCCCTGTCTTTGTCTCTCCTGCTCATCTCTCAGCCTCTCTTTTGGCCACTGTCTCCTAATTTTGCACTTAAACACTTACTGAGCATTTACTCTGCGCCAGGCCTTATTCTAGGCACCCGGGTCACAGCCGTGACCAAAACAGGCCAAGCTTCCTGCTTTCAGGGGAGCTGACATATTACTGGAGAGACAGACGAGAAACACGACGAGTGAATTAAAGATGTTCCGTCCTCTAAGGAGAAGCACAAAGGAGGAAGATGATCAGGGTGACGGGGAGTGATGGAGTTGCTGGTTACTGGGTAGGGTCCGCTGAAGGGGGTGGGGCAGGGCATGCAGATCTCTGGCGGGAAGAGTGTTCCAGGAAGTGGGAACAGCAAGTGCAATGGCCCTGAGGCTCAGGTACTTGGCTGGTTCAAGGAACCATGGAGAAGCCAGTGAGTGAGCAGAGTGAGTGAAGGGGAGAGCAGGAGGGGAGGCGAGAGAGAGAGACAGAGAGACACAGAGAGAGAGAATGGGGGTAGATTGTACAGAGCCTCAAAGACCCATCGTGAGGTTCTTTGGCTTTTACTTTGAGCGAGGTAGGGCCATGGGAGGTTCTTGAGCCGAGGAGGGACAGAGCCAACTTCGGTGTTAACAGGACCCTCTGATTGCCGCGTGGGAATCTGTAGGGAGCGTGAGGGTGGAAGCTGGGGCCCAGAGAGGAGGCCACGGCCATGGCTCAGGCGAGAGACAGTGGCTAGAACAAGATGGCGGCCTGGAGGAAACGTGGATGGTCAAAATCTGTGTGCGTGTGTAAAAGACACATAGCATAGAAGTTACCATTTGAGCCATTTGATTTTAAAATTGTTTTCTTAATGTTTATTCATTTTTGAGAGGCAGAGAGAGACAGGGCGTGAGCAGGGGAGGGCCAGGGAGAAAGGGAGACACAGAATCCGAAGCAGGCTCCAGGCTCTGAGCTGTCAGCACAGAGCCCGATGTCAGAGCGGGGCTCGAACCCACGAACCGTGAGATCGTGACCGGAGCCAAAGTCGGACGCTTAACCGACTGACCCACCCAGGCGCCCCGAGAGAGAGGATATCTTAAGCAGGCTCCGCACTAACCGTGATCCCTGGGGTCATGACCTGAACCAAAATCGAGTTGGACGCGCAATGGACTGGGTCACCCAGGTGCCCCAGCAGCAGGGTCCCTAAAAGGCAGAGCTGAGCAGCGCCCTTGGGTGGCCCTTGGATGGGTGGCCCCCAAGGGGACCTACACTGTTTCTAGTTCTTTTAGGGCTTAGGGTCAGCCTCATTCCCAAGGGGCTTTGCAGGGTGCCCCCAGACTGGGGGACCTGCGAACTCATTCCCACCCCTGGAAGAGAGGCAGGCCTGGCCCCTACTGGTCCGCCCAAGGGCTTTCCTTCCAGGGGATTGGATCTCTGCAGGTCACATGACAAACCTGGACTCAATGCCTGTGGGGGGGGGGAGGGGGCCGTCAGGTGCGGTTGGTTAAGGCTTGGGTTCAACCACTCCCTGCGAGTGAAGGCAGGTTCCTCTAAAAGTTTTGGGCCATCAGGACCCACTGCTGGATCAGGCCAAAAACCAGTAGACAATCCCAACTCTACAGCTGAGCTGCAAGGGCTGGGACTTCCAGGAGGGGGCGCCGAAGAGTCGTCGTCCTTCCCAAGCCTGCCCTGGCCTGGAATCCAAGATTTACAGTCACGGCAGAAATATTTGTACGTGCACGGTGGATGGAGGGGGCTGGTAGGGTCCCGTGTCCCTCAGCCACGGTTCCGAATTCCAAAAAGCTTTGACCACCAAGAAAATTTCTCTGGGGGGTAGTTTTGGCGCCGTCTCACGTGGTGGCAAATCAACTAATATGAGTTATTTACACACTTTTTAAATTAAAAAAAATATTTTTTAAATTCTGGACTGGCGCTAATTGGTAAGTTCATCGAAGGGAAAGATTCTCTTTCTACACGGCTTTATAATTAAACTTTCTATTATTTGCACTCTTTATTTATCTCCGTTGGTGTGAACTTTCCTGCCTGTTGCTGCAAGTATATTAACATGTCTGGTGGGGAGGGGGCTGCCTCAGGCCCCTGGGAGTGTTAAGTAATGGCATTGGCTCGGAATTGCCTTTCTAAAATTGGAACAATTCTGAGTTCTGAAATGCATCTGTCCCCAAGGACTTCAGCTAAGGGATTGCGGACCTCCAGTCGGGCATGCTGCCAAACCTAGATTCATCTTAATTACTTGTTCAACATTTATTTAATGGCTTTGGGAAGAAACTCATTTTCCATTACGATTCTTTAAAAATAGAGAATGGCACTAGTTTTACTAAGTCCCCTTTGCTAATCATACGCTGTTTTTAGTGTCGTGTGTGTAAGTGACCGTGTGAGTGTGTGTCCCCGTGTTTCCTGTTTTGTTATGTCGGTTTTTGGTTTTCTTCGTAGGCTTCACACCCAGTGCAGGGCTTGAACTCATGATCCTCAGATCAAGACCTGAGCTGAAATCAAGAGTCGGAAGCTTAACTGACTGAGCCACCCAGGCGCACCCGTGTCTCTCTGTATGTGTCACAGTATTGCTGATGTGGGTACGTCCGTGGGCCTGTGTGAGAGCCTGTTGTGTGTGTGATCGTGTCTGTGTATGTTTGCAAGGGTCCAGTTGTGTCTGTAATTGTGGGTGTGTGTGCATGTGTGTGAGTGATGTGCACAACAGGAGGCATAAAGTTGATCTGCTGAAATAAAGTCCGCCTCGGTCTTTAGAATCGAAAATTACGGATAAATTTTGCGCCGTCAAGCAATACCTTACACTTCCACTAGAGGGCGCCCACCTGCTTTGGCCAAAAGAAATGTAAACCTATATTTTGGGGGACCATTTCTTTTTTATTTATTTTTATTAAAAATTTTTTTAAACATTTATTCATTTTTGAGAGTGAGGGGCACAGAATATTTTAGGTGTGCAGTTAGTTGTCTGAGGTACATTCACATTGCTGTGTCTCCATCACCGCCACTGGTTTCCGGAATGTTTTCATTTTCCCAGACTGAAACTCAGGATCCGTCGAACAAGAACTCTCCATTTCCCCACCTCCCCCACCCCAGGTAACCTCTAGTCTACTTTCTGTCTCTGTGAACTTGCCTCTTCTCTGTGCCTCATTTAAGTGCAACCATGTAGTTGTCCTTTTGTGCCTGTCTCATTTCACTTAGCATCAAGTTGTCAAGTTTCATGCATGTTGTATCGTGAGTCTGAATTTCCATCCTTTTTAAGGCGGAGTAATATTCCATTGAGTGCATATATCACATTTTGTTTACCCATTCGTCTGTTGATGGATATTTGGAAACTCATTGGATTTGAACATAAATAACATTTTATTAAAATTTTTAAATGTTTATTTATTTTAGAGAGAGAGAGAGACAGAGCATGAGCTGGGGAGGGGCAGAAAGAGAGAGAGAGAGGGAGACGCAGAATCCGAAGCAGGCTCCAGGTTCCAAGCTGTCAGCACAGAGCCGGAGGCTGGGCTCTGACTCACAAATGGTGAGATCATGACCTGAGCTGAAGTTGGTGCTTAACTGACCGAGCCACCCAGGCGCCCCTCATTTTATTTATTTCAGAGAGAGAGAGAGAGAGTGTATGTGAGCGGGGGAGGGGACAGGGAGGGGGGGGAGAGAGGGGGAGAATCTCAAGCAGGCTCTGCACTCAGTGTGGAGCCCAACACGGGGCTCTGTCCCACGACCCTGGGATCATGACGTGGGACAAAATCAAGGGTCGGATATTCAACCAACTGCAACACCCAGGGAAATAACACTTTAAATGAAAAATGCTATATTTTCCCAAGTAAAAACTGTAATGAGAAGAGTGACATCATTTTACATTTCTGAGACCCTCCAAGGTCTGGCTCAATAGAAGACAACTGGACTCTTCTAGCTGCTTCTGCATTTGCTGTGTCGCAATGCTGGAAGTCAGCTCGCCTCTGGAAAAAAATTTGGTGAACTCCAGCCAAGTCATGGGAAGTCCCGAGCCTGAGCTGTTTAAACCCATTAACCCTCCAACCACATCATCCTGAAACTTACGTGGTTGTAAAACTGCCTTTAGCCTTCCAGATCATGGACATTTGAAAAAATATTTATTTTGAGAGAGAGCGAGCGCGCGCGCGCGCTAGCATGTGAGTGGGGGAGGGGCAGAGAGACAGAGGAAGCGAGAATCCCAAGCAGGCTCCACGCCCTCAGTGCAGAGCCTGATGAGGGGCTCGATCACACGAACCGTGAGATCATGACCTGCACGGAAATCAAGAGTCAGAGGCTTGACTGACTGAGTCCCCCCAGGCGCCCCGGGTCGTGGACGTTTAACATCCGGTTCTGGGTACAGTTTCTTACAGTGTCGCCGGCACCACCTCTCTGTATCTGGCAGTCACAGAGCCACACAGCAGCTGTGGGAAGCTGATGAGTTCACGGATATACCACTCATAATGTATCAGTTCACTCTGGTCCGATAATAACCCAGATCTGTGTGTGACGTCCGCGTACAGATGTTTATTTAGCACATGCCTCTGGTGGCCGGAAGGCCCTGTTGATCTTAGCTGGCTTCTCCCACATGACTGAGGTCACAGGGAACTTGACTAACTGGGGCTGTGCGTGGTTGGTGGCTCGCTGATCCTGACCGCGGCCCTTCAGGTGTTTGGGGGTGGGCCGATCCCGGCTGGCCTTGACAGATGCATGCTGACGCGTGGGACCAACGGGCTATCCCAGGAATACCCTTCTCAGAGTAAATGACAGAAGTGTGAGCTCACCCGCAATGATGCATTTCAAGCCTTTGTGTCCTGTGCGCCTTCATCCTACAGGCCGAGCACGTTGCGTAGCCTCTTGGTGTAAAGGGGTGGGAAATACATTCCTTCCAAGGACGTGAGGTGGATGGAATGAGGACTTCTGCACAGGTGGTCATGTTCCAACCTCGGTGGCCGTAGGATGACGGGGTGGGGGTGGCGGAATGGGAGGACCTGGGCGCTGTGCTCAAACCTGAAACTGGGGATCAAAGTATGGGCATCTGGGCAGGGAGGGCACAAAAGGCATTCGTGTTCCCGTTGTGCCCTAGAGAGGCTAAGGAGTAATTTACAGAGCAGCCGGGGTGTGTGTTGGGGGCGCGGGTGCGTCGGTGGGAAGCTGAAAGCCATGCGATCTGACTCTAAACTGTGCCCCGTTTCACTGCTGGCTTTGCCGCTCGGCCCAAACCATATGGGAGAGCCCGCGTGTAGGCTCTCCGGTTCAAAGTCCCAGCTATGCCCCGGCTCGACAGCCAGAATCAACAGCCAACCATGCGAGCGAGTCGCCTGGGACATCCGGCCCTGTTGGGCCTTCAGATGAGCACGGCGCCGGCATCAAGAGGCTCCAAGGGACAGGGGCCCGGAAGTCCATCCGCAGGACCATGGGAGGTGATACAAATTGGAGGCCAAGTTTTTGGTTTTCCTTGTGACGCTAACGGGCAACTGTGATCCTATTCTTTTCTTCTTATTATTTAATTTTTTTTAATGTTTATTTTTGAGAGACAGAGTGTGAGCAGGGGAAGGGCAGGGAGAGAGGGAGACACAGAATCTGAAGCAGGCTCCAGGCTCTGAGCTGTCAGCACAGAGCCCGACGCGGGGCTCGAACTCATGAACTGTGAGATCATGACCTGAGCCGAAGTCCGATGCTCAACCGACTGAGCCCCCCAGGTGCCCCAGGCCCTTCTGTCTCAGACCAATGCTCAGAGCCTGAGAAGTCTCTCTGTTGTCTGTCCCTGCTGCCCCAGGAGGCCTGGGGCCCAGACTGCGGGGGGCTGCAAAGTTTCCCTGCTGCAGAGGATGGAAGCAATGTAGGGGACACCCAGGAAGTGCTTGGCCTGAGTCTGATAAGGACCAAGGGGAGAGTGTTTCCGGTTCTCTGTTTTCTGCTTGATAACGTGCTGACGGTCCCCACTCCGTTGTGATAAAAAATAAACAAATGTGGTTTTTATCAAGAGAGAAGGGGCGGTGTGATTCTGTCAGTTCTGAAGGCGGATTGTCAGGCAGGGGGCACGGGCAGGGACACTGAGAGAGAGAAGCGACAGAGGGGACAGTGAGGGTGGGGGGGCGGTGGAAACTGAGCTGAGACATCAGGGGAGGGGGGCCGTGTTACCTTAGGAAGCGGGGGAGGGTGTCTCCGAGGCAGAATGGGAAAGGGGAACGGAGGCACAAAGTGATGTCAAGAGACGGGGAGATGGAAACGTGGAGGCAAATGCAGGGACAGAAGTCCCGAGAGAGAGAGAGAGAGACAGAGAGAGAGACAGAGAGAGACAGAGAGAGAGAGAGAGACAGAACCCTTTGGGAGGTTGGGAAGGACGGAGACTGTGAGGTGGAGAGGCAGGGGGAAGGGAGAGAGGGAGAGACAGAGTGAAGAAGAGATGGAGGGAGCCGAACATGCCAAGATGGAAGGAAGAAGGACAGGGCACCTGGGTGGTTCAGTCAGTTCAGCGTCCAACCCTTTTTTTTCTCCTAATTTTTTAAGGCATATTTTTTGAGCAAGAAGGAGAGACAGAACATGAGCAGGGGAGGGGCAGGGAGAGAGAGGGAGACACAGAATCCGAAGCAGGCTCCAGGCTCTGAGCTGTCAGCACAGAGCCCGACGCGGGGCTCGAACCCACGAACCGCGAGACCATGACCTGAGCCGAGTTCAAGAGTCAGACGCTTAACCGACGGAACCCCCCAGGCGCCCCTCAGCGTCTGACTCAGGTTGTCACGAATCTCATGGTTCGTGGGATTGAGCCCCACATCGGGCTCCGCACTGACAGCATGGAGCCTGGTTGGGATTCTCTCTCTCCCTCTCTCCCTGCCCCTCCCCCACTCTCTAAAAAGAAATAAACATTAAAAAAATAAGGAGGAAGGACAGCTGGCCCATCGGAGGAGGTGAGGCTGGAAGGGCTTGAGTTACCTTGAAAGCATCTCAGAGACACCAAGAGAGAGAGACAGACAGAGGGGATAGAGGGTCCCCCGGAGGCTGAGTGAAGGAGGTGACAGAGGGAGACGGGGGACCTCAGGGAGAGGCGACCACACTGGGAGACAGTGGCACGCGCGGGGCTGATGGTGGGGGCCAGAGGAAGACGCGGATGGAGGAGGAACGTGTGAGGCTGGACAGTGGACACAGGCCAAGGGAAGGGGACGGAGAAAAGGAAACACTGAAATTTGGGGTGACTGAAGGCAGAGAAAACTCAATAAGGAGAGAGGGGATAAAAACTGTTTTTTTAAATTTTAGGGGGGCGCCTGGGTGGCTCCGTGGGTTAAGCGTCCAACTTCGGCTCAGGTCATGATCTCACGGTTCCTGGGTTTGAGCCCCGCGTCGGGCTCTGTGCTGACAGCTCAGAGCCTGGAACCTGCTTCGGATTCTCTGTCTCCCTCTCTCTCTGCCCCTCCCCTGATCACTCTCTCTCTCTCTCTCTCTCTCTGTCTCAAAAAAAAGATAAATAAAACTTTAAAAAATTAAAAAAAAATTTTAGAGAAAGAGCATGAGTGTGAGCAGGGGAGGGACAGAGAGAGGGAGGGAGAGAATTCCAAGCAGGCTCCAAGCTCAGCACAGAGCCTGACATAGGGCTCGATCCCATAACCCCGGGATTATGACCTGAACCAAAATCAAGAGTCAGGCGCTCGTCCCACTGAGCCACCCAGGCACCCCAAGAGGGGACAAAATTTCCGAGAAAGAGACAAGAAGGTGGTGTGCAGTTAGCTAGGGAGAGAGGCAAACTAAGAAATGGAAAGCGTAGGGGCGCCTGGGTGGCTCCGTCGGTTAAGTGTCCGGCTTCAGCTCAGGTCATGATCTCGCAGTTCCGTGAGTTCAAGCCCCGCGTCGGGCTCTGTGCTGACAGCTCGGAGCCTGGAGCTGCTTCTGATTCTGTGTCTCCCTCTCTCTCTGCCCCTCCCCTGCTCACGCTCTGTCTCTCTATCTCTCAAAAATAAACAAACATTAAAAAAAAAGAAATGGAAAGCGTGGAATGTCCTCATCAATTGGATAGCTGGAGAGGGAAGAGAGAGAGAGAGAGAGGAAGAGCGAGGCAGGGCAAGATCTGGAGCCAGGTGCTGTCTGGGTTCCGGAAGTGGAAAGAAAGCTAAAGCCGGACACCACACGGAGATGGAGTCGCTGGAACTCAGGAGACGCAGAGGCTGAGAAGCACGCAGACAGGTGCGTCTGTCGAGCATCCCCAAGATGACATTCATGTTTGGTAACTCACCAGAAGGACTCACAGGACCCAGAAGAGCTGTTAGGATCACATCTGTGACTTGTCGCAGAGGAAGGGGGGAGGTCGGTCAAAGTCAGCTGAGGGGGAAGGTGGGAGGCAGCCTCCAGGAGAGAGCAGGCGTGAGCATCCGGTTGTCTGTCCCCAGGGAATCGCAGGGACGGCGCTCACTTCTCCTAGTGATGTTAAGTGGCCGCACACCTGGACTCTTTGCCAACTAGGGGGGCTCCCCTGAGCCTCGGTGTCCAGGGTTTTTGTTGGGGGGTCATTACACAGGCATGGAGCCCCCAGGGGCATTATTGGGCCGATCCCACCAAACAGTGGGCTTCGCCAAAAAACAAATGGCGCTCTATACTGAGCCTTTTACGCAGCGAAAGAAGCCAGGCAAGAAAGATCGCCTCCCCGCCTACACTTCCACGTAGGCGAAATTCTAGACAATTCGAACTGGTCTATTACGACAGAAGGCAGATCAGTGGTTTCTGAGGGCGGAGGGGGGAGGGAAGGGTAGAGTACAAAGAACCGCAAAGAACCTTCTAGGCACGATGGAAACGTTCGTGACCTTGATCGCGGTGATGGTGTCACATGCGTACTTCATTCTCAATTATCCTTGAAGAAAGTTGTAAAAAAATAGCACATAGTCACTCCACGGTGTACTTCACGGGTTTCACAGGAGACTGATGAGTTATCTTACTTCAGTTTTGGATCGTCGGGTTTCGCTCCATTGCCACAAGTATTATAGTCATTTAAAAAGCTTTATCATGGGGGCGCCTGGGCGGCTCAGTCGGTTGAGCGTCCACCTTTGGCTCAGGTCATGATCTTGTGGTTTGTGAGTTCGAGTCCCGCGTCGGGCTCTGTGCTGACAGCTCAGAGCCTGGAGCCTGCTTCGGATTCTGTGTCTTCCTCTCTCTCTGCCCCTCCCCTGCTCATGCTCTGTCTCTCTGTCTCTCAAAAAATAAACATTAAAAAAAATAAAAAAAAGGATGCCTTTTGGGATGGTATTTTCAGTTCGCTCATTTATTCTTTAGCTGTATCTATCCTGCCATTCAACTCACCTATTCTTTATTTCAGTAATTACATTGTTCATGTCCCTTGTCTCCAGTTAGGTTCTACTTCATAATGGCCTCTTCTTGCTTCAAATTTTCAATATCCGCCCTTGGTTCTCCAAGGGTATTTATTATGCTTGTTTTACACACCTTATTAGCTCCACTTCATTGGGTATAGTTTCTTCCAAGCCGGACTGAGACATTCGAGCCTCCTGGGGACGCCGACAATTCTGCACTGCAGCGAAGGTAACGATTCAGTGCTCTTTAAACTTGCTAGTTTTACACTATTTTTCTGTGAGCATTGATTTCGAGGTGAGGCAGAGAAACTGATTTCTATTCATCCAAAAAAAAAAAAATGTGGACAGAAAGTGAATTACAGCTTCTGGCCAGAGCAGAGACAATGTCCTGGTTAAGAAAAACCAAAAGATCGTCAAGGGGCCTCCGTGTGCCTCTCCCCACCTGGGGTCACCTGCACTGGGGCTGACAGTTTCCGGCATGTGGCCAGCCTCTCCGCTCAGCACGGAGGTGTCTCCTCACGGCTTTTTCTGGCTCTACCTATTTGGACCCCGGGGGCCAGCCCCCGACGTGGGAGGAGTTTACTATCTCCCAGGCTGGGACAACCCATACTCCAAAGGGAAATAGAGTGGTGACATCAATGCCCGGCTCCGCACCCCTTCTGTGGGAAGGTCCTGAGGAATGTTCTGCCTGGCTCCTCCCAGGGTCCCCAGCAGGACCAAGCCCCAGGTGCCCACGACGGGTGGGCATTAACACACCCTTTATTGGCCTTTCTTCCTTCTCTTGTCTCTGTTCTCTACTTTGGTTTCTGCTTTCAGGGAACTCAAGCAAAAGTGCAATCCTCTCCAGATCCTGTGCAGTTTTCATTTTTTTCATATACATATATATTTTTCAATTTTTTAATGTTTATTTATTAAAAAATTTATTTAATGTTTATTTTTGAGAGAGAGAGACACAGAGCGTGAGCGGGGGACAGTCAGAGAGAGAGGGAGACACAGAATCAGAAGCAGGCTCCAGGCTCCGAGCTGTCAGCACAGAGCCCTATGCAGGGCTCGAATCCATGAACCACGAGATCATGACCTGAGCTGAAGTCGGGTGCTTAACCGACTGAGCCACCCAGTCACCCCTATTTATTTATTATTGAGAGAAAGAGAGCAAGCAGGAGAGGGACAGAGAGAGAGGGAGACACAGAATCCGAAACAGGCTCTGGGCTCCGAGTGGTCAGCACAGACTCCGACGCGGGGCTCGAACTCACGAACCACGAGATCATGACCTGAGCCGAAGTCGGACGCTTAACCGACTGAGCCCCCCAGGCATCCCATTGTACTTCTTTTTATTGGTGGTGGTGTTTCCCACCAGCCTCCGAGAGGCCCCTCTGGCTGACGTGTCCTCCGGCTTCTTTCTCCCAGCCTCGCCCTGGCACTTCCTGTCACCATCTGGTTTCCAAGTTCAGCCGGGGCTGCAAGTTCCGGGTGTCCGTGTGGTCAGGGTTAGAAGGTTGTGTGGGCCTGACCGCTGCTGGGGCCAGGCCCACCACGTTCTGCCTCAGAACATCCTGTGGTCACCGCTGAGGTTGGCCAGTGTCTATCTGGCTCTGGGCTTCCTGTGACAGCCAGCAGGGTGGCAGTGGGCCGCAGCTGCTGTTCCCTGGGGCGTGGTGGCTGCAGCCACATGCTCCGCCCTGCCTGCTTCGGACGGACAGTAGGAAATCAAAATAACATGTGATTAAGTAGGATTCAAAATATTATTGGATTAAAAAAATTTTTAGGGGCGCCTGTGTAGCTCAGTCGGTTAAGCACCTGACTTCGGCTCAGGTCACGATCTCGTGATTTGTGAGTTCGAGCCCCGCATCAGGCTCTGTGCTGACAGCTCAGAGCCCGGGGCCTGCTTCGGAATCTGGGACTTCCTCTCTCTCTGCCCCTCTCCCGCTCATGCTCTGTGTCTCTTTGTCTCTCCAAAAATAAATAAACGTTAAAAAATTTTTTTTAATATTTTATTTTTTTATTAAAAATTGTAAAATGTTTATTTATTTTTGAGACAGAGAGAGAGAGTGTGACAGTGGAGGGGCAGAGAGAGAAGGAGACACAGAATCGCAAGCGGGCTCCAGGCTCTGAGCTGTCAGCACAGAGCCCGACGCGGGGCTCGAACTCACAGACTGTGAGATCATGCCCTGAGCTGAAGTCAGATGCTCAACCACTGAGCCAGCCAGGAGCCCCAATAACACGTGTTTTGTATGCCACTTGGTCACAGTCCCTTTCTTCTTCTTCACATTGTGTGAATTTTACACCTCTAGGGCCTACTTTTAAAAAATGTCATAATGGGGCACCTGGGTGGCTCAGTCAGTTGAGCATCTGACTCTTGATTTTGGCTCGGGTCACGATCTCACAGTTCACGAGACTGAGCTCCGCACTGGGCTCTGTGCAGAGCCTGCTGGGGATTCTCTCTCTCCCTCTCTCTCTGCCCCTCCCCCCCGTGACAAAATAAATAAACTTACGAAAAATTAAAAAACCTCTCATTGCCATATAAGATACAGGCAGAAAAGTTTATCAGTCACGAAGACACAGCTTAATGAATTGTCAACGCAACATCCCTGTGGAATCGAAGTTCAGATCAAGAGAAGGCAAGTTGGCTCCCTCTAGAAGCCCTCGCCCAGAGCCCCTTACAGTTTCCACCCCTCAAGAGTGACCTCTATCCTGGCTTAAGACACCAAAGTCTAGTTTTATCAGTCCTCGAGCTCCTTAACATTTTTTTTGTGTTTATTTATTTTGAGAGAGAGAGAGCGAGAGCAAGTGTGTTGGGGGGAGGGGCAGAGAGAGAGGGAGAGAGAATCCCAAGCAGACACTGTACTGTCATTGCGGAGCCGTCTGTGGCGCTCGATCCCACAAACCATGAGATCATGACCTGAGCGGAGATCAAGAGTTGGACGCTTAACCGACTGAGCCAGAATGTGCATTTGAGCGTCTGGCTTCTGTCATTCAACAGAATGGCTCTGAGTCCAGCCATGTTGTTTGTTGCATGTATGCATTTTTTACTGTTACATAGTATTCCACGGTATGAATACACAATTTCTTAATCTACTCTACTGTTGATAGACTTTTGGTTGGTTTCCAGTTATTGGTTATTATGAACATTCAGAGTATGTTCTTTGGCTGGACACGTTTGTTCCTCTGTTGGGAAAATACCTAGGAGTGGAATTGCTGGGTCATAGGTTAGGTGTGTATCTGGTTTTAGTAGATACCATGCAATAGTTGCCTAAAATGGCTGCACCATTTTACACTCTCTCCGGCGCGTGTTCGAGATTTCAGGTTGCTCCACATTGTCATCAGTTGATATTTTCCTTCTTTTTTCATTGGAGCCTTTCCAGTGGGTATGTAGTGGAACCACATTGTGTTTAATGCTTATTTATTTTTGAGAGACAGAGAGACAGAGTATGGCGGGGGAGCGGCAGAGAGAGAGATGGAGACACAGAATCTGAAGCAGGCTCCAGGCTCTGAGCTGTAAGCACAGAGCCTGATGTGGGGCTTGAACCCACAAGCTGTGAGATCATGACCTGAGCCGAAGTCAGATGCTAAACCGACTGAGCCACCCAGGCGCCCAGCCCATTTTTCTATTGAGTTCTCTCTCTCTCTTTTTTTTAAATTATGTATGAGCGTGCTCACTGTGGCATGAACAAAAGTGTCGGAAACCACCTAATTCCAATAGGAAGATGATTAAATCAACAGGTTTCAAGCCAAGAATGGATTTATTATGTTGTTGAAAGGGGGGAAATAGAGGTGTTTTTAAGTGTATTTGCAAAAACATTATTCAGAAAGCAAAAGTGATGGGGCACCTGGGTGCCTCTAGTCAGTTAAGCATCTGACTCTTGGGTTCAGCTCAGGTCATGATCTCACAGTCATGGGATGGAGCCCCGCATGGGGGTCTGTGCTGATAGCACAGAGCCTGCTTGGGATGTCTCTCTGCTCCTCTCCTGTTCACACACTCTCTCTCAAAAGAAATAAACTTAAAAAAAAAAAAAGATAAAAGCATCTTACTGGAACAGTTGGTGAAATTTGAACAAGAACTTCAGATTCCATCAGTATTACATTTCCTACTTGCTCTGTGGTCAGAGGCATGGGATTTCCAGCTTACTCTCTAGTGATTCAGGGGGAAATGCAAAAATATAGATATATGTATGTATATATGTATGTATATCAAGGCATAGTACTTCTGCATCAGGTTCCCATGACTTGCCAGCCCACAGTTCCAGAGCCAGGTTCTGAAGACAAATATCCCGCTCTTCCTCCTTCCTTGCCTCCCTCTCTCTCCCTCTCCTCCCCCTGTCTCTTTATCCTATTTAAAAAAAGTTATTCCGAGAGAATGAAACAGACAGAGAGTCGGGGAGGGACAGAGAGAGAGGGAGAGAGACAGAATCCCCAAGCAGGTTCCTCACTGTCAGCGCGGAGCCCGATGCAGGGCTTGAACTCACGAACCCGTGGGATCATGCCCCGAGCTGAAATCAAGAGTCAGATGCTTAACCGACTGAGCCACCCAGGCGCTCCTATCCTATTTTTTTTTTGGAAGATTTTATTTTTTTAATGTAATCTGCACACCCAACATGGGGCTCAAACTTACAACCCTGAGATCAAGAGTCATATGCTCTAGTGACTGAGTCAGCCAGGTGCCTCCCTCTTTGTCCTATTGATTCTGTTTTTCTAGAGAACCCTGACTGATTGCCTGCGGCACCCCCAAGCGTATAGTGGGAGCATACTAAAGAAATGCAACAGTGAGTGAAGCTGGGTGAAGGGCATACAGGGATTACTTTTATTCTCCTTGCCACTTCCATTTAAGTTCCATTTAAAATAAGTTGCAAAAAAAAAAAAAAGAAAGAAAAGTTCTGAGAAGTTCATGTCTTCTTCTAGGGCATAGAAAACATTAAGAACCCATGGGGGTGCCTGGGTGGCCCAGTCAGTTGAGCAACTGGCCTCTGCTCTGGTCTGATCTCACTGTTTGGTTCCTGGAATCTAGCCCCACCCCAGTCTCTGTGCTGACAGTGCAGAGCCTGCTTGGGATTCTCTGGCTGCCTGCCCCTCCCTTGCTCACACTCTCGCTCTCAAAAATAAACAAAAAGAAAAGAAAAGAAGAGAAGAGAAGAGAAGAGAAGAAAAGAGAAGAGAAAAGAAGAGAAAAGAAAAGAAAAGGAAGCGTTAAGAACCCGGGATTTAAGGCAATACACAACTTTGGTCCAAAACTAGAAAAGCAAAATCAAGGGGTGTTGTCTGGCTTTCTGAGTCTCTCCCAGCTCAAGCGCCCCCTTGAGGTCAGGGTCAGTATAAAAACACCTCCTCCCTACCAGCACCAAAACCTCACAAAGCGGCCCTTCCAAATCTTTGCTGAGTACCAGTAGACCAGCAGCACTAAAACTTGCCCAACATTGTGCCCCCTCGTGTTGGTCCCCAAACACAAATACCACACTTGTAAAAGTCTAGGTGAACACACTCAGAACTCCATAAGAGCTTCAGAAACATGGCAGTGGAGATTGGTCAATTTTCTTTTTCAACTTTTCTCTTGGTAGGGGGAGTGCATTTCTTTTCCATGTTTATTTAATTTTGAGAGAGAGAGACAGAGCGCGAGCGGGGGAGGGGTGGAGAGAGAGGGAGACACAGAGTCCGAAGCAGGTTCCAGGCTCGGAGCTGCCAGCACAGAGCCCGACGCAGGGCTTGAACTGTGAGATCGTGACCTGAGCCGAAGTCGGGCGCTTAACCAACTGAGCCACCCAGATGTCCCACCTTTCTTTTCTAAGTAAACTCGGCATCTAACGAGGGGCTCGAACTCACAACCCTGAGGTCAAGAGTCATGTGCTCTCCCCACTGAGCCAGCCAGGCGCCCCCATTTCTGTTGTCCTAAGCCTCTCGGGTTGGGGCACTTTGTCACAGCAGCCATAGGGAACCAATTTAGGATCCCCCCTCACCCCAGGCTCCAACGTGTCTCTGGGAGAACCGCAAAAGAAGATGGAAAGGATGCTTGTGTTTAGGGGATGCTGACATCAAAACGCCAGGAAAGAGGATGTAACAGTCCCCAAATGCTGGGCCACCTCCACGGACCTCTCTGGGCTTAAAGCAACCTGGCTGGGAGGCTGGGGGCTCACAGTCCCTGCTCCCCAGGACCCCAGGGGAATTTGATCCAGTTGGACCTCTGAGCTTTTCTGCCGCTGCCCTAGAAGGTCGCAAATGGGGGAAACCAAGGCCAAGAGAGGGCTGAGCCTAGATCTCGAGGTGGGGGGTCTCTTTTATCTGGATTCCACCCTCCTCAGGCCAGGAGCTTCCTCGGTTTTGCGAGCCCAGCCTCCCTCCTCTGCCTGGAAGGAAGGTGTTCAGAGGTCCCTGGGTGAGGGCCGACGGAAGCAGCCCCAGATGGGGTGGCCAGTGCGCAGACCAATGAGAACCCCAGAGGGGAAAGACTGGTCATTTCCTCCTTGCTGTTTGCATACTCCCTTGGGGCTTAAAAACCACAGTCTGTGGGCAGGAGGGACCTTTCATCAGCCAGGAGCCCGGGAGACCTGAACATGGTGAGTTCCCCGCCGCCCCCTCCTCCAGGCAGGATCATGGGTTTAGGAACCATCTCCCTTCCCTCTCTCCTTGCTGGGTCTCTCTTTCCCCTTCTCGCTGTCTCTCCCTTTCCTTCCTCCTGTCTCGGTTCTCCGTCTCCTCCCTTCCCCCCTGACCCTCATCTCAGACTCTCCAGGGCTGGGAAGCGGCTAAAAATTAAGATCCTCAAGGGATTATCCGCAAGTCCACAGGGCCGGGATGGGAGAGGTCCCCAGGGCAGGAAGTGGGCGTTTTGGACATGGTTAGATGACCAGATCCTCAACTGGAGGGATCTAGGAGAGGGCTTTCTGGCAGCGGAAACGGCAGGAGCAGACGTTGGGAGGCTGCAAAGAGCCAGCTTGGAAGAAAGGTAGTTATTCACCCAGACTTTCAGATGTTCTGAATTGTAGAGACAGGGAAACTGAGGCCCAGGGAGGCGCAGAGATGGCCCGGGTCCTTCGGTGGTTGGTGGCAGGTCCAGGCTGTCCCGTGGGCGCTCTGGGTATGAAAAGGAGACTGTCTCCAGGCTCGGGGAGGGCTCCCCCCTCCCCACGCCCACCCCCTGGTGAGCCCAGCGCTGGGGCTGAGGGAGGCCGGGCTGATTTACTACCTGTCTCGCTAGAGGTTCTGATCTTGCCTCATCGGGGTGAAAGAGGAAACGGAGGACACACCAGCTGACCGGGGGGGGGGGCTGGTGTTGCCTCGCCCCACTTTTGAGACCTGGCTGGGGCCAAACAGGACTCTGCGAATAGGACCGACTCTTGGCGTCGACTTCTTCTTGCCATAAAACGGCCCCAAATACCAAAGTGGATTCAGTGAAACATCATTCTCCCTGCCCAGCCCAGAGCCTCAGACTCCTCGTCACGGACCCCTGAGGCCACGGGGGGGGGGGGCACCAGTTTGTGTTGGATCCTTCCAGAAACAGTCTACGGGTGCTCAGGGACAGATGCGTAGGGGGTAGTTTGACATGAGGGTCAAATCGAAACAAGCTTCGAATTCCGTCTCTCCTGTGTAATAGACAAGGAGACTCCTCTTTCCCGGGACTCCTTCTCTTTACCCCTAAGATGGGGACAACAGGGGCGCCTGGGGGGCTCAGTCGGTTAAGTGTCTGGTTTTGGCTCAGGTCGTGATCTCGCGGCTCGTGGGTTCGAGCTCCGCGTCGGGCTCTGTGCTGACAGCTCAGAGCCTGGAGCTGCTTCCGATTCTGTGTCTCCCTCTCTCTCTGCCCCTCCCCTGCTCATGCTCTGTATCTCTCTCTCTCTCAAAACTGAATGTGTTCAAAAAATTAAAAAAAATAAGATAGGGATAAAAATCCTACAATCCTACAGAACTAGAACCTACATCATAGGACCGCTGAAAGAACGAAATGACACACGGAAGCTCTTATGTGCATGGTATACAGTAGGCGCTCAATGCATATGACATGTCTACCGTTTCTTCCCCCTGCAAATAGAAGTACATGCTACACATTAGCCTGCATCTTGCTTTTTTTCTTGAGTAATGTATAGTATTATTAACTGGTATTTATTGAGCGCTTACTGCATGCCAGGCCCTGTCCTGTGCACTTTCCATCTACGAGGAAGACACTATTGTCATCCCTGTATATTTCAAGGGAATTCCTTCTTCCTTTTTATCTGCTGTGTAATATTCTACTGGGAGGGTCTGTCCCCTGTCAATAGGGATTTAGGTTGTTTCCCATGTTTTGTCTTTATATATTTTTTTAATTTTTAAATTTCTTTATTTATTTTGAGAGAGAGAGAGAGAGAGAGAGAGAGAGAAGGGCAGAGAGAAAGGGAGGGAGAGAGAATCCGAAGCAGGCTCCACACTGTCAGCGCAGAGCCCGATGTGGGGCTTGAACTCATGAACCGTGAGACCATGGCCTGAGCCCAAATCAAGAGTCGGCCACTTAACTGACTGAGTCACCCAGGCGCCCCTGTCTTTATTTTTTTTAATTTTATTTTATTAAAAAAATTTTTTAGGGGCACCTGGGTGGCTCAGTCAGTTGAACGTGTGACTTTCGCTCAGGTCATGATCTCACAGCTCATGGGTTCGAGCCCCGCGTCGGGCTCTGCGCTGACAGCTCAGAGCCTGGAACCTGCTTCGGATTCTGTGTCTCCCTCTCCCTCTGCCCCTCCCCCGGTCACACTCTGTTTATGTCTCTCAAAAGTGAATAAACATTAAAAATCTTATAAAAATATATTTAAAAAAAATTTAATGCAATCTCCGCCCTCAACAGGGGGCTTGAACTCACAACCCCGAGATCCAGAGTCGCACACGCTACCAGGCACTCCCCCTACATTTTGTCTTTAAAACCGAAGTTACATCTTTGGACCCAAGTCTGGATTTCCGGAACTGCAGATACTGAGTCCATGGGCAATTTCTCTTTTAACACATTCCTCCAAAAGTTATACCAACGTATACTTCCCATCTGCGGCGCGTGAGAGCGTCTTCCTTCCCACCCCAGCCCCCCCCCCCGCCCCCCACCTGCACGCTTACATCGAACTGTTTTCATTTTTGCCAGCCCGAGAGGCCGTTCCCCGTACCCTCAAGGGATCTGGAGGCTTGTGTGTTTTTTTACGTGGTTTATAAAATGTGAGTGTTTGTAAGTCCGAGTCAGGAGGCTCGCTCTCACTCTCATATCCCATTTGCCAGAGGGCACAACCTCTAATGGTTCCGTGTGGTTCTGAGGGTAGATTATTTAAAGATGTCGTGTCCGTGCAAGAGCGGGGAGAGGGGGCGTCCGGGGGGGGGGGATGGGGGGAAGCAGACGTTGCCTGCTGCGTATTTATGCAAAGGCGGCCGACGGCATTCCTCAGTGGGTCTGTTTTTCCACTTGGATGGGGGCACCGCCGACAGGATTTCCCCTGCTGGAAGGCCGTGGAAAACAAGCCAAGAGACAGAGGCGAGGGGTTGGGGCAGTGATTACCGCGCACCGGCTGCACTATTGTGTCCAAGTGGTGCGTGTTCTCTGTGCTTTCAAATCCTCCCCCTTTTTTTTATTTTAATTTTTTATATGGTTTCTTTATTTTTGAGACCGAGAGAGAGAGAGAGACAGAGCACGAGTGGGGGAGGGGCAGAGAGAGAGGGAGACAGAGAATCCGAAACAGCCTCCAGGCTCCGAGCTGTCAGCACAGAGCCCGATGCGGGGCTCGAACCCACGAACCGTGAGATCATGACCTGAGCCGAAGTCGGACGCTCCACCGACTGAGCCATCCAGGCGCCCCTCAAATCCTCCTCCTTTTCTTCCTCCTCTGGGCCGTGACCCCCATCCGAGCTGCCCATCTTCAGGGGCCTGGAGCCCCGCCTCGGCCGCTCTCTGGTCCTGCTGCCTCTCGTCTTCACCTCTGCGTCTCACCTTCTCACAGGGGCTGGAGGGATCTTTCTACATGGACGCCAATCTAGTCCCTCTGCAGCTCAAAGACCGCCCATGGGTCCCTATTACCCAAGGATAAAATACAAATTCTTTAACACGGCCCGGGTGGAACTTCCAGCCTCGTCTTGGTCACCTGCCAGCCGCGGGGTTCTTCTTTCATTCCCTCGCCCGCAGCGTGTGGCTTTGAGTGCATGCCCCCAGCCCCACCATCCGGTGGGCCCGATAGCTCCCCACAGAAGGCTCCAACCCTCAGGATTTCTGAGAAGACCTCAGTTGTCCCAGCTGTGAAATGGGTGTTGCAATTGGAAGGACCCTCGTAGGGTGGAGCTGCGGAGTCAGTGAGCTGATACAGGCAAAGGGCTTCGAACAGAGCCGGACGATTATGATCGGTGGTCTCGGAAGTACCGTGTCTTCTCCTTCAGCCCGTTCTCTGATCCCGTTCGTGTCCCCTCGCGGCCGCCGCCCCAGTGCCGGCCACCACTGTGGCTCACCTCACCTGGACCATTCCATCTCCTTCCCGGTATCGGCTCCGGAGCCCTTCCTGCCCACGGTAGAGAAGGGCCCTTAAAATGAGGCTGTGAGGGGCGCCTGGCCGGCTCAGTCGGTAGAGCATGAGGTTTGTGATCGCGGGGTTGTGGGTTCGAGCCCCATGCTGGGCATAGAGATTACTTAACAATAAAATCTCCTCTGTGAACTGAGGAGCACTGGTACCCACCCTTCTGGCTGTTGGGACATAAATACTGTTATTAGTTCATTAATGACCCCGGGAGGTGCTTAGAACAGCACCTGGCACCAAGCGGTCCCTTTGGAGCCCCAGACCTGCGCTGTCCCATCAAGCCCCTCCCCCCCCCGCATGTGGTTATTGAAATTTAATTAAAGTGACATAAAATTCAAAGTTCAGTGCTTTGGAGACGTTGGCCGCCGCGCATATGGCTGGTGACCACCCTCCGGGACATGCGCCCCCATTCCAGAAACTTCTGTTGGCTGGGGCTGCAGGCTATCCTCATCCCACACCTGGCTGGGCTCTCTGTCAAACAGTCAGTTCTCATCACTGGGGCTTAATCTCTCTCTGCTCGTGGCCTGTCGGGTCCCCACCGCAGTCCCGTCGCCGGTTAACATCGCAATGACGAAATATGCTTCGAATTGTCCTAGAAGGGGGCGCCCGGGTGGCTCGGGGGGTTCAGCATCGCGACTCTTGATTTCGGCTCAGGTTATGATCTCACGGTTCGTGAGATCGAGCCCCACATCGGGCTCCGTGCTGACAGCAAGAGCCTGCTTGGGATTCTCTCTCTCTCTCCCCCCGCCGCACCCCTCCCCCACTGCCGTCTCCCATGCGCGCGCGCTCTCTCTCTCTCAAGATGAATAAGTAAACCTAAAAGAAAAAGGGAAGTCCTAGAATTGTGGAATCACAAATTCTTTTATGTTTTCTGTATAATATCCGGTTTTTGTGTGGTTCCTCATACAAGAGGAACCAAAACATAGACGGTGAAATGCTTCCTTCCAGGGCCTGTCCCCCCGCCCCCCATAATCCAGCCCCCAGGGTCAACCAGTCGTACGAGCTTCCTCTGTCGGCTTCTGGCGCTTCTCGGCAGAGAGAGACAGGTGCAGGGATAGATCTCCATGACAGACATACAGAGGAGGGAAGGAGAGAGAGTGAGAGGAAGACAGAGACTCTTCTTTTATAGGTGGGCGGCTTGACACGCTGTCCGGTCCTTGCTTATTATTATTATTAATTTTAAGATTTACTTTATGTATTTATTTTAAAATATTTATTTTTAAATTAAAAATTTTTTATGTCTTTATTTTATTTTGAGAGACAGAGACAGAGAGCGTGTGGGGGGGGGTGCAGAGAGAGAGGGAGACACAGAGTCCCAAGCAGGCTCCAGGCTCCACGCTGTCAGCACAGAGCCCGACGCGGGGCTCGAACTCACGAACCCGCAAGATCATGACCTGAGCCGAAGTCGGGCGCTTAACCGACTGAGCCACCCAGGCGCCCCCATGTTTTTAAGTCATCTCTACACCCAATGTGGGGCTTGAACCCACAACCCCGAGATCATGGGTTGCATGAACCACCACCTGAGCCGGCCCGCCGGCCCTGGTCCTTGCTCTTTTTATAGGTCACCCTACCTCTTGGAGCCCCTTCCACACCAGGGCATGAAGTCCTCCCTCTTCCGGGCAGTTGCGTGGCTGTATTCTGTCGCCCGATGTGCCACCATTAGCCTGGCCTCGCTGCACACTCCGGTGATGTCCCGTCTTTGCAGGGGCACTGCAAGGGCCAAGCTCTTCCCAGCCACTTGTCCTGGGAGGATCCTGGACGCCACAGGGCATTCGCACCTGCACTTCCTCCCCCACCCCCCCCTTATGAAATCAGTGAAAGGAAAATGCCTGTGAGCTCAAGCCCGGAAGGAGTTTGGTCAGCTGATAGTCCCAGTGAGGAGCATGAGAGCAGGGGTGGGGGGCGGGGGACGTGGCGATGCTCCCTTTTTGGATGGAGTCTGAGTCACTAGGTAGCCAAGGAGGCCTGCGAGCCGTGGACCCACCAGCAGCGAAAACTACAAGCTTCATGCGTTGCATCCAAAGCGAACGCTCACAATATTTATTAACAACCAGCGAAGGGCCTCGCATTAACCCTTTAGGAACTGGAGCATGGGGTGGGGGTGGGGGAGTGGAGGGAGAAGGGGGATGGGTGGGTCCCAGAAGGAAATGGGAAGAAGCCGGAGTGGGGGGGATGTGTGCCGTGGGCTGGGGGGTGGGAATGGTACGGGTAAGGCTCCCCGGAGGGACTATTTGCCAATAGAAATATTGCAAAAGTTGAGCTTTCTATTTTGAAATACTCTCCCCGCTTACGGAAAAATTGTAAGAATGATTCAAAGAAGTCCCGTAATACTCTTTACCCAGATTCTCCCAGTTTGCTTTATCCTTCAGGCATCTAGCGATCTGTCCTCTATCTATCCGCCATCTTTTCCTCCGAACGATTTGAGAGAAAGTTGTAGGCATCACACCCTTTGGCTCTTAAATGCCTTAGTGTTTATTTCTTCTCCTTCTTTAAAAAAAACTGTTTTTTTTAACGTATATTTATTTTTGAAAGACAGAGAGACAGAGAGTGAGCAGGGGAGGGGCAGAGAGAGAGGGAGACACAGAATCCCAAGACAGGCTCCAGGCTCTGAGCTAGCTGTCAGCACAGAGCCCGGCGCGGGGCTCGAACCCACGAACCGCGAGATCATGACCTGAGCCGAAGTTGGACGCTCAACTGGCTGAGCCCCCCAGGCGCCCCCCCCCCCTTAGTGTTTATCTCTGAAACACGAGGACCATCACTTCGTGACCACAGCAGAATTGTCACTGTCAGGAGATTTATCATTTGCTGCTGCATTATTATTGTCTAGGCTGCTGGCCACATTCAAACTTGCTCAGTTGTTCAAATATGCCCTTTGCGGGGAATGTTTTTCCTGCCCTGAGCTCCAGCCCAGGGTGTCACATGGCACTGGGTTGTCCTGCTGGGTAGTCCCTGTTCCTTTCGAGGAATTCCTCACCCCTTCCTTATCTTCATGACACTGGCATTTTTTTTAATTGAGTAAAATTCACATAACATACCATTCACTATTTTATTTTATTTTATTATTTATTATTATTTTTTTAAGTAGGCTCCATGCCCAGCATGGAGCCCAGTGCGGGGCTTGAACTCACAATGCTGCGATCAAGACTTGAACTGAGATCAAGAGTCAGACACTTAACCGACCGAGCCACCCAGGTGCCCTATATTTCACCATTTTGAAGTGTGCAGGGGACGCCTGGGCGGCTCGGTTGAGCGTCTGACTCTTGATTTCAGCTCTGGTCATGATCCCAAGGTCGTGGAATCGAGCCCCGCGTCTGGCTCCACACTGAATGCGGAGCCTGCTTAAGATGCTCTCTCCCTCTCTCTCTCTGCCCCTGTCTCCACGCGCACGCGCATTTTTTTCTTTAAAATTAAAAAGAGAAAGAAAGAAATGTACAATGCAGTGGCATTTTTAGTACCTTTCCTAGGTCATGTAACCTCCACCTCTCTTTCCAGAACATCGTCATCACCCCCCAAGAAACGCTGCACCCATTAGCAGTCACTCCCCATCCCTTCTTCCCTGGGCCCCAGGCAGCCACTGACTCCTCACCCTGTCTCCATGCATCTGACTCCCCTGGAGAATTTCAGTTAAATGGAATCATATACGTGATCTTTTGAGTCTGGCTTCTTTCACTCAGCGTAATGTTTTCAAGCCCCGTCCACATGGCAGGTCACATCAGTGCTTCGTCCCATTTTATGGCTGAATCATATTTTACTCATCATGTTTTGCT
Source organism: Cryptoprocta ferox (assembly GCA_028646485.1). Classification (NCBI taxonomy): domain Eukaryota; kingdom Metazoa; phylum Chordata; class Mammalia; order Carnivora; family Eupleridae; genus Cryptoprocta; species Cryptoprocta ferox. The sequence goes on along the minus strand of CM053563.1, from coordinate 7,996,932 downwards.
CACCCCCTCTTCAGCTGACGTTCACATTTTCCCTTTGGATAACGTAATCACGGTGCGGCTGTACCAAGCCTGGCCGACCTCAAGACAATGTAAAGGGACTAAGAAATAAAAAAAGACTGGTTCAAAAGATCTGATCTCTTTGGTAACCGTAATATCAATAAATAATGATAGTATTGGCTACCCTTCAAAAAATGTTTTTTAATGTTTATTTATTTTTTTGAGAGAGACAGAGCATGAGTGGGGGAGGGGCAGAGAGAGAGGGAGACACAGAATCTGAAATAGGCTCCAGGCTCGTGAGCACAGAACCGGACACGGGGTTTGAACTCATGGGCCGTGAGATCATGACCTGAGCCGACCTCAGAAGTCGGACGCTTAACGGACGGAGCCACCCAGGCGCCCCGGGGTTTGCTTGTTTTTATTATCAATTCGAATTCCCAGATCTTTAGATATTACTGTGTTTCATTCCATAACAACTGTTATTGTATTCGATACTCAGATTGCCTCGTCTTTGTTTTTTATGCTTATTTATTTATTTTTGAGAGAGAGAAAGACAGAGAGACAGAGACAGAGAGAGAGGGGGAGAGAGAGAATCCCAAGCAGGCTCTACACTGTTAGCGCAGAGTCTGATTCAGGGCTCGAACTCACTAACGGTGAGATCATGACCTGACCCAGAATCAAGCGTCGGACACTTACTCAACTGAGCCGCCCAGGCGCCCCTCAAAGTGCCTCATCTTTGACCAGGACTCCCTCTCAGGGTGTCTCTTCTGTCCTTGTGACATGTCCCCATCATTCTTTAAAAGATTCTTTACTTTCTTGTATGAGATGTTCTGGGCTCATCTTGTATATTTCCTGTCCCAGAACAGGAATCAGTCCTGGGTTTTTTTTTTTTTAATTAAAAAAATTTATTCATTTTTGAGAGAGAGGGAGAGAGTGCCTGAGCGGGGGAGGGGCAGAGAGAGAGGACGACAGAGGATTCAAAGTGGGTTCTGTGCTGTCAGCAGAGAGCCCGATGTGGGGCTTGGACTCAACAAACCTTGAGATCATGACCTGAGTGGAAGTGGGACGCTTAACTGACTGAGCCCCCCAGGCACCCTGACCCCGGGCTCTTTGAACGGCAGAGGGTCGTTAGAGACCATAATCTGGGTGCTAAGGTCCTCTTTGTTCTTGAGCACATATCTTTCTCTGTCCCTGTCATCCCTTCTGTCCTTCCTCTTGCAAGGCAGAAATCTATTTCTTATTCCCATTTCTTATTCTTCACCTTGCTGCCCCCCAATATTTTCTCTCTGCTCTGAGACTGAGGTTTTGGAATGACTTAAGCTAAAGGTGACGGAAGGCTAGGGGTCAACCAGGGAAGAAACAGACGCACAGAGCAGGAATGGAACTTGCGAAGGGCCAGACAGGCTTCAAGTAGGACAGTCGGGATCTGGACCCTCATGCCATGCTGAGCTCTCTGGGAACCCAGAGCGAAAGGGCACATGTGTGCCACTTTACGCTTAGCAAAATGGCCTCCCGTAGTTTGAACCAAGTGGAACAAACAAATGCAGCTCTACTCAAAACCCCCGGAAAACAAAAACAACCTCACAAGCTGAGCAGTGTGACTGCACATAAGTCCCCACATTGCCTGGTACGTGTTCATGCCACAGTCAAGCCACAGAGACCCACGTGTTTGGGAAAGCGAACTGTGGTCTGATTGGACGGTTCCTACTGCACAATCATGCAAAGGGCCGAAAACAAAGACAATTTGTCTTTATTTACAATTTGGATATCTCCCGCCTCCCATGGGTTTTTGGGGGGAGCATTGATTTTGATTCTTTAAAAAAATTTTTTTTAATCTTTATTTATTTTTGAGAGAGAGAGAAAGACAGTGTGAGCGGGAGAGGAACAGAGAGAGAGAGAGAGGGAGACAAAGAATCTGAAGCAGACTCCAGGCTCTGCGCTGTCAGCACAGAGCCCGACGCGGGGCTCGAACTCACAGACCATGAGATCGTGACCTGAGCCGAAGTCGGACGTCCAGCTGACTGAGCCACCCAGGCTCCTTCAAGTTTGATTCTTTAAAATATTGCATCAAGATATTATTTATCTGGATGACTGAGGGTTGTTTTGTTTTGTTTTGTTGGTTCCCCCTTTCTCCTTGCTTAAATATCATGCCGAATCACTCCCTTCTCCGGGGAGCCACTCAGGGCACAGAGCTGTCTCAGTGGGCGGGAGGCAGCAAAAGTGGGTGACGGTGGTGGTGGTGGGCGACAGTAGGGGCACTACCTGGGGGATATCATCTCAAGTTTGTTGGTGACATAAAAAATAAGCTAACAAGCAGTGGGCCGTGGGAACAGTCCAGTCAGAGCAGAGAGTGACCTCAATGCTGAAGCAGGGCTCGGATTTGCCCGTTCAGTCGCTGGGTCACGGGGATGTCCAGGGATTGTAGCAGGAGGTGGCCGAGCGGCCGGGTGGCAGGTGTGACACCCTAGCTGGGTCTCAGCCCTCCCACACCCCCGTTTCCCCGGGAAGAATCCTCGGGGATTCTTCTTCACTCCAAGAAGTGGTGTGATGGGCTCCCGGCCACACAGCTCTGATGATCCCTTCTCGCCTCTCTGGTCCCACCCAGGATCCCCTGAACTACAGCGCCACTGAGTATCCCCTCTACGACTGGACCGGGGACCCCAGCCTGCCGGTGGACAATTCTCCCAAATCCTCCACGCTGCCTCTTCCGGAGGTGTTTGCCCTGGTCATCTTCGTGGTGGTCTTCTTGGTGGGGGTCCCAGGCAACGCCCTGGTGCTCTGGGTGATGAGCTTCGAGGTCCGGCGGAACATCAATGCCATCTGGTTTCTCAACCTGGCGGTGGCCGACCTCCTCTCCTGCCTGGCGCTGCCCATCTTGTTCGCTTCCGTCCTTCAGCACGGCCACTGGCCCTTCGGCAGCGTTGCCTGCCGCATCCTGCCCTCTCTCATCCTGCTCAACATGTATGCCAGCATCTTGCTCCTGGCCACCATCAGCGCCGATCGCTTCCTGCTGGTGTTTAACCCCATCTGGTGCCAGAACTACCGGGGCCCCCAGCTGGCCTGGGTGGCCTGCAGCGTGGCCTGGGGCCTGGCCCTGCTGCTGACCATCCCGTCCTTCCTTTATCGCGTGGTGCACGTGGAGGCCTTTCCATTCAAGATACAGTGTGGCGTCAACTACGGCAGAAACGGTTTGCTCATCGAGAGGGTCGTGGCCGCCCTCCGGCTGGTGGTGGGCTTCCTGTGGCCGTTGGTCACGCTTGGAATCTGTTACACTTTCCTCCTGATTCGGACATGGAGCCGCAGGGCCACGCGCTCCACCAAGACGCTCAAGGTGGTGGTGGCGGTGGTGACCAGCTTCTTCGTGCTCTGGCTGCCCTACCAGGTGACAGGAATGATGCTGGCCCTGCTCCACCGGCGCTCGGAGATCTTCCAAACCGTGTCCCGGCTGGACGCCCTGTGCGTCTCCTTCGCTTACATCAACTGCTGCATCAATCCTGTCATCTACATGGCGGCGGCGCAAGGCTTCCACGCTCGCTTCCTCAGGTCCCTTCCCGCCAGGGTCCGGAACGTGTTGACCGAGGAGTCCATGTCCCGGGACAGCAAGAGCTACACCCTGTCCACGGCGGACACCCCGGCCCAGAAGAGCCAGGCGGTGTGAGGGGAGCGCGCCCGGCCCCCTGCCGTCTGCTCCGTGCCCCCCACTTCCCACCTGTCCAGTCTCTCTCTGCTCATTTTCACCCAGCCCTTGGTGCTGTCGTGTTCGCCAACTGTCCTCCGGTCCCTCCGTCTTTCCCAGACTCGTCCTCCCTCGCTTTCACGTCCCTCTAGGGACTCTCATCCTTTCTTTCCACCCAAGGGCTTTGGAAAACAAGCAGAAACCCGTAATATTGGGAGCGTCCCCCCCCAAACGGCTGTCTGCGTGGGCGGAGACTGTGACTAGAACACATCCCATACGTAGGAGACAGACAGAAACATTTTCGAAAAACAGTGAGTGGCGCCTGGGTGGCTCAGTCAGTTTAGCATCCGACTTCCGCTCAGGTCATGATCTCACGGTTCGTGAGTTCGAGCCCCGCGTCGGGCTCTGTGCTGACAGCTCGGAGCCTGGAGCCTGCTTCGGATTCTGCGTCTCCCTCTCTCTCTGCCCCTCCCCTGCTCACGCTCTTTCTCTCAGAAATAAAACAAACATAAAAAAGAAACCTAAGTGTGTTGATTTAAAGAAAAACAGTAAGTTAAAATGTTACTCAGTTGGGGCTTTAAAAAAATGCCTTAAGTAAAAAGATGTTAGAAGGTCCTGGTGAGGGGCGCCTGGGTGGCTCAGTCCGTTAAGCGTCCGACTTCGGCTCAGGTCATGATCTCACAGTTCGTGGGTTCGAGCCCCGCGCTGCGCTCTGTGCTGGCAGCTCAGAGCCTGGAGTCTGCTTCGGATTCTGTGTGTCTGTCCCTCTCTCTGCTCCTCCTCTGCTCATGATCTGTCTCTCTCTGTCTCTCAAAAATAAATAAATGTTTTAAAAAAAAAAAAAGGAAGGTCCTGGTGAAAAAGCAAGTGTGACGGAGGGCTGCTGTAAGGGGGTTTAGGACACAGTTGTGGGCACTTCCGGGGAAGGAGGCCATGGGAGAATAGACCTTTTACTTTGTAAACTGCTGTTTTGTTTGCATTTCTAAAAAAGAAAAAAGGAAAAAGGAAAAAACCAAGAGACTTTTAATCTTGGTATCATAGTAGGCTCCCGTGTAGCTGTGAGTAATCGTGCAGAGGGACCTTGCGTGCCCTTGACCTATCTCACTCTGGGAGCACCTTGCAAAACGACGCTGCAACATCATGACTAAGATGTTGACACTGATACACTCAAGGGGCAGGACGTTTTCATCACGCCCCGGGATCCCTCCTGATGCCCTCTTCCAGCCCTCCCCCCCCACCCCGCCACTGCCCTCCACGCCCCCAGCCTGGTCTCGGGACCCAGGCAACCGCGACTTCTCTCCCCCGTCTCCAGTTTTGTCCTTTCCAGGAATGTTATATCAGGGGACTCTGCTGCACGTGAATAATGAAAATAAAAACCAATAAATGTGGAAATGCTGTGTTACTTAGAATCGACCGTAAAGCACTGCTGTCTGGCGTTTTGTGTGCGCGTGCGCGTGTGTGGATGGGCTAGAGATATTGTGCAGACCAGCACTATTCAACAGAAATATGCTGTGAGTCTTACAGGTAGGGTCCGATTTTCTAGTTGCCACACGAACAAATTAAGAAGAAACAGGGGCACCTGGCTGGCTCAGCTGGAAGACCGTGTGACTCTTGATCTCAGAGTCGTGAATTTGAACCCCATGTTGGGGGTAGAGCTTACATAAATAAGTAAATAAATAAATACGCTTAAAAAATAAAAAAGAAACAGATGAAATAATAGTACTATATTTTATAATTACATTAACAATTACAGGAATAGGATATTAATGATAGCATATGAATATTGTATATTATACAATTATATATTCTATGAATAGCAATATGTTATATAATAATTGTATGTATGTATATTCCGAAGATTTTATTTTATTTATTTTTTAAATGTTTATTTATTTACTTTTGAGGGGAGGGGCAGAGAGGGGGGAGAGACAGAGAATCCCAAGCAGGCTCTGTGCTGTCAGCTGACGTCGGCCTCGAACTCACGACCCTGGGAGATCATGACCTGAGCCGAAATCAAGAGCCGGAGGTTCAACCGACTGAGACCCCCAGGCGCCCCTATAATAATTATATTTATAATTAGATAAAATAAAAACACAACTATATTACATAATATGGAACATATATCACACATATTAACATTATATTAATGTATATAATTTACATCAATGCATTATAGTAATAGGAATACTATTAATATATTTTTAGATTGTTATAGATAATGATATTTAATATATAAAATATTCATGCAGTCAATACTATATTTTGCCTAACAATATACCCAAAATATTTCTTTTATAGTTTTTTCCCCTTTTCCCTCCTATAATTGTTTTTTTAATTCGAGAGATAGAATGAGCGAGAGCAGAGGAGGGGCAGAGGGGGAGAGAGAGAGAGAGAGAGAGAGAGAGAGAGAGAGAGAGACAGTCTTAGGCAGGCTCCACGCTCAGTGTGGAGCCTCACGAGGGGCTCAATCCCATGACTCTGGGATCACGACCTGAGCCCAAATCAAGAGTCAGACACTCGGGGCGCCCGGATGGCTCAGTTGGCTAAGCGGCCGACTTCGGCTCAGGTCATGATCTCGCGGTTCCTGGGTTCAAGCCCCGCGTTGGGCTCTGTGCTGACAGCTCGGAGCCTGGAGCCTGGAGCCTGGAGCCTGCTTCTGATTCTGTGTCTCCCTCTCTCTGCCCATCCCCTGGTGATGCTCTGTTTCTCTCTCTCTCTCTCTCTCTCTCGAAAATAAATAAAACATTAGAAAAAAATTAAAAAAAGAAGAGTCAGACACTCAACCGACTGAGCCACCCAGGTGCCCCCAAAATATTTTTATTGCCACGTGTAATCAATGTGAAAAGTTATCAAGGAGATGTTTTCCTATTTATTTTCGATAGTCCTCAAAATCTTGTGTATATGGTACACACAGAACATCTCACTTCGGACAGGCCTATTTCAGGCACTCAGGAGCCACGCAGGGCTGGCGGCCACCAAACTGGACAGCCTGGGCATAGCCTCGCCCCCTTTGCGAGAGCAGGTGAGCACAGGGAACAGCCCACGACATCGGCGCGGGGCCGGGATACACGTGTGGTTGCCTGGCGTGAAACTGGATCCTGCTATTACAACACTGTCGCGTCTGCCTGGGGTCCAACTTCTATTTAAAGACATTCTCTGAGCAGGTAGCAGGACAGGTGCTCTGCTGGGCTTCTAGAAGAAGAGATCCCCAGGCAGCGGGGTCGCTGGGGGAGACCTAAGCGTCAGGTCTGGGGGGAGGCACCTTGTGATCTTGGAGGTCCCATCTACCCAGACAGCCAGCGTCCCCTCCCCTCCCTCTCCCTGCAGCCAGACCTCCTCTCTCTGCGACGCTTTCCCGCCGCCGCGTCCAATGGGCAGAGTTTCCTCCTCTGCCCTTCCGTGTCGGCTTTCCGGATTTCTCTCTTTAACATGCTTCGCACTTTTGCTGCTTCACCCGATGCCTTGGCAGCTCTGTCGTCAGGATGTGGCCTCCGCACCCACTGACCTCGCTCGAACTGACCTCAGCACGTTCTCCCAAGCCTTCCTCTCCGCTCACATCCCCATCCCCGGGAAGTGCCACCGTCCAGGCAGTCACTGAGCCTGTGCCTGAGACCCAGGTTGGACGCCACCCTCTTCCCCGTCCAAGCCCTTCCTTCCCGCTCGAAGCACCCCATCCTCCCAGGCTCAGCTCCCTGCCTCGCTTCTTGTCCCGTCTCCCCGCTGCCAGCCTATCTTTATTTATTTATTTTTTAATTTAAAAACTTTTAAGGTTTGTTTATTTTTGAGAGAGAGCCAGCGTGCGAACAGGGGAGGGGCATAGAGAGAACGAGACACCGAATCCAAAGCAGGCTCCAGGCTCTGAGCTGTCAGCAGAGCCTGACGCGGGGCTCGAACTCATGAACTGTGAGATCATGACCTGAGCCGAAGTCAGATGCTTAACCCACTGAGCCACCCAGGCGCCCCAACTGGCCTGTTTTTAAAAGATCATCCCGTTAGGCACCTGGGTGGTGCAGTCGATTGAGCACCTGACTCTTGATTTTGGCTCAGAGCATGATCTCACAGTCATGAGATCGAGCCTGACCTTGGGCTCCCTCTGCCCCCTCCCCCTGCGCACGTGCGTGTGCCTGGGTGCGTGTGTGTGTGCTCTTTCTCTCTCTGCCTCAGAAAAAAAGCAAAGTTAAAAATACAAAATCAGGGGCGCCTGGGTGGCTCAGTCGGTTAAGCGTCCGGCTTCGGCTCAGGTCATGATCTCACGGTTCGTGGGTTCGAGCCCCGCGTCGGGCTCTGTGCTGACCGCTAGCTCAGAGCCTGGAGCCTGCTTCGGATTCTGTGTCTCCCTCTCTCTCTGACCCTCCCCGGCTCGCGCTGTCTCTCTCTGTCTCTCAAAAATAAGTAAAAAACATAAAAAAAAAACCAAAATCATCCCTGTGCCCATTTTACCTTCATTCAGCGTGCAGCTTCCTCCAGGAAGTCCTTCTTGACTTCCTCCTCTGCCTCCCCACCCCCTCCCCTCCCCCTCCTCCATTTTTGTTCCTGGCCAGCGGCCAGCTTTCCCGGTTTGGGGGAGTCGGCTGCAGGCAGTGAGGTCTTTCCCTCACTCTGATTTGGGAAGGAGATGCTGTCTCAAGAGCTGGGGCCCCTGCAACCGTCTTCTCGAAACACTTGGAGGTCAACGAGTGGGATCCAGGTGGCTTCTCTGAGGTGTTGGGCTGCCCTGCCCAGGAGGGAAGTGGGCTGAAGGGCCAGGCCATTGCCACATCTGGGGCCTAGGGGATCTGCTGGGCTCAACAAGTTCTGAAGAGGAAGTGGTGGGGAAAGGAAGTGGATGATTGGGTTTGGCTGAGTTGGCTCTGTCCGTCCCCCGCCCCCTGCCAATCACCGCCACCAAGTCTCCCCCCACACCCACCCCACCCCCATTCCTCAGACCGGGCTCCCCAAGGCCTGGGGCAAAGCCTCCTCCCTGCACCTGTGCCAGGTGACCTCCCCGAGCACCACACCTGTAACCTCCAGGTAAGTATTGCTTAGATTAGCATCGTCTCATGGGAGCATTGTCTCATTTGAGCCACACACATGATCGTAGGCTCTGTTCAGCGGCCGGGCAAGGGGCAAGCAAAGAGAGACAAAAAGAATCAGATTCAATTAATTTGGGTGTTATTCATATTTTTAAATGTTTATTTATCTGTTTTGAGAAAGAGTGAAGGAGAGAGTGCTTGTGTGTGAGCAGGGGAGGGGCAGAGAGAGAGGGAGAGAGAGAATTCCAAGCAGGCTCTGGGCTGTCAGCACAGAGCCCAACCTGGGAGATCCCCGTGAACCTTGGGATCATGACCTGAGCCGAAATCAAGAGTTGGGTGCTTAACCGACTGAGCCACCCAGGCGCCCCTGGGTGCTATATTTTATTGAACCAAATGTCTGGAAAATATTGTCATCTCAATGCGTGATCCATATCAATTATTGAGAGATCTCGCATTTCTTTTTTCCACCAATCTTTGAAATCTGGTGAGCGTTTTATACTCTCAGCATCTCAGAGGCACCGCATTTCAAATGGTCAGTCGCCTCACGCGGCTGCCAGACGGGATAGCTGAAAGCTAGACCTCCTTCCCTCACGTCCAGACCGTCTACCCAATTCTAACATCCAACAGCTGTCAGCACAGAGCCCGACACGGGGCTCGAACTCACGAGCCGTGAGATCATGACCTGAGCCGAAATCGAGTCAGACACTGAACGGACTGAGCCACCCAGACTCAGTACTTCTGGGGCTCTCTACGTCTAACACGCCCAGGTTTCAGTGTGACCTTCTATAATCCTATGATTCAAATAATCTGCAACTAACACTGTAGGATCCCTTGGGTCAAATAGCTTATGATTCCGAAGTTGTGAGGGTCTGTGGTTCCAACACTTCAGTCTTTGACATAGACCAGGGGTCAGCAGACTCCAGCCCGGCGGCCATATCCGGCCCACTGCTTGTTCCTGTAAATAAAGTTTTATTGAAACACAGCTATGCCCGTTCGGTCTGTGGCCACTTTCAATCTACCGAGGCAGACTGAATAGCTGTGACAGAGGCCACGACTGCCCCCTCGGCCAGCAGACACTAAAATATTTACTCTTTGTTCCCTTCCTGAAAATGTTTGCTGACGCTTGATGTAAATATTCAATGATTCTAAGATGGATGGTGGCTTTAGAGATAGACGTTCATTTGATTGTTGTCCTTTGTAGCTTATGCGTGTTACCTACGCTCTTTTACGCGCATCAGAGGTCACATCATAGTGTCCGTTGTTCGAAGGAGACTGGTTTCCCCATCTTAGGCAGTCACTCTTTGAGGCTCGTATAATTGTGTTAGGTTGGGGGTGTCTGGCTGGCTTAGTCGGTAGAGCCTGCGACTCTTGACCTCGGGGTTGTGGGTTCGAGCCCCATGTTGGGAGTAGAAATTACTTAAAAATAAAATCTTTAAACAAATAGGTGAATTTAAAAAATCAGGTTAGGTTGAACTCTGAAATTGCCAAACTTCATCCCCTTTTGGGGCACGGGGGTGTAATGGCTTATTATTTATTATTTTAAAAAATGGTAAAATACATAAAAATCACCATTAATGGCATTTAGTCCATTCCCAGTGGGGCACAGCTGTCACCACCATCTGGTTCCAGAACATTCCCATCACCCCAAAAGGAGCCCCTCCCTGCCCCCCCCGCCCCTGGCAAGCGCTAACCTGCTTTCTCACTACAGATTTGTCGGAACACAAGCTATTTTCACCTGCAACATGGCAATTTCTTATGTCAACTTAACCTTTTTCTTTTACGTTTATTTATATTTGAGAGAGAGAGAGAGAAAGAGAGAGCGAGCGAGCGAGTGAGGGAGCAGAGAGACAGAATCCCAAGCAGGCTCCACGCTGCCCTGGCAGAGCCCGGCACGGGGCTCGAACTCACGAACCGTGAGGTCACAACCCGAGCCGAAATCAAGAGTCCGATGCTTAACCGACCGAGCCCCCCAGACGCCCCCCTCAACTTAACCTTCTAAAGTGTTCTGCTTCTAGCTCCCCTGTGTTGAGGGGCTGGTACTTGGCATCTGGTGGGCTGTCTGTCAGAGGAATCCCACCCCCAGAACGGCCCCTCACTTTTTATAATTCTGTGTTCCCCACCCCCCCATTCCTCGCCCCTGGCCTTCTGCAGCCGGTGGAGACACTGTCCTCAACCCACAGCACTCCCCGGGCTCCCAGCAGAGAGTCCCCAGCGCCAGGGACCCCGGAAAACCCCAGCCTCCTAGAATCCGAGAAACATGCACCCCGAGACTAATGATTTGAGGAGTCTCTGTAAACTCGATCTGTCAACTCCAGGTGAGACTGATAACGGACAGTCCCTGGGTCTTTTCCGACCAGGGTGGGTTCCCATGGGATGTGGGAGACGAGGAGGCCTCCTGGAGCAAGGTGGGAGGGGAAGGAGGGGGCGTTTGTCTATTCGGGGGGGTGGGGAGGAGGTCTGGGGCCATGACAAGATTTAGCCAAGACACGGTCACCCAGGGAGGGGCCGGGAGACGCCCCAAGTCACGCAATGAGTTCCAACCGATTTGTTTACTCAGAACAACTTCCTCTAACAACCGGATTTTATTCTCTAAACAACAGCAAAAGAAATGTCGTAAATATGTCCCCTCTAGCCCTCAAGCACACTCGGCGAGAAGTACAAACCCAAAAAACTGCTGAATAGGGGCTCTGGAATCAGAGAGACACTTCCTCCTGCGAAGCCTGCGCGCGCTCTCTCTCTCTCTTTTTTTTTAATGGTTGTTTATTTTTGAGAGAGAGAGAGAGAGAGAGAGACAGAGCTAGACACACAGAATCCGAAGACAGGCTCCAGGCTCCGAGCTGTCAGCACAGAGCCCAACGCGGGGCTCAAACCCACGAGCCATGAGATCATGACCTGAGCCGAAGTCAGATGCGTAACCGAGTGAGCCCCCCGGGCGCCCCAAAGCCTGCGTTCTTAAAATGTAAAATTTTAAGAATTTCTGTTACTGTCCTTCTGTTGTTGATTTACAAGCCGGATCCGACGGGCTGGGCACTGTCGTATTTGTATGTGTTTTGAATCTCTTTACCCCTTTTTCTGCTTGCTGCAGACGGTCCACTGCACAGGCGAGGAAACTGAGGCTCAGAGAGGCGGAGGCCCCCAGACTCCTCAGCGGTGGACCTGGAATACGAATCTTGTCATTTGGGCTCTCATGCCCACGTTGTCAGCCTCTGTGGCAGTGCTGGAAGGGAGGTTCAGGACGGCGATGGCCTCCATCTTCCCATTTTAAAGATGGAAAACTGAGGCTCACAGGAGGGAAAGGATTTGTTTGTGTTTCGTCTGCTCTGAGCCCTCAGGCCCTGTGGCTGGTGGCCTCGGGCTTTTTGTGGAGACCGAGACCCTGAGCCGTCTCCCTCCGTACATGTAGGCAGAAGGCACGTCGATCTGTCCTCAGGGCCCTGCAGAGGGTAGGAGAGAAGGGCTGGGTACCCGGCTGGAGGCTGGGAGGCGGGGAACAGGCCGTGAGCGCCTGGGGAGGGCGACCTCAGAGGGCCCCGCGGGAGAGGGAGGCCAGGCCCAGACGCCCCCCAGGTCTTGAAGGTCAAACCGCATGCAGGTGTGGCTTCCAGGAATCGGTGACTCGCAACAGTGATCCTGGGGTTGGTGACGCTGGGTCAGCCCTCCGCCCACCCGAGCCCTCTCCGGCTTCATGTGCTGCCCAGTAATTTTGGGATGTGTGAGTCATGGGAACAGTACAGGACAAACACACCCGGGGAGTGGATGAGGCCACTCCTGTCCTCCCTGGCTACGGAGATCTGCGGGGACCCGTGAGGTGGCAGTGCCCTGCGACATCCCCTAGGAGCCCTCGGCCAAGGGGACAAGCTTCCAGGAAGCCTCCGGCTGCCAGATGCCAGAGAGACCCCAGGCCCCCGGGTCCTGGCTGTGAGCCCGGCTCGTGGCATTTGGTCAACACGAGGACCCTCTTACGAGAGACGGTAAGGATGGCGGGAAGATCGGCCGGGTGGCATCTCAGCGTCTCGGCCTTTCGGACGCATTGTTTTCCGAAGCTGGGCATCAGTCCAAGGATTTGAGAGGTGCAATCTTCTCACCTCGCCGTTGCAACTCCAGACTCTTGGAATTGACTCGGGCGGCCCGACAGCAAAGCTTGGGGCAAAGGACCCACAGATCCGTCACACTCAGGTGTAGAGGAAATGGTCATTCTTTCTTCTTCTTCTTCTTCTTTAATCTTTATTTATTTTTGAGAGAGAGAGAGAGTGAGAGAGACAGACAGAGCGTGAGCAGAGGAGGGGCGGAGAGAGAGGGAGACACAGAATCTGAAGCAAGCAGGCTCCAGGCTCTGAGCTGTGAGCACAGAGGCTGACGCGGGGCTCGAACCCACGAACTGTGAGATAATGACCTGAGCCGAAGCCGGACACTTAACGGACTAAGCCCCCCGGGCGCCCCGGAAGCGGTCATTCTTCGTCCTCCAGGATGTCGTGCAGTGTCTGGGGAACCCACCAAATGGCAATGTGTCCCGTGACCTAGCCCCGCGACTAGGAAGGGCCCACTTCTTAAGGAAGAGTCTTTATTTTCATGTATAACATACACACCTGGGGGTGGGCACGTCAGAACCGGGAGGCTCTGTGTATCCCCACGAGCCGGGCTTGCACAGCTACTGAGCACCTGGGTCAAGGAACAGCACAGTCCTGGGGCGCCCAGTCAATTGAGCATCAGACTCTTGATCGTGGCTCAGGCGGTGATCTCCCCGTTTGTGAGATCGAGCCCTGCGTTGGGCTCCTCGCCGAGCATGAGGCCTGCTTAAGAGTCTCTGTCTCCCTCTCTCTCTGCCTCCCCTCCCTCTCAAAATTAAAAAAAAAATGTTTTAAGTTTATTTATTTGCCTCGAGAGAGAGAGAAAGAGACAACGTGAGTGGGGGAGGGGCAGAGAGCGAGAAAAGGGAGACAGAGAATCACAAGCAGCCTCCGCAGGGTCAGCACAGAGCCTGATACGGGGCTCGAACTCACGACACAGCGAGATCGTGACCTGAGCCGGAACCGAGAGTCGGACGCTTAACCGACTGAGCCCCCCAGACGCCCCTCGAAATAAATAAATATTCAAAATAAAAAAAGAAACAGCACAATCCTGGTCCCGAAGGGCCCTCCTCCGGCTCCCCCAGCCAGTACCCCCACCCCCACCCCCCCATGGAATTCTTCTGCTCGTTTTTGAACTTTATGAGAATGATATCGCTCAGTCAAGTGTCCCGCGTGTCTGTCTGGACGTGTCCCCTCAGCGGTGTGTGTCTGAGACCCATCCACCTTCGCGCGTGGGGTTTGTTTATTCTCATTGTTATAGAACATTCGACTGCATGAATGTGCCCTGCTCTGTTTATTCGTTCCCCTGTGGGTGACTACTTGGGTGGTTTCCCATCACGGGCTGCTGTGAACGTGTCTCTTCGGGCACATGTCTTTTGCTGAGCATCCGTGTGCTTCTCTGGGGGTGGGGGGTGAGGTGCCCCCTGTCGGGTTTCAGTCGCTTCTGCCCCCCGGCCCCCCGGGCAGAACGACTGGCTGATTTACTAGCACACGTGTGCCAAGAGCACTCACACAGGTGCTCGGGATCTCAAGGAACCGAAAGAAACCAGAGCAACCCCTTTGCTTCTCGGTGCCTCAGTTTCCCCTCTTCATTCTTTCACTCGCCAAACATCACCTAAATAAATACCTGCTGTGGGCCGGGTGCTGTTCTAGATGCCCGGGACACCGTGGGGTCCGAAGCAGCTGCCAGTTTGGGAAACGGGGCCTGACATTGGCACGTACCTCATAGGGTTGTCAAAAGGCTTATGCCTGATACATAGTAGGTGCTTCATAAGTGTTATCTCCTTTCTTCATTGTTATAAAGTAATAATAATAATAATAATAATTATGTAGATAGAACTATATGAATATAGTTTATTGTACAGAAGATGATAAAATAATTAGGCTATTCGTGATCTTCATTAAATACGTCCTTTAGTGGGGCGCCTGAGTGGCTCAGTCGGTTAAGTGTCCGACTCTTGGTTTCAGCTCAGGTCCCCATCTCGCAGCTTCGCTGGTAGCGCAGAGCCTGCTTTTGATTCTCTCTCTCTCTCTCTCTCTCTCTCTCTGCCCCTCCCCTGCTCACGCTGTCTCTCTCTCAAATAATTTACACTTAAAAAAATTTTTTTAATGTCCTTTATTTAGTCTAAGGCGGGTTAACGAGGCCGACCCGTCCCGCCAGGGGGCCGATTCTGAAGCTACTGTGGGGAAAGGGTTGACGTGTGTGCAGATAGGGACACAGATGGAAAACACACTGCATGAAAAAGATTAAGAGATGGAAGAGGGGTGTTGGAAGGTTCCATTTCTGTCTGCTCTCTGAAAAGGGAAATACCACAGACTGCTTGAGCTGCCAGCATGCAGAATGTTTTCCAGACTTCAACCAGGAAAAGCTGGGCAGGGTGGGGGTCTCGGGGTGGGAGAGAGGGCGCGCGGACCAGCAGCTGACGCGTGTCACGCGCTCACTGTGGACCAGGCAGTGCGTTCAACGCTTCACTCCGATTCACTGATTGAAGGCTCGCGGCACCTCTCAGGTAGGAATATTATTATTCGCGTTTTACAGACGGGGAAGTTGCGGAACAGAGAGGTTAAGTGAGCCGCCCAAGGCCACACAGCTGGTGAGGGTTTGACTTTTTAAAGCCCGCACACATTTTATTCTAGTGATGAAAATAATATGCAAGGGGCGCACGCGCGTGCGCGCGCGCGCGCGCACACACACACACACACACACACACACACAGTGGCCGGGTCTCTTAGCAGCTAGCTGGCAGGGTGGAGGGGGCAGGAGGCAGTGTCCCAACTTCCCCTCTGCTCTTCCTGTTGCATCAATGCCAGATAGAGCTCGGGGTAGGGCCCGCCAGCCCCGAGAGTCAGCAGACCCCGCCACAGGGTGACGTCACCCTGACCTTATGGGGGACGGTCCGCCATCCACCTGAGCGCTCTTTCTGGGCCACGCGATTTACACACATCGGCTCCTCAAGGCCTCCCCCCGCCCCAAACCGGCGAGGTAGGTTCACCTCCGTGACCCATTTCTCAGATGAGGAAACCGAGAGAGGAGCCCAGCTGAAACTCAGGAGCCCGTGCTCCGGGCCACGGGCTGTCCTGCCTTCGGATCTAAGGTTTTGGGGTGAATATATTCTAGGGCCCGGAGTTCCGGAGTGGGACTAGCACAGTTCCAACCTCAGCTCTGTTACTTGCTTAGCTGAACGGTCTTAGGGAGGTTACTGCTCGGTGCCTCGGTTTTCTCGTCTGCAGAATGGGTATAACAGCAGTAAAGGATCAAATGAAACAAGGTTTAAAGGTGGAGCAACGTCCAACACACGACTGAAAGTATTCGATGGCGTCTACTATTACTACTGCTACTACTAATAGTTATTATTAGTCCTGCTACGCCACTTGGCTTCTCAGCACCTTCCTGCGGGGCTGCGGCGAGCGGGGGGGGGGGGGGGGGGGAGAAAACGTCCCTGTGATGCCCCCTTGTGGTCCCCCTCTGTTCTTACCCTTCCCTTTTCCTTGCCTGCTCCATTCCAGCCACACGGGCGTGGGTCCTCACTGTTCCTTGAACATGACCGGCCATGCTCTCACCTCAGGGCCTTTGCACTGGCTGTTCCCCCGGCCTGGAACTCTCTTCTCTCGGATCCCCTCTCGCCTCCTTTACGGCTTTGCTCAAACGTCACCTTCTCAGAGAGGCCCCCTTTGACCACTCATTTACAAAACTCGCGGTGGGATTTCTTTTTTTTTTGCCATAGCATTTATCACCTTCTACGATACTGTATTTTGCTTCTGTTATTCCCTGTGTGACTTATTCCTTCCTTGTCTGACTCTGTCCACCTCGAATGTCAGCTCCAAGAGAAAAGGGGTTTTTCTCTGCCTCGGCCCCTGCTGTGTCTTCAGTGCCTGGAACAGACCGGGGACTCAGGAGCCTTCTTGCATGACTGACTGACTGACTGACTGAATCCCCTCGTTGGAGACTTCGGCATTTTATTTTTCCTGTTTCCCTAAGACTCTCATGACTTTACAAAATTGCTCCAGCAGGGAGCGCCTGGGTGGCTCGGTCGGTTGAGCGTCTGACTTCCCGCTCAAGTCATGGTCTTGAGGGTTCGTTAGTTCAAGCCCCACTCTGGGGTCACTGTTGTCAGCTTATCAGTGCAGAGCCTGCTTTGGATCCCCTGCCTCTCCCTCTCTCTGCCCCTCCCCTGCGTCCTCTCTATCCCTTAAAAAACTAATAAAAAACATTTAAAACCATTTAAAATTCGCTCTAGTAGGGTTCTAGAAATGTTCTGTGTCTCAGTGTGGGTCCCTGTTACCTGGCTGCGTGCAGGTCGTGAAGCCCTGCGAGCTGTTTCCTGTGTGTGACGTGCACACGTTGCCGTCCGTATTTATGATCTGGTTTATGTAAAAACCGAAACGGCCCAATTTCTCCCGAGGTACCTTTTCGCTGCGTCCACATTCAATAACCCCGGCGGAGAAAAACCAAGACGAGCCCTTTTGCTGTGGAAACGTATTAACATTTCCTGCTCTTGATGGGTATTCAGATTCTGATATTTTAAATTGTAGAACTGGCCCGTGTCCTAACATTTCAACGTTCTAGAATGTCGCCGTCCAATAAGGTAGCCATTTAAATATAAATAAATTTACTAGTTATATTTAAGTAAAGTTGAAAATGTTGGTGGGTCCCCCCAGCCCCATTTCAAACTCTCCAGTAGCACCTGTTGAGTGGGTAGCACTTAACCATGATTATTTATTGAGAGAGAGAGAGAGAGAGAGAGAGAGAGAGAGAGAGAGAGAGAGAATGAGTGGGGGAGGGGCAGAGAGAGGGGAGAGAGAATCCCAAGCAGAGCCCACTGCGGGGCACCCATACACCGTGAGATCACGACCTGAGCCGGGATCCAGAGTCTGTGGCCTCACCGGCTGAGCCACCCAGGCGCCCCCATCATGACCATGTTGGGACACTGTACTGTTCTAGAATTCCAAGATGCTAAGAAGCCTGAGTTCCCACACTGTGGTCGTCTAGAATTCCAGGATGCTTGGAGCTAGAGTTCTACCCCTTCCGCGTTCTAGAATTCCAGTATTCTCGAAGGCCAAGATGCTACCCGGCCAGTTCCAGAACACGCTGCAGTTCTGTCTCATTTCCAAGCCGCTGATGGGAGTCCCCGCACCCTAGGATTCCAGGGGCCGGAGGGCCTCGTCCTGACTTGCCACCCCTCTCTCTCCTGTTCAGGTGTCAGGGGCCCGGATGGAGAACGCGTCTCTCAGCTACGAGTATGGGGAGTACGAGGGGACCCCGGACCTCCCCGTGGACTGCGCGGACGGCACCTGCGTCTCCACCGACCCGCTGCGCACGGCCCCGTTGCTGCTCTACGGGGCGGTCTTCCTGGCGGGCGTGCCCGGCAACGCCGCGGTGGCCTGGGTGGCCGGGAAGGAGGCCCGCCGCAGGGTGGGCGCCACCTGGCTCCTCCACCTGGCCGTGGCCGATCTGCTCTGCTGTCTGTCGCTCCCCATGCTGGCGGTGCCCCTCGCCCGCGGGGGCAGCTGGCCGTTCGGGGCGCTGGGCTGTCGGGCCCTGTCGTCGGCCATCCTGCTGTCCATGTACGCCAGCGTGCTCCTCCTGGCCGCGCTCAGCGTGGACCTCTGCCTGCGGGCGCTCAGGCCCAGCTGGGGGGCTGCCGCCGCGCGGGCGCGCAGGGTGCAGGTGGCGTGCGCGGCCGCCTGGTTGGTGGCCCTGCTGCTCACTGCGCCCTCGGCCGTCTACCGCCGGCTGCACCAGGAGCACTTCCCTCACCGGCTCGAGTGCGTGCTGGACTACGGGGGCTCGGCGGCGGTTGAGCACACGGTGACCGCCACCCGCTTTATTTTCGGCTTCCTGGGTCCCCTGGCGGTGGTGGCCACTTGCCACGGTGCGCTTCTGTGCCATGCGGCCCGACACCGCTGGCCGCTGGGCACGGCTGTAGTGGTGGGCTTTTTTGTGTGCTGGGCCCCCTACCACACGCTGAGGCTGGTCCTGGCCGCGGCGGCCCCACACTCCACACTCCTGGCGCGGGCCCTGCGGGCCGAGCCCCTGGTCACCGGCCTCGCTCTGGCTCACAGCTGCCTCAATCCCATGCTTTTCCTGTATTTCGGGAGGACTCAGCTGCGCAGGTCACTGCCGGCCGCGTGTCGCTGGGCCCTGAGGGAGTCGCAGAGCAAGGATGCAAGCGCGGCCAGCAAGAAATCCACCAGCCATGACCTAGTCTCCGAGATGGAGGTGTAGGCTAGAAGGTGACTGGTTTGTGTTCCTCTGTCCAATTTCGCAAGGCAGGCTTCAGGCATGGCTGGATCCAGGGGCTCAACGATATCGTCGCTTATTTCTGCGTTCATTCGACTTCCATTCCTTATGCACCTGCTCTGTGTAAGGCCCTATTATAGGCACCGAGGAAGTGGCTGTGACGGAAACAGACACCAGTCCCTGCCCTCAGGGAGCTGACATTCTAGTGGACGAAGACAGACAACATTCTCATGGACGGAGACAGACAATAAGCAAAGGAAAAGTGAATATGGAATATATCAGGCGGTGACAAGTGTTAGAAAATCTAAAGGGGACAGGGGCGCCTGGGTGGCTCAGTCGGTTAAGCGTCTGACTTCAGCTCAGGTCATGGTCTCACGGTTCGTGGGTTCGAGCCCCGCGTCTGGCTCCGTGCTGACAGCTAGCTCAGAGCCTGGAGCCTGTTTTCAGATTCTGTATCTCCCTCTCTCCCTGACTCTCCCCTGCTCACGCTGTCTCTCTCTCTCTGTCTCTCAAAAATAAATAAAAACATTAAAAATTTTTTGAAAAAGAAATCTAAAGGGGACAAAAAGGGCTGAGTGGGGCAGGGATATAGGTCAGCTAGGCAAGGCCCATTGGGTAAGGTGATATTTTAGCCAAGACCCGAGGAAGGGAGGGAGAGGTCATGCGTAAAGCATGGTAAGCACGGGGAGCGGCAAGTACAAAGGCCCGAGGCACAATGTGCTTGTCATTATTCCAAGAAGAGTGAAGAGGCCGGCATGGAGGGAGCAAGAGGGAAAGTGGGGTGAGACAAAGGGAGAGAGACAGTGGGGAGCCGGATCTGAAAGCCTTTCAGGCCATAGCAAGTGTTTGGAGATCCACGGGAATGTTCTGAGCCATCTTATCAGCTAAAATACGTAAGACCCAACAAATCTGAGTTTCAGATAAACAGCAAAAGTTGTTTTAGAAGCATCTGGCTGGCTCTGTTGGCGGAGCGTGCGACTCTTGATCTCGGGGTTGTGAGTTCGAGCCCCACACTGGGTATAAAGATTACTTAAAAATAAAGTCTTTAAAAAACGTTTTTCAAAAAAAAAAAATTTTTTTAGCACGAGTATGTCCCGTGCAATATTTGAGACATACTTTAAAAGTTGATTTGTTGTTTACCTGAAATTCAAATTTAAGCGAGCATTCTGTAAATTATTTATGTATTTATTTTGAGACAGTGTAAATGGGGGAGGGTCAGAGAGAGAGAGAGAGAGAGAAAGAGAGAATCCCAAGCAGGCTCTGTGCTGTCAGTGCAGAGCCTGCCGTGGGGCTCGATCCCATGAACCGTGCGATCATGACCTGAACCGAAACCAAGAGCCGGACCGTAAACCGACTGAGCCACCCAGGCGCCCCTGCAATTTTTTTTTTTAAATCTAAATCAGGCAACCCTTTTCTGAGCACAGAAATGTCTTGATTTGACTTCGGTTTTAACAGGATCCTTCTAGCTGCTGGTGGAGACAGGACTATGGGGGAGGGGGGGAGGGACACGAGGAGCTATGGCAACAGCGAAGAGACGACTGTAATAGTCTGAGCAAAAAGTGATGGTGACTTGGATCAGGGTGATAGCAGAGGTGGTGAGAAGGTGACAGATTATGGGTGTATTTTGAAGGAAAGGCTATGTCCGAGCTCCCTGGCTTGGTATTCGAGGCTTTTCTCCACCCCTGGACCCACTTGTATTCTAGTTGTTCAGACCTTGGAGCACACAGAATAATGGCCCCTAATGAGGTCCACATCCTAATCCCCTGAGCCTATGACTATGTGACCTACCAAGGCAAAGAGAACCTTGCGGATGTGATTAAGGATCCTAGATTATCTGGGTGGGCCCCAGGGAATCACGAGGGTCCTTCTCATGGGGGCAGTGGGGGGTAAGAGTCAGTAGCAAGAGATGTGACAATAGAGGCAGATGTCAGTGACTGGAGACAGAATGCGGCCCCAGAAGGCGCTTGGCAACACCTTGATTTTAGACTTCTGACCTCCAAAACGTATGGAATGAATGTGTATTTGTATGTGTGTGTGTGTGTGTGTGTATTTTTTAAAAATGTTCATTTGGGACAGAGAGAGAGGGAGACACAGAATCCGAAAACAGGCTGCAGGCTCTGAGCTGTCAGCACAGAACCTGATGTGGGACTCGAACCCACAAACCAGGAGATCATGACCTGAGCCGAAGTCGGATGCTTAACTGACTGAGCCACCCAGGCGCCCCAAATGTGTATTGTTTTAAGTCACTAAATTAGTGGCCACTTCTCACAGCAGCCACAGGACACTAACACAGATCCTCTGAGCTGAATTATTACCTGCATCTGGGCCTTTCACCCAAGCTGGTGCCATGGCCCAGAATGCCCTTCGGGTCTGTGCTGCTCAATCTACTAAAATTCAAATGCATTCATAATTTTTTTTAAACATTTTAAAATTTATTTTTGCGAGACACAGAGTGAGAGACAGAGTATGAGCAGGGGAAGGGCAGAGACAGAAGGAGACACAGAATCTGAAACAGGCTCCAGGCTCTGAGCTGTCAGCACAGAGCCCGACGCGGGGCTCGAACCCACGAACTGTGAGATCATGACGTGAGCCGAAGTCGGATGCTCAACCGACTGAGCCACCCAGGCGCCCCTCAAATGCATTCAAAGACAAAATTTAGTTTCTCAGTTGCACTAGCTTCAATAGCCACATGTCGCTGGTGGCTACCATATCGGATGGTGCGGGTATAGAACCTTTCCATCACTGCAGAAAGTTTTACTAGGCAGGGCTCCTCGAGAATCTCACCTGCTCACGTCTTTTAAGTCCTGAAGGAGTGGCACCTGGATGTAGAGTTATTACTCTAGGACAGCATCTTACACATAGTTTCTCCTTTGAGGCAACTCCTGCAACAACACAGGGAAGGAAGGAGAGATGCTTCATTTTATACGATGAGGCCCAGGGAGGGGAGGTCGTTAGCCCACGATCACACAGCAAGGCAATTCTAGAGCTGAGATTTGATCCTGCGCTCCCTTGACTCCAGCTGCCCATGCTTGGAAATTTTCCTTCACATGACACTTGCCCTAGGGAACCCTCTCTGATTCATTCCCCTCCAGGGAGGAGTGTTCTCTTCTCAGTTGAGTTTCTGGAACACAAGTGCCCAGGTAAACTGTAAATTCCCCAATGGGCAACAAGTGTGCCATTTTTATTTTTGTCTCTCCTCCACCCATCCCAGGCCTTAGAAACATCAAAACCATCTTTGTCTACACCCTGTTTTCCAACCAGACCCTGAGCTCTCCAGTGTGATTAGGATCTCTTTCTAGCTATCTCTGTTTTCTTTATCTGCCATAGGGATACATCGTACGTCCTCAACCATACATATTTTATTCCTGGTGTCTCATTGAGGATTGACACGCATGAATTATTAAGACCAATATGCCCTTGTAGAATGAATTATGTCCTGGGACAACTTACAGAGCGTCGTGAACAGTTAGGGGGAAATCCTGCTGTTAATTCACTGGGGCCAGGTACCATTTAGGAGAGCTTTTCTTTGGTATGTTTATCAAAAGACTTCTGTGGTTTTTCAAATTTATTGTCATTGATTACTGCATCGGCCTTCCTTTTTTTTGAAAGAAGAATAAATTTCACGTAAGCGTTCAAAGGTATTTCTGTACGACATGGTCATCCAAAATAATCCTGCTTGTTGTTTGTTGTAACGTCCCCTTTCCTGTTCTTAATTTTGTTGGTTCTTTGAACGGGTTGATTTCCTTGTCTCTGATGAGCCAGGTCTTACTATTTTTCCAAGAACTACTTTCAAGTTTTCGAACTCATTCCTAGTGCTGGTTGGTAGTTTGTGACTCACATCTTGACTTTGTATTTGTTTACTTCCTCCCATTTTTTAAAAAAAATAAATTGTTCTCCTTTGCAAATTTCAAGAAGTGCCAGTCAGTTTCTTCCTCTTCTTTTGACAATGGCATATGAAGTGGCCTCTCTGTGTTCAGATTGTTTTCCGAAGGTTTGTAATTACATCCAACTTCCCTCTTGACATCCCAGCTTGATGTCCAACACATAACTGACTAATTCACTCGCAGTGAAACCCTGGGTTTTCTCCCTGAGCCTTCCCCTCCTATTTTCCTGATGTCAGTTAATGGCAACCCCGTATTTCCGGGCACTCAGGCCAAAAACTTCGGAGTCATCCCTGATGCCTCGTTCTACCTAGGATACTCACAGAATCTGACTACTTCTTGCCATCTTCTCTGTCATCATCTTGGTCTGAATCTCTCGCTTTATTGCGTCAGTGGCCCCCTATGGTCCTCTTTCCCCATCTCGGTACCCTGTAGTCTGTTTCTCACCCTCGAGCCAGAGGATTCTGTTAAGATCGAAGTCAGATCATGTCTCAGGTCCGTCCTCTGCTCAGACTCCTCCCATGGCCCCCATCTCCCTCAGATGAGAAGCCAAAATCCTCACCGTAGTGTACTGATCTCCCTTCCTTCTTTCCTCACCTCATTCCCTGCTATTTCCCCCTCCCTCACTTCCTCCCCACAAGCCTGCTTGCTGACCTTGGAACCACTAGCTTTGTTGCCATGGAAGTCTCTGCATTTGCTATTTCCTTTACTTCCAGGGAGCTCGCTTGCTGTCTCACGTATTTCATCTCTCTGCTCAAATGCTACTTCCTTGGAGGGGTCCTCTCTGATCATGCTACTTAAAATAACAGGATCCCTTGCCCCTTTCCTGCTTTGTTTTTCTCCCAAGAGCCTGACGGTACTGCTTGACAATTCTTTTTTTATTTTTACTTAGGTGTCTGTCTCCCCTACTAAAATGCGAGCTCCTGAGGGGTGGAGGCGGGGGGCAGGGACTTTATCTGTCTTGTTCACTGCTGTATGCTCAGTGCCTAGAACTGGGTCTAGAACTGAAGGCTGACTTTCTCAATGGCAATATCATCTTAAGGAAAAAGGGGAGTGACAGGAGAACATAAAAACAATGAAAGCCCTAACATTTATTGAGTGCCTACTATGTACAATAGTAAAAAAGCAATGTATTGCCTTATGTATACATTTTCACTTACTTTCCCCAACAGTCTTGAAAAGTAGATACTGTCTTCATGCCCCTAGGTCCTGGGGCACCTAGGACTAGTCATTTATTCATTCAACAGATATTTACCGACTCTCTGATCCTTGTGGTGGACGCTGGAGAACATGGGACCTCCAGGGCTGGAACGGCCCCTGCCTTCAAGAGGTTGGGGAGTTGAGCCGAATTATTTATGACGGCATCGCTAGGGTGAATTTTACGTTAACAGAATCATGCATTAGTAGTTATGAATCATAGTGACTAAATCGCGGGAGCGGTTTAATAGCGTCTGGGCTCCTGCTAGCTTTCTCCCTGGCGTCGGGGCACCTCGGGCGCAAGGGACGGTCAAGGGGAGGGTAGAGTGCTAGCGGAGAAGGCGCTTCCAAGTTTCCACTGCAGCGCTGCCACCCGCCCCTAGAGGGCGCAGCGTCACTCCTGGCTCCACTTGCAGAGAGGCGGAGCCGGAGCGTGCTGTGCGCAGGCGCAGAGTGGGGTTTGGACGCTCCCGGTTGCGCGCTGGCCCCTCCGCCCGCGGCGGGGCGGGGCCGGGCCACGCGCGGCGGTGGCGTGCGCAGGCGCAGAACCGGATTTGGGCGCGTGAGGGGCGCTGGGGACCGGAAGTTGAAGCGAAGGCGGCCGGTTAGTGAGGTGAGGGGGGCGTGGCGGCGGCGCGGGGCCGTGGCGGCGGCGCGAGTGGGACCGGGTGGGGGAGCGGGGGAGCGAGCCGAGGGGTCGGGAGGGAAATCCCAAGACGAGGAAGTGTGTTGGAGGAGACAGAGAGGCCGGGAGACGCGGACGGAGCTGGAGCCTGAGCCGCCACCCCGCGCCGGGAGTACCAGGGCGAGACCGGAAGACACGGGCGTCACGAAGAGAAGCTTGGAGAAGCTGCGAGACGGGGAGGTTGGGAGAGGACGGAAGCCAGAAACTGGAGAGATGCGGGGGGCGAGGAGCCGATGGGGTCCCCCAGAGCGCCTCGCAGAGACTGCAGAGAAATGTGGTCGCACCGTGAACTTGGGGGTGGGGGTGGGGGAAGAGTAGGAAGATCAGCGTGGAAACAGGCGGACCGAGAGAGACTCAGGACACGTGTTGGCCTTTAAAATAAAAGTCATCTTACCAGCAAGAATGGGGTTTACTTGGGGATAATCGAGAGTTGCAATTTGGGACGAGCCGGCCACAGCAAAACCACAGGCTAGTCCAGCAAAGGAGAAGAGAATTTGGTGCAGGAGAGGGAGGAAGTGGGGAGGGGTTGTTTTGAATGAAAGCCCTTTGATTTGGAGAAACCAGGAATTCACGGTGATGATGGTTTCTCATTGGTCGAGTTGCTGAGGTGGTGGATTTCTTTTTTTTTTTTTTTTCTCATTTAAAAAATTTTAAAGCATTTAACATTTTTTTATTTGAGAGAGCGAGAGCGCAGGCGGGGTAGGCGACAGAGGGGGAGAGAGAATCGTGGGGCTCTAGCCCTTGACTCTGCGATCATGACCTGAGTGGAAATCAAGAGTTGGTCGCCCAACCCTCGGAGCCACCCAGGGGCCCCTGGGGTGGTGGATTTCTTGAAGACGCATCCGAACCTCCTTCCCTGTGGCGGCCTGTCGTCGATGATTCTTTGCTATGGACTATTCTCTCGGAGCCTATAATCGACAATTCTTTCAGGGGTTGACTTCGCGTGGTACCGCCGGAGAGCTCGCCCCTGCCCTTGTGGCCTCCCAGCTCCAGCTCAGTGAGATGTCTGTTCACTAACTCACAAGACTGAGTCATGGGGAGAGACTGATACAGATCCAGAGAGATGGCAGCCGCAGAATTAGGGAGAAACTGGCAAGAGCTGACAGAGGGACTGAGAGAGGGGAAGAGCCAGCTGACGGGAAGAGCCGGAGGTGGGAAGTGAGTGAGACGGATGCCCTGATGAGGGCAGATCCACGGCTGGGGGGGGGGGGCGTGGAGAAATGGGGCACGATGGAGAACTGGAACGCCACTGGAAAACTAGAGTGCAAAGAGAACCGGAAAGACAGCGTCGCGTTTAAAACGAGACATAAAGCTGGATGATGGAGAATCACCCCGAGGAGACAAAGAGGAAGAAATGGGAGCCTGACTCCCTAGGTTTGAATTCCTTGTCTCACTTGCCACGCACTTAACCTGTCTTTGCTTCAGTACAATAGGGAGTGGTGATAGCACCTTCTTAAGGTTGTGAGGGAAGGGCGGGTGCGTGTATGTTTATAGTTGCGTGTATACGTACACACGGGTGATTTAGAATAGTGCCTGATACACGAGCGAGCGCTACCTTCTTAAAGCTCCAGACAACTGGGAGGCAAAATATTGGGTGGAGAAATGGAGATGAAGAGATAGTCGTGATGGAGGGAGAGACGGTGACGGAGACTGGGAGCTGGAGAGAGACCGAAACGGAGCATCAGAAACGACGAGAAAGAGCAAATGAGGAAGGCAGGTGGAGAACTGACGAGGAATGGAGAGGGTCAGGTGGAGAAAGACAGTTGGGGGAGAATGTCAGACCAGAAAATCGGAGAAACGAGAGACGGGACCGGACTCTGAAATGGAGGAAGAGGGCTGAGCGTGATGAGCTGGAAGAGACGGGCTGAGACATGAGGATGGACAGCCAGAGAGGGGACCTCTGAAAGTCACCATCGAGGGGCCTGGAGATGGTCAGAGACACAGTTAGGAGCAGCCAGAGGATCCAAGAAATCTACAGAGTAGCCTAAAGCCTAAGAGATTCCTTTTTTTTTTTTTTTTTAAGATTTTACTTTTAAGTAATCTCTCCATCCAATGTGGGACTCGAACTCACAACCCCGAATCAAGAGTCACATGCTCCATCTGCTGAGCCAGCCAGGCACCCTGAGAAGAGACCGCTTCAGAGCCATGGTTTGCGCTCAGTTGGGACACAGGCAGTTTGAAGCCTGGGGGGGAGGGGGGGAATGTGCTCCATTTCCCTCCCTGCCCTTTTCTGAGGATCACGGGCTCGGTGTCAGCAGCCGCCTCGCCTACAACACGAATTCCCTCTGAAGCCACTCTAGCATCCCCAGCCCGGGTGTTTACGATGTGCACAGGCTCCTATTTCCGTGGGAAACCACTCTGTCAGCTCACAAGTGCTTCTTCCTCTGCGGAAACCCCTTTCTGGCTCTGATGACGGCCTGAGTGCCCCATGAGACTGCAGCGCTCGAATCTGTTCCGTGAAGGCCCCGCGAGACTGAAGGCAGAGGAGGGGAAAGCATTGCTAATTCCACTCGAAGGCCGATTGTGGCCTCTGGAGCGTAATTTTCCAGGTGACAGGCCCCTGGTTCCTCTTGCTGTTTTTCCTGTTAGCCGTCACGGGGAGAAAGACTGGACTTGAATTCTAGTTACTATTTTGCTCCTCCGTGCCAGGCTAGGCAGTCAGTGCTGCAGTGTTGGGAAGGGGGTATTGTCCCCATTTTATAGGTGAAGAAAACAGCCTCACAAGTTTATTTGCCAGTGGTCACGCCTGAAGATGCAGCAGAGATTCAAACCCAAATCTGCCTGACCCCAAAGCCCATACCCAGGCTTCAAAGCCTCTGAGTCCTCTGAAGGTCGTAAACATTGAGGATCTAAGTGATGAACTTCCGAAAATGGTACTTACAGGGATATTGCCGTGTATTACTGGTTAGGACTCCTGCGGCTGGGAGTCAGAAAACCCGACTTGGAGCAAAGACGTTTTCTTGTGTAGCTGGGAAGGGAGGGCCGGAGGGAACTAGGTCTCCAGCCCGAAATGATGGTGCCAACCTTGTCCACTCTCCCTCCCCCACCTCTGTTTTTGTAGCTGCTCAGTGGCCATCCTGGTGCGTGCTTGCCTGTGCCCGCGTGCGGGCTTTACTTCTAGGATGGATTTCTAGGAAAGACAATCATGTGTAAGAGCTGCCACGGACCCCTCCGTGTTTATATCGTCCTTGAGGAGCCCGAATACGTAACACAGGGGCTTTTCTCTCCCGGCAACCTAGCGTAAATTCCCAAGAAAGGCCGTGATTGGCTCTCCACGAATCACGTGTCTGCGTCTCGCACCAGTCAGTGGGTAAATGAGGAGTAGGGGGCCGTGATTGGTCAGACCTTTGTTGCTTCCGTAATCAACAGGGGTTCTCCAACCTAAAGGCTGTCAGAACCCTGTGGAATCCAGGAAGGACTGCTCTTCAAAGGAGGGGTGCCGTTAACAGAAAAGGAAGGAAGGGATGAGCCAGACAGGCAGAAAGTGATGCGTAAGAGAACACTTGCAAAATTGTGTGCTGGGTTTCAAAGGGTTCCTAGGTGTCCTGAAGCCCAGTGGACCCCAGATTAAGAACTCTTGCCCAGGGGCGCCTGGGCGGCTCAGTCAGTTGAGCATCTGACTTCAGCTCGGGTCATGGTTTCATGCTTGGTGGGTTCGAGCCTCGCCACAGGCTTGCTGCTGTCTGCGCAGAGCCTCCTTCAGATCCTCCCCCACTCATGCTCGCTCGCTCTCTCTCAAAAATAAATAAACATAAAGAACTCTTGTTTTACTCTTTCCATTTTACCCCACCTTGTGTTACTCCCTCTCGTGACAGCCCGTGACCTACACTCCTTCAGAGTTTAGGTCAGACGATGTCTCTGGGGACCCTTCCCTGACTCCCAAGTGTGGTCAGTCAGCTCCTTTGGGCTCCCACAGCCCAGTCACTGGATTGTCTGGTGAAATGTCTGTCCCTCGCATGTGACCATGACCACTTGTGAGGGCTCAGGGTGGCCAGTACTCGTTACCATCCATCCTCCTTGTCCTGTGCTTAGGAAGCCGCAGCCTTTCAGGAAATGTTTCTAAAAATGAATGAGTGTCTTCTGTTCTCTCCTCCAGGCAGCGGGGGCTGGGAAGACCCAGGATGGGCTTGTGTCTGTTGCGCAGATCACTGCAGGAGTCGTGAGGTGCCCTGTGTGTCACCAGCTTGCCCTGGGCCCCTGGCCACGTACTGTGTGGTTACCTGTCATCATCCCGTGCCATCTGTGCGGAGCAAAATTGAATTTTTGAAGAGAAAGTGGTTCCTCCTCGCCGCAGACCCTGGGCTCTCCTTGCACCTTTGAGAGCACATCGTGATTGCCCGCAACATGCCTCCTCCCAGAACGAAGGATGACAGAGGCCAACCCTGTGACCCCAGTGAGGAGGAGGCCTCTGGGAAATGGGACTGGAACTGCCCAGAGACCCGCCGCCTCTTCGAGGACGCCTTTTTCCGTGATGAGGATTATATCCACCAGGGCTCTGAGGAGTGCGAGAAGTTCTGGACCTTCTTTGAACGCCTGCAGAGATTCCAGAACCTCAGGAGCACCGGGAAGGGGGACAGGGACTCTGGGCGGCCCCAGCATAGCATCCCGGCGCTGGCCGACCTGCCTCGCACTTACGACCCCTGTCACCGCATCAACCTCTCGGTCCTGGGCCCCGACACTTGGGGCCCCCGGGGGCTGGGCAGGCCGCCCCCGGGGAGGGTGGCCGAGTTCCGGCGAGCCCTGCGGCACTACCTGGACTTCGGCCAGAGGCAGGCGTTTGGGCGGTTGGCCAGGCTGCAGCAGGAGCGGGCGGCCCTCCCCATCGCCCAGTACGGGGCCCGCATCCTGCAGGCCCTGAAGGAGCACCAGGTGGTGGTGGTGGCGGGGGACACGGGCTGCGGTAAGTCCACCCAGGTGCCGCAGTACCTGCTGGCCGCCGGCTTCAGCCACGTGGCGTGCACCCAGCCCCGGCGCATCGCCTGCATCTCCCTGGCCAAGCGCGTCAGCTTCGAGAGCCTCAGTCAGTACGGTTCGCGGGTGAGTGGGACCTGGCCGGCTTCCGGCTCTTCCCAGCGGGACCCTGAGGCATCAGTCGTTGACCGTTGGGCAGTAGGGATGAGAGTTCCCAGAGCACTTAGCACTGATACCCTTTGACTTAGCGATGATTCTTCTAGAAATTGATCTACAGAGGGACCCGGATATGGTTCAAATGAGAAAGCCCGTAGCATTCTCCAGTGTAACACTGCAACGGTAAAAAACTGGGAATGTCCTAAAAAAAGAATGAGAACACTTCTTTTTTATTATTTTTATTATTTTAAACGTTTGTTCATTTTTGAGAGAGAGAGACAGAGCATGAGCAGGGGAGGGGCAGAGAAAGAGAGGGAGACACAGAATCCGAAGCAGGCTCCAGGCTCTGAGCTGTCAGCACAGAGCTGACGCAGGGCTCGAACTCACAGACTGTGAGATTATGACCTGAGCTGAAGTCGGACGCTTAACCGACTGAGCCCCCCGGGCGCCCCTCAATACCACTTTTTAATTGTGTTTTGCCTTGGATGAGTGACCTCAGTTTCCCTGTCGGTGAGGTGAGAAGAGTGGTTCTTGCTTCTCGGGATGGCTGTAAGGACGAAACGGGCTGGCACACGTTCAGTGCCTCGAGCAGTTCCAGGCAGGGTAGGGACCCCGAGAAAGGTGAACTGTCGCCATTATACTCGATCAGTATTGGCTGTATGCCGGGCTCTGTGCCAAATACCTTACGTGCATCACCACA
The DNA here is from genome assembly GCA_028646485.1 of Cryptoprocta ferox. Lineage (NCBI taxonomy): Eukaryota > Metazoa > Chordata > Mammalia > Carnivora > Eupleridae > Cryptoprocta > Cryptoprocta ferox. Next base: position 7,966,409 of record CM053563.1, on the reverse strand, counting down.
TACTGTTCTCGCGGCCTCCAGGGGACAAGATGTCTCTGAGGGACGGAACTGCTTGCCCAGGGTCGGTGGCACTGTGTCCAAGGTGGCATCCAGACCCCAGCATGTTGGTTCCAGGGTCGGATGGGGGGCGGGGGTGGGGCATTGGCTCAGATTTTCCGTGTGGGCTGGTGGCGAGGGCAGGTCCGCGGGCCCGGGCTCCTCCCCTGACCGCCACTCCCGCCCTCAGGTCGGCTACCAGATCCGCTTTGAGAGCTCGCGGACGGCGGCCACCAAGGTCGTGTTCCTGACGGTGGGGCTGCTCCTGAGGCAGATCCAGCGGGAGCCCAGCCTGCCCCAGTACCAGGTCCTGATCGTGGACGAGGTCCACGAGCGCCACCTGCACAACGACTTCCTCCTGGGCGTCCTGCGGCGCCTGCTGCCCCAGCGGCCTGACCTCAAGGTCGTCCTCATGTCGGCCACCATCAACATCTCGCTGTTCTCCAGCTACTTTGGCGGGGCGCCCGTGGTGCAGGTGCCGGGGAGGCTGTTCCCCATCACGGTCAGTGCCGCCCCCACGTTCCCCAGGCCACCCCGGACTCGTCCCTTCCCCTCTGTCCCACTCAGACTCCCACCTTGCAGTTCAGGACGGCGTTGCTCGCACACTCTCTCTTAAAGCTCCCGTTTCCCGAGCGCTCCCAGCGTGCTGCCGGGGGTGCCCCCGGTGACCCGGAAGGGGAAAGGTCAGAGTTCATCCCTCTCGCGTGGCAGTCGTTCTGGTCCACGCCGGTGGGCCGCTCTGCTCCATGCGGTCGTTCAGGGACCCGGGCTCCTCTTCCCTCCTGCTCGCCCATCTCACAGGGCGGGTTCTCTCCAACTTCTGCCCTGGACTTTGCCCCCTCAGCTCGGGGTACTGGCTGGGGCTTGTGGGCGCGTGTCGCGGCAATCAGGGAAGCTGATGACAGCTGACGCCGGCTGAGTGTGGGCCGCGTGCTCTGCCGCCGACACGGAAGAGCTCAGGGGGCCCCTCCCGTCTGGCGTCTAGCTTCCCGTTGGCCCTTCAAGACGGTTTGCACCTGCTCTCTTTTTTGTGTTCTTAAAATTTTTTTTTAATATTTATTTATTTTTGAGAGAGAGAGAGAGAACATGAACAGGGGAGGGTCAGAGAGAGAAGGAGACACAGAACCCGAAGCAGGCTCCAGCCTCCGAGCTGTCAGCACAGAGCCCGACTCGGGGCTCGAACCCACGAACCGTGAGATCACGACCTGAGCTGAAGTCGGGCACTTAGCCGACTGAGCCCCCCAGGCGCCCCCATGTAGGGTTTTGATCCTGGCTCTGCCCTTTGAAATTCTGGTTGTTGAAGTTGCCCTCCAGACCCAAAAGAATGCAAACACACCGAGGGTAAAGCTCAATGGATTTTCCCAAATCACATAGCCTGGGTGACACGACCAGCGCCCAGAAGCTTTCAGGTTACCTTGATGCTCTGTCCTTCGATGGCACCTTCCTCAAATTGACCTGTTTGGGGCTGCGGCCTGCCGCCTGACCGATCCCGGTGGCTGGGGTCGGCCGTGCGCTCAGGTGACTGGGTGCCCCCCTGCCCGGGGCCGTCTCCCCGCAGGTCGTGTACCAGCCACAGGAGGCCGAGCCGCCGGCGTCCAAGTCGGAGAAGCTGGACCCTCGGCCTTTCCTGAGGGTGCTGGAGGCCATCGACAAGAAGTACCCGCCCGAGGAGCGGGGCGACCTCCTCGTCTTCCTCAGCGGCATGGCCGAGATCGGCGCGGTGCTCGAGGCGGCCCAGACCTACGCCCGCCACACCCAGCGCTGGGTGGTGCTGCCGCTGCACAGCGCCCTCTCCGTGGCTGACCAGGACAAGGTACCCTGCGGGGCCGGGCTGGGGTGGGGGGTGGAGGAGGGTGTCGGGGATGTGAGGCCACCAGGGCAGGGCTGCGGGCCGCAGAGGGGGTGCTCATGCCTTCCTGGAGGAGAGGGGAGTATGAGCCAGGGCGAGCGTCCCTGGGAGGCCCTGGAGCTGAGCTTTGAAAGACCAGGAGGATTTGGGGGGAGGAGAGGGAGGAAGGGCGTCCGGGGCGGGGGCGGGGGAGGAGGTGGGAATCTGCGGGCTACGTGTGGGGAGGGGTCCCGGGAGGAGGCCTTTGGGTCGCCGTGTCGGTTATTTATTGCTGTGTGACAAATTACACCCCCCTAAACTTAGCTGTTTGGAGCAGTTAAGTGTCTGCTGTCTCGGTCTCTGAAGGTCAGAACCCGGGGAGCGGCGGCGGCGGACGCTTCTGGCGCTCTCCCAGGAGCGCAGGTCCGATGGCAGCTGGGGCTGCTGCCATGGGAGGGCTCGACTGGGGCGGGAGGGTCCCCCTCCGAGAAGTCTCGGTCGTGCGGCGGGCGGGCTGTTGGCTGGGGGCCTCAGTGCCCCTCCTCGTGGCCCGTTGAGCGTCCTCCCAGCATGGTCCCTCCCCAAGAGACCAAAGCGGAAGCCACAACGTCTTTTAGGGCCTTGCCTTGGAAGTCACAGCCCGCGGTAGCCCGTTCGAGACCCTGGTCTGCTCTGTTCATGGGAAAGCACTGGTCGGGGATGTGAATCCCAGGAGACAAGTCGCATCGGGGCCCTTGCGGAGGCTGTGACCACCACCGTCACCCCGTTCGCACACCCAGAGTCCCTTCGGGTCCTGCTCAGTTGTTTGCTGATGGAAGAAACAACTTGTGAACGGCTCCTTACTGCTTTCCCTTGCACCGCGCCAGCTCCTTTGGACACACCGGGAGCCGAGTTGTGGCTTCCCCTCAAGTAGCTGTAATTTCCTGGTAGAGGAAAGCTCTGGATATGTGAGAGCACAGTCCTGGTGGATTCAGGGAAGGCTTGCTGGAGGAAGCAACTTCCCAAAGTGAGACCCGAGAAAGCCCCAGCCTCCAAAGGGGGCAGAGGGAAGAGCGCCCAGCTAACGTGGGTGGAGCGCTGCTGCGTGCCGGCCGGAGTTCTGAGCTCCGCATGCGCCTTGCGTAAATTTTGTTTTTAACCTTTATTCATTTTTGAGAGACTAGTGAGTGGGGGAGGGGCAGAGAGAGGGAGACACAGAAGCCGACGCAGGCTCCAGGCTCCGAGCTGTCAGCACAGAGCCCGACGTGGGGCTCGAACCCACGAACAGTGAGATCCTGACCGGAGCCGAAGTCGGCCGCTTAACCAACTGGGCCCCCCAGGTGCCCTGTCACCTTATCTAGGCCTCACAGCGGCCGCGTCTACCAGGCCCCACTGTTACCCAGAACAGACGCGGATCCCGAGGCCGAGGCACCTGTGCGAAGTCACATGAGCAGCAGAGGCAGCTTTGGAACTGGGTGGTTTGGTACCGGAGCCCACGCTCTGAACCAGAGCTCGCAGACTTCCCGTGAAGCACCCGGGAGCACAGAGCGGGAGGTTTCGCGAGCCAGTTTGTCCCTGGCACCACTCGGGTAGGAAGGCGGCGTAGAGTGACAGGAGAGGCTGTGCTGTGCTAACACTTGATTTACGAAAACAGGCAGGAGGCTGGATCGGGCCCCCAGGCCTAGTTGCTGACCCCCTCTCGTGACCGCTGTGCTTGACTATCCCTTGGGCGCAAGAGAAGGGCTCGTGCAAAGGGCCTGCGGTGGGAGAGGGAAAGGCAGGGCCGCCGGGAGACCGGGCTGTGATGGGGAAGGCAGGCCAGGTGGGAGTGAGAGGTGGGCAGGCCTAGACCACAGGGCCCGGAAGGCCCAGTGCGGTGCCTGGGCTTTGCCCCGAGTGCACCTGGGAGCCATGGGAAGGTTCTGAGTGAGGTGGGGAGCAGTGCCAGCTTGCTTTAGCAGATCCCTCTGCTGTGCGTGATCACGGAGGGGCCCGGAGCAGGGCCTGGGTGGGAAGGAAGGGCCCGGGCCAGGGCAGTGCTGTGGGTTTCGGGAGAGGGGAGTGCATTCCAGAAATGTTTGAGATGTGCAGGTGTGGCTGGCGGGGGCTGCGAGGAGGAGCGTCTGGCCCCCGGGCGCGGTGGAGGCTAAGCCGCCTCTGAGATGGGGACTCGGGGAGAGGGGAGCAGTCCGTGGAAGGCGCCGAGGCTGTTCTGTACATTGTAGGTGGGTGTGAGGTGCCCGTGGGCGCATCCAGGGGGCGCCAGGGAGGCCCTGGACCCCCCGGGTCAGGAAGGGCCGAGGTAGCCTCTGCGGTCAGCGCCTCACCTTTTCCCGCAGGTGTTCGATGTGGCCCCCCCCGGAGTCCGGAAATGCATCCTCTCCACCAACATCGCCGAGACCTCAGTCACCATCGATGGGATCCGCTTCGTAGTAGATTCTGGTAAGGGCTGCTCCCGGCCGCCACCCTTGGGACCTAGAGGGAAGTATGGGGTTCAGAGATGTGCGAATGTAGTGAGGGACCTACGGAGTAGGTGGCCTTCAGGGCTGTGGAGCAGCAGCAATGTCATAATCTTCTCAGACATTCCAAACCTGTCCCTGCCTCAGGGCCTTTGCACTTACTGTTGTCTCAGCCCAGAGCGATCTTTCTCCATGTGCCCGCAAGGCTCACTCCATCATCTCACTGCAGGGTCTGGGTAAATGTCTCCCCATCAGAGAGGCCCACCTCGTCCACTTCTGTGATCTCCCTCCTCTCCTGCCGCCGTCGCCTCCCTTACGAGGCATTGTTTTCCCTCAGAGTATGGACGTGATGTTTTACGTCTGTTGATCTATGTATTCTGTGCTTTCCTAACTGGACTGTTCTCTGGGAAGTCGGCAGAGCGTAGTGGTGAGGAGTCACTGAAGCCAGCCTGGCCGTGGGACCGAGGTCATGTTTCCCTGACACTATGTTCGTCAGTTTGCTCATTTGTAAAATGGGCAGTCAGAGCAGAGCCTCCTTCAGGTTGTGAGGATTAGAGTTTAAACCTTTCAAAACACTTTTTGTTTTCAGAGTTTCTTTATTTTTGAGAGAGAGAGAGAGAGAGAGACAGAGTGTGAGCAGGGGAGGGGCAGAGAGAGAGGAGGACACAGAATCCGAAGGCAGGCTCCAAGCTCCGAGCTGTCAGCACAGAGCCCGATGCGAGGCTCGAACCCACGAACCGTGAGATCCTGACCAGAGCCCAAATCCAGAGTCGGATGCTCAACTGACTGAGCCCCCCAGGCGCCCCTGGAAACGCGGTCCATTAAACACTGGCACGCCGCTGCTTTTAGGGTGCGCTCCCCTCGCAGAGACAGGGAAATCGCTGTTCTGGTCGCCCGTGAGGGCAGGGACTGCGTTCACGGCTGCGCCCAGCCCCGGGCCCGGCTCCTGGCAGGTGCTTAAGAATCACGGCTGGATGGCTGGGCTTCCGAGGGCACAGGGGCTGGGCCGGTAAGAACTGTGTGAACGAGGACTCAAAAGGATACATCAACGACACGTCAGGGTCGAGGCCGCAGTGAGCTCCGGGTTGGCGTTGATGGAATGAAGGAGGAAGCGAGGGTGTCCGGGAGCGAGCGGCGAGGTGGGGCGCCCGCGCGGCCGCCGCACACTGTGTCCCCCGTCCCCGCGCAGGGAAGGTGAAGGAGATGGGCTATGACCCGCAGGCCAAGTTGCAGCGGCTGCAAGAGTTCTGGATCAGTCAGGCCAGCGCCGAGCAGCGCAAGGGCCGGGCGGGCCGCACGGGCCCCGGCGTCTGC